>JAKSZT010054487.1:35576062-36247930 GCA_026826555.1 Tolypeutes matacus | reverse complement strand
AGATATAGATATAGATATAGATATAGATATAGATATAGATATAGATAGATATAGATATAGATATAGATATAGATGATATAGATATAGATAGATATAGATATAGATAGATATAGATAGATATAGATATAGATAGATATAGATATAGATAGATATAGAATGGATATAGATATGGATATGGATATGATATAGACATAGAAATATAGACATAGACATAGACATAGATATAGATAAAGATAGATATAGATATACATATGAATATACATATAGATAGATATAATGGATATAGAGACAGATATAGCTGTAGAGACATATATATATATATATATAGATAGATAGATGATAGATTTATCCAACAAATATAGTATGAGGGGAAAGGATAACCTCCCAAAAAGTAAATGAAGAAACATTTTAAAAGCCATACATTAATGAAATGTAAGACAAATCAGTATATAAGACCAACAACTTAAGAGATGGTTCCTAAGAAACACTAATAAAGTATATTTACTTCTTTCCTTCTTTCCTTCTGCTACAAAAATATTACAATATTGTTAACTATAGTCTATAAATTAGATTAGTTACCTTTTTCCTGTGTATCACCATTCTTCACAACTTGTAGTAGAAGAACACTCCTGTATTTATATTATTAATCACAATCCTCATCTACTACTGTAGCAGTTTGATATAGTTATTGGATTATGCTTGTAAACTGATCTGTTCTTCTGGACATGATTAAGTTATGATTAGGGCTGTGATTGGGCCACATCAGTAGGATGTTGAGTCCCTGCCCTTTGGTGGGCAGAGACTCAGAGATAAAACTACATGGTAGAGCAGAGGAGTGAGTTGGAGTTCTGAGTTGGAGTTCTGATGCAGAGTTTTAATGCTGGAGCCCAAGGAAGTAAGCACACAGAAGCACTTGGTCATAAGGAAGGAGAGAAGTCTCCGGGAAAAGAGATGAGCCATTCCCTTGATAGTCTACAGCTGGCCTTGTGGAGCAAAGCAAGCCTGAGCCCGGAGAGAGGCAAGCCTGAGGAAGAGAGGAACCCAGGAAGCCTGAACCCTGGCAGACATCGGTAGCCATCTTGCTCCAACACGTGGCCATAGACTTTGGTGAGGGCAGTAACTTATGCTTTGTGGCCTGGTAGCTGTAAGCTTCTACCCCAAATAAATACCCTTTTGTAAATGCCAACAGATTTCTAGTATTTTGCATCAGCACCCCTTTGGCTAATATAACCACCAAAATCACTCATATACATTCCCTATATTATCCTACAGCTGTCCTAAAGCTAACATTGGACTAAGTAAAATTATGTAAGTTGAATTTTAAACATCTAAATGGCAAAATACACCAAAAACAAAGTAAAAAGAGAGCACAGAGGTGATAAAGGTGGTAAAGATATTTAAATGTATGAAAAAGATAAGGATTAGGATTAGAATATATAAGAACTCCCAAAAATCAATAAGAAAAGACAAACCACTCTATAGAAAAGTGGTCAAAGGATATGAATAACCAATTGAAAATGAGGAAACTATAGCTAATAAACACATTAAAATATGCTCAACTTCTATAGTAATCAAGATAGTTCAAATTAAATAAAAAGGAGTTAATGTTTTCTTGCTTATCTCACTAACAAAAAAATCACAAATCTGATAACATATAATGCTGGCAATGATATGGTAAATATTATTATTTTTTATTTTATTTTTAAAGAAGCTTTATATTACATAAATTTTACATAAAAAATATAGGGGATTTCTATATACCCCACCCACTCTTCCTCCCACACTTTTCCCTATTATCAACATCGTTCATTAGTGTGGTACATTTGTTACAATTGATGAACACATATGGAATCATTGCTACTAACCATGGTCTATAGTTTACATTATGGTTTACACTTTGAACCGCACAATCTTATAGGCTTTGACAAAATGTATAATGACCTGTATCCATCATTGCAATACCATCAGAACAATTCCAATGTCCCCAAAACATCCCATTTACACTTATTCTTCCTTCTTCTTCCCCTCAGAACCTCTGGTGACCACTGCCTTTATATCAATGTTAGAAGTTATTCCATTACTAGAATAATAAGTAATAAGTCTACTTTTGGATAGTTGCATTCCCCCTTATGTTTGTTCATCCTTAATCTTGAGGATTTGGGGATGGTGATGTCCACATTGCTTCCAATTGAGAGGGAGCTTAAAGCCCATGGGTAGATGGGTGGAACTGTCATGATTGTAGTTGTAAATACTCTCTGATTATTTGGATGGCTGTTGTCCATCATCATCATTCTGTTATTTGTCCTGGGAAAGTCCAATGAACTGGAGAGTAGGTATTGGATGCAACTCTGCTGAGATTCAGGGTTCAAATGGCATAAGAACAACTGGAAGGTTTAAGTTCCTGGGCCACATATTTAAAAAGTATAGTGCCAATTATAGTTTCAAATAAAAGGGGCATAAGAGCCATGTGTAGGAAAATTATAAATGAGTCTAACTTCAATACACTGGGGTAGGTTATCATATATTCCAAGGTAAGGCCCACTGACAGGATGCCAAAATCCTGGGATTGTCTACCCTGCCTGTAGTGACTAGATGTCTCTAGAACCCTCAGGAAGGTCCCCTGCTTGAGGCACTGTTTACTGTGGTAGTCAGTGAGATCCTCCTAAGACATGCATAAGTGTAATCTCTGAAATGACCTCCCAACTCACTTTGAAATCTCTTAGTCAGAAAAACTCATTTGTATTTAATATTTCCCCCTTTAAATCAAGATTTTTTCCCAAATGTGTCGCTAGTTGGCTTTGGTAATTATCCCTCGGTGCCAGTGAGGTTCATCCCTGGGAGTCATTTCCCATGTTGGAGGGAAAGTAGTGAGTTTATATATTGAGTTTAGTTTAGAGAGAGGCCACATTTGAGCAACAAGGAAGCTTTCAGGAAGTAACTTTTAGGCAATATATAATACTAGGCTAAGTTTCAGTTCCACAAGAATGAAGTTCGTGAGTACAAGCATAAATATCAAGGCCCTAGCATATTGGTCTGTCCTCCTTCACTAGGCCTTGCCCATATACTCTAGATATTCTTACCACTCTATTAGAGAATGTAGCAGGACTCCCCAGGATGGTAATTCAATATTATTTGGTTATTGTATGAGTCTCCACCCACTGAGACAACACCCCATTACCACATGAACCCATTCATATTCCATAGAGGCACGCCCCAGGTGCACCCCTCCCTACACATCCCCCCACCAATGACATCTTGCACTAGTGATCCTCTCCTGCCAGAGTTGTAGCGCTTCTGATACCTCCCCAAAAAGCAAGCCAAAATAAAGTAAAAATAATAGATAAAAATGCTAATTAAAAACACAAATAAAAAGTAAAAACAATTTTTTGCATTGTGTCTTTCATCTCCATAAGGTCTGTTATTTTTTGTGTACCATGACAATTTATTCTTCATGTTTCTCCAGTGTCTTATTTTTTTTCATTTTATTTTCAAAGAAGCTTTAGGTTACAGAAAATCATATAGAAAATATAGAGGATTCTTATATACCCCAATGGCAACGATATGGTAAATATTATTTTTGAATTATTTAAAAATTATTTTTTAAACCTAACTGCTAAGAGTATAAATAGACATAATCAATTTGCAGGCCAATTCAGCAATATCTGGTAAAGTTCCCAGGATAATCCCCACTTGATAGTAATGCAGAATCCTTTTATGCATTTATTCTAATTGATTTACTAATTTTGTTAAGGATTTTTGGCTCTGTGTTCATGAGGGTTATTGTTCTGTGGTTCTCTTCTTTGTGACATCTTTTGTCTGGTTTTTGTGTCGGTGTAATCATGTCATAATCAAATGAGTTAGGAAGTGTTTCCTCCTCCTTCATTTTCTGAAAAATTGTGTGACAACATTGGTATTATGTCTTCATTAAATGTGGAATAAAATTAACCAGTGAAGCCAGGTGGTGTGGGATGATGTGTACATGTCTGTGTGTGTGTGCATATGCATGTGTGAACTATTATATCTAAAATTTAAATTTATTTAATTCATATCGGGTTGTTAACATTTTCTATTTATTCCTTGGACCTTTTTTAATTCCTAAAGTTTTGTCTATTTCATTAGCTTACCAAATATACTGACATAAAGTTCATGATATCCCCTTATTTTCTGTTTAATGCCAGTAGCATGTGTATTGATGTCCCCCTCTTTCATTCCCCATATTGGTAATTTGTGTCATCTCTCTTTTTTCCTGATCAGACTATCTAGGAGTTTCTTAATTTTATTGAACTTTTAAAGAACAAGATTTTGCTTTAATTAATTTTCTGTATTATTTTTCTGTTTTCTCTTTCATTAAATCTTACTCTTTTCTATATTATATTCTTCAATCTTGTTATTTTGGGTTTAATTTGCTCTTTTTCTAATTTCTTAGGGTGGAAACTCAGAATGATTTTGTATATATATATATATTCTTTCTAATAAGCACTGATTTAGCAGCATCCCATAATTTTTTACAGTTAGAATTTTATTATTATTCAGTTAAAATTATTCTCTAATTTCTCTTGTGATTTCTTCTATGACCCATGGATTATTTAGAAGTGTGTTGTTTAGTTTATAACTATTAAGTGCTTCCTAATTATCTTATTGTTATTAATTTCAAATTCAATTACATTTTAAACACAGATCATACTCTGAATAATTTCAATATTTTAAAATATTTATTGAGACTTGTTTTACAACTCAGAATATGATCTACCCTCATAATCAACGTGCACTTGGAAAAGAATGTCTATTCTGCTTCTGTTAGATTTAATGTCGTAAAAGTTTCAATTATGCTGGTTGAAAGAATTCTCCTGTGTCCATCAAGTTGTTTATCAATTGCTCTGAGAGGGGCATTAATTTGAGTAATTATGCTCAAACAATTTTCTACAAGTCCCTTTAATTCTGTTGAATTTGCTTCATGTATTTTTAAATCAATTTTATTGATACATATTAATAAGGCATACAATTCATCCACGGTATATAACCAATGGTATTTGCTATAATCACATAGTTGTGCACTTATCACTTCAATCATTATTAAAGCATTTTCATTATTTCAATAATAATAATAAACAAAAAACAAACAAGAAGATTCCTCACCTCTCAATCTCTCTATGCTTCCCCCACTGTACATAGCTGCTGTTTCTGGCTATTCTATCCAAGGTGTATGATCAATGACTTTTAGTATAATCACAATGCTGTACATTCATCATCTAAAAAATTTTAGAACAACTTCATTACTCCAAAAAGAAAGACTCCAAACCCCTTAGCATTCCTTCCTCAGATCTACATAACAACTAATCTCCTTTCATCTTTATGAACTGATTTATATTTACATTTTATATAAATAGAGTAACACAATATGTAGTACTCTGTATCTGACCTCCTTCACTTAGTACAATGTGGGGTTTTTTTTTTTGTCTGATATTAACATTGTGTTCAGCTTCAAGGAAAAATGTTATTATATATGCAATTCTACCAATGTTCATATTTCACAAATATATTTATATTTCACATAATATATTTAGCTCATAATAGGGCAATCATACTATATTTTTCCTTTTGCATCTGACTTGCTTCACTCAACATAATGTCCTCCATGTTCATCCATGTTGTCATATGTTTCATGATTTCATTTCTTCTTACCACTGCATAATATTCTATCATGTATATACTCCACAATTTGTTTATCCATTCATCAGTTAATGGGCACCTGGGTTGTTTCCAACTTTGAGTTATCATGAATAATGCTGCTATGAACATCAGTGTGCAGATATCTATTTGTGTCATTGCTCTCAGTTTTTCTGGGTATATATCTAACAATGGAATTGCCAGGTCCCATGGCAAGTCTATATTCAATTTCCTTAGGAACTGCCAAACAGTTCTCCACAGTGGCTGTACTAGTCTACATTCCCACCAGCAATGAATAAGTGTTCTTATCTCTACATATCCTCTCCAACATCCACAATTTTCCAACTTTTTAATAGCAGCCAGTCTATTAGGTGTGAAATGATATCTCATTGTAGTTTTGATTTTCATTTCCCTAATGGCTAGTGATGTTGAAATTTTTTCATGTGTTTCTTTGCCATTTGTATTTCTTCTTTGAACAGTTGTCTTTTCAAGTCTTTTCCCCATTTTTTAATTGGATACTTTGTCTTTTTATTGTTGAATTGTATGATCTCCTTATATATCATGGATATTAAACCCTTAGCAGATATGTATTGCCAAATATTTTTTCCCATTGAGTCAGCTGCCTTTTCACCGTTCTGACAAAGTCCTTTGAGATGCAAAAGTGTTTAATTTGAGGAGGTCCCCTTTATCTGTTTTTTCTTTTGTTGTTCATGTTTTGGGTGTAAGGTTTAAGAAACTGCCACCTACTACAAGATCTTGAAGCTGTTTTCCTACATTTTCTTCTAGAAGTTTTATGGTTGTTGTTTTTATATTTAAGTCCTTGATCCACTTTGAGTTATTTATTGTATAAGGTGTGAGATAGGGGTCCTCTTTCTCTCTTTTGGATATAGCTATCCAGGTCTCCCAGTGCCATTTGTTGAATAGACTGTTCTGGCCCAGCTTGGTGGGCTTAACAGCCTTCTCAAAAATTGCTTGACTGTAGATGTGAGGGTCAATTTCTGAGTTCTTGATTCAGTGCAATTGATCAATCTGTCTATCCTTATGCCAGTACCATGCTGTTTTCCCCACTGTAGCTAAGTAATATGCTTTCAAGTCAGGAAGTGAGAGTCTTCCTACTTCATTCTTCTTTTTTAAGACATTTTATGCTATTCGGGGTCCCTTACCCTTCCAAATAAAATTAATATTGGCTTTTCAATTTCTGCAAAAAAGGCTGTTGGGATTTTTATAGAGATTGTGTTTAATCTGTAAATCAGTTTAGGTAGAATTGACATCTTAACAATGTTTAGTCTTCCAATCCATGAACACAGAATGTACTTCCATTTATTTAAGTCTTCTTCAGTTTCTTTTAGCAATGTTTTGTAGTTTTCTGAATAAAGGTCTTTTATGTCCTTGGTTAAGTTTATTCCTAAATATTTGATTGTTTTGGTCTCTATAATAAATGAAATTTTTTTTCTGATTTCTTCCTCAGATTGCACATCAGTAGTATGTAGAAACACTATTGATTTTTGTGTATTAACCTTGTATCCCACCACTTTGCTGAACTCGTTTTTATTAATTCTAATAGCTTTGTTGTGGATTTTTCAGGATTTTCTAGGTATAGGACCCAATCATCAGAAAATAGTGAAAGTTTTACTTCTTCCTTTCCTATTTGGATGTCTTTTATTTCTTTGTCTAGCTAATTGTTCTAGCTAGAACTTCTAGCACAATATTGAATAATAATGGTGACAGTGGGCATCCTTGTCTTGTTCCTGATCTCAGCATAAAAGTTTTCAGTCTTTCACAATTGAGAACAATGCTAGCTGTAGGTTTATCATATAGGCACTTTACCATATTGAGAAACCTTCCTTCCATTCCTATCTTTTGGAATGTTTGTTTTTTTTTTAATCAAGAAAGAGTGCTTTATTTTGTCAAATGCCTTTTCTGAACCAATCAAGAGGATCATGTGATTTTTTTCTTCTTCAATTTATCAATGTGGTTTATTATGCTAATTGATTTTCTTGTGTTGAACCACACTTGCATACCTGGGATAAAACCCACTTGATCGTGGTGTATAATTATTTTAATGTGCTTTTGGATTCTGTTTGGAAGTATTTTGTTGAGGATTTTTGCATCTATATTCATTAGAGATATTGGTCTGTAATTTTTTTTTTCTAGTATCTTTATGTGGTTTTGGTATTACAGTGATGTTGGCTTCATAGAATGAGTTTGGTAGCATTCTTTCCTGTTCACTTTTTTGGAAGAGCTTTACCAAGATCAGTATTACTTCATCTATGAATGATTGGTAGAATTCACCCGGGAAGCCATCTGGTCCTGAGCTTTTCATCTTTGAGAGGTTTTTGATGACTGTTTCTAACTCTTCACTTTGATTGGTTTTTGAGGTCTTCTATTTCTTCTAAAGTCAGTGTAGGTGTTTCATGTGTCTCCAGGAATTTGTCCCTCTCATTTACATTTTCTAGTTTTTTGGCAATACAGTTTTTCATTGTATCCTCTTATGATCTCTTTTACTTCTATGGGGTCAGTGGTAATGTCGCACCCTCATTTCTGATTTTATTTATTTGTGTCTTCTCTCTTTCTTTCTTTGACAGTCTACCTAAGGGTTTGTCAATTTTGTTGATCTTCTCAAAGAGCCAAATTTTGGTTTTATTGATTCTACTGTTTTGTTGTTGTTGTTCTCAATTTCATTTCTTTCTGCTCTGATCTTTACTATTTCTTTCCTTCAGCTTGTTTTGGGATTAGTTTACCTTTCTTTTTCTAGTTTCTCCAGTTGTGTAGTTAGATCTTCAATTTTAGATTTTTCTTCTTTTTTAATGTAAACATTGAGGACTATAAATTTCCCTCTCAGCACTGCCTTTGCTGTGTCCCATAGGTTTTGATATTCTGTGTTCTTATTTTCATTTGTCTCAAGATATTTGCTGAATTCTCTTGCAATTTTTAATTTGACCCACTCATTGTTTAAAAGTGTGTTTTTTACCCTCCCTATATTTATGAATTTTCCTTTTTTCTATCCATTATTGATTTCCAGTTTCAATCTATTATGATCAGAGAAAGGGTTTTGTATAATTTCAATCTGTTTAAATTTATTGAGACTTGTGACCCAGAATATGGTCTATCTTGGAGAAGGACCCATGAGCACTTGAAAAGAATGTATATCCTGCTGTTTTGGGGTACAGTGCTCTATAGATGTCTTTAGGTCTAGTTCATTTATCATATTATTCAAGTTCTCTGTTTTTTTATTTATCCTCTGTCCAGATGTTCTACCCAATACTGAAAGTGGTGTATTGAAGTCTCCAACTATTATTGTAGAGACATCTATTTCTCCCTTCAGCTTTGCCAGTGTGTGCCTCATATATCTTGGGCACTGAGGTTAGGTGCATAAATATTTAGAATAGTTATTTCTTGTTGAATTGCCCCTTTTATTAATATATAATGACCTTCATCTCTTATACAGTTTTGCACTTAAAATCTATTTTGTCCGATATTTGTATTGCTGCTCCAGCTCTTTTTTGGTTACTATTTCCATGGAATACCTTTTTCCAACCTTTCACTTTTAGTCTGGTTGTGTCCATACATCTGAGGTGAGTCTCTTGTAGACAACTTATAGATGGGTCATATTTTTTTAATCCATTCCATCAGTCTTTGTCTTTTGATTGGGGAGTTAAAGCCATTAACATTCGATGTTATAACTATAAAGACATTACTTACTTCAACCATTGTGACCCCTGGCTTTCAGTTGTCATATCATACTATAGCTTATTTTTTTTGCCCTTTCTAATATTCTTCATTTCTACATTCTTCTCCAAGTCTCTCACCCTTGTTTTTTCCTTTCAGCTGCAGCACTCCCTCTAGTATCTCTTGTATTTCTGGTCTTTTGATAACATATTCTATCAGTTTTTGTTTGTCTGTGAAGACTTTGAACTCCCCTTCATTTTTGAAGGACAGCTTTGCCGGATACAGAAATCTTGGCTGGCAGTTTTTCTCTTTCAATACCTTAAATACATCATACCACTTTCTTCTCTCCTCCGTGTTTTCTGATGAGAGGTTCAGCGCTTAATCTTATCAAGTTTCCCTTGTATGTGATGCTTTGCTTTTCTCTTGCTGCTTTCAAAACCTTCCCTTTATCTCTGGTATTTGCCATTCTGAATAGCAGGTGTTTCAGGGTAGGTCTATTTATGTTTGGGGTGTGTTGTCCTTCTTGAGCATTGATATTTATGTCTTTCATAAGGGTAGGGAAGTTTTTAGTAATTATTTCCTCAAATATTCTTTCTGCTCCTTTTCCATTTTCTTCTCCATCTGGAATGCAAATAATGTGTATGTTTTCATGTTTCACATTGTCATTCAATTCCCTGAGACCCTGTTCCATTTTTTCCATTGCCTTCTCTTTTTATTCTCCAGTCTTTTCCAGTTCAGATGTTCTACCTTCAAAATCACTAATTCTGTCCTCAAGTAGTTCAGATCTGGTCTTATGTGCCTCTAATATATTTTTTATCTCATTCATCATGTCTTTCATTCCCATAAGGTCTGTTACTTTTCTTTACAGACTTTCAAATTGTTCTTTATATTCACCCAGCATCTTCTTAATATCCTTTACCTCTTTAGCGATATTTTCTTTCAATTCTTTAAATTTATTTAGGAGAGTTGTGTGATCATCACTCATTAATTGTATTAAATGCTGTATCTCTTCAGGATATTTGGTTTTTTCCTTTGGCTGGGCCATTTCTTCCTGTTTTCTCTTATGGCTTGTAATTTTTTGCTGATGTCTAAGCATCTGATATGTTGGTGAATTTGCTGTAATGGACAATTTGTCTCTCTTTCCTATTAGTAGTGTTTTTTTCACAGCTCTTTGATATTTAGTTCATCTTATCCTAAGTCTTTAAAATTGCCCTGCTTAAGTTACCAAAAACTGTGCCAGGGACTTGCTAATGGGGTGCAGACTTTCTCCCAGGGGTGGGGTAAAAGAGAGCTCTAAAAGCAATTTCTGTCCATGTAATTTCCAACTGGCCAGCAGATGGTGCTTGTTGGTGCATGTTTCCACAGAGTTGTATCTCTCTCGGTATTCCTTTGTTTTTGCATGGCCAGAGCTGAGATTCAAAGTGGGCTCTGCTGCCTGAATTCACTGAGGAAAAGCCATCCAACTCCCCCTCCCTTTTCCCTTGTAACAGCTGGCAGTGAGGAAGATGTCTCCTACCCTCTCAGTCAGCCTCAATGTGCTGTGGATTTTACTGCTGCTGAATATCTCAGGGGTGGTGAAGAGGAGCCCTTCCTGGCAGCCGGGAGGTTCAATAATTCATAGTTTGTTGTTTCGGCTTCTTTGTCTCTCTGTCTCTCACCCTCCTGGGAGCTGTGAAGCACTGTCCTGGTCTGCTGACCCTCAAAGCAGATTCCCTCAAACAGCTTTAGACTCTTTCTCCATTGTTTTTGTGAGAGCACTGAACTTTATCTCTTAATCCAATACCATGTTCCCACCTGCTTCATGTATTTTGATTCCATGTTATTAGGGAGATATATATATTCATAAACTTTATGTCTTCCTGAAAATTTGATATTTTTATTATTATAAAATGTCTCTGGTAATATTTTATCCTTAAATTTATGTTGTATGAAGTTAATCTAGCCAATTCATCACTTTTATGCTTACTGTTTTCATGGTATATGTTTCCTATATATTTACTTTCCACCTATATGTCTTTATATTTAAAGTGCATCTCTTGTAAACAACATGTAGTTTTTGTCTTTTTGAGTGTGATTTTTAATACGGTCTGACCATTTCTAACTTTTATTTTAAATTAGAAATTAATTTACAACCAATGCAATCAATAATATAGTTGGATTTGAGTATACACTTTTCTTATATTTTTTCTAAGTTTCTCCTCTATTATTTGATCATACCTTCTAACATTCTTTCCTTTTGAATAATTTGATTTTTTAGTATTTCAATTTTAATTTTTCTATTTTTAGCTATACCTATTGCATTGCTTTTTCTTTCTTTGTGTTTGCTGTTGTTTTTTTATATTGCAATATACATCCTTTACCTTTCAGAACAAAGTACTCCTACACATATATAATATTGTACTGTATCACATATATTATAGAAATCTCACATATGTATAGAATATAGGTTCATTTTCAACTTTCCTTTATGGTGAAGTTGATAGATGCATTATATGGTTTAGAGAATTATATGGGTTATAAGTAACTAATAGGCAAAAGGCAAAAATTATTGTCATTTGCATTAAGAAGATATATGCTATATATGTTGCTCAGGGGATCTGAGTTTCCACTTTTTATCTAGTCCCCTAAACCTGAGGAATTGTCGTTCTCATTGCTTGTAGTACACGTGTGATAATTAGAAATTCTCTTAGTTTTCTTTTGTTGGAAAATGTTTTTACTATACCTTCATTTTTGAAGGTTTTTTTTTGCTGGATATCAAATTCTTGTTGGACAGTTTTTTTTTTCCTTTTAGCATGGATGCTCCATTATTTCTGACTCTATGGTTTCTGATTAGAAGTCAAGATACTTATTTGATCATTATTTTTCTAACTGTAATATGTTTCTATTTTCTTGCATTTTTCAAGAATAACATTCAGCTTTCAATAATTTGACTTGGCAAATGTTCATATTTTATTTTTTGTGCTCATTTAGCATGATGTATCCACAAATACCTCTTTTTCATCAAATTTGGAAAATTTCCAATCATCATTACTTCAAATAATAGTTTCTGCTCCATTCTTTCTCTTCTCTACTTCTGGGACCCAGTTATAGGTATGTTAGACCATGTGATATTGTTATGGGTTTATTGTGTTCCTCAAAAAGATATGTTCAAGCCATAACACCCAGTTCTGTGAATATGCCCTTATTTCAGGATGTTATTAATTAAGATGATGTCAAACTGGACTAGAGAGGGCCCTAACCCAATATGACTGATAAACTTATAAGGAGGGCAAATTGGACACAGACAGGCACAGACAGAACAGAACACCATGTGATTACTGAGGCAGAGAGTGAAGCCCAAGGATTGTGAGCATACTCTTAGAACTTCTCTCTCTCCCTCTCTCTCATTCTTTCCATTCTCAATATTCAAATGTATAATTTTGGATTATGTCCTTGTCATTATGGTTTTATGAATATGTAGTTGTGAATATTCTGTATACTGCATGTTTTCTCTATTTTTATGGTTGTTGATTCTTTTGTTGTATCTTGGCTGGTGTTGAATTGAAAAACTGGCTATTGGACAGCAACTCCCATTTTAGCTCAGATCCTTTGTCTTTGAGCTACTTTGGATTCATTTAACTCAAACAAATCCTAGTTCTTTCCTTTCTTGGATTGCCCTAAGAAATCATAGTCCCAGGCTTCAGGTTTCTGGTTGCTCAGGACAGAAACACTATAGTTTTCCCACCACCATCACTGACAGGCTTTCATCAATGTCACTGCTGTCACTGTCAAGTTATGCCAACTCCAGTTGCAACAGGCCAAAAACTGTCGAATGAGAACTTACTTACTCCAAGAGAATAAGTCCTCCTTATTCCAAGAGAGTGTGCTCTCCTCACCAGAATCTGTCTACTTCTATTCATGCTCTAGTACATTCAGATAATTTCTTTTGTATTATGTTTCCTTTTCTTTTTTTCAGGATGATGTTTGCTCAAAGGGTCTTTATCCATCATACAAAAAAAGCAGATGTTCTTATCACTTTATTTTAATTATTTTAGCATGATTTTGTTTAATCCACTGATTATTTTCTATTCTCCATACCTGTATGAAATGATAGAGATTGTTTTTATTCCTTATTCTCCTTTTCTAATTATATGCTACAAAATAATTTTTTATTTTTTCAGAGATACACTACAATTTTATATGCATGTGCTTAATTATATATTTTTCTAATAAATAATTATTCATTAATTCTGTTCCTGAACAACATAAGAATCTTTGCATGCTTTAACCATCCACTGAATTATACATTCATGTAGGACTGAATATTGCTGATTGGAATTTGTTTAATCCTGTAAATATAGATTTTATTATGATTTGATAGTACATAGTTACTGAGATTTCCCAGAAACATTCTCACTTTTTTTTTTCATTATATTTTCTTTCACTTGGGTTTCTTTTATTTTGGTAGAAGTTTATCCTTTAAGAATTATTTCATCGAGATGGTAAATTCCCATGGATTCTGCTTGTTTGTTCTGTTTTGCTTGCTTATACTCACTCTTGATTATGGTTTAGCTAAGTATAGAATACTAGAATGAGAAATATTTTCCATCAGCAATTAAGTGATGTGAGTTTATTTTATTTTATTAATTAGCAAGAGTTGAATAACTTTTTATGAATTTACATCATATTTTCAACCTCTGCTTATCAGAGTTTCTGGTCCATAGAGGTTGTGTTTCTTATTTTGCAGTAAGCTCTAAATTTCTATGTATCTATTTTGTTATCTTGAAAGAGAGAAGGCTGTTTAAAGCATGAATTCTCAGTGCCCTCTTGACCAAAAATGACTTTTGCAAGTCTTCTTCAACTCTAGCATATAGAGTGACACATGGAAGTTTATTGCATGTGTTTTCTTCTGCTAGTTATTAGGATCCTCTGTCCCAGCAATGTCCTGACATCCTGACTACTTGGTCTCTTAATGGAGGTGATTGGGACCAATAAATAACATCTCTTCCCCCTTTTCCTAACCTAGCCATGCCCTTATACCTAGGATGATCCATGGACTAAAGATAGGCAGGGACTACGAATGAAAAGAACCTGCATGGAACTTCTCCTAAGGTGCAAGATAACTAAATGGTTTTGTCTCCCAAAACTCCCATGCAAAAGGATCCTGTAATGTATTCAGACCCAAGAGTCACCTTCCAGAAATGTAATTTCCAGTAACATTGATCATGTGTAAAATATGCTCAGTTGCAACATTACATAGATGTAATGGCCAGATACATTTTACAAAATCATATCAATGTATTTTGAAGAGTAAGTAATTAAACATAAGATATTAGCACAGTTGTAAATGTTACATTTCATAGAATCAAAAAATCCTTTTCCCATCCTGAACTTAAATTAAAATATTATGACCTGGAGCAAGGTTAAATTTCATTGTTTTATTTAGCAAATGCATTTCAATGGAGGTTAATAATAAATATTTTTGGCTTATAACTAATTATAATACCTATTATTTTTACTAAATTATCTTTACCTACTAGGTTTTGGGAATAGTTACAGGAAAGGGAAAAGTTGTATGCTTTATACTACCATTAAGAATGATACCCACGTCTTACTTAACATGTACATTAACACCTGTGTTGGCAGACACCTAAAAATAAGATCATTGCTTTAGCCAAGAAACATATTTGCATGGGTCTTACTTGCCTAAATATTATTTTATTTGGAGATACTTGTTTTGGTGTCAAATGCTACCTAAATTTAAATGTTTATATCAATCATTAAGACAAAACAAATGTTTGTTTTTGGCCCAATCTAAGTGCACAAATGTTCTAACAAATGTTTCCATAGGCCAGCTGCTACTAACACTCCTTTTAAGTTTTCTTCTCCAGGAATTTTATCTCCCCTGGCTGCCTATGTAAGACATTTATAAAATGCTTAACAGGTAGAATATCATACATATTTTCAAAAGTATGATATTAATTATATTATATTTTATTTTCAATGCATAAAACCATCTTATTTGAATGATTCCTGTTATTGATTATTGAAATTATTTAAAAAATAAAATGCAATGAAGAAACCATGCTGAATGTTTAATTCCTTTAAAAGGAATAACAGAAAACTGAATAAAAACCATTGAATTGATAAAGTACAATAAGGAGACCAGGGGTTTAAAAATATGACATATAATTTCCTGTAGAAATTAATAATCCAAGTAGCTGTATCAGAGTTCATTTACATTAGAAACCATTAAACCTACTATAAGCAGAAAGAGGTTTAATGTAGATAATTAGAGGCTTATAAATATATTGCAATGGCAGGGGTTGAAGGCTCCATGCTGAACTTCCTATGTTGATTCCCAAAATAGCACCACAAAACTGTTATTCCAAGGAAAATCCTATCTCTGACTCAATCTCAAAGCTGGAAAATATGAGCTGCCACCCCAACAACTCAGTCTACCTCTACCAGTATCTAGGGATTAGTAAAGCCAACTAAAATCTCCAGGATCACAACTTCTCAGTCTTCACACCTGCCAAAAAAATTGGTGTCCAACGCCAATTAATCTAGGGATGGAGGAACAATCTCCTGATACCACTGCTCCAGAAATATCCCTTACATCCATGAAAATGGTTGCAGTGAAAAACAGGGAAGCAACAGAATCTATCACTTCCACCTTTTCTATCTCATGAAAGTATGTCATATGTCCCAGGAACTCAGATATATACAGTACATAAACTCTAAAGAGGTAGAGAAAATGTAACCTATAAATTGGTAACATCTAGAATAAAGCAAACCTTGAAAAAAGGGGTTGGAATTAAGGTGATTGAGCCAAGCTGCAATATTTGCCACAAGACTTAGATATATAGAAAATGAACAATTTGTGAACTCCAAAATCTCAGTTATATAACTGTATTTATCACTAAGTGCAAATCTATCAGTTAACGATGTAAATATAAATTTTGTACTGCCAAGTAAGACTACCCAGTAATCTCAGTGATGTATTCAAGAGCCACTTTATAATGTTGATTTAAATTGTCTCTCAATGATAACAGCCTATATTGCTGCTTATATACTAGATAATCCTTTGTTACTGTAATAAATATTTGTATTTGTTCTTAATTATGAAATACATCAAACATGTGAGCTCAGTCAGTAAGCATGTACAATTGCAGCTATTAAGCCTCATATTGGCTTTTTACTGGAATAAGCCTACACTATTCCTGATACCTGGTATATGGCTGAGAAACTGGCAACCATGCTGGGTTTGTGTTTGTTTTTCCCCTTTATAAAAATTAACTGATTTTTTCACATGACTACCTTGAATTGTGGTTACATGGCACCAGCTTTGTGGCAAAATATTCATGCTGTCATTCTACACAGCATTCTACTGATTCACTATAGTGATAGAATCTGCCCCTAGGCCTTGGTTCAATAAGAAATACTCTTGGTAGTAAGATACATGCATAACAGGGGGTGGTACGTAAAATTATCACAAAGCCAGGGGTGCTATATTTTCCTGGATTTCAGTGATCTGGAACATGTTGTCATATACTCTTCAAACTGAAAGACAAGTTGACCTTCCACTAAACAGAAGCTAATCCTCAACATACCTCATTTTATATTTGTTTTTGTTGTTGTTATTGTTGTTGGGACCTCTTTCTTTATCAAGAAACTGATAAGCTAAAGATATCAGTTTGGCCCAGAGTTTGGCCCAGAGCCTGAGAAGATTCTCTGCCTCACTCAGACTGCTGTTTAAAGCAGTATAGCACTTGGCTTTTACCACACAGATGAGCCAATGGTATTCGATTTGTCTGTGGCAGATCAGGATGTTCTATATGACTTGTTTAAAGGCCTGTAGAAGAATCACAACACAATCCTCTAAGAATTTGAAGCAAAGAACTTTTTTTTTTTTTTTTTTTTGGCAAACTTCTATTCTCATTGTGAGAAATAGTTCCTGGTTTGGTAGATCCTGAAAATCTAACCCAGACTTTATGTGACCACAGCACTTGAATTCCTTTGAAAAATAAATATTATTTGATCTATTAAGCCATACATTAGAGTGTGCTCAGAAGCACTTCAACATGCAGTAGAAGAATATGTATGAGGTAGACTAGAATAAGTTCTGAAAGCCCAATTAAGTTGCTAGAGCTGTTGGCTCACATGTACCTAATTAGGTACCAATGTACCTAAATTCTTGTATCTATAGAGGAAGGCCACCTCCTCTACACTCTTTCTTCCTGGTAAATCCTCATTGACAAATTGTCAGGTTTATACACATTATATATAATATGCTGGCACCTTTTCATAGTGGTTCTGTTGCACCATTTCAGCTTCACTCATTTGAGGTCCTGAAGTTACCCTAGGAAATGAGAAGCCTCCAAACTTTAAATTTTACATTTGGTTGTCTATTTGTCTATAAAGAAAAAGGCACTGAGGTATAATTAATCATAATCCATGAGCAATGGGTAATGGTTTGGTCCACAGTACATGGCTTTCAAGGAATAGATCAGAAAACTGGTGTCAAGAAGGTCTAAGGAAGAGTTACATGGATGAAACTCTCAAAACCAGAATATGAGAACACTCTGTGCCATGTGAATAATCATCAGGGACACCACTGTGGAAGAGTTACTCAACAATCAAGTGGATAACCTGTCCTCACCCTTAGATGTCAGTAAGTGTCCTTCCCTAGTTACCCTTGTGTTTGCTCAATGAGCCAACGAACAATGTTGCAATGTGAGCAGGAATGGAAATGATGCACAAGAGCCACAGCTACAGACATCCCTTCATAATGTTCATCTGGTAACGGATTTCAGCTAAATATCCAATCTGCCAACAACAAACTGGAACATCAAATGCCCAATATATCATCCCATATAACTGGAATGGGAAACAGACAGAAAAATGGATCAGATCAAAGAACTCTCCACTCTCAATGACTGGCAACTCCAGACAAGTTATCCTGCATTAAATTAAACTTCAAATTGACAATCATTTACACAAATATACTGACATACTATACCTAATTTCATAACTTCCAGGCATGGTGTATTGCACAAAAGAAACATTTACTGATATTTAATATTAATAAATTCAATTTAGTAATTTCAATCCCTTTGAAGGATCTAAAATGAAAATTATGACCTACACTTATAAAAATGGAAGCTATAAAAATATCCATATAAAACTGAGTTGTGAGTTCATCTATTGTTTGAAGGAATAAAATCTTCCTTTCTCATCATTGGTATTATTAGATGTATAATGTTCATTAAATGAATGCAATTCATGGTAGCTAAAGTTAAGTTCTGGGTTACAATTTTTGGATTCTGCTATTTATTATAGTTTAAACTTAGGCAAGGAACTTCAATTTCATCATCTGTATAGTAAAAATAATAATTATCACCCTAATTTTTTGTGTGTGAAGGCTTAACTAGATGGCAAAAGTGTCTAAAATGTTGTCTTTCACATAGTAGACCCTCCATAAATGCTTTCTCTTTGCCTCCTAAACTTATGAATGATTCTCTTACATTCACCACAAGTTTCTTTTTACTTTGAAACTGGAAGTTATATTTAGGAAATCAAGAGGAATAATAGACAGCTATGCCAGTACTCCGTATTTACCTCACACTTGCTTTCCAATAACCACCACTACAGTATGCACATATACTTCCAGTGTCACTTCTCTGTGCCTTGGCCTTACTTCTTTATACAGCAAGTTGCTAACATTACATCTCACTGCAGCTTCCAACTAGCTACTGGTTGACAACCACAGGTAAGAATTATCCATTTTAAATTTTACTTCAATGCCCCAACCATTATGAAAATGGAAATATGTATAGAGGATGTCCAGTTCCCTAACTTTCTAATACATTGTAACACACATTTGAATTATGTTCAAGACACTGTTATAACTTCTATTTTTCTTCAACCATTTTACATTTCTCTTTTTGCAGGGGAATAATTCCAGTCAATTAATATTGCAAGCAACTCTGGCTAAGAATTTCCTGTGACTGTCATAAATGAGAAATCTTTTAAAAACTAAATAGTTTGTAAGGATTGAGGCTTCTGATGGGAGCTGTCTATTACCTGTTTGACATTTATAGAGACTTGATTAACTACCCCAGTTCGTCTGGGATAACTATGCAGAAACCCCTGAGCTGTTTTTTCACTTACTAAATGAATTTAAGGTACTCCCTAGGTAGTGTCCTAATTACAAATGGCCTTTCTGAGTTTGTTGCAAATGACTGCCAACTACGACTCAAAAGTGTCTTGAAAGTGGCAATTTCCTTGACAGGAGTTTAAAAGTAGCCTTTAATAGATTTTTTAAAGTGTCCTTGGAATTAGGTGCAACTTTTATTTTCATACTTTAAATGTGAAGTAGGCCACTTCAGTGGATTATTTCTTCTCTCTGTTCTTTCTTTTTTTTTTTTTTTCTAGTCCTTTTTTTCCCTTTATTTAAGCCCTAAACTAAGTCCAGAACTTTTTCCATAAGACAAAATGTCTTAAATGAATTTTAGATATCTAAAGGATTAAAACCTAAAGAGTAAAGCCATAAATGTACTAAAAGAAAACATAAAAGAATTGTCTTAATAAGCTAAGTATAACACAAATCTTAGAAGTCATATAGGAAATGCTTGATAGTTTTTCAACCACAGGGAACTAAGGTTTACATATGGCTTGGGGGAGGGGGCGGGGTTTGAATGACAAACTGGGGAAACTATCTTCAAATGGTATTAAAATGTCCAATTTCCTTAATATATAAAAATTAATAGATTACAATAGAATATTGTTCAAATGTTACAGATAGACAACAGCAGAGGAAATACCAGTAGCTCTTAAATATTTAAAGATGTCTAGCATCACTCAAAATAAGAGAAAGTGCAAATTAAAAATGTAACAAATATTATTTACCAGAGAGGCAAAAATAGCAAGTTTGACAATAACCCTAAGGTGAGATTATAAAATTTATCCCACAGAAATACTTGCAAGCAAAATAATTTATAAACAAAAGTGTTCACAAAAGTATTATTGATAACATCAGAACATTAAAAATAATCTGTGTGTATAGAGTATATATTAAATAAATCATGTTGAATTTATTTAATGTAATTTTATAGAGCAGGTAAGAATAATAAGGACTCTAATGGAAAAAAATAGAAACCATGCAAGAAGAGATGGGTAATGTAAACAGAAAGATGGAAATGCTAAGAAAGGAAATGGTAAAATAAAATACATTATAACAGAAATGAAGATGCCTCTGATGGGCTCATCAGTCAACTAGACATGGCTGAGGAAACAATCAGTGAGCTTGATGATATGTCAATAGAAACTTCCCAAAATAATAGTATTTGTTGCTCACTTTTTTAACCCAAGGAAAAATGCCTTAACTTTAGGGAACAGAAAACAGTAAGAAAAGTCTTAAGAAGTCATGTTCTAGGATTTATAAAGAAATGGATGGAAAATAATCACTGTGTTTAAATTACCCTACAAAACTCAGCCCATTTCTTCTATTTTGAATACCTCACACTTTCTTAAAACAAAACAAAACAAAATTCAGTTGCATAAAATAACATTTATTTTCAACTCATACATAGTCATTTTGGAAAACATTATATTCTGTTCTCCTAAGAGTCATTCATGGTTTTGTTTGTTTGTTTGTTGTTGTTTTTAAGGCAGGACCAGGGATTGAACCCAAGACCTCATACATGGGAAGTAGGTGATCAAACCACTGAGTTACATCCACTGCCCTTGTTTTTTTAATAAGCATATTCCATGAGTTTTTGAGGTATTTAAATGTATTACCCCTAGCAAGGGTGTGTGTTTGTAAGAGAGAGAGACAGAGAGAGACACAGAGAGATCTCTTTGGTTAACGACTTCAGAGAATCAGTTGGGAAAAATAATGTTTAATTTGGAAAATTTTCTGAGCAACTCTTTCATATAGTTCAGACAATTGGTGAACTTTTGATATATTCAATTCCTCTAAAGAATTTTGTTGATAATATTCAGAAATGGCTAAATTATTTTCCTTGTCAGCAAAAACTTTCATACAATTTACAGGATTATTATTGCTTATTTCTGAGGATAACAACTCCCCCCCCCGCCCCATCTGAGATTGATCAAGCTCATTGTCACTCTCCTGAAATAAAAAAGGTCTTAATCTACTAATGTCTGACTAAATTTGACTATATAGAGTTATATATAGAATCTCTTCAATGTATGAATTAAGATTAGTTTATTATATGTGGATTTTAAATTCCTTTGATCTATCTCAAAAGCCAATATGTAGTTATTATAAAAAAGAAAGGGAAAAAATGTGGCTTTCCCTAAAGGAAAGTGATAGCCGTTAGCAAGATTTAGAATAATGAATAAAGAATGTTGCTTTTTAAATTAGGTCCTTCTGTTTCCCAGGTAATGCTGTCACATTTTATGCACTGCAAACTAATTGTAACAACAATAGCAAAGATAATATGAAAAAAAGCCTTATAGAATATGTCAAAAGAATTTGTGCGTTTTCTTATAGCCATAGTTATCACATTACACACCAAAATAAAGACAGAGAGATACAGAATGAACGTTTCTCCCTTGGTTTTCATGCTATCATAACATAAATTAAACAATAAACACCTGAATATGGAAGTGTTATGTAACCCTTTCTACTAAAATAACATTCTTTGAGTATCAATAGATGTCATTGTGCTGAAACCTCACAACAATTTTATGAGGTAGTTATCCATAGTTCCATTTTGCCCAGAAAAGTGGCATGTCATGGCTGCCATCAGCAAGAGATGGAGTCAGAATTTAAATGCAGGTTTGTCTGTCTCTAACATCTATTTTATTTCCACTTCATCTTAATTCTTCCTCTTATAAGAAATATTCTACTTAATAAAAAATGTAAAGTTTCAACTTATTATTTCATCTGATATTGGCATCAAATAGAATATGATATAAAATATATGATGACATCAAAATTCCTGAAGTTTTAAGTTGGGCATTATAGATAATGACTTCGTATATTTAGTTAAATTTACATTGAACTTAGTTTTCTACACCTTTCTCAACTAAGTATCCCAGATTTCCTAACACATATTACATATCAAATCTCACCAGATCTCTTTTCAGAATGGGTTTAGAAGTATAAAGGTTGTTTATTGATTTCTATATTTTGAAAATATTATTCTTTATCACTGATAGCATAGCATGGGGGTCTTTATACAATATATGCTGACAATTCCTTGGGAGAAAAATAAAATTTTAATCAATCATAGTTCAATGTACCAAAGAATTATCCTTTGTGCTACTGTGTATTTTAGCTCAGTGGGACTTGGCATCACAGGGCACACTCAAAAGGGAGTCACCTCATTGTCATCCATGCCAAGGATTAGCAAAGAGAATCTGGTACCAGATGTCAGTTAGGTATCCCCGCATGTCTGAGTGTAGACTATGATCTCATTTTATGCACTATTCTAATATCTTCGTTCCTTGTGCTCAGCAGTGAAACCTGTGGAGAACTGGAAAGCAATATTATTTCCTGTAGTACACCATCTGTGGACCAAGAATTTTCCTTATGCTGAAATGAAATGCCTATACTACTCAATTGCAGCCTATTCCAAGGGTTTTATTTTTCATCTTTAATTTGTAATTTGTTCAGTGTACAGGTGTAGATAAATGCAAATATAATTTGCAAAATGTGCAGAAGGAAAGACAGTCATAAGAATATGAGATGCACACTAAAAATGTTCAGCAAAATGATCATACAGCTTTCATTTGGGGGTCAAATTGTCTTACAAAAAAGGAAATGACAAAATGCATGGTAGATATTGATATGGCCATGTACACATATGAGGAATATTGTTTGGATTATTATTCTAGATTCATGTTGAAAGAATACAGTCTAAGTTTTAAGTTTTGTATTAAAAAAGAAACAAATGCAAAGCAGAAAGCAAGAGGTGGTTTTGTCATGTGAATCTACCTAGACAGGTGCTGCAAGTCACATGACAGCATGCATCATGCCAAAAGCGACTTCATGTCAAAATGTTTATTAAAAGCGGGAACATGTGGCAAATGCCAGTTTGTGCATTTACCCTTTAACATTTATCTCTGTTTTATCATGTTCAAAAAGTGGCTCATGCTGCAAAAAATCCTTGTCTGATTCTATAACTGTAAAGAAAATCACATGTAAATATTTTGCCACCTATAAACAGAAACAGAGACCTAGACTGAATTAAAGTCTGAGGAATAATTTTGTTATATCCTTTATGAAAGTGATACTCCATCTATATTAAAACCTATATTCTATTTACTACAAGCTACCAAACACACCTGTTTACATGGATCTGTATATGAGGTAATTACAGAGGCAGGGCAATATGATACTATACTAATTTTTAATGTTGATGAGTGCTCACTTAAATTAGAGCAAAGAGCTGTAATAAAAAATACTCTAACATTAAAATGCATCTTGAAATTCTTCTATATTTTAATTAATAAATGTGAACTCAGTTGGCATTTTTTAAAAATCCATTGAAATTGAAATTCCCTTTCAAATAATCAGCTCAATGTAAAGAAAGTAAACTTAAACTGTATTCCTGGAATTGCCCACTTTAGTCTCTTAAAGTTTCCCTATGCAAATAGACTATGTGGAACATAGAATGTGCTTAATAAATAATTAGAAAAATTAATGATTGAAAGGATGATGAATGAGCAAACAAATCTACGAATATATATATAAAAGAAAGAAAGAATGTTCCAAACAGCATAATGTTAGTTCTATGTTGCCAAGTTTTGAGAAAAAGTAGGAAGTTTCAAAATACTTACAACATGCTTCATGTGGATATTTTTATTTTCACTAATTAAAGTTTAAACAAACACACCCACTAATATTTAAGATGAAAGGAGCATCACTAAGTTGAATAAATGTAAAAGCCAAAGCTAAATTTTCATTTTGTATTTTGTCTTAAAATTCACAGGCACACACAATTATATAATAAAATATAGTAGAGATGCCAAAAATAGATATATAGTAAAATAAGGTAGGCATGCTGAAAAAATTTACAAATGCATAGCACCCGCAAATGCTTAATAGCATAACACAAACATCATTTCACAGAAGTCAGTAAGTTTATATGAAAGAAATATGATTGGGGACCAAAACAGAAGAGAAGGTGAACATCACAGTGGTATGATGACATTTAAGTTACAGATAAAACAGGGTCTTTGTAGATCTTAATAACCAAGGATCTGCACATTAAAGGATACTAAGGGAAAGGCAATATGTTTTGGGGTATCACTTGAGTTGATACTACCAACATTATAAAAGGAAACCCCAAGTAAGGTAAAGGACCTTGCTTGAAACCCAGCCCAAGACCCTGATGGACTACAAGTAATTCAACAATGGAGGGTCTCACCCTCAAGTCAGATATCTCAGAATACCTTCAGAAATAGCCTTATCAATCATGAACTCACAATTCAAACTTACAAAATAAACTGGGAATAAGCCACCAGAACAAGACAGCAAGAAAAACAAATAGCACAATAATACTTACTATGAACTGCACTCATATAAGAGTACTCAAGCATGGAACATAAAAAAAAGTGTGTTTGCAATATTCAATAGGTGAAAGAAGTCAATCAGAACTCAAAGAAGGAAAATTATGCTATGAAAAAGAAGCCAAACAAAATTGAAAAAGAACCTAAGAGAAATCTATCAAAGTAACAGTGAAATTAATATCTTAATATCACATAACACATAGATAAATTAAAAATTAGAAAACTGGAAGGTTAATCTCAAGAAATTACTCAGAATTCATCACAGAGTGATATAGAGGTGGGAAATATGTCAGAGAAATTAAGAAAAATGGAGTTAGAAGAGTTAACATATATTTAATTAGATTTTTATAATACCAGAGTAGAGAAAATAAAGAGATGTAATATTCAAAAAATGACTAAGAAATGTCTAGACTTAAGAAAATATGTGAACACTTAGATCCAGGAATCACAGCATATCCCAATAAAAGATATTAAAAGAAAAATGAAACCAAATGTAAACATATCGATATTATCAAAACCTCAAAATACCAGAGGCTTGAACAATATAAAATCTTATTCTGGGACATTGTCTTTCCATCTTGTTCTGGCATCACCAAGGTGATGCTTCTCATTCACATAGTTCAGGGTGACTCAGTTGTTTAACCTCCAAACAGTTTTAAAGAGAAGAAACAAAGAAAAGAGAAGGAATATACCTTCCTTTAAAGGATTTGATCTAGAGCTTGCATATTTTGTGTTTTTTCATATCCTGTAGCCAAATCTTAGTCCATGTGACCACAGCTAGACATGCGGGAAATGGGAAATGGTAGACTTTCACTGTCCAGCCAGCCAAGTGCCTCATAAAAGGATTACTGTCAAACTGTGCTGTCCAATACAATAGCCACTAGTCCCAAGTGATTGTTTAAATTTAAAATAATTAAAATTAAATAAAATTTTAAAATTTAGTACTTCATGCACACTAGGCATGTTCAAAGTATTCAGAGCCACATGTGGTTAAGTGTTGGAAAGTGCAGCTAAAGAACATTTTCATAACTCAATGCAGAATGTTCTATGGGGCTACTGCTGCTCTGGAAGAATAGTAGAATATAGATGGTAGGAGGCTTAGCATTCTGCTTCGACTTCTTTCTCCACACATTTATGTGAACCCTTATTTCCACACTTGAAACACTCTGACTCCAAGAAAGACAATCCCCAAATCCCATCCACTTATTTTATTCTGCTCTAGGCAAGGGTTTTTTGGTGCCCTCCCTTCCAATAGCCTGAAATGTGGCTATGTATTCTAGTGATCTACACAATAGAAGAGAAGTTAGCTCATCCTGACTACCCCACACACAGTAGTAAAGCAGCAGACAGGAAACCACATTTAAAGTTCCCATTTAACAATGGGGGAAAAGGGAAGCATACAAGACTTCAATGGTTCCCCCAATTTTCCAAATCAGGAATTAATTAACCAAGCTGGATTCAGTTATGCTGAGTTCACCCAGTGTTTCCTGATTGTTTTCTGGACATAACTCTTTTGTTCACTGTCATCTTTGACTCCAGTCATGGGTCTCAAGATATGCCTTCCTTGGGGCTACCTCTAAAGGAAAATTAATTCTCCTGGGTATAAGTGAAGTTTTGGGGGGTTACTTTATTGATGAGCCCATCAAAGGAAATCTTCATTTCTGTTACAGTGTTTTTGATTTCTTGTATTTCCACTTGATTTCTTTGTAGAGTTTCCATCTCTGTGTTTACATCAGCCATTTGTTCTTGCATGTTGTCTACCTTTTCCATCAGAGCTTATGATGTATTAATTCTGGTTATTTTAAATTCTCAGTCTGATCATTCCAACATCTTTCTGCCATATCTGATTCTGGTTCTCACACTTGTTCTCTCAAATCAGACTATGTTTTTAACCTTTTAGGATGTCTTGTAATTTTTTGTTGAAAGCCAGATATGATGTATCAGGGAAAAGAACTGAGGCAAATAGGCCTTTAGTGGGAGGTTTTAGGCTTATCTGGCTAGGAGTTAGTCTGTGTTTACTGTTTGCTGTAGCTGTAGGTGAAATTTCCCCTAGAGTCCTTGTTTTTGTCCCTTCTATTGTCTTTGGGTTTTCCTAGAGACTTCTTAAATAAGGTCTGAGCATTACAGTCCTTTCCATTATAATACCCTGCTGTTATACAGGAGCCCTGTTCCTGTCATGGTAAGGTGTGGGGGGAGGAGCAGCATTCTATTAACCCTATTGACTTGGTCTCATACTTTTAGTGACCCTGTGATCCTTGGCAGTGACCTTTACAAATGCTTGTGGCTCCCCCCCCCCTTAGGTGATTCAGGAAGGCTAGAGGGGGCTGGAATTCCTTTACCCAAAAGGGTTAGGCGCTAGTAAAACCCAAGTCACCTAGCTTTTGGTAAAATAATTTCTTTTGAGGGCAGCCCCTTGTTAAAGATAACAGACCACTCTGGGCATATTTGAAAATGGTTACTTTTCCCCTGCCCCTGCTAGAATCACAAGAGATATTGTCTCCAGTCTTCGCTGTGAGAATTTGGAGGGGCTTTTAGAGGTAAAACTCAGGAAAATGTGCCCCTCTCCCCTAAAACTGACCTCCCTTCTTCTGGGGTCTTACTGAGTCTTCAATAATTCATGAACTATAGTTTAAGCATTCCTGTCAGTACTGCTCCAGCTAAGAGCTTCCAATCTGCGTTTTGGGGGACAGTGGTTTGCCCTGCAACTTCAATTCTCTGATAGGGCTGAGAAGTGTTGTTATTCAGTTTGTTCAGGTTTTACTTCTTGTTGGGATGGGAGGGATGACTTCCATGCTCCCTGTAAGCTGGACCAGGAACCGGAAGTCTGGGAGGTTGTGTTAGAGGTTGAACAATCACAAGATTTTGCATTCCTTGAAGACATCAGAAACAAAGGTTTAGTATGGGAAGACAGGATTCTTAATTCATTGCTGTTCCTTGATTCCTAGTTTTCTGGCCTAAAACCCTTAATGGAAAATACTTGAAAATGACTTAGTACTAGAGTTGAATCTCCTGCTAAGTTTGCCTCTTCAAAGATACTTGTTAAAATTAATTCTGTTTGGGGCACAGAAATACGTGGATTTCTAAAGACCTAAATCATCAAACTCTTTATCACCTTATATTTCATGCCATAGACATAAAAAGCTAGGTCCTACTAATTATCATTTCACAATGACAATATTCAAAATAGTTTGCATTATCTTTCTCTAATCGCTCTGAACAGTGAGTTATTAGAGTAATGGGAGGAGTTAGGAGAGCAAACTTATTGGAGATTGACCGAAATAAGTCCAGAATATTATCTGTAGTACAATGTATAAGTGAAAGTTAAGTCTGTTTACAAAAGTTGAGGAAATAAATTATCTTAGTGTGCTCTGTCATTTCTATCAGATTTGATGGAACTTGCTCAAGCTGCTTTAATATTGTCAAGTGAAGAGCACATTTACAAGTAGACTGAGTAATTTATAGCAGAAAGAAAACCTCTCACTATTATTGTTTTATCTAGTCTCTTATTTATTCACTTCTCTTTGTAAAAAAAATAAAAAGTTTCAGCTAAGTTTCTTAAACAAAATGGTTGACCGCAGCTTGTATGTGTAAAACAATTTAGTTTCTAGGCCTAGTCCTAGTTTTATTGTTGTCTTAGCTGCATCAGTGCAAACCTTTTATTTCTTAGTTGTAAACCAGCATGTGTATGTCAGTGCTGCTGTGTGCACCTGAGTTGACAGCACTACTTGTAAGACATGCTTTTTCTAGGAAATCTCAAAGTAATAGTGAGCTAAATTTTCTGTTTTAAATTCTGGAGAATGATTTCCTTTTAGCCAATGGAAGAAAGCCCAGCTAAGTATAGCCAGGTGAGAACAAATAACAAGCCTCAAAAAGGAAAATAGTGGTACTCCATTGTCTTAGTTTACCAGTTGTAAAGATAGCTGTCAAAGCATTCTCATATTCTCCCCAGCAGAGGGCGCTTAATAATCTGAAGGGTACTCAGCAGAAGCCTCTGCCTCCAAACAGTTCTCTAAGTGCCTATACAAATGGCACACAGTGCTTTCTTTGTACCTTCAAGATTCACAAAAAGCTCTTTAAAAATGGAAATTCTCCAGGTTTCAGTTCTCAGAGAAAGCTTTTGGGAGAATGAATATGGGAAGTACCCTTTATTCCTGAAGAACCTACTTTAGGTTAGGTGTTTTCTATGTGTGATCACATTTACTCCTCACAAGAACTCTTGAAGGTATTATTCACATTACAAATGAGACACTAAGGCTCAGAAAAAGTATGTGCTGTGACCATGGCTGTAGAATTAGTAAGTAGAAGAGCCAGGATTCAAACACATTCTATTGGTCCGCAAAGCCACTGCAAATGAACATGTCTTTGAAACCAGCAGCAAAATGGAAAGAGGTGGAAAAGACTTTATGGATACCACGGACTGTGGGGAAAAAATGACCAGAATATCTCTACCACTCTTCACCAACCATGAGAACTTTACTGTATTCCATTCCTGTGCAAGGTCTCGAGGGAGCATTAAGATAGCACAACCTGGAAATCTGGCAACCAATGTAATTAAAAGATAGAGGGAGATATAAAGCACTGATTTATTATTTTTTAGCCAGTAAAAGAATCACGTCCCCTAAGGAAAATATGACATTTGTTTAGTACTGCATATGGCATCCTCTTCAGAAAATGTTGTGAACTGAATCTGTCCCAAGTTTTCTCTCAGGAAGAAGTAACCTTAAAAATGAAATTCTAAACCAATATTTCTTCAGAGATGTAGCTTTCATTCAAACAACCATAAAAACAGACAAACAAAAATCAGCCAGTATATAAGGGTAAAAAGACTCCAGAAAATTTATAAAAATAGTTCCAAACATACTCATGGGAAGAAGTATTTTTAAAAATTGAAGGCGGCTTGTGAATTTTTTCCCTTTACAATCTTCCCTCCGCTCACTCTCTTAGCTTTACAGCCAGCCAGCAGCACAGAGGATAGATGAACTTTGAGAATCTTAATCTTGAAACCAGATTAGCTAAAACCCTGAAAATGAATCAATAGAAAAAGTCTGCCTATGTCACTTATTGCCTTCTATAGGAACAGTAAAAGCCATTCCTCATCAGATGTAATCAAAAACAGTCTTTAACACTCAGATTTAGAGGGTGGCAAAGCATTTTAAGAGGTAAAGTCTCATAATGATTTTTTTTAATCAACAAAAACCTCAAAACTAGCGACTACTTTTTCCTAACATTACTGTGACCCATGAGAAGAGGAAGATACAGACAGTAATTGTCTTTAGGTGACTGTAGAATTTGCTGGTAGAATAAAGAGGCCTCTCACCTACTTCTAAGAATGGCATCACAATCTCATTCAGAGGAGTATTTTGTTTGTTTTAAAAATAATTCCAATCATCCTACAAGATGAATTTGTAACTAGACTACTAAATAAGTGAAGATAGGCAGATTGCTGAATACCTAATAACTCTATTTTCTCATAGGCTTCCTAAATCTAAGCCAAACCTGTGGCTTTTGTCTTGTCTTCTTCACAATACTTAACACAATACTAGAGATTTATTAATAATCAAGTCAGTAGATATGCATTAATTCCCTGATAATAATCACTCTATTTTCCAGGGATAAGTATTTCACTAAAATGGATAGGAAAAAGTTTGAGTGCTTGTTTCAGTAGGTGTCTCAGTTTCAGTGTTTTTGTTCTCTTTACAGAGAGAGAACTGGATACTAAGACAAGCACATTGAGTCTTTTTTTTTTTTTCCTGTAGCCAAGAATTTAGCATCTAAAAAAAATTGACCTGGGGTGTAAGAAAATTCTGTTTTTATTATAAGAGAAACTGCCAAGGTGAGACTGATCATGTTATGTATTTGGCACATTGCAATAAAAAGTCTGATGAAACAGATTTTTCAGGCTGTTGATTTTATCTATCTGCAAATTATTTTTTGGTTCTATGAATACTCTATGGCCATTATAAACCTTCTTTGTATCCTTAAGTTTTTGATTGTCTTTAATAATCAGTGTTATAATACAAGTAGTTTATTACATTTTAAAGCATAATTTTGAGAATGATCATGTAGATCTTATGGAAGGCAGCTTAGAATTGTTATCAAGCACCCATATTCTAAATATAGACTTTATTTTCAAGTACAGTTTTGGCTTACAGAAAAATTGATATGGCAGTACAGTCCCCATATATCCCCCCCACAGTTTCTTCTATTATTAACATCTTCTATTCATATGATATATTTATCACAATTAATGAGCCAATATTGATATATTATTATTAACAAAAGCCCATGGTTTATTCAGATATCCCTAATTTGTACATAATGTCCTTTTTCTGTTACAGGACTCCTTCCATGATACCACATTATATTTAATTGTCATGTTTCCCTAGGCTTCTCTTGACTGTGAAAGTTTCTCGAACAGTCCTTTTTCATGACCTTGACAGTGTTCAGAAATACTGGCTAGGTATTTATAGGTTTCCCCTCTATTGGAATTTGTTTGATGTTTTCTCATGATAAGACTCAGGGTTATAGATTAGGGGGAGGAAGATCACAGAAGTAAAGTGCCATTTTCATCACATCATATCAAGGTTACATAATATCAGCTAGATTTATGACTGTTGATGTTTGACTGAGGTAGGGTTTCTCAAGTTTCTCAACTCTAAAGTTATTCTTCCTCTTTCCCTTTTCCATACTATATTCTTTGGAAGAAGACTTTATACACAGCTCATTTTTAATAAATGGAGAGTTATACCTCCTTTTCTGAGGATGTAACATCTACATAAATTATTTGGAATTATTGTGTGCAGGACATTTATCTCTTTGTTATCAGTATGGACTCATGAATATTTATTTTATATTTTGGGTAATTATCCACTATAACTCTATTTTTTTTTTGCTCAAATTGTTCCAGTTTTGGCCATTGGGAACTCTGTCAATAAGCTCTTGTGTTCCTTGGAGGGACCCTACATTTAAAAACAAATGAAATGGCATAACTAAGATTCTTTATATTGAAAAATAAATCAAAGAAAATACCAGGGATCTTGTTCCAAAGACAAAAGGTATTTTCTTTCTCTGGCTGTATGTTTCCACCTACTTCTTGTTTTTATTTTGTAACCATTGATTATGGATTGAATCATGTTCTCAAAAAGACATGTTTACACTCCAACCCCCCATCCTGTGAATGTGAACTTACTGTAAATAGGATCTTAGAAGCTGTCTTAGTTAATATGAAGCCAAACTAGAATAGGGTGGGCCCCAATCCAACATGATTGGTGTCCTTATAAGGAGAGGAAATTTGGAAACAGTCAGAGAGACAAAAAAGACAGAGAGGGAGAAGACAGCCATGTGATGGAGGGGAAGATTGAGTTATGCCATCATAAGTCATAGAACACCAAGAATTGCCAACCAGAAAGGAAGAGGCATGGAACAGATTTTCCCCCTTTAAGAGGAATCATGGCCTTGCTGACACCTTGATTTCAGATTTCTAGTCTCCAGACTTAGGGGAAAATTAATTTCTGTTACTCATCAATGCCAAATTATGGTACTTTGTTACAGCAACCCTGATGAACTGAGACACCATAACTTCTCCATTGTCAAGCTCATGACCAAATAATAACCCAAATAATTATATATTATTTTCAGTTTAAAAAGAACAAATGCACTTCAGTAAAATGTAAAGCATTATGTCTTCTCCAGATCCCGGAGGTTTTCCCCAACCGTGTCATTCAGCTTAGTAGATTGTTGTGGAATAATTGTTTTATAATTCAATGCCAAGGGCAAACCTAAGAACAATAAAAAGCAAAGATACTGCACAACTCTGATGAAAGTGAGAGACACTGAGTGTACACTTTGAACAGACTGTACAAGACATTGGACTGTATAACACAGTGAACCATGTAGTGGACGATGGACTGGACTGTGGTTAACAGTACAAATATAAGAGTGTTCTTTGTACAATACGAACACATGGTGTTAATAATAAGGGGTGTATGGAAAAAATATACCAAATATAGCTAAGGACCATAGTTAATGATAATAGTCTGATTATGTTCTTTCATAATCTGTAAGAAATGTTCTACAACAATGTAAGGTGTTCATGGAGGGGTGATGTATGGGAATTCTGCACATTATGCATGATTATTTTGTAAGTTCACAACTTTTCTAATAAAAATATATTTATTAAAAAATAACAAAGATACCTTCTATATGCTTTCCTATACAGACAAGAAAAACCCAGGGAAAGCTCATTTATTCATGAATAAAGGAAAACACAGGGAAAGAACTAAAGGATATCAAGAAAACAGTGAATGAACAATATGAGAATCTCAATAAAGAGAGAGAAAAATTTTAAAGAGGCGATGGCCACCAGAAGTTTTAGGGGAAGGAAGAGGGAAGAATAGGTGCAACATGGGGGCATTATTGGGACATTGGAATTGTCCTGCATCACATTACAATGACAAATATAAGCCATTATACATTTTGTCAAAACCTAGAAAGTGTAAAACCATGTAAAATACTTATAACTGGATTATCTGAAGGTAGAGGATGAGAGAATGGGACAGAGGGAATAATGAAGAAATAATGGCTGAGAATTTTCCAAAGTTAGTGGCACCCACCAAATTGTAGATGTAAGATGCTCAGAGAATACAAAGCAGTATTAACTACTAAAAGTCAAGGAAATAAAAAAAATCTTGAAAGCAGCCATAGGAAGAAAAAAAACACTTTACATATGGAGAAATAAGAATTACAGTATGCTTCTTATCAAAATCTCTGCAAGCCAGAAGACAAAAGAATATTCCACAGTTGGGAATTAAATATCTTATAAAAGAGAAGATTGACTTGTTTGTTTTTTGTTGTTTGTCTGACTTTTAAAAATAAAAAAAAAAAACAGAGAGGATTCAATGCCAGGAGAGCTACTTTACAAGAAATGTTTGTTAAAACAAGTTTTTCAGGCAGAAAGAATATGATATAGGTGAGAAACATGGATTTACATAAATTAAGAATGCTGGAAATGGAATAAATGAAGATGAAATATAATCTTCAATGTCATGTTTAATTACTTGAATTGTTTGAAGCAATAATAGCAGCAATGTGTAACGTGTTTAGAGCATATGAGAAAATTAAATGAATGGCAACAACAGCGCAAAGGCAGGGAAGGATGAATTTGGAATATATTGTTATAAACTTCTTATATTACATGTGAAACATTATACTAATATTTGAAGGTGCATTCAGATTATTTAACAATGCATGCATTAAATCCTAAGACATTGATTAAAGATATTTATAAAAGACATACTTGTACATAGTCAATAGAAGAAATAAAATTGAATCATAAAACATTTTCAGTTAAACCTAGAGAAGGCAGAAAAAGAGGAGAAAAATAAAGAACTGAACAAATGCAACAAAAATAAAACATCTATGAAGGCAATAGATTTTAATCCGACTAAATAATTATTTTAAATGTAAGTGGTCTAAACGTACACTAAAAGACAGAACCTTGTAAATTGGTTTAAAATAAAAATCCAGACCTGCTTATATGCTGTCTACATGAAAGTCACAGTGAATATGACTTAGGTTAAAAATAAAAGGATGGAGAAATAGACAATTGTGCGAGGAAATTCAATGGGGTAAAGATGGTCTTCTCAGCAAATGTTGCTGAAACAATTGAACTTCCATAAAGAAAAATATGATTCATGATACATATTTCACATTTTAAAAAGTGGACTTTATCAAAATTACAAAATTTTCCTCTGTAAAATATACCATTAAGAGAATTGAAGGCAAGCCACAGTTGGGAATTAAATACATATAAATTACACCTGTGATAAAGAATTGTTAAAATTAAGCAATAATTAAACTCCAGTGCCACATCATGGTAAATCATGTTGATACCGTGCTGATATCATGTCCATGAAGAATAATTCACCTCTGTATTACTCTTCTGAAAAAGCACTTATTCCCAGTCTAACCATATGGCTAAAATCAGACAAACCCAAGATTGCAGGAAATTCTACAAAATACTTTTTAAAATACTAAATGTCATAATAAACAAGGAAAGACTGAGAAACTCTCATGCACCAGTGGAAACTAAGGGCCCATGATGACAAATTGCAATGTGGTATCCTTAATTGGATCCTGGAATAGGCTAGTGAAATTTGAATAAGTTCTTTACTTTTTATAGTAGTATTTTACCAATGTTAATTTCTTATTTTTGACAAATGTGTCCGGGCTACTTAAGGGGAGACTGAGTAAAAGACATATGAGAACTCATACTGTGTTTGCAACATTTCTGTAAAATTATAATTATTTTAAAATAAAAAGTTTATTTTAAAAATGTCATTTGGTTTGTGTCCCAAAGAGCTACTAAACACAGATGGAAATGTGAGATTATAAAGGATAACAAAGGAAGGAAAATGAATATAGTTATAAGAAGAATGTTGATATTTGCAATAGTTATTAGGAATGTGAACACAACTAACTGGGATGTTGAGACAAAGTGTGGAGTAAAACAAAGTAGAAAGGACTTTAGCATTTTTGTCTTTGCCACTGGGAGAGAATAGAAGCACCATTAACAGAAATGTTTTAAAAATCAGGAAGAGGAATAAATTTGAGAAGATGACTGATGACCCCAGTTATGTAAATATTGCATTTGACATGAGTGGCTGGACAGACATCCAATGAAACAGTTATTAGGATGTTAAAAGACAGTTTAGGAATGGAAAAAACAATCTGGAACTAGCACATAGAGAGACAGTAACTGAAATCAGAACAGTAAATTGCCAAGGTAGAGATTTTTTTAAAAACCAAGCTAATGAAAGAGAATGAAAAAGAATAGACAGAAAGAATTTTAGAAATAGAATGTTCAGAAAATTCTACATTCTGAGTTTAACAAGAGGATGAAAAATAATAAAGGCAAATAATGAAGATGAAAAATAATAAAAGAAAATAATAAAAAAATGCAGAGATAGGATAACAGGAAAGGAATATATTATTAAATAAAAAGAAGAAGGGATATGTAGAAGCAGAAGTGCTCAGTAGTGTCAGAAACTAAAGACAGATAAACAGTAGGGCTAAATGAGTGAGCATCTTAAGGTTTGACTATTGACAAATCATTGATTACTAAGGAGATTTACCTCTACCGATTGGCAAGAGACAAAAGTGGAGGTGGCAGAAGACAAGGTCTTATATTAAATTGTGTGGTATTATTAGGGCAATCAATTACAATATGAAAGCATAACTGTAGCATTAGGATTTGGGGTTTGAAGACCTAAGTAAATTTCTATTTTCATTAAAGTATAAGGTCTATGGAATTGACAAGTGACTTAAACTCTTTTGTTATCAAAACTTCACCTGTAAAATGCATATGTGAAATTTATCATGCCTCTTGGGAATGTTATTGTTTGATTTTGTCAGTTTCTTTATCTGTTACATGGAAATAGATGTAGCTATAAATAAAGATACCTCATAGAATTGGTATGAAAGAAAATTAATGTATATGGAGACTTTGTACCTGAGGAATATTATGTTAACATGAAGTTAGCAAAAGAAAAGGAAAAGATGCAACATAATTTGAGTGGTTTGGGGACATTTTTCCTTCTTTTTTTGAGTGCAGAAAACTGAACATGATTTTTTTAATTAGCAAGGAAAGAGCCAATAGAGTTAATAATGGAAAAGATGCAAAATAGTAAAGATTAATGGGGGAAAATCAAACAGCAAATGATGGAGTTAGAAGCACAGTAGAAAGAACAAAGGAGGAATTCTACTTATTTAGGTTTGACAAGAATAAAGTAAAGCCAAGATAATGGGAAATGGAACTTTTGGAAGTTCATTCATTCATTCATTCATTCAATAGATATTTGAGTATTTATTCTGGATCAGCCATCCACAGTAGGGATGAAGTGGCAAACATGTACAGGTTTACTGCCTTCCTGACATTACACCCCTGATGTTAAGAGAAAATAAGTAAACAAAAGAATGGTGGAAATTTGTGGTGAATGCTATTGAAAACTGGGGAGTTGTTTGTTAGAAGAGCAGAAGTTTCTATTGCCTAAATGCTATGAGAGTTTAGGTTGTCTGCCTAGAGTAAGAGAGCAGAATATAGGTGATGCTTATAGGTGGCATTTAAACAATTGGTCTAATTGGTCACAAGATCCAAGAGCATAAGACTATACTCAATTAGCTGCTGTGCCATGGAGTGGGAAATGATTAGCTTTGAAGAGGATCACTGATGACGGAATAATTTTTAAATTACTCACAAGGATACAGAAACCACTGAGGAAAATTCCAAGGCCTTGGAGGGAGAACATAAATGTGGGCAATGAACTGGAATAATTGTGGAAGGTGTGTGAGTCATTTGTCTTTAAACCAATATATTATAGAAACAAGGATGGAAGAGGGAATGTTATCCCTATCAGAAACTTAAAATAGCTAATATTACTGAGGGAAGCTGAAAGAGCAATTGCGTAAAAATCACAGAGAGCACAGGGAAGAAGAAAGCTTCTCTACCTCACCTCCTGAAACAAGTCAAATCATATTGAAAAGGGTTGTTGGTAACATCAAGAAAAACTGTTTCAGTTATTAACAGGTATGGAAATAAAACTACAGAAAAGGAAGTAAATATAGCTTTAAGAGACCAGGTACACAAAGTGCCTACTAAGGGGCGTTAGGGAAAGGATAGCAAGGATAGAGGAGAACTGCAGAGGAATGCTTTTAATGTTAACGTCCTGATAAAAATGGAAATTAAAAACTCCTGAGATACTAAAAGCAATAATTCATGAAAGGATTAATTTAATCAAAGTATGTATTTTTTAAGTTATAGAAAATCTATTTTCATGCAACAGGAGTGGGTGCAATTAATTAGCCCCCAAAACAGAAGATCTGAAAAATGAATCTTGGGGCTAAGACTACAAATAAATTTATCATTTTATTTGACAGGAAGGACAATTAGTGAGCAAAGAGCATGGGTTCTGCACTAAGCAGCTGGAGAGATACAATAGTAAATGAGCTGTGCTGGATTTCCTCAAAACTATCAACCTCTAATTAGGGAGATAGTTGTAATTCATTTAAACATTAAATCTTAGAAATTGAGGCCAGTGGTCTCCATCTGGTGGCCAGTAGGCAGCGGGCAGCAAACAAGAATTCTATCATGCTTTGGTTTAGCTAGCATATTAGTTTTTGTTGGTTTGTTGTTCTGCTTTTCATTAGTTATCTCAGCACTTTTAGAGGAAGCATTCACTCTCCAGGTGTTTACCACCATTTGCAACTATCTCACATCCTGCTTCACATGTTTATTGTTCCTTCCCAGTCCTTGGGGGTGGCTCAATTTGTGACCCATGGCTACTATTACTACACAACAGAGCAATGGAGCAATCTTATCTCTTCATTTCCAGGAGATCACGTATTACAAATATTTTTAGTACAAGTGTTTCATCATTTTTCTTTTGGTATATTGGTGTGCAAAGTATCACTTTTAGAAATTTCAGTCATTCTTTTTGTCTTCCCTGGATTTGGGAAGAAACAGACAGAAACACAATAGAAATTCATTATTGTGGAATCCATATGCATGGACAATAGTTTTAACACGCTGGGGGAAAAAATGCCATATGTTTCAGTTTCCCAGCAGCTAGAACAAATACCATACAATGGTTTGGCTTAACAAATGGGGATTTACTAGCTCATGGTTTTGAAGCTAGAAGTCCAAAATTGAGGCGTCTGCAAGTTGACCCCTTCTCCCTGAAGACTGTGCCAATTAACCTTGGTCCTAGACTTTTCTTTCACATGGCAATGCACATGGGGGTGTTATCTCCTCTTTTCCAGGTTCCGTTGACTTCCAGGTCTTTGCTGCTCCCCATGGCTTCTTCCATGTCCAATTTCCTTTGCGGATATGGATTTCAGCCATTTTGGATTAAGGTCCAAACTCATTCACTTTGGACACACCTTAAATAACAATATCTTCAAAGATCCTATTCATAAATGGGTTCACATCATGGATTGGAACTTGAACATGACTTTTGTGGGCGACATGATTCAATCCTCAACACCATGATATTTATACCTGGATTTCTAAATAAGGAGATAATGAAGCAAAACTATAGACCTACAGTTGTCAAAATAACTCTATGCTATATGTTTACCTGTATCAATTTATCTCACAAATAAAAGCAAACCATGAAATCTAGAAATTGATCAATCAGTATTTATTGAGGGCCTCTTCTGTTCTTCAATCTCTACATGTACTTTACAGCTGTAGCTTTATTGACTGATGTGGATCACTGCACGATCAATATCACTGGGGCAATATTTATCCATCATAAAGTCTAGCTGAGACAAACAAGTAGACTTTTATGTTTATCCTACAATCCACATTATCAATTACATGAGGACATGGCTGCTATCTGAATTGTTTAAATAATCAAGGAACAGAGAGAGGCATTTAAAAAACTTCTCCAATTGTTTAGCTAAAACCCCCTAAACCTGTCATTTTTGCACTACACCTTATGTGTAAATATATCTGTCCTTTATCAAAATATTCCTAAATAGTTCTACTTGAATCAATTTTCTTTTAAAATTCCTTCTTTTTCGTCTTTAACTAGTTCTGTTTTTGTTTTGTTATCATATACATATAAACTGGTATAGAGCATCTGTAAGTTACTGAAAATAGATGTCAGCAGAATACCTGGAAAATACTTTGAAAGAAGAGAATACAATGGTGCTGCCTTTTATTCTTGATTAATGGCACCAAAAAAGAGCCTGCCAACTGACTACCAAAGAGTCTAACAGAACACTGAGCTTCCACCAACCACAGCTTGACCCACAACCTAATATCCTTTGGTTCAATAGGTGGAAGAGAAGAGAGATAATGAGAGACTAGAGAGTTCACAGAAGTCACTGCTGCTTTAACAGCACAGACCTAGTGTTCACAAAACCCTCTCTAGGAAGCGTTCACCTTCACCGGATATCCCACTTCAAAGGTTTGATCATTTCTTTCTTCTTTTGTACAGAGTAACCAAGATAGAGCAAAAGCATAACTGGCTTTTCACTCTGTTATCTCATTCCTTCCTCCTGTTCTTTATGGGATAGCTAGAGATGTGAAAAATTGACGGATTAAGCAAAAACTTCCTCTTCAAAAAGAGATTACAGAATAAATTTGCCTTCTTGTCACACATTTGGTAGAAAATACATAGCATCTATTTTGATTTCAAAGACAGTTCTAATGTAAATATTTTGAATATGCAAATAAAAGGAACATTCTAATATTCCAGAGATAGGTTTTGTTTATTTGTTTTTCTTTTTAGAATATTTATTTGAAAATAGACTTTGGCCTAATTCCAAAATTTTAATGCAGAGAATGTTTGTAATATTTTAACCAATGCTTTGATTATTTTTTGAGACCTAGGATTGTATTCTGCAGAATATCCTATAACAATTATATCATCTTATTCTACAGAATTTTATTAAAAATGTGTTTTTAAATTGTAACCTTTATACTTAGCAGAATAAAATATCCAGGTCTCCAGAAAAAATCATAACTAGTGAAGCATAGTAAAATATCTGTTCTAATAAAATAGAGCAAGAAGGTTTATAAACAATTGTGGCTTTTTAATTTTTTATTTGTATAGTATTACTCAGGGGTACTATAAAAACAAATGTTTGAGTTTCAAAAGATTTCATTGGGGGGAATTACTCCCTTGGTAAAATATTACATCTTTGCCATATATTGATAATAATAGTTTAAATTCTAAATTTGTAAAGAGCACATATTTCCTGAAATATGACTAAAAACATCTTTATATATATACCTCCAATATAAAAATTTGATGTAGCCAAAAATATAACTCCAGAAATCATTTAGAATTGCATATTATTTGTGTCTAAGGGTAGCTCTAGTTAATGTTCATCATATTCCATTAAGACATCATTTCATATCATAGTTAAGTATTATCTATTGTACTATACTAACTTTAAAATTCATTAGTTCTCCCAAATAACTTACCCTAATGTGCCTAAGTAATATGACAGAAATTCATTCAACTAGAGATTAACACATTTTTGTTCTCTCAGAGGTGGGATTATGAATACTTTAGTAATTTAAAATCAGTGATATTAGCAACAGGATGCCTGTTTTTCTTGAAAAATGATTCCATTTTTAAAATATTAAATTATTGAAAATGTAGAAGGATTGCTTAATTTTCTGTATACTTTAAGCAAAAGGTATTTTCAAAACAGAATAAAAACTTAAAATAAACCCAGAGTATCTTTCTTCTGATTCTGAAAAAAAGAAACAATGAATTCCAATGATTAATTTGTATTCTAAATATCAAGAAAGCACTGATTGTATTCTCTCACAATAAAAAAAAGTTTTCACCTGCAATTTAGCATCAAATTTTACTGTTTATAGTCTACATTATTTTAAAAGTAAAAATTGGGATTTTTATCATATTTATTTGTGATAATTTCCATAATTCTTAAATTAGCTATCTCAACATTTATAACAAAATGGCAGAAACTAAAGCATTTAAATTCATATATATGTAATTTAATTTAAAAATTGACAAAGAATATAACACCTAAAATCTTTACAATAATCTTATAATATTGGAGATTCTTAAGATAATAGAACAAAAAGATGCTTTAGATTAAAATCAGGTTATCTTTCTTCATCTCCACAGATCAGATGTAAAGCATTCTGGGAAATTCTGATTGTCTTTCCAACTTCTAAATATCATTTGGCAAGTAGATTTCCATAATTACCTTTAGTAATCTTTTCTAGTTTTTACTTAGCTATGGGGTCTGAAGTTTCCTTCTGATTCCTAGCGCTAACCTACAGGTATTCTGATACAGCTTTCTCTGAGTATGAAAATCTCTATATATTCATGAAAATCTTTACCTGTGAAGGGAGAAATTGATGATATCACAGGGCCTCCAACAGAAGGTTTCTTGGCCAGCAATAATTGCAGATCCTGTACAGTTTTAAAGAATTTTACCTAGTCATAGAAATAAATAATATTTATAGCATAACACTGGGCTAACTGGTGAATGAGTATTTTATGGGCATTATTCCTTTCAACAGTTCAAACTTTGAGAATCTCATGAATAGATGTCAAGGATCCATGTTGAAATTTACCTGGGTTTAAACCTAGTTTCTATTTATCAGTTAAAGCTTGATTTTAATATATATAAGATGGAGACAGTTATACCTGTCTCCCAAGGCTATATAAGTATTAAATAAGTTAATCCCTGTAGAAATGCCCAGGATGTTACCTGATGCATAATAAATAAATACTCATGACACTTAATATCCCTTTCTCCTTGAACTATCAAAAATGGAGTGAAGGCAGTTATAACAAAATTGGGCTCTCTCCTCTGATAGAAATATTCCTAAATCTAAGTGAGATGATATCAATTCAATTGCTCATCTTCTTTGCAGGCGCCCCGGAGTTCCATTGTTTGATGGAATGCTACCTAACTCCAGCATGCATATACATGTTCTAAACAGTCCCAGTGCTTTATAGAATATACCTCAGGCATCATACCCTCCTGTCACTGTCAATTGTGAAATTCCTCTGCAAGTGCCCTGATAGGACTGAGAAATTCTCCCCACACACTCATTTCCTTCAGGAAAATTCTCAGTTGAAGATTCCCCAAGTGCTCAGATTTGTTTCACTGATGTACAGTTCTGTAGCCCTCAGAAATCAGGACACTGCAGGATGGCTATGAAGAGCAGTTTAATGCGAGCTACCGCAAAAGCATTTTGACATTACTTTTTTCTTTCCAAGCGATCTTCCTCATGGAGAAGAAAGTGAGAAATGTAGAGTAAATAATTCTACTAGTAGCTGTCTCTATTAGTTCAACTCACCTGGACTATGTTTAAGAATAAACATGACATTTTAAAGGCATTTTTAATATTTTATAGCTCTTTATTTGGATCTAAAAAGAACAGAGGTATCTTTGAACTCGATTTGTTTCATGTTACTGTGGTGTGAGCCACCTGTGGGCTTCTCTGAGTCTTTCAACTTTGTTTCCCTGGGATATAGCACAGTGCCTGGTACATAAAAGCACTCAGTTTGTTGAATGAGTGAAGAAACTTTTGAACCATGGAATTGATATGAATTCATATCATATTAATTTATATTCCAATATTCTTGTTTCTCACCTAACTATATCCTTAACAAAAATCTATAATCTTGAGCCATCCTTTACTTTTATTGCAGTCCATCAAAGCTCAAGTTCATATATCCTCAATGTTTCCACAGCCTGTCCTTTCCTATGAAAAAAAAAAATCATTAACTAATAATACTTCATTATTAATTTGCATTAGATTTCTCTATACACAACAGTTCCCGTTTAATTCCACATTTACTTTTTGTTTCATACCAGCTTACACATTAATTGAAGAACATTGTGGTTTTTTGGATAGAGACAATAACTATGTTTTAAGTATCACAATGTGTAAGACCTTTCTGAGACTGACAGAGACAGATTAGTTCCTCTCCTGTTAACACTCAGCACTAAGTGTTCCAAAGCCTTATGCTGAATGCTGCAGTGGATGAAAATGTAAAGAAATTATAGAAGTTGCTCTCAAATAGTGCACAGCCTCTTAGAAGCATTCAGAAACATACATTAAATACTTTGGATTGGGGTGATTTAGAGTAGTAGAAATCTGTACATATCAGAGAAGATATTTGCAGCAAAGAGGCATTTCCAAAGGTTTCTCATTGAAAAAATAGAGTATAAGTTTAATAAACTGCGATTAGCATAATTTGCCTAGATAATAAAATGTACATTTCCCAGTAGCTTAAGGATTTAACATGCTAAAAGATTCCAAAGTACTTATAGCTAAACTATACTTAACTCTTTCATTTTGATGTCTCAACCAACAGGTGGAAAAAGGACTTTTCAAGCTAAGATCAGGCTTCATGAGAAAAACTCGTTATGACTTCGCTTCACACCTCCTCCTCTCCATTTGTAGGTATTATGATTTCTCAGTTTGGTGTTTTTGGTAGTAAAAAAATAAAACTGTCAAAGGAAATTATGCAGTGAATGGGTATAAAAAAATAAAACTAAGCACTTGCAGTTTTTAAAAAAGCATCATCTCAAACTTTAACTGCAGTTGGTGAAAAGTTCAACATTTTATTTTTTACATATGGAATGATATTGCCAACAAAATATAAGGGATGATAGGGAGTCCAATTATGGATAGAGGTAAGCCAAAAGGAAAATTAGCATCAGTTAAAATTGGAGGGAGGAGGAAGTTTTTGAAGAGTGGGGAAAAATTACTTACCTTCATTGTAATTTGCAGAAAACTGATAAGGAATTATAGTATTGTTGTAAGGTTTAGCTCTTTAGAGCAAGGAGCATGTTGGAAGAGGTGAACAAATTAGAATGAACAAATGAGGTCATTGCAGTGTGGCTGGGACAATAAAAATGAATAGTCGCAAATGCATGGTGTGATACATTTTCTTGTGCAGACTGAGCTCTAAAAAGAGCTCATTGATTTAAAAAGGCAAATTCATACAAAAAGCCGGAGCTACAATGGCAATCACAGCTGTGGCAAGAGAATACCCTTATATTATGGTGACTCTTGTAGTTAATCCTTCATTGCATGGCATAAGCTATGGTGCTCCTTTAGCCTACTATTTTGCAGTTACTGTATGCAGCTCTATTACAGGAAACACCCAAATTAAGCAGTAAGGTCGTTTCCTAGCTTCAGCTTAGTGAAAGTGTACATGATCAATTATCTTCTGTAATTCAGAGCAGCTAATGCCCCAGTGCTCTTTCATTTTATTCTAGAAAGAAAAAAAATGCATGTTGCACTGGAACAGGCTGTACAAAAGAGGTGGAGCAGAATAATGTTAGCAGTAAGCTGAAAATAAAAGTAGTAATTTGGTATTTTACGTTTTATAATCATACTATTTCACTACAGACATAAAATATAGTCCCTGGAATTGTTATGATCATCCATTGTGCGAACTTTTAGAGGACAAATCCTATATGCCAGACTTTGCTAGATGTTGGGATGCAAAAATAAAAAAGACATAATTTCTGCCTGAGAGAAGTCCTCAGAATAATGGGAGAGAGAAAGATGGAGAGAGAGAGAGAGAAATGAGATGATGTTACAAGTGTTCTGGAATAATTTAATGCAAATAAAGCAATCTTTATAGACAGGTCTGGATTAAAAGATCATTCAGCCACTTTCTACCTTAAGCACCTTGAGCAAGCTACTTAGACTTCCTGGGACTCAAGTTTTTTCCACCTATAAAATGAAGATTATGATAATTTTTATATAGGTCCAGCGAGGAGGCACAAATTTTGAGAAGTCAATGAGATTCAAAATCTGGATGGATCTCAAAGAAGGATCTGAAGTTTAAAATTGAATTGGAAGACAGAGGGACATAAATACAAGCATACCTTGTTTTATTGCACTTCACTTTATTGTGCTTTACAGACGTTGTGATTTTTACAAACTGAAGGTTTGTGACTATCCTGTGTAGAACAAGCCTATCAGTGCCATTTTTCTGACAACTCGCACTTACTTTGTGTGTCTATGTCACATTTTGTAATTACCACAGTATTTCAAAATTTTTCATTATTATTATATCTGTTATGGTGATTTGTGATCAGTATTCTTGTATGTTATTAATGTAATTGTTTTTGGGCTCCATGAACCGCACCTGTATAAGATAACAAACTTAATTGATAAATGTGTGTGTTCTGAATGCCCAACTGACTGGCCATTCCCCATCTACCTCTCTCTTCTCAAGCCTCCCTATTCCCTGACACATATTAATATTGAAATTGTACCAATTAATAGCCCTACAATGCCCTCTGCGTGTTTAAGTTAAAGGAAGCATCACTTGTGTCTTACTTTAAATCAAAAGTTAGAAGTGATTGAACTTAGTGAGGAAAGTATGTTGAAAGCAAATATAGGCTGAAACTAGGTCCCTGGCACCAAACAATTAACCTGGTTGTGAGTGTAAAGATAAAATTCTTGAAAGAAAGTAAAAGTGCTACTCTAGTGAACACATGAATGACAAGACCACAGAACAGCTTTATTGCTGATAAGAGGAAGGTTTGCAAGGTCTGGATAGAAGATCAAACCAGCCACAACATTCCCTTAAGCCAAAGCCTAATCCAGAGCAAGGTCCTAACTCTCCTCAATTCTATGAAGGCCGAGAGAATTAAAGAAGCTTTATAGGAAAAGTTGGAAGTTAGCAGAGGTTGGTTCAGGAGGTTTCAGGAAAGACGCTGTCTCCATCACAAAAAAGTGCAAGGTGAAGCAGCAAGGACTTATGTAGAAGCTGCAGCAAATTATCCCAAAGATCTACTAAGATAATGATGAATGATGAATGATAAGATGAAGATGACAATCCAAAAAACAACAGATTTTCAGTGTAGGTGAATCAGACTTCTATTGGAAGATGATGCCGTCTAGGACTTTCATAGCTAGATAGAAGTCAGTGCCTGGCTTCAAAGCTTCAAAGGATAGGCTGAGTCTCTTGTTAGGGGCTAATGCAGCTGATGACTTTAAGTTGAAGCCAATGCTAATTGACTATTCTGAAAATCACAGGGCCCTTAAGAATTATGCTAAATCTACTCTGCCTGTGCTCTGTAAATGGAAGAACAACGCCTGGGTGACAGCACATCTGTTTACTACCTGGCTGACTGAATATTTTAAGCCCACTGTTGAGATCTACTGCTGAGAAACAAACATTCCTTTCAAAATACGACTGCTCATTACAATGCACAGGTCACCCGAGTTCTGATGGAGATGTATGAGATTAATGTTCTTTTCATGTCTGCTAACGCAACATCCATTTCACAGCCCTTGGATCAAAGAGTAATTTAGAATATCGAGTTTTATTATTGAAGAAATATATTTTGTAAGTCTATAGCTGCCATAGATAGTGATTCCTCTGATGGATCTAGGCCAAGTAAATTGAAAACCTTCTGGAAAGGATTCACTATTCTAGATGCCCTTAAGAACATTCATGATTCATAAGAGGAGGTCAAAATATCAATATTAACAGGAGTTTGGAAGAGGTTGATTCAAACTCTCATGGATGACTTTGAGTAGCTCAAGACTTCAGTGGAAGAAGTAACTGCAGATGTGGTGGAAATCTCAAGAGAACTAGAATTAGAACTGGAGCATGAGATGTGACTTAATTGCTGCAATCTCATGATAAATCATTAGCAGATGAGTTGCTTCTAATGGATGAGCAAAAAATGTGGTTTCTTGAGATAATGGAATCTACTCCTGGTGAAGATGCTGTGAGAATTGTTAAAATGACAACAAATGATTCAGAATATTACTTAAACTTAGTTGATTATAGCAGCAGCAGGGTTTAAAAGAATTGACTCCAATATTGAAAGAACTTCTACTGTGGCTAAAATGTTACTCAAACAGTAGAGCGTGCAACAGAGAACTTTTTCATGAAATAAAGGGCCAATCAATGTAGCAAACTTCATTGTGTTCTTATATTAAGAAATTGCCACCATGACCCCAACCTTCAGCAACCACCTTTCTGATCAGTGAGTAGTCATCAACATTTAAGCAAGACCTTCCACCAGCAAAAATAATATGATTTGCTGAAGACTCAGATGATGGTTGGCATTTTTTAACAATAAAGTATTTTTAAATTAAGAAACATACATTGTTTCTTTAGGCATAATGCTATCACACACATAATAGACTACAGTGTAGTGTAAACACTACTTTTATATATACCGGGAAGACAAAGTATCTTGTGACTCACTTTATTGCCATATTTACTTTATTGCAGTGGTCTGGAAATGAATCCGCAATATCTCTAATGTATGCCTTTTGGAAAAAGGCTAAGAGGAACCCTGAAATAATGAGAAAAGAAAACAGGAACAACACTACTATGTATAACACTGACATTTTGGGGTGGATAGAAGAGAAGAAGCCGGATAGAATAACAAGGAGAGGCAAGAGAAATAAATGCAGAATCAGCATAGATTAGAGGTATGTAACCTAAGGGAGCTTCCATGGTTTGTCTCATCAGATCCAAAACAAAGATGGGAAGATATCCACTTTCACTGATGTTCTTCAGTATTTCAGTGACTATTATTGCTAAGAGATGAATCTGGAGATGCAACATGAGCTAATAGACTGAACACTAAAATGCTACTAGCTGTTTCACTTGAAACAACTCATTTTAACTCCTCTTGTCCTTAATTGCCTCACCTATAATTTTAGGATGATAACTATAGTGGGTTGAATTGTGTACCCCAATTTGAACATGCTATTGATCCCTGTACGTTGGGTGTGGCCCATTGTAAACAGGATCTCTTCAAGTTATACTTTATTTGGAGTGTGGCACAATTGAATCATGGTAGATTTTAATCTGGGTTACTGGAGCTCTTTATAAACAAATTGGAAGTCAGATGGAGAGAGAAGCCACAGAAAGGAGCCAGAAGCTGGAAGTCAACAGAATGCAAAAGAGAAGGGGAAAGATGCTGCCATGTGCATCACCATGTGATGGAAAAGCCTAGGACCAAGGAGCTCTGGCAGACAGACCCAGAATACCACAGTCTCCTGGGAGAAAGTACCACTTGCTGATGCCTTGATTCTGGACTTTTCCTAGCTTCAAAACCATGAGCCAATAAATTCCAATTGTTTTAGCCAACCCATTATATGCCATTAGTTTTAGCAGTTGGGAAACGAAAACAATAGTCATTCCTCAAATCAGATCAATCAGGATAAAAATCAGATAAAATATGCTAATACGATCTGTATGATAAAAAGGAATATAGCTTTCAAGACATTCACGATATCCAAATACAGTATAGAAGTACCCTTAATCCACAACTGCGAACCAATATTTTCAGTTGTTACACTTTAAGGAATATAATGATTATTTTGTTAATTCAGCCTTCACCATCCCAGTCCTGGGAATGACCACTCCACCCATGCATGCTATTTCTAAAATGTCACTATCAATAGATTATAAGTAACTTGTAAGACAAATGCTTTGATTAGGTGATCCAAATCTCATTTCTTGATTTCTGAAAGTTGGTTTAATGAACTTGAATCCAAAACAAATATTTGGACCATATAGGGGGAAAGACATTCCTTTATTCTCTCATGGAATTTAGAGTTCTTTTTCTTTTTTGTTTTTTTGTTTTTGTTTTTGTTTTTGTTTTTTGTTGTTGTTGTTGTTTTTGGGTTTTTTTTTTTTTGTTACTTTAGAATTACTTTTCAAGTTTAAGAATATCCCATTAAGAATTTTAGAGGAATTAAATCAAACTGTAGTTTAACTGGGGGAGGAGTGACATATAGACAATATTCAGTTTTCCCATTCAGTATTATCATCTCTTACACCATTGCTATCTTCTTTTTATTCCTTAATGAAGTTTAGAAGTTTCCTTTCAATAGTTTTTATTGCTCTCATGAAAGGGATCATTTTTCAAATGGATTATTTTTACTATGAAGAAAGCTATTGATTTTTCTGTATTTATTTTATAAACAAGCATCTTTAAGAACTCTATTTTTACATCAAATGATTTTCATTTTATTCCCTGGAGTTTTCTAGTTAAGATTTCATAACATTTGCAAATAAAGATAATTCAGTTTTCTTGTTAGTGAAGATTATAATTCTTATAAATGTTTCATCTTGCTACATTAGCTAAATCTTCTAGGACAATGTGAAATAATTATGGTGATAGTAGTCACCTTACAATTTTCTTAACTTTGTAGCAGAACCAAAATATGTCTCCTTGTGAATTTGAATCTATTAAGAAAACCACATTAAATGAATAGTAACCATGTACTTTTGAATATGCAATTAAATGTGCAAGTATTGATCAAGAGCCTTTCATGATATCTTTCAAATTGCAAGATTAAGATAAAATTATCATATTTTTGGTAGAGGTGTTGGCTAAGATGCCCAAAATAAGTTAACCTAAATAAAATATAAATTTACATCTCTTTGATACAACATTCTGAGCTTAAGCACTCCCGGGTCAACATGACAGCTTCTTCTGTCACTTGTTCTGCCATGCAGAGAATACTGCCCTTATCCACAAGATCTAAGATGATTTTCCAACCTGTCTGTTTTCCAGACTACAAAGTGGAGAAAGGACAGGAGGAGCATATCTCTTCCCTTTAAGGGTTTGGCCTGGCAGAGGAATATATATGATTTTACTCATATCCATTTGGTAAAATTTAATTTCCTCAGCTGGGAAATGTAGTATTTAGATAAGGGACCATCTTGAAATTCTATTACAATATATAAAAAAGGGTCTTTTGTCACACACTGATAGTATTTTGATATATTAACAATGCTTATTTTCTCCCAAATGTTGTTGTAACTTTTGCTCTCCATGAACTACGCCCCCAGTTTAGTATGTGGCAATCATTGTCTCAGAGGAAAGATAAGATCACCCAAAGTAGGAGAAAATGTGCAAGCACGATCTTTCAATTTCAAAACCTGAACTTTGAAAGACTCATTACACAGTTTTTATGTAAATAATATACATAGTGTACATAAGCATGTATCAACCTGAGGAAGAGGTGTCAGTCAAAAAGAGGGGGAAAATAACACTATCCTGTAATTGACCACCCATGGGGGGAGTTGCAAAAGGGACAGCAGGTTTATAGAAGTTTGTGTCACCTTTTTCCTTTCTGGCCCCGGATGACATATCAGATGGATTCTATAGTTGTTCCAATCAACCTCTGATATAGCAAAGAAATATTTACAAGTTCTGAAAAAAAAAAATCTTGTCTAATATCAAATCTTCAGCCTCACATTGTGAGAAAAGCATAGCTCCATTACCCCAGTTTATGTCTGATTTGGTTTTATAACCTACAGTTGGGGACACAGAATGTGTTTCTTTTCTTGACTACCACCTATCTCTTTGAGTTTCCCCAACATTCACTCCACTGCCTCTGGTCTCTGCAAACTTAGAGCCAGAAAAACAGGGGAGTAAAGAGTAGATTGGTAGAGTTGAATCTGGTGTCACCCCTCTTGCATTGTGGCATGTGCTCAAATGCTGACTTTCCCTGTTAAGTGTGCTTTTGTTTTCCTCTGTCCTTCCCTACTCCACAACACACCCTTAGCCACTGGATTAAAGTAGGATATACTCCACAAAGGCTCTCTTCATTGTGTATATGATTTTCTTTCAGGAAAATCCAAATCCAGTTCCGTTCCAGGGAGATCCAACTCTGGAACGTGAGAAGCACACTCTTGGCCTCCCACTTGGTGGGAGAGAAGCTTGCACTCACAGCAGCTCTCTTTCCTTGCTCCACCTAGTTCGTAGCCTTTAGATTTATCAAGTGTGGGCTTGGTTTCACCACCCTTAACTTCTTGTGGGCACAGTTAGGGATTTTTAAGCTCCTCTCATGTTGCCTGAGGTGGGAAATATACCCACAGGGGAAAAGAGAGAAATGCACAGTTCTGATGTCTTTTATTTCCCATCATGCCAGCCTCTCCTCATATAGCTGAGATGTGAGCAGTAGTCTAAGGGTTGTAAAACCAATGTTGCAATCCCTTTAAATGCCCTGCAAAACTGGTATATTAGTCAAGTTTCTCTAGGGAAACAAAATCGACAGGAGATATCTGTAAATAATCAGTATGAGATTTTATAAAATTGTCTCACGCAACTGTGGGTATGTACAAGTCCAAATTCCGTAGGGCAGGCTGCAAGTCAGGGACTTCACTGAAGGTCCTTGATGAGTTCTCCAGGAGACACTGACTGTTGAAGCAGAGATGGAAATTCTCTCTCTGAATGCTGAAATCACTTCTTTTAAGGCTTTCAACTGATTGAATGAGACTTCACTCATTGCTGAAGGCAATCGCCTCAGTTGAGTGTAGATGTAATCAGCCATAATGCTCACTGATGATTAAAGTCCATGGACTGCCTTTGTATTACAATTAGCCCAGTGCTTGCTTAACCAAACAACTGGGTACCATTACCTGGCAGAGTTTACACATTAACCAAACCATCATAGCTGGTCTGGTGCCTACAGGGGTCTCTATAGAAACTCTGAAACCACACAGAAAGTTCCATTTAATGTTCTGTTACAGCATTACGGATTAAATTGCCTTGAGTACCAGAAGAATCTGGAACTGTGTATACTTTGTACAATGATAAATTTTGAAAGTTTTGATTACGGCAAAGTCGTGAGCGGGCTTGAGAAGATGTCTCTGTTAGCAGAAATAGGAAAAACTAGCAAATGGAAGTTCAACAGGATATAGAACTGTGGGTTTGATGCTATATCAATAAGTGACCCTCTTACAGCTTTGGCCTCACACTTTCCAAGTAAGGAGGAAAAATGAAACAAGGAAACAGTCAAAGATTTCATGTTTGTCTTTACCATCCTGAATTCGTGATTAGACAAAAATCTTGAAATGCTAGGTCTTCAAAATTGGAATTTGAGTATAGTATAATTTACTATGGCTACTTCATTAGCATAGCTTGGGGAGGAGAAAAATGGAAAAGAAAAGAATTCTAATTTGCAAATATGAAGAGCCCTCATTTACTAGGTAGAGAAAATACAACCACAACAAACACTTTGCAAGTGGCCTGCAAAAATGTGTAAAAATGGCAAAGGCTAATACTCCATTCAGGTAAAGGAAAACTGGAACAATTGCCCAATGCATGTTAATATGCTGTTCTTTTTACTGTAGCTAATTTCTTATTTATGACAAAATCTGTGTTGCCTTAGGCAGTTACTTAAAATCTCATTATATTGAACACTTGGAAGTTTTAGAAACAAAATAGAAGGAGTACTAACAATAAATATTGATTGCAGCCCTAAGTGAGTGTACATGAAAATCAATGCCTTTTGAGAAAATAAAAGAGATAGAGATGATAAAGATAGCGATTAAGACAGAGATAGAGAGAGAGAGAGATGATAGAAATATATATAGAGAGATGATTAGAGATAGAGATAGAGAGACAGAGAGAGAGAGAGAGAGATGATAGAGATAGAGAAACAGAGAGAGAGAGGGGCTTAAATAGTTCAGATGAAAATTAAACAGCTGATTTTTCATTTGGCTTTTGACCGGACTGGCATGGCATTATTTGTTTATCATTGTTCATCTAGTTCTAACTGAAATTTTAATATATATCTAAGGGTCAGTCATTTTTTATTCTTGTGCTGTTAGAAGTTGTATTTGCTAATATATTCATTCCTTTAAATGGTCTGTAATTTAAAACATTTTTTTCTGTACAAATTGTTGAGTGTTAAAATGAAAGATCAGTCATACAGTCAAAAAAGAACATGTTCAAATGATTGCATTAGAAAAATTAATATTATAGATTTTTGTTTAGTCCCTTAAAGATTATAACACACTTAAAAATATAAATTGTATTTATTGATGTATTAAGGTTTAGTCAACTATTAAGAAAAATGTTTTATAAAATTAAGTTTTCTGATGGATACTGAGGCATTTGTCATATACTTCTATTTATAGTATATTGTATGCCTTAGGTCCATAAAAGGCACCTCTTATGTTCGATTTTATTTTATTTATATTATTTCATTTTGTCTTTTTCTTCCCCAAAGCCCACTCTTATCGTATTTTCCCAAAGGTACCCACATTAATGTATTTAATATATATCCTTACATATGAGTGTATACTATAAAATATGCAGTGTTTAAGGGAAGAGAGGGTATTGTTACTAATGTATATAAATGTGACTGTTTTATAAATCTGTTTCTATTAACTACTTTTATCATTCCATACCAGTTTTGAGATTTATTCATGGTGTTCTATGAATAATTAGATTATTGCTTCTTACTTCTTCAAAGTATTCAATATGCTAGAATCTCAACAGTTTTCTTATCCATTACTGTGGTGATGGACTCTTACATGGCTTTCAACTCCCTGTTACCAAAAATAATGTTTCAGTGAACATCTTTGTACATGCCACTTTACAGACCCTTTTGAGAATATTTCTGAGCTAGCTACCTAGGATGGAAATACTGGGCCTTAGGAAGTTCAAATTTCCAGTACAGTCATACTACTTTACATTTTTATCAGTACTACATTAGAATTTCCATGTATCCACAACCTTAATAATACTTAGTATTATCCATCTTTCTAATATTTGCTATTCTAATGGGTATGAATAATTTGTCATATTGTTCAATTCATTTACTTTGCATTTTTCTGGTTAAATGAATTTGAGCACCTCTTGATATACATAGTCTCCAGGCTTCCCTTTCTCTGCATTTTTATTCACCCACTTTGCCCATTTTTCTCCTGGATCTTCAGGGTTTTTTTTGACAATATGTAACACATCTTTTTAGAGTTTATAAATTAATAGCTTACCAGTTTTAGACATTGCAAATATTTTTCTCTTTCTGCCATAATCTGTTTTAGTTTGCTAAAGGCTGCGAAGGCAATAGACCAGAAATGGTTTGGCTTTTATAATGGGGATTTATTAACTAATAAGTTTCAAGTTCTGAGACTGTGAAAGTGTCCAAATCAAGGTATTATCAGCAGATGATTTCTCCCTGAGCTGTAGCTATGGGTGATCAGGTATATGGTAGCATCTGCCAGTCTCTGCCTTCTCCTTTGGGCTCTGCTGCTTTCAGCTTCTTGCTGCTACTTCTATAGCTTTCTCTCTCCAAGGTTCCATTGATTTCAGCTTCTTGCTCTCAGGGCTTTCTCTCTCACCTTCTGTGTGCTCCTCTCTGAGCTCCTAGGTCTTTTTCCTCTGTTCTGTCTCTCCATATCCATTCTGTTTATAAAGTATTCCAGTAAGAGGATTAAAACCCACCATGGGCCCCACCTTACTGAAGTAATCTAATCAAAGACCCTTAACAGAAGTAATTTAATCAAAAGATCCTGCCTGCAATAGGTTCATAGCCACAGGAATGGATTACCTCTAAGGACATGATCTTCTGGGGTCCATCCAGCTTCAAACTGTCAAAATGTATGGAATTATTTGTTCAATAGATACAATTAATCTTGATGGAGCCAAATCCATCCATTCTTAGCCTATGGCTTATACTTTTCAAAATCTTTTTTATCAAAGGTCTCCCCACCCTTAGACCACAAGATTATTTTTCTACATTTAAGAGAAGATATTTTACAAAAAAAATCCAAGATAATCATGTGGCACTTCATGTCTATTTTTAATTTCCATTTATTTACATTATAAGAGTATATTAGCAGTAATACCCTTGAACCCAATTCTATTTTTAATAAATGTACTTAATCAGATAATACAAAATTATTCATTGAGAATATCCATTAAGATATATATATAAAAGAATGTGAAGATTTTCTTTAGGCTTCACTGGCAGTAAATTGAAGAAAGGGATTGGTAATAATAAACAACTAACAGTATTTATTGAGCATTCCTGTATTTGTAGAAGTGTTCTAGTCAGATCCCTCCATATCTTACTTTTGCTAGGCTGCTATCACAAATATCACAAACTAGTTGTGGCTTAAACAACAGGAATCTATTGGCTCACAGATACAGAAGTTAGAAGGCTTGCTTCTTCCTGGGGTAGGCAGCGTTTGGCTTGCCAGCAAGTCTCAGGTTCCTTGGCTTACCAGTCCCACGGTGGTGTCCTCTCCTTTCTCATCTGGGTTCCCACTGATGCCTGGCTTCTGGTTTTTCCTTGTGGTTTCCATTTCTGTGTCCAAGTCTCTTTGATTATAAGGACTTCAGAAATATTGGATTAAGGCCCACTCTCATTCAACTAAACTAATAATAACATCTTCAAAGGTCCTATTTACAAATGGGTTTACACCCACAGGACAAGGGGTTAGGACTTAAACATACCTTTTGTGGAGGACATGATTCAATCCCCAACACTCTGGGTACAAAATTAACATGACTTAAAATTGACTATTAGAATACAAGGAACTAGTGTGAGAGACATTTGAGTCCTTCTACGAGCAAGTTGCAGAAAGAGTATGTGACATTCATTTGGAAAGACATAATTATATTCTCTGATTCCTTATCAATTGAAAAAGCATCTTTTCTGTATTAGAAAAAAAGTGTTTGCCTTGCTTTTAAGTACATAAAACTACTACTCTCAAGATGTAACCTTCTTGGTTACAAGGCAGTGGTTTTCTGTGCATAGGTCCAAATTGCTCTCTTATTACTTAGAGCATCTTACTTTGTGATTCATAAAGAAAAATATGCCTGTACTTTTCCAATTCCTCCACACCCATAACATCAACAATTTCCCATAAACAACTTCCAAGTGGTATATTTATAAATACATAGAATTGCTATCCCTCATTCTAAACTCTCTTCTAAATTTCACAAACACTTATATTCAGCATAGGTGCTATTTTCTTTGAAAAAACCTTCTCTAAAGTCTCTCCCTCTCCCTACCTCCCCCTTTCTCACACAAACACACACTCACTCTTTCTCTCTCATATGCACACAAACAAATACTTCTTCCCTTCTTTTTTCTCCCATCACAATCTCATTTTATTCTGGTTGTAGATCCCTTATAACCCATCATTACTTCAAGGAAAACATTTACCAAAGTGTGTTTGTAAGAGTTACCCACACACACTCAGATCCTGTACAGGGCTGGCTAAAAGTATGAAAAATATTCTACAGATGCTTAATACAATTTGATGTTGTGGGTATGTTTTTTGGTAGCTGGAGGACCAAGATAGGGAGCAATATCTAGAGAGAGGGAGGAATGTATGAAAATTCCAAATTTTCACATCTTTGTGTGAATCAGTTATGTGTGAAGAGAAACAAGTTAACCCCAATTGAGTTAAAATATCTCTATTTTTGAAAGACTATCATTTCAAATGCAAATTTTCATCATAAACCCTATTTAGTAACTCAACATTTTTAAAGCTTAATTCTCTTAACCCCTGTTAAAATTTTAAAAATAAAGAAAAAATAGAAGGAAAGAAAGGCCCCATGACAATGCTGTATTTCTTAATACTTTTCTCAATTTTTCTCTCACGATAGTGATTAATGATCCCTGACTTTGGCAGTCTCTTATCAAGTTCTTTCAGGTCCTGATTTAGAAATTGAAGCTTAACCTTTCTACTCTTAATCAAGGGTATGGGGATAATGACAGATACAAAATGAGGCCTCCTTATACTGGAAAGATAAAGGCTCAGAAGTAAGATAAAGCCATTTAAAATCATGAAGTGTATGAATAGCATAGACATGAACTTACTCCCTAAATTTTCCTCTGCCAATATTAGGGGCATTTCTTGAGAATTACTGTAAAATAACTTTAGAATTGTTCAATTAAATCTCATCTATTCATATAGAGCAGTAAATAGCCATTTATGCATGTAAATAAATTCAAGAAACCGTAAGACACATTCATAAATGATAAATCCACATTCAATTATCAATATAGGGCAATAATATTTAGAAATTATGCTCTTATCAAAGAATAAACAAGATGCTCAGAGGTATTTACCCCCCCCCCAAAAAAAAAGACAAAACAGAGTTTATTTGCTAATCAGTCAAGTTAATACTGACTAGAAAAAGAAGAATAATGGCTGCGTTGTTCACTGAGGGAGAATTGTCTGGAGTTTTTAAGTGCTAGAGAGGTGGGGAATCCGTGGTGGCTGTGCTTATTAAGCAATGAGAACTAGCACTCTGCATAGGACAAAAGGATTCCACTCTACACACAGTGGGACTGAAAACACTCACTTGTTATTGGTCAGGAGAAAGTCTTCAGTTAAGTCCATTAAAGTTCTGGCAAACTAGAATTACTCAAATTTTCTGACCCTTAAAACAATATTACCTTATTAGAACCAGTTATGGCAAAATACAGCATTCCATTTTGATATCTCATCGGCGAGTCTATGGCAAATTTTTAAATCTTCTTTTATGCATCTACCCCTCTTACATTGGTCCCTAGAATAATCCTTTTACTCCCAGGTCACCCCTTATCACCTGGTCTCAAATGAATCTCTAATGTCTTAATCTCTTGGTCTCCGCTCACACCCCTTCTCTACTCCCAAACTCCTGGTGAAAGCATTGCTGGTCCTTAGCAAAATACCTTATTCCCACAACATCTTCTTTGAAACTTCCTTTTTGCTTCTTGCTCTAATTAATACCAGGCTCTCCCTTAATTACTGGGCATCGCTGCAACCCTGTTAGCTGGCAGCGTTTATCTCTCAAACAATCTCAGATTATTAGGCTTCTATGTATCCTCTGTAGTCACATTACCTATTCTAGTCCATTCTCTTTGTCCTTCTTAAGGACTCTCCAACTTTGAATTTCATGTCATCAGATTATGTAGGAGATTGTGTAGACCACTCCCACACTGCCTCTGGGCTGGCTATTGTGTTTGCTTTGGCCAGTGGGACAAATGTTCCAGAAGCTTAAAGACTAGTAGCATGTATACTGTAGAAGGGGAAAGGATGTTTCTATTTATTTGAGACTCCACCAACAAGTGCAGGAGACTGCTTAGGTACAGTCATAAACATAGCCTGGTTTATTGCTCATAGGAAGCCAGTGAAATTCATGTATCAATTCTACTCATGAAGAATCTAGGATTCTGAAAGCGAAGTGAGTGATATCTAAAGGACAGACAGAGCTGAAATCTAAACCCACTTCTTTCTGAATTCAAATAACATGTTTTGTCATTAAATACACAGCAATTTGGGGTTATATTATTTTTCAGTACTTTTTAACAGTGTATTAGGAAGAAAAGCTATTTATATTAGAGGAACTATAATCCCAAGTTCCAGGAAAAATGGCTTTGAAGTCTATCTCCAAGAAACATAAATCTTTGGTCCCTCCATGTGCCAATTGGGCTCTCAATCTCATCAGAGTTGTAATACCTAGTCTGCAGTTCATTGGACTCACCCAGGACAACTAACAAGGTGATAATGATGGAGAACGCCCATCCCAAGGAACAGAGAGTGTCTGCAACTGCAAGCAAGAGAGTTTCATCCATCTGCCCCATGGGATCTAAGCGCCCTCTCAGTTAGAGGCAGAGTGGTTATCACCATCCCCAAATCTTCAAGATTGGGGAATGAACAATAGACTAAAGTAGACTTTAAAGAAGAACTTTTATCATTGATGTGGAGGCAGTGGCTACTGGAGGTTCTGAGGGGAGAGAGAGGGAAAAATAAGTGTAATATGGGGGCATTTTGGGGACATTGAAATTGCCCTGAATAACGTTGCAATGATGGACACAGACCATTATGTATTTTGTCATAACTTACAAAATTGTGCAGGACAGAGTATATACTATAATGTAAACTATAATCCGTGCTTAGTGGCAATGCTTCAATATGTGTTCTTCAATTGTAACAAAGGAACCACACTAATGAAAATGTTGTTAATGTGGGAAAGGGAGGGAGGAGGAGGGAAGGGGGCATATGGGAATCCCCTAAATTTTTTATGTAACATTTATACAATCTAAAGTTTCTTTAAAATAAATAAATTAAATATATATATATATTAAGTCTCTACCTAAAAAAGAAAACTCTGTCTAAGAAAACTGGTGTTCTCTGGTATTTTGAGTTAAACTGGTGGACAAGAAAAATAGCATTCAAGGTAACTGCTAGGCTAGAAGGGGAAACATGCTATTTTTAGAAAACTGATTCCAAAAAATATTCTGTTGGTGAAATAGATTATGTGTACTCTACACAGAACTTGTCAGTATATGAATACTATGCTATATTCACTCTTTTTGCTTGGGCAATAAAATTGCAATGAATTAATACCTGAAAAATAAATCAGGATTCCATTTATGGGGTACTAATCAAAGTCCTAGGAAAACTGTATTTAAGGGATTTGATGCTTGGTTGCTATGAATCCCAATTTGCTATACGACTACTTTGAATTCTCTTGGAAAATCAAGACATTAAGGAAACAAATTTTAGAAAGGATTTTTCTACATATGTAGTGAGAAGGAAAACAATTTGATAATTGTCATTTTTGGTCATAAAAAGAAAAAAGTTACCAAATTGCATTTAATGGTTTAACATTATATGTTTTCGGTTATACATGTTTGTTTTATATCTGCATCAAGTTGTTTTAATAAAGTGTATTACTTCATGCATTTAGCCAATCATGTAGAGGAAAAGAAGCATGTGTATGTTTAGATTATGAGGATAGTAACAATGTACTAAGTAAGAAGTATGTGACTTTAGGTGCTAACTTTGCAAATTCCCAAAAGACCATATGATAGGAAATATACAAGTCATCTTACCATTTTTTTTCTTAATTTATTTGCCATTCCTATATAAAGATAACTTGCTTCATATAGTCACTGATGATTAATAAGGCAAAAGTGGGGGCAGTTTTCTCAAAGTAAATAAAATAATTATAATAAAGTTGTAAAATATGCTAAATGGAAAATACAGGAACATAGCACACACTAAGAGTTGCAGATCCCTTCCTTCCAAGGAAAGCCTGAATCTGAATTTTGATGTAGATGTGTTGCAGTAGAGTGGAATAGTGGTAGAGTTTATTAAGCTTTAACTTGCCCCAGCATTTTTTTAGGAATACCACGGAGATGTCAATAAACCTTACCATTAAACCCTTTGTGGTACACAAATATATAATGATACTAATTCAGAAGTTTAAACAAATAAAATTCAACATATCCAACTCCCTCAACAATATTTAAGAGCTCCTATTATGAAAAAGCAAACTAAGTCCTAGATGAGACATATAAATAAGCATTTTAAAAAATACTCTACTTTCATGTGGGAGGTAGCTTAATTGGGGAAATGTAAGGTAAAATAAGAAAAGTAGCACAATAAAGGAAAGAACAAGGTGCTGTTTGAGTTTAAAGGAAGCCAAGGTCATATTAATTTGAAGAGATAAAAATTTTTTCACAAAAATTGAATTGTGAAAAAAAAAATTGGTTTTGTTATATTCAACTGAGGGATTATTCTTTTTAAAGGAGGCCTTGGGAGCAGAAGTGAAATATTCCAGGCATAGACATATCAGGTTGTACAGGCCGTAGTGTAATATCAGATGAGGTGATCACAGGGAGAACAGATTGGGAAGGAAGTTTGGGACTGTATTATAAACACCCAGCACCAAACATGGCTTCTCATGTCTCCTTCCATTACACAACTCATCCCATCCTGTGTCTCAGGTGAAAGAATCTGATTAGCTTAGTATACTTTCAATAGATTGGCTATAGGAGAGTCACAAGTTCTCAAGGGTATACAGGAAGGGTTAGTTAACACAATAAAACTGCATGCAGGTGATGGTCAGTTCCCAGAAAAAGAAGCTATGAGATGGGCCGGTTCTCCAGAAGGATAATGATAGCATTTTAATTATCCAATTGCCTGTCTCCTGTACCAGACTGTGAGTTCTTTTTTTTTTTTTTTTTTTTTTTTATGGGTAAAATTCAAAATTCTCACAATACATACAAACATTTGCAAACAGACTGTGAGTTCTTAATGGAAGACAATCAATTGTTGCTGAATGAATGAATGAATGATTAAATGAGGGAAAAGATGGAATAAATTCAGACTACTGGAAAGATAAGATACACCTTGGTGAGAGAACTAAAACGACACATTATAGTTGATAGCTTGCTAAAAATACATTTACATGTAAATTAAACACAAGAATTTTTTCTCTAGGTAGTACAAATGATATACATGATCACAAGATATTTAATTTTTATGTATTAAAATGTTATTGAAAATATTATCAAATTAAAGTTCAGAATTCCTTCTATTTATACAGGTTTCAAGTAGAGAACAGTTAAAACGTATTTTAATAAATTGATTAAACAACTCCCAAACTAGACTAGAGTTACCATTATAAATTAACATAATGCCAACATAATTTCAGTTTAAATATATTTCCATATCTTTTGATCAGAATCTTGTTAATATTCAAGTTCATTACCTCTTACTAAAGACTTACTTCATTTAGAGGTCATGTGAATATGGTAGAACAGCACACTTAAAACAACTGAAATTTTTTAATTAAAATTTTTAATTGAAATATAAAATGTGCAGTGTACCAGTGGGCAAAGCAAGCTAGATACAATTCTCTTTGTGTGTCTTTGGAGACTATTGTCTCTCTTCCCAGTATACTTGAGAATCTAGGAAGATAAGTTAATATGCTTGTCAGTTCAATTTTATTTATGTTTACAATTGTAAATAATATGCCAAAATGCAATTTTTTTCCTGGGCTTAATACTCAAAAACTTCTCTCTGCACCCAAGAAACCTGTCTTCTGTGCTTCCTGAGAAATAAATGGTTTAATGGGTCAGCCATCTAATTCCTGAAGTGGTTTCTTACACAACTTGGTTGCAATGAATCAAGATTCAATTCATGAAAAATATTTATTAATGTGTTTTAGGGGAAAATATCACCATAGAAATCTATGACTCTAGTTACTCATTGTGTGCAATTAAAGGCATATAACAAGAGTTTGAGGAGGGAGAAACTGTATCTTTTGGCATATAGTGATAGGCAGTCAGGAATGAAATTTTTCAGTTGGAATGTGACCACCAAATACTGTCTTATTGACTGACAGATAAGTTATGAATATAAGCACAGGATAAAAAGGTGTCAGTTGAACTATACATTTATCATTGCCTGCAGTTACAGATGAGAGGGAAAGAACTTGTTGACATGGGTAGATGGAAGTTATAGTTTCCAGAGCTATTGATCTAGTTCTGTCTGCATCTCAATTACATTTGAGCTGTGTAGGGGAGAGAGAGATTAATAAACCAAGGCTTAAACAAAAGGTACGTCATTCTTAAAATTATGGAAATTTATGGACAAAAAGTATGGAATTTGGGGGCTGGATTTATTTAAAAATGGTGCTTATAAGACCTGGACTCTAGACTTGGTGTTTCCATTCACAGCTGTGTAACCATAAAAAAACTCAATATTCTAAGTTTCAGTTTATTCATCTGAAAAATAATGAAGAGGTATTAGTGGTTTCACTAATGGCACAAGGCAACTGTCTTGCTGCAGAAGAATTTTAAGATAAGGCCTTGACAAATCTCTATACAACATAGGCAGGCATTGGTTTCACTGTTACTGCCCTGGCAATTAATAACAGCCGTAATGGTGCTCCCAAATTGCACTGGAAAAAGTACTGGTTTCCATGAGCACCAAGATCATTTTCAGAAAGTATGATAGCATCAGAAGCCATTTTGGGTGCTGGTAGGGGCAAAAGACTTCACTACAGAAATCCAAAGAAGTGGAAGAAAAATGGTTCTGCCACTACCAGGATAGCCAGTCCCCCCCTCCCCCCCATTATCCTTATTCCTTCATTTCACTTTGGAGACATGAGCTCACTAGAATCCCGGGCTAATGAAGAGAATATAGAAACCGGCGTGGCTTGGTATAGATGCTGTCTTTCTTCCATTTGTTCAATGTATTCACCATTCAACTTCCTTTCTTTAATGACCACAACAGTTCATATTTCATAAGTAGTAGATTATTAGATGATGCAACGAAACTAAGCTGGAAATTTTTTTAAAAAATCCCTTCAGTATATAAATGTGGGACCTTTGTGAGGTCTTAGTACGTAGACTTATTTTCTTCTTGTGGTCTCTTACCATCTCATGATACAAAGTGCCCACCTTTGGAAAATCCCTCAGTTGGAAATGGGCACTACTGACATCTTGGAACAAAAAATATATCTCATGAATAACGTCAATAAACAGAAAAATTCCAAAATTATTCAATTACTACATATCAGATAAAGAAAGGGTGAAAATAATGTCAAAGATCACAGTTATACATCACAAAACAGAATGCAGGATGGCCCTATCGATGAGACAATGCAAAATTTAAAACATGTATCAGTTATTAGATCTTCCAAAGATATAAAAGACAGAGAAATAGGTGCTAAGAAGGCTGAATCTTCTGCTTTCAGGCATAGTGAATATAGTTCCACAAAATTACATTTTGGTGTACTCCTTCTTAAACCCCAACAGGAAACAGAAATTGCCAACAGATATTCATCAGAACTACATCGTGAAACACCACTCATATCATATATATTTCCCAGTACTCTCTGGAAGAAACTTTCGGTGAAAGTATAGCATTATACTTTTTGTCATCATCATTCTTACTTTATATTTATTAAACCAGGATGATGTGGCCTGGAGACCATGGATTACAACTACAAGTCATAAAGGAATGGCATATGTTAGTCTCTTTTTATTCTCCCTTTCTTAATTAATCTCATTATAGTAAATAAAAAATCAGGAAACATGAAAAGAATCAGGAATAAAGGAAAGGAAAACTAAAAGAAGGGGGGGAAAGGACAAAATTCATCCTCGATAAAACCTGGATAATTGATGATGGTAAAGTAAACCTCTTGCCAGATATATCATTTGATTATTTGATTTTATTTCACCATCAAAAGAGTCAAATAACATGATTGTTACCAGGAGGGCGGGGGGGACAGCTTTAAGAGCTCGTAAGTATGGTATATTAGTCAGCCATAGGGGTGCTAATGCAAAATACCAGAAATCTGTTGGCTTTTATAAAGGGTATTTGCTTGGGGTGAAAGCTTACAGTCACAAGGCTATAATGAGTAAGTTACTTCCCACACCAAAGTCTGTTGCCTCATGTTGGAGCAAGATGGCTGCCAGTCTCTGCAAGGGTTCAGCCTTCCTCTTCCTCTTAAGGTTCCATGGTCCCAGCTTTTTCCAATCTCAGCTGTAGGCTGGCATAAGACTTGATCAGTTTTCCGGGGGCTCGTCTCTTTCCGGGCTCACCTGCTCTGCTATCTCTACAAGGCTAGCTGTAAACTATCAGGTGAATGACTTAGCTCTCTCCTCCAGTGCTCAGGGTTAAAACTAAGCTCTCGCCTCTGTTGTGTCATTTCCTGTGTGAGTATCCACCCACCAAGGCTGAATCAAAGCCCTAATCTTAATTTAATCAATTGAAGTGAAACCTCTGAATTTAATACAATCAAAAGGTATCATGATCCCAGAGGAACAAACCAGTTTACAAACATAATCAGTATTTCTTTTTGGAATTCATCAATAATATCAAACTGCCGCAGGTAGAAAAGACACATTTGTATCATATGATCAGATTGATTAGTTTTCAATGACACGAACTTCTGGGCTAAAATGACAACGGATTTTATTAATCAAAACAAAAGCTATTTTAAGATAGTAGACCATAGAAAAGTTCAGGATCACAAACATTTTTGTCTAGTAAAAGAAAAAAATAGCAAATAAAATCATCATGACTTACAAAATAATTTCCAAGATTATATTCCAAGTTTTAAAAAGGCCATCTGCCTATTTTATGCATATGCATGTGACAGGATATAAGAGGGGAGGAGCTATAAATTTTTCTAGACAGGTCCAAGGAAATTACATTTAGGCCATAGTGGCTAAGGAGTCTGTGGTACAAGTTTCTACTGGGTTCCAAATTTTGTAAGTCTCAGTAGAAAAAAATAGGTATGTATATAGGAATCGTGAGCACTTAAACACCAACCAGCAGTGTCAGATCTATATATCTTCTCTAGAGTAAGTAATGAAAGTTCATAGGCAAAGTATATGAAACTTAATATATTTTTGTCGAACGTTGTTTGTTAGTTGCTGTATTTAGTGTGCTTCACCACCAAACTTTCTAAATCCTAGCAAATTGTTACATAGAATACATAGCATGACCTTAGGCTATGTGTGTGAACTATGTATGTGTTCAAATGCTGAACCCCAGATTTAGTGCTTTGTGAGCCTAGGTAAATCACTTAACCTCTCTAAGGTACATTTTCATTATCTGCAATACTGGATAATAATAGCACCTCCCTTATGGGATTGGTGTAAAATTATACATGTAAACTCCTTGACATCCCAAGGCTGTATACATCACCCAGGTTTATTCTAACCTTATACTCACTACTTGTGATAATTTTAAGGCCCCCAAGGGGTTAGTTCAGTAACAAATATGGAACTGTAATTCCATAGTTTAGGAATCAGATTAGTGAAAGGAAATGCCTAACAATCAGCGTTTTTGTTTTTCTGTTTGTTTAAATCAAAACGATTAAATATACAAAATAAAGTTAAAAAAAAAAAAAAAAAAAAAAAAACTAAGCCTGTAGTGTCATAGATACAATATATTTGTCCACCCTGATAGCTGCAGGTGGGGCCAGGGAACAGGGTAGGGTTGCAGCTAAGGGCATACTTTTGTAACCAGAATGAGTTCAAATTAAACTTTGTTTTATAATCCGTGAAATGGAAATAATAGCAGTGTCTACTCAAAAAAGGTATGTCAATTAAATTAGATTCTGCTTGAAAAAAAATGCTAAACAAAGGATGTTGAATATAATAATAAATAACAGCAAAATTTTTCCTTACTATTCTTGAGGGGATAAAAGAAGTAATCAAAACACAACCCTGACTCCACTTACATGCTGATATTTCCTGTTGCTTTTTACTACCCACCTAGCTTCTTAACTGGTGTTTAATATAGTCTTCTAGCTTTTAACAAGGCAAGCTCCCATCATTTGGTTATAACAACAGTGGTGCTGATGGAAAATAGCACAGTGAGAGTGTTTTTCATTTTATAAAGTTTACAAGATTAGAAACTTACCAACTACATACTCAATGGCATAACTCTATATTGTATTTTGGAAATATTTACTTCTTTTACATGGTAAAGAAACCTCATTTTATATTAAAATTACTAACCATGGTTGATCCTTCAAAAGCACAAAATCTCTAAACCCACTTTACTGTTACTTAGAAATGTAATTTAAAGTTAATTTACACATTATTTTGTTTCTTTTATATATATCCAAAATGTGTATCCACAATTTGTACAATAATTTTAAAATTTTTAAATTTATTTCAGTGTGTTAGCAAGCAAGACTGCCTTCCTACCTCACTGGATTTAATCAACCTTGTTTAAAATGACTCTTTCTTATCCTTATATTAATATTTTTCTGCATATAAAATATTCTTCCTTTGGAAGACTTTATGCAACCTTTTCAACCTATGCTGTCAGTAAAGGTGACCTTTAAAATACATATGCTACCATGATAGAAAACTCAAAATTAATAGAGAGCTCCAACTACATGAACTGAGACTTAAGGACAGGCAGGTAATTGCAGTTCGATCGTGTAGGGTATTTTGAAATGCAAAGAAATAGAAATGTGAATTAAATAACATTTCTTATGTGGTGCTCACATAAATAATTAAACTAACCAATACAACAGTTCTCAAATTCTAGTAACCTGAAAAACTCTCCTCTAACTCACTCACTGTTGCACATACTTTGCACAATGCTGTAAATTTGCAACATACATTATTCATAATTTTTCATTCCCTTTGTTTAAATGCTAACCATTAAAATAAACAGTGAGAGTTATTGGTGAAACATAATCAGAAACACCACCATACATTGTCTTTAGAGATATATAAGGAGACTGGTTTGTTAATTTTTAATATGCAGTTTAATTCTTGATGAACTTTTAATATAAAACATTGTATTTTTATAAAGGGAAAAATACCTCAACCACTTCAGCCACAATCATTATATATGAAGACATTTAATATGAACTTTAAACAACAAGGAGGATTTAGTCAGGTGGAGAAGAGAAGAAAGAATATGTTAAGTAGAAAGGGCTACCATGCAATTTTAGTCCCCAGACTTACTTCTTACCAAGATGGGACACAGTTCAGTTGGCTGGAGTGTGGGGACATGCTGGAAAGTTGGGAGATGAACAAGGGGGCAGATGCAGAAGATCTTGAAGTGACTTCTGTATATCTTCATGGTCATCAACTAATTTGTTACAAATGGGAATATAATATCTCACAATTAAGTGACAAAGATATAGATCAATAATTGAAATAAGGTGATAAATATACCAATAGACTTAAAAATAGAGACTAAGAAAACAAGAGAAAGAATAAGTCCTTTGTAAGTGAGAAAGGAACTAGGGATTTAGAAAAAGAATCTATAGTGAAAGTGACCTCAAATAGGCAAGTAGGCCAGGGCAGTCCAGAAAGAGGGAGCAGTATGTGAAAATTCTCTGAGAGGCAGCTACAGAGTACATTCAGAGAATAACAAATAGGTTGGAATTGCTGGAGCTTAAAATAAAAAGAGGATCTTATGAAGCTAAAGTTTTAGGAACAATCCCTCTGGCACTAGATTGAGGCTGCACAGGAGAGGGAATTGTGCTAGATGAGAAGCTTTCTTCCACAGGCTGTGATCCAATATGGCTGTGACAGTGGAGTGGAGAAGAGTGTAAGGTAGGTTTTAGGAGGTACCTTAACAGGTCTTTGTAACTGATACCTTGAGATGAAGGAGGAAGGGGGAGTCTAGAAACACATTTAGTTTCATGAATTGAACATCATGTCAAAGGAACCTCCAAGTAAATGCTGACAAATTACAATTTCACTTATGAACTTTCTTCTCCCTCACTATCGAACTTCCAGGACTCTAATTTTGTCTGCCATGGTTAATTTGTTTTCTGATAAGCTCTTCCATGGATGAGGTTAGAATTAGATTAATTTGGCCCTTTTTCTATTCATCCTTACCCTTCTGATGTGATCTTATGACTTTAAAGATTAAGGAAAGTAAGTTTTAGGAAAGAAGAAATATCAATAAAGATAAGTTTAAAGTGAAGAAAGAAACTACTAGAAAACAGCAAACTTATAAATATGTTTGTGTTTATTTTAACAAATTATTCTTAAATTTTATTAAGATGTGTTGATTTAAAAAATATTTCAAAGCAATTCAAGCTGGTATCTCTACATTTCACTAGAGTTTTTTTTTATTTTAATACTTTTTTATTTTAATTTTTAAAATAATTTAGATTACATAAATTTTACATAAAAAAATATAGGGGCTTCTCATATGCCCCATTCCCTACCCCTCCCACATTAACAACATCCTTCACTATTGTGATACATTTGTTACAATTGATGAACACATATTGAAGCATTGCCATTAAGCGTGGATTATAATTTACATTATAGTTTACACTCTGCCCCACACGATTTTGTAAGTTACGACAAAATATATAATGGCCTGTGTCCATCATTGCAACGTCATTCAAGACGATTTCAATGTCCCAAAAATGCCCCCATAGTACACCCATTTTTCCCTCCCTCCCCTCAGAACCTCCAGTGGCCACTACCTTCACATCAATGATATAAGTTCTTCCATTGCTAGAATCACAGTAAGTCTATAGTAGAATAACAGTAAGTTTACTCTAGTCTACCGTTCATTCCCCAATCCTAAGGATTCTGGGATGGTGATGCTCTCTCTGCCTCTAATTGAAAGGGGGCTTACATCCCATTGGGCAGATGGATGGGACTATCTTGCTTGCAGCTGCAGACACTCTCTGTTCTTTGGAATGGGTGTTGTCTATCGTCATCTCCTTGTTAGTTGTTCTGGGTGAGTTTAATGAACTGTAGACTAGGTGTTGCAAATCTGTTGAGATTTAGGGCCCAAATGGCACATGGATAATCTAAAGATTTAAGTCTCTTGGACACAGCTATCAAATCTAGTGCTAACTATAGGTTCAAATAGAAGGGGCAGAAAAGCCATGTGTAGGGAAACCACAAAAGAATCCAACTTTGTCACATTGGGGACCATAAATTCCAAAGTAGAGCCCACTGGTAGGGCGTCAAACTCCTGAGCTGTCTGCCTTGCCTATAGTGTCTGGATGCCTCTAGAGCTCTCGGGATCCCTGTTATTTGAGGTAATATTTACTGTGGCAGTCAATGAGATCTTCCTGAGGCGTGAATAAGCAGAACCTCTGGAATGACCTCTCAAACCACTTTGAAATCTCTTAGCCATAAAACCTAATTTATATTTACCTTTTCCCCCTTTGGGGCAAGGTCTTTTTCCAGATACATTGCTAGTTGGCACTTGGTAATAATCCCTCAATGCCAGGGAGGCTCATCCTTGGGAGTCATGGCCCACACTTGGGCGGGTGGAGCAGGTAATGCATTATATACCACATTTTAGCAAAAAGGAGGCTCTCAGGAGGAAACTCTTAGGCAACATATAATACTAAGTTAAGTTTCAATTTCAAAAGAAAACATTCATAATTATAGTCATCAATATTAAGAGCCCATCACAATTGTCCATCCTCCTTCACTAGGCACTGCCCCTGTACTTGGGGGATTCTTGCTGTCCTATTAGAGAGTGTGGCAGAGCTCCCCGTGATGGGAATTTGATATTTTTTCAGCTACTGTGTGGATTTCCACATACCATGACAATGCCCCATGAACACTTGAACACATTCATATCCCTTAGCAGTATGCCCCAGGTGAACTTCCTCCCTATTCATCCCCCATCACTGACACCCTACACCAATGATCCTCCCCTGCCACAGTTTGACCCATCTGTGATCCAAAACTTCTTCAAAAATGGAACCAACAAGATAACCAAATAAAATTAATAAGAAAATGAAATAATAGTGATAGTTTTAAAAATAAAATACAAAATATTTAAAAATTTGAAATAATAAAAAAATGTTTTTGACATTATATCTTTCATCACTGCAAGATTTGTTGTCTTGTATGTACAGTGACCTTTTCTTCTGACTATTCCCCCAGTGTCCCATTTTGTTCATTTTATCTTCAAAGAAGCTTTAGTTTACAGAAAAGTCAGATACAGAATATAGAGCATTCCCATATACTCAACATCCTCCCTCTTTTCCCTTTCCCCTATTAATAACATTTTACATGTGGCTGGCACATTTATTACAATTGATGTACAAATATTGAAGCATTGCTATTAACCATGGTCAATGATTTACATTATGGTTTACATTTTGGACTTTACACTTTTATAAATTTTGATAAAACTTTAAATGGTCTGTATCCATTGTTGCTAGATCATGCAGAAAAATTCTAATGCCCTAAAAATGCCCTATGTTCCATCTATTCTATTCTTCCCTCCCACTCCTCTCAGGACCTATGGTAACCACCAAGTTTCACTTTTGAAGAATAAGATTCATTGTTATTAGCAATAATATTGAGGGTTTGGCATATTGGTATATTTTCTTTTATTAAGCATTGCCTATGTTCTCAAGAGACTCTTGCCCCTCTATTTGAGAATATAGCAGGACCCATCAGAATGGGAATTTAATATTTTCTTGTTTATTGTGTTGGTTTCCACTCACTGATATAAAACACAATGGCAAAATGAACACTTACATATTCCATAGAAGCCTGCCCCAGGTGTGCCCAGTCCTGTATGCTCCCCACATCCAACACCCTACACCAGAAACCCTCCCCTGCCATATTTGCCAAAAGAACATTCCCAATGTCGTAGTTTTAACCACAAACCTGCAAATCCCCAGAGTTCACCTGCTTCTTCCCCCAACCCTCCACCCAGTTCCATGAATAGTCCAACCCATCCCCTCACCCTACCCCCCTCACAGACCAGCACCGTCAAACCAAACAGCATCACTGCACCACTGTCATGCCCATCCACTGCACAACTACACTCTTCCACCTTATCATAGATTTTACCCATATGAGCATTGGCTCACAAGCCTCTACTCCCTTTCTGTCTCCTGTAAACCTATCTTCCAGATTCTAGCTCTGTGAGTGCTCAACTGGCTTAATTCATATCAGTGAGATCATGTAATATTTGTCCTTCAGTGCCTGGCTTGCTTAGCTAAACATAAGGGCTTCAAGATTCATCCATATTATCCCGTGTGTTAATACCTTATTCCTTCTTACAGCTGAGTAGTATTGCATTGTATTTACATACCAGTTTGCTTATCCATTCATCTGTTGATGGACATTTGGGTTGTTTGCAACTTTTGACAATAGAGAATAATGCCACTATGAACATTGGTGTGCATGTATCTGTTCATGTCCCTGCTTTCAATTCTTCTGGGTATATACCCAGTAGTGAGATTGCTGGATCATAAGGCAGTTCTTTAGTTAGCTTCCTGAGGAATAGCCAAATTGTCCTCCACAATGGCTGCATCATTCTATATTCCCACTAGTGGTGGATAATGGTTCCCATTCCTCAATATCCTCTCCAACACTTGTAGTCCTGTTTTTTTAATAGCTGCCAGTCTAATGGGTGTAAGATGTTATTTCATTGTAGTTTTGATTTGCATTTCCCTAACAGCTAGTGATGTTGAGCACCTTTTCATATGCTTTTTAGCCATTTGTATTTCCTCTTTGGAGAAGTATCTATTCAAATCACTTGCCCATTTTGTAAATGGATTGTTTGTCTTTTTAATTTCTAGCTGTAGGATTTCTTTATTATGCTGGATATTAGACCCCTATCAGATAGATGGTTACCAAATATATTCTGCCATTGAGTTGGCAGCCTTTTCACTTTCTTGAAAAGCTCCTTTTAGGTGTAAAAGTTTTTAATTTTGAGGAGGTCACTATATCAGTCAGGGTTCTCTAGGGAAACAGAATCAACAGGAGATATCTTTCAATAGTATGAGATTTTATAAGAATCTCTCATGTGACCATAGGGATGCACAAGTCCAGGTTCCACAGGCAGGCTGCAAACCAGAAGCTCTGATGAAAGTCCAATGAAGGTCCTTGATGAGTTTCGAGGAGATGTTGGCTGTCCAAATAGGAGCTGGGAAATTCTCTCTCAATGCTGAAATCAATTCCTCTTTTAAGGCATTCAACTGATTGGATAAAGCGTCACCCATTGCTGACAGCAAACTTCCTGGTTGATGTAGATGTAATCAGCTATCTATACAGTATACTCACTGGTAACTAAAGTCCATAAATGTCCTTGTATTACAATTAGCCTAGTGCTTGCTTTACTAAAAAACTGGGCATAATTACATGGCCAAGTTGATCCATTAGCCTAATCACAATCCACCTCTTGTCAACTCAGTAACCATACACATTACCTTAAACCATACTTGGTCTCTAAGTAAAAACAATAACAGACATGCATATATATATATGCATATATATATATTTCTGCCTAACAATGTCCAACTCTCCTGCATACCCATTTGTACAGAATACAGAATTCCCTACAGAATAATGTGCAAGTCCTTGGGTAATATTCACTCTTAAACTTGACATCCTTAAATATTATGACATGAAACTAATACAACTTGTCATGTGGTAAGAGAAAAGTTTGGGGAAGAAAATAAAGAAATTCATTTTGTGTACATATGCAATCATACTCATAATGAAACAAGGAAGAAAGATTCATGACAATTATAGTCCTTGCTTCTGTAACTAGTCTTGGGGTCGAAGTTTATATTTATCACTACCTTCTTCCACTACCCATTCCATGTTCCTATTACTCTCAGCAAGCACTTCAGCTGGCCATGGTTCTTTGCCTGGTGGGTGACCCAAACTTTCATTCCTGAGGATTCTGGGCCATTGTTAGTCCTGCTTGGATTAGGTTGTTGCAATTTTCCATAGACTTTAATCACAGGGCATGGCAATACTAGGAGATACTCTAGAGGATCTCCTGTGTTCCAGGCAAACTCTTCTTTACCCCCATTGTGTAGATGCAGTTCTGTTTCCCCTTGATAGTCAGGATCAGTCACCCCAGCCAGTACAGTAATTCCCTTCTTTGCCTGTTGATTCAGAGGTAAGAGGAGCCCAAAGTGGCCAGGTGGCAGGCTTAACTTCCAGTTAATTCTTTATTAGTCAGCCAAAGGGGTGCTGATGCAAAATAGTAGAAATCTGTGGCTTTTATAAAGGGTATTTATTTGGGTAGAAGCTTACAGTTACCAGGCCACAAAGCATAAGTTACTCCTGTCACCAGAGTCTATTGCCATGTGTTGGAGCAAGATGGCTGCCGACATCTGCCAGGGTTCAGGTTTCCTGGATTCCTCTCTTCCCAGGGTTCACTTCTCTCTGGGCACAGCTGCTCTGTTTTTTCCACAAGGCCAGCTGTAGACGATCAGGTGACCAGCTTTGTCTCTCTCCCAGGGGCTCAATTCTATTCAGGCTCAGCTGCTCTGCTCCTCTGTGTGCTTACTTCCTGGGCTCAAAATTCCAGCATCAAAACTCCAACTCAATCCTCTGCTCTGCCATGTAGTTTTATCTGGGAGTCCATGAACACCAAGCAGGCAGGGACTGAACATCCTGCTGACGTGGCCCAATCAAAGCCCTAATCATGATTTAATCATGCTCAGGTACAGACCAGTTTACAAACATAACCTGATATCTGTTTCTGGAATTCATAAGCGATGCCAAACTGCTACCATCTCATCTATTTTTTTTTTTTTTTTCTTTCACTGCTCATGTTTTTGGGTGTAAAATTCATGACATCATTTCCTACTACAAGATCTTGTAGATGCTTCTCTATATCGTCTTCCAAGATCTTTACAGTCTTGGCTCTTATATTTAGATCTTGATCCATCATGAGTTTATTTTTGTATAAGGTATGAGAATGTGTTCCTCTCTCATTCTTTTGGATATGGATATCCAGTTCTCCAAGCACCATTTGTTGAAGAGGCCATTCTTTCCCAGTTGAGTAGGCTTCGTGGCTTTGTTGAATATCAATTGACCATATATGTAAGGATCTGTATCAGAGCTCTCAGTTCTGTTCCATTGGTCAGTATGTCTTTCCTTGTGACAATACCATGCAGTTTTGACCACTGTAGCTTTGTAGTATGTTTTAAAGTCAGGTAGTGTGATACCTCCAACTTCATTTTTCTTTTTCAATAGTCTTTGGCGATTCAGGGTCCCTTGCCTTTCCAAATAAATTTCATAGTTAGCATTTCCAATTCAGTAAAAAATGCTGTGGTAATTTTTATTCAGATTTCATTAAATTTGTAAATATTTTTGGGTTGGATAGACATCTTAATGATGCTAAATCTTCCTATCCATGAACAGGGAATAGTCTTCCATTTATTTAGGTCTTCTTTGCTTTTCTTTAACAGGTTTGTATAGTTTCTGCATGCAAGTCCTTTACATCTTTATTTAAATTTATTCCTAAGTATTTGATTCTTTTAATTGCTATTGGAAATGGATTTTTTTTCTTGATTTCCTCCTCAGATTGCTCATTATTGGTGTACAGAATTGCTACTGATTTTTCATGTTAATCTTTATCCTGCCACTTAACCGAACTCATTTATCAGCTCTAGAAGCTTTGTTGTAGATTTCTTAGGGCTTTCTATATAGGATCATGTCATCTGCAGAGCATGAAATTTCTCCTTCTTCCTTTCCAATTTGGATGACTTTTATATCTTTTTCCTGACTAAGTGCTCATGCAAGTATTTCTAACAGAAAGTTAAATAAGAGCAGTGACAGTGGGCATCCTTGTCTTGTTCCAGATTTTAGAGGGAAACATTTTAGCATTTGATCATTGAATATGATGTTCACTGTGAGTTTTTCATATATACCCTTTATAATGTTGAGAAAATTTCCTTCTATTCCCATCATTTGAAGTGTTTTTATCAGGAAAGGGTGCTGTATTTTGTAGAATGATTTTTCTGCATTTATAGAAAAGATCATGTGATTTTTTTTCTTTCAATCTGTTAATGTGGTGTATTACATTGGTTGATTTTCCTTTGTTGAACCATCTTTGCATACCAGGGATGGAGCCCACTTGGTCATGTAAAATTCATTTGTTGTGTTGTTGAATACAATTAGCAAATATTTTGTTGAGGATTTTAACATCTAAGTCCATTAGAGTGATTGGTCTATAGTGTTCCTTTCTTGTGGTGTTTTTGTGTGACTTTGGTATTAGGGTGATGTTGGCATCATGGAATGAGTTAGGCAATGTTCCCTCCACTTTTTTTTTTTTTTGGAAGAATTTAAGCAGGATTGGTATTAGTTCTTTCCAGAATGTTTGATAGAATTCACCTGTGAAGGCATCTGGCCCTGGGCTCTTAGTTGGGAGGTTTTTGATGACTAATTCAATCTCATTCTTTGTGATCTTTGAGTTCATCAGTTTCTTCTTTTGTCAATGTAGGCTGCTTGTGTCTTTCTAGAAATTTGCCATTTCCTCTAAGTCATCCATCTTGTGGGGATATAATTTTTCAAAGTATCATCTTATGTTATTCTTTATTTCTGTGGGGTCAGTGGTGATATCCCCCTCTTCATTTCTTATTTTATGTATTAGCATCTTCTCTCTTTGTTATTATAACTAAGGGTTTATTAATTTTATTAACCTTCTCAAAAACCAGCTTTGGTTTTGTTTATTTTTTCTAGTGCTTTCTTATTTTCAATTTTACTTAACGAGTTGTAGTCTTTGTTATTTTCTTTTTTCTACTTGCTATGGGACTATTTTTATGTTCTTAATACTAATTCCTCCAGGTGTGCAGCTAGATCTTTGGTTTTAGCTCTGTCTTCTTTTTTTTATAATAGAAATTTATGGCTATGAATTTCCCTCTCAGCACTGCTTTTGCTGCATCCCATATGTTTTTTTTGTTTGTTTGTTTTTCTTTTTTTGTTTTTTTTATTATGGGTAAAAATCAAAATTCTCACAATACATACAAACATTTGCAAAATGATATATAAATATATATGCATATATGTGTATTTGCTTAAAAAATGTTGTTTATATATATATATATACATATATTTTAAGAGGTGCTTAGATTACCCAAAATATTACACGGAACCCACTGGGATTCCCATGTTGCCCACCTCCCACACCTCCCATCACATCCCACACAAACCATCCCATATGTTTTGATACATTGTTTTCTCATTTTCATTTGTTTCAAGGTAGTTACTGATTTTTTTTGCAATTTCCTCCTTGATCCGTTGATTGTCTAAGAGTGTGTTGTTTAACTTCTATATCTTTGTGCCTGGTATGGTTTTCTGTCCCTTACTGATTTCCAGTTTCATTCCATTGTGGTCAGAGGAATTACATTGTATAATTTCAATCTTTCTGAATTTGTTGAGGGTTATTCTATGGCCTACTGTGAGGTCTATCCTGGAGAATGATCCATGTGCGCTTAAGAAGAATGTATATCCTGCTATATTTGAGTGTAATGTTCTGTATATGTCTATTAGGTCCAGATCCTCTAATGTTTATTCAAGGTCTCTGTTTCTTTATTGATCCTCTGTCAAGATGTTCTGTCTAATGCTGATAATGGTGTATTAAAGTCCCCCACTATAATTGTAGAGGCATCTATTTCTCCACTTAGTTTTTCCAATGTTTGTCTCATGTATTTTGAGGTACCCTGATTAGGTGCATAATTGTCAATGATAGTTCTGTCTTCTACATAGATTACCCCTATCATTAATATATAGAGGCCTTCTTTGTCTCTTATGATAGTTTTGCATTTTAAAGTCTATTTTGTCCAATATTAGTATAGCTGCTCCTGCCATTTTTTGGTTATTGTTTGTGTGTAAAATTGTTTTCCAACCATTCACTTTCAGCCTCCTTGCTTCCCTGGGTCTAAGGTGAGTTTGTAAACAGCATGTAGATGAGTCATATTTCCTTATCCATTAAACTCTCTTAATTGGAGAATTTAATCCTTCAATGCTATTACTGTCAAAGAATTACTTACATTAGTCATATTTTCTTAAGGTTTGCATATGCTATATGTTGGTTTATTTCTCTTTTTATCTTTTTAGTTATTCTTACCAATAATTTCCTTTCCTATACTCTCCTCCAGCTCTCTCCTGTTTTTTTTCCTTTCAACTTGCAGAACTCCCTTTAGTATTTCTTGGAAGGCAGGTTTATTATTGACAAACTCCTAATTTTTGTTTATCTGTGAATATTTTGAACTATCCCTCATTTTTCAATGCCAGCTTTTCTGGATACAGAATTCTTGGATGGAAGTTTTTTTCTTTTAGTACCTTAACTATGTCATACCACTGCCTTCTTGCCTCCATGGTTTCACATGAAAAATCAGCATTTAATCTTAATGAGCTTCCTTTGTATGTGATTGATCCCTTTTCTCTTGCTGCTTTGAGTATTCTCTCTTTTTCTTGAGCGTTGTACAATTTGACAAGTATATGTCTTGGAGTAGGCTGTTAGGATTTATACTGTTTGTGGTGCACTGTGCTTCCTGGATATATATGTCCATGTCCCTCAAAAATTTTGGGAAATTTTCAGCCATTATTTCCTTCAACACTCCTTCTGCCCCCTTTCCTTTCTCTTCTCCCTCTGGGATCCCTATCATGTGTCTGTTTGTGCATTTCATATTGTCATTCAAATTCCTAAGTCCCTGTTGGATTTTTTCTATCTTTTTATGTATCTGTTCTACTATCTGTCTAATTTCAGATGTACTATCTTCCACATTGCTGATTCTTTCCTCTGCCTGTTTAAATCTGCTATTATATGTTACAGTCTAATTTTGATCTCTTGCATTGTGGCCTTCATCACCATCATATCCATTTTCTTTTTTAAGTACATCTACAATTTCTTCAGTATGTTCCCCCAGTGTCTTCTTAATCTCTTCCTTCACTTCATTAAGTTGATTCATGGTATTTATTTGGACATCTCTGATTAGTTGTTCCATGTTCTGCATCTCCTCTTGTTTTTTAGTTTGTTTGTTAGACTGGGCCATGTCTTCCTGTTTCTTAGCATGGGTTGTAATTTTTTGTTGGTGTCTAGGCATCTGTTTATCTTGATGGGCTTACTCGGTTGGTACCTCCTCTCTCTACTCTAGGGTTTTATTTTGTTGTTGTTGTGTATGTGATAAGGTTTCTCTTTAACACTTCGTTCCTCTTATTCTATTTCCTTGCTGTTGTGGTTTTCCTTTGGCTTCTTTATCTTTCCCATTTCCTCCTGGATGATGTAGAGCACTTTCCTGTTCTATATATTTCCAAAGCAGCTCCCTTGGATAAGCCTTTACTTTTTATCCACTGTTGTGTGTGTGTGTGTGTGTGTGTGTGAGAGAGAGAGAGAGAGAGAGAGAGAGAGAGAGTAGGGCTCTGCCTACCTACTTTGATGTCATTTTCCTGAAAGTCCTCTTCACTAGAAGTTGTTAAGGGAGAAATTTCACTACAGTGTCAGTATTAGTGCTCAAGATTTCTTTTTATGAGTAAGTAGCAATGTTTATTCCCCTAATGACTGAATAAAACAAATATATATATCCTATTTTACTTATTTTATCATTTATTTTCTAATATCCCACTTATATACTTTAAAATGTCTTTTTTTATTGTGGGTAAAAATCAAATTTTTCACAATATATACTAATATTTGTAAAATGAGATATAAATATATATTGGGATACATGTGAAATGTGACATTTCAAATAGAAATAAAGAAAATGAACTTTAATCCATGCAATAATAGTTAACAGCATTGCGCACTGAGGTGGTTTGAAGCTATATGTACCCCAGAAAAACCTGTTCTTAAATCTTTTCCTTTCCTGTGGGTGTGAACCCATTGTAAGTAGGACCTTTTCATGAGGTTACTTAGATAAGAAGGTATGGCCCACCTCAACTGGTATGGGTCTTAATCCTTTTCCTGTAGTCTTTTATAAGCAGAGTGAAATTCAGACAAACAGAAAGAAAGCCACTGAGGAAGCAGCTAGAAGCTGAAATCAATGGAGAGACCAGGAGATGCCAGGATGTACCTTGAGGATCACCAGCAACGAGCCTCAGAATGCCAGTCTTCAGAGAGAAAGCATAGCCTTGATGATGCCTTGATTTGCACTTTCTTTTACGTCAAAACTGTAAGCTAATAAACTCCCACTGTTCAAGCTAGCCCATTTCATGATATTTGCTTGAGTAGCCCAGGAAACTAAAACATACACTAAAAACAAAGTGCATATATTTTTCTACAGACATATTCACATTACAAAAATATCAAAAGGATACATTTTATTACCAGATGAAACTCATCTCCCTGTCTAGAAAAATCAGAATTCCCTGAGGCTCTTACGGTCAACCTCCACAATCTTGGAAATCATGGCACCCTTGTAAGAAAACTGTCTGAAACAGGTGTGAAACTCTCAAACGGGGTGAAAACTCTCACTGTCTATAGATTTTGCCTAGATAAAAAAATTGGAAAATCATTTTCATAAAACCAAAATATTTGCAAGAAGGCTGAATCTACAAAATAAGCCCAGAACTTTGAGTATGAGAGTGCTCAGATTAACAGTAACTTCAACTGAGCAATTTCTTCCCTCTGGGTGGCACTATTTCTGATCCAGAGGATCAGAATCTTTTATCTCATTGGCTTAACTCTTGTCATTTTCTGAGACCAGCCTCTACCTAGAACATGTGAATTCCAACCCCAACCTCAACCTCAGATTCAGTTCAATCAGTTTAGCTTAACAGATACTTTTCAATGCTTTGGAGATACAAAAATGTATAAGAAACAATTACTTCTTTTGAGCCCTTTGGAAAAATTGAGAGAGCAGATATGTTTAGAAATGAGTCTAATATGATAGAAAACACCCAGTGTGCCAAGTCTTCAAGGAGTGGTGGAGGGGAATTTGGAGGGTGCCTGTGCTGATCAAAGTCTGGCTCCCCTTAGCAACATTGGTGACAGTTTGTATTAACATGTACAAAGTCTGATTGCTACAATCTTTGCCTCCAGCCCAGTACTAGAAGAACAGAGCCCTGGTTTAAATAAAAATATTAATTTCTACATAGAGAGAGTATTTAAAATGATAAGTCAGAAGAGCTTGGAGAAACTTCATTTTATGTTTCCAACTAGCTCATACTCTTTATTGAGCCTGAGCTGTCATATAAATACTTAATGGAAATGAAAAACTTGAAGCACCATAGGTCAAATATGGGAAGATACATAAGACACAGAATACTTTATATTGATTTGTGTTGATTCTGTGCTGCAGGTCACAAGTATATCATCATATAATCATCTAGTTTCCTGGAATAAAAAATAATGTTTCTACTTAATCATTTTATTCAATAGTTGATACTTTTAACTCCTAGTTCTAGAACTTTTGTGTCCCTTTATTTTTCTAACACCTCCTCTTACTTTCAGTTTGAAATGTCATTAATTTTCTACAAAAGAACTTGGGCAATATTAGTTAATATTCTTTATTCATCCTCTGTCTTTAAACAAAACATTTTCCAATTGTATCATCTCACACTGGATTTAATTTGTGCTTTTAACAAATATTTATTGAACAATTTATCTTAGTGCATGTAACGTCATTTCCATCCTGACTCATCTTTCCAATTGTTATTATTCTGATCTTCTGTTTTAACCCCACAATCTCATTTGGATCATTGATAAATATTTCACTGCATGCAATTTTTATATACTCTTTTTTGAGATTTCCAAGGTAATAAGTGTTTTTGCTGACAGCAAGCACAACTTTCTTTTCAATACATTGCCTGTTTTCTTTTGTTATTATGTATCTATTTTCTCTTAGAATTAAGTAATTATATTCTTTAAGTAAAACCTATACCTTCAACTACAATATATTTTCAGTTCAGTTAAGGACTGCCGCAGGTTTAATTATGTCCCCTGGAGTCCTACCAAGTGGCTGTGCTGCTGTTGATAGTAAAATTTTCCACTGAAACCTCTTTATTTATTTTTATGTGGTTTTTTTTTTTTTTTTTTTTTTTTGGTTTTTCGGAGACTTTATTGCTGATTTGATTTTCATCTCAAGCTTTTTTCCAATTTCTATGAGAAACCTTTCAATTTTTGCCTTTGTGGAATATGTTTATATATTGAGAAACTGGGTTTGATGATTCTCATTGGGCAGGTTTTCTTTTAAAAATAAAATTATTTCAACATAGCAGAAAGACATTTAGGGCTTTTTTTTTTTTTTTTTCAGTTCTTTCAATATTTTATATTTCTAGTCTTCAGAGACAAAGAATTCCTCCAAGTGCTAAAACAGAATTAATTATCTGTAAATCAGATACTAATTACCCCATCTGTGTATTATCTAGGAATATTCCTTCATTATCCTAGTTTTCAACAGGTCTTGTTAGTGAAGAAAAGTCTAAAATCCACAAACAAGTCATTAGGAAGAAAACTCATAAAAAATGTTACTTTTCATGGTGATGTTTCAGAGATGGAATAAATAAAGAACTATGAAAAATAATAAATACTGAAGTATGAAATTGATTCTATTCTGAGGAAAACTGCTGTATCAAGGGAATTTCTTTCAGGGCCTTCAATGAAACAATGACCATCTTTTGACTAATTGAACTTCTCAGGAGCCCTAGGAGAATATCTTCATGGTTTGTGGACAGGCAAATATTTCTTAAAATGACACAGAATTTCTAAGCAAAACATAAGTAAAGATAAATAGGACTACATTAAAATAAAGAGTATCTATTCTTCAAAAAACACTTTAAAAAGTGTTTTTAAAGAGTGGAAAAGATTATATATAATCATATACTGAGTAATAATATATGTATAATTAACTCATATCCAGAATATAATTAAGAGAAAAAAAACTTTTACAAATAAATTAGTAAAATAATAACAATGAAGAAAAGGGTAAAAGAACCAAGATACATCTCCTAGTGGACATATGTTAGACATATAAAAAGATCTCAAAATAATTAGTCATCTGGGAAATGTAAATTAAAATCTCAAGAAGATACCACTTACCAAAATGGTATAAGTGAAAAATACAGAGAATACCAAGCGTCTTAGTTTTCCTGAGCTGCTATGACAAATACCACATAATGGGTTGGCTTAAACAACTCATAGTTGTGAGCCTAGGAGATGTTCAGATTCAAGGTGTCAGCAAAGTGATGCTTTCTCTCCAAAGTCTGTAGTATTCTGGTGCTGCATGCTAGTGTTCTTTTGGGTTCCTTGACTTGTATCCCTGCTTTTCATCAAAGGGCAATGTCTTCTCCTTTCTCTTCTGGGTTCCTGTTGACTTCCAGCTTCAATGTTCCAGTTCCTCCCTGTGGAATTTTTCTCTCTCTTGTTTTTTTAGAACTTATTATTATTATTTCTTACAAATAAACTCTCTTCCTTCCCATTCTCACTACCCCTCCTTAACCTCTATTCTGCTTTATAGATCTGAAAGTTTTCTATTTCTAATCATTGAAGTGATATCATACAATTTCTGTCCTTAAGTTCCTTGCTTATTTCAGAAGTGATATCATACAATTTCTGTCCTTAAGTTCCTTGCTTATTTCACTAAGCATAATATTTTCAAGTTTTTTCCATGTTGCAGGATGTCTCATAACTTCATTCATTCTTATGACTGAATAATATTCCATTGTGTGTATGTAAAACATTTTGCTTTTTCATTCGTTTATGGACACTTGGATTGTTACCACCTTTTGGCAATTATGAATCATGCTGCTATAAACATTATTGTACAAGTATCTGTTTTTGACACAGTTTTCATTCTCTTTGGTTTTATCCTAGATGTGGAATTTCTGGGTCATATGGTAATTTTATATTTAATTTTTTGAGGAACTCTATTGCTTTGCACAGTGGTTAAACCATTTTACAATCCCACTGACAATACATTACAGTTATAATTTTGCTACAACTTTTTCAACACTTGCTATTTTCTGGTTTTTCTGTTTTGTTGTCATTGTTTAAATAATAGACATCCTTGTTGTTGCGAAGTGGGATTTCATTGTGGTCAAAATTTGCATTTCCCTGATGGCTAATGATGTTGAGCATCTTTTCTGTAATTTATTGGCCATTTGTATATCTTCTTTGGAGAAATACCTTTTTAATTTCATTGCCCATGTTTTAATTGGTTTGTTTGTCTTTTTGTTATTTTCATTGTAAGAGTTACTTATAATCCGAATATTTTTGTTGTCCTGATTTTGTGATAATCAGGGTAGGCTAAACATTCGCTATATTAGAAACCATGAATGTGTCCTCAGACCTAGTTTTTCTCCCTAGGCCTGGTTTTTGGAATGCTGGTGATAAACTAAGCCTGATTTATTATATGATCCTAATGTTTGGGAAAAGATTGGAACTTTGGGTATATTTGGTCAACCTTAAGAGATACAACAAGGGGATGGATGTGGCTTGGGTGATGGGGTGCCCGTCTCCCAAATGGAGAGACCTGGGTTTGATCTGTGGGAACTCCATGTAAAACTTTTAAAAAAAGAAAAATATAGAAGGCACGTGGGCCACCAAGCTTCATGCACGGGTGTGCCGCCAGACCCCTTGAGCTAGTGAGCCACTAGCCCTGGCAATCCACACAGCAAGATGATGATATAACAGGAGAGCGACACAACGGAGAGCCAAGACGAGACACACCGAAAAACCAGGAACTAAGGTGGTACAGGTGGTAGGACGCCTCTCTCCCACATTGGAGATTCCAAGTATTGAATTGCAGTGAAGACAGGAGGAGAAGGATGAGAAGAGAGGGCAGGAAACAGACACAGAGAGTTGCCCAATGAATGGACACTGAAACAGAAAAAATGGGGGGGGGGAGGGTAAAATGGATGAAAGTAAATAAATAAATAAATCCTTTAAAAAATGTATAGGGGAGGAAAATACGGACTATAATTAGTAGCAATACTTTGATGACGCTCTTTCATAACTTGTTAGCAAATGTTTCACAGCAATGCAGGATGGTTGTGTGTGTGGGGGTGATGTGTGGGAGCCCTGTGTGATGTTATGCATGTTTGTTTTGTAAGTTCACAATGTTTACTGAACACTTATAGTTTATGTATGTTCATGTATGAATGATATACTTCAATAAATTGTTTTTTAAATAGTTACTTATATATACTGAATATTAGGCTTTTATCCAATACAGAGTTTGAAACTATTTTTCCCCATTCTGTTAGTTCTTTTTACTTTCTTGACAATTTCCTCTGATGTATAAAACTTTTTAATTTTAATAAAATCAAATATATCTATGGTTTCTTTTGTTACTCATGCTTTTGGTGTCATATCTAAAATCCATTGCTGAACCCCAGATCATGAAGATTTACCCCTATGTTATCTTCTAAAGTTTCATAGATTTTAGCTCCTATGTTTAGGTCTTTGATACATCCTGAGTTGGTTTTTGTATACAGTGTGAAGTAAAACACATGTTTCCCAAAAGGCATACACAGGAATGTCTTAGAAGCATCATTTGTAATACCACAAACTGGAATGTTCATTAGCAACAGAATGGATTAATTTTCTGTATTCATATAATCAAGTAATAAACAATGGTGAAAATGAAGAACTAGCACCATAAACAAAGCTGAATCTCAGAAACATGTTGTTGGCTGAAAGAAACCAGAAACAAAATATGTTCTGTAATCCTAGATATATAAAGTTCAAAAATAGGCAACCCTTATTTATAGTGTTAAAATCAGGATAGTGGCTAACACTGGGGGGATAGTGATTGCTGAGATATAAAGGTTTTGTCTTAGATACTGGTGATTTTCTAGTAGTTCTTGAGCTACAAACCTTTTAGTTTTAGAAAATTCATTGTCCTATATATTTTTACATGTATTTTTTCTTTATGTCCTATATTTCAAGAGAAAGTTTTATTGTTATTTGCAATACTCATGAAATGTAAATGAAGAAACTCTTAGTAACTGGTGTATATAGGAAATGTGATAGATGATTTATATACATATAAAAGGCCTGAGATGTCTAAGTGTCTGTGTGTATGTAGGTGTATGTATATACCATCACACTCTAATTTGTAATCATGCTATCTTTATAGAACATTAATGTAATGCTGTCTATCTTGTATTTATATTTCTTCTTTATAATATTCTGATTTTTTTCTGCGTAGACCCTGATTCCTTTTCTTAACTCAGATCTTCTATTTTTCAGCATCCTCTTACCTACTCTTGTTCTAGAGCCAGACTGCATAGGTTTGAGTTTACATTAGGGAGCTGTGCAACTGTAGCCCGCTGAGCTACAGTTCCAACAATAGTAAAATGGGGAACTTAAAAATGCCTACTTCATAAAATTGGCATGAGCATTTATGGAGATTATATTTTAAAAGCGCTTGGTATAAAGTCCCAGATACAGAATGTGAACTCAGCAAACTGGACCTGCCTAGATTCTAACATTATTATACTTTCCATGGCAAGTATATGACAATGAAAAGATGTACAAACATTCACCATATTGATTGGGGTGCTGAAAACATAAAATATTCTGTGAATTCACGATTTAGGGCCGAATTTCCCAAAGTTTTTCCCTCTAAAGGAAATTTCAGTGATCCAGAAAGGTTGAGAAACTTCAGATAAAATAAAGTTAAATAAACTTCCTGGTTGCAAGCCTTCCTAGATATGCTGACATGCTAATAGGCATAAGAGGAGGCATTTTCGGAACACATTTGCTTATTTCAAGGGACATCTCTAAATTTCATGGCACATACTTTGAGATATGCTTATTTAGTGAATGCAATGGGGTAAGGGCAATTGAGAGAAGACATTACTTTATTGCATAATTTAAAAATCGCTGACTTCTGTGTAGAGAAATATCTGTCAAAGAAGTTAGAAAACAAATTCATATACTTTAAATTTTACTTTTACAGTGTAAGAGGTAGGAAATGTTAGGAGAGAGTTCTTCTAAAGATATGACTCACTTTTGCATTATGCCATCCTTCCATGAAGTAGTATTTTCCGAGTAAGGGCACTATGATCCACATCATATGATATTTCCAGAAATGACTTAGCAACATTATGAAGTGTCTTGTAGGTGGTCATCAGTACTCCTTGGCTTCCCATGATGATGTCTTAGCCAGATGAGGGTATCTCTAAAATTAGTAGCTTATTTTCTTGTTACCACACATACTTTCTCTGCATGGAGTAGTAATCATCACTTTAGAGGAAAACATCATGACTCAGTGGAAAATGATTCTCTGAAAACGGAACAGCAAAATCTCCCTGAATGTCAGTGATTATATGGAGACATAAATACAACCCCAGAAACTAAACATTAAAACTGAAATTTCCCCAAAAGTACTAGCTTAATAACCAAACCAGTGAGACACTTACAACCTAGTGGTGCATACCATTTAAATTTGTTCAAGGTTAAGGTTTGAATTGCATTTTGAACATCAGTTTTATTATCTGTAATTTGTACCAAACTGTTTGCCATTTCCTAAAACAATATCTGGCACTTTGTGGTCTACCAATAAATATTTGTTGAATGTATGAATGAATGAATGAATGAATGACATTCACATAAAATTTGAGGTCATGTAAGTGGATAATTAACCTCCAAAATGAACATGACTATAGGTTGATGGAGTTCTGAGCATAAACTCTTAGGAATCTTTGAAATTCTATATGCTGATGGAGGAGAGAAGACCAGGATAAAATAAAATTTACAATGATTACCCCATTTTATAAAACAAAACAATACTACAGATAAATGTCTAAAGATAAAAATATGAGTGCTATTGAGGGAGGGTGTAGCACATTTTTCTACCTAAAATAAGTCCTAATATAACCAAAATGTCATCTTTCAGTCAATAAAAATCTTTGTTCATTCTACAATAGAAATATTCTTGAAAAAACTGTCACCTAAGAAGAGATAATATTAAGCACAGTATTAATTTGTCATTATACTCTGTAGCTCTCACAGATGTAGGAAATATCCAAGTTAAACAATTAAATTAATAGCTGATCAATTAAGAGAATCAATTAATAAATTAGGCCTCATCAAAAGTTAAAAAGAAGTTGGAAAAATTACAGACTGGGAGAAAATATTTGCAAATTACATATCCAGCCAAGGACTTGTATCTAGAATATAAGATATAAAGAATATATATATATATATATATATATAATATATATAAAGAGTACTCGAAACTCAATAGTAAAAACACAATCAATCCAATTATAAACTGGGCTAAACATATTACCAGGCATTTCATTGAAGAGAATATACTGATGGCAAAGAAGCACAATAAAAGATGTTCAAGATTATTAGCCATCAGCAATATGCAACTTAGAACCATACTGGGGAGGCAGGTGAAGGATGCATAAGATCTCCTAGTATATTTTTTTGAAGCTTTCTCAGAATTTTATAAATATTTCAAAATAAAAGGTTAAAAAAGTCACTCAAAAGAAAATAAGCCATGCATCTTATCAGTATAACAATATTGTTTGTTTTTTAATTGCTAGGGCAGTGTTCAGCATATATTTGGCACTCAACAAATGGTATCTTAATTACTTACAAATATGTCTATAACAATATTAAAAGCAGACGATGTATCTTTAAATTCAATCTTACAATTAAATGTATCTGCAGATTGTCAGGATGGTTTTCATATTTGTTCTCCATTTCTAACTTATAATAGATAGGCAGGCAATGCATCTTACAGTTGTGCTAATGACTTTTCAAGCCATTAACAACATTAGCACATTAAATTCTTAACTCTCACTCTTTTTAGAGTAACCAAAGTACAACATATGCTAAGGATATAAAATTGAATGTCTTTCATACAAAAGAAATGCAGTAGCAGAAGAAAATCTTGATTACATTAGCACTAAGGAAAAGACTCATCCTTCACATTGCCCCAATTTTAAAACTTAGATGTGATATTGATTTTTGCACCTTGTTAAACTAAAACTATTGCTACAGATGATTTTTTATTTGGGGAAACCTTTGCACTTCATTTTATCTTAATTCACCTGATACAAGTTTTTTTTCACTCTCTCTTTTATTCTCCCCAATCTCTACCCCTTCTTTATTTTTAATAGACAAGACTTTACTTCAGGCACAGCAGAATCAATGCAAAACTAAATACAGTGTGCTGCTTCCTATCAAGGCCTAAATGAAGAAGTATATGAGAAGTCAGAGTAAAATCAGAGAATTCTGCCCTTTTGCTACTTAAAAATTTAGCTAGCTAAAAGCTCCTTTTATTAGAAATAATAGGGAAGAGTATTGGATGCACTTTCTCAGACACAGAATTAGTTATAAAAGTAATAGAAAGCAATAGAGACACTAAAAGTAAGTGCCTTAATATTGTTGGAACTTATTTCTTTCACAGATTAAAGAAGTATTGAAGTATGCTGCCCAGACTGGATTTTTGTCTCCATGAAGCCATCAGGGAGCAGACTTTCTTCTAATTCATCTCTCTGCAAATCCATATGTGCTTTCATCCATATGTCCCAATATGGTTACTAGAGCTCCAGTTATCTCAGCTGCATTCCCAGCAGCATTATGGCAAAGAGCACACTTCATTATGGAAAAGGGTGATGTTGTTGTCATAGAATGATTTAGGGAGGTGAACACTTACAACTCAATAATAAAAAGACAAATTACCCAATTTAAAAATAGGCAATACCTGCACCCATGACTCAGATGTGGGCTTTTCCTTTTTCTCCTTTCTCAATAAACTCTTTACTGGTATTACTTAAAAAAAAATAGGCAAAGGATCTTAATACACATTCTCCAAAGAAGACAACAATGGCCCATAAGCATATGAAAAGATGTTCAACAATATTAGCCGTTAAAGAAATGCAAATCAAAACCCTTCATACCCACTAAGATGGGAATTACCGAAAAACAGATAATAACAAGTGTTGGTGATGATGTAGAGAAATCAGAATCCTCATACATTGCAGGGGAAGGGGTATGTAAACTACTGCAACCCCTTTGGAAAACAGTTCAGCAGTTCCTGAAAATGTTAAACACAGAGTTGTTGTATGTGCCAGCAACTCCACTCCTAGGTATATACCCATGAATAATGAAAACATGAGTTCACAAGAAAACTTTTACATGAATTTTCATAGTAGCATTATTCATAATAGACTAAAAGTGGAAACAACCCAATTGTCCATCAACTGATAATGCACAGACAAAATGTGGTATCTATACAATGGGATATTAATGAGCCATAAAAGGAATGAAGTTCTGATATATGCTACCATATAGATAAACTTTTAAATCAATAATTGTATTTCAAATTTTAAAGGATAAAATAACAGAAAATGGCAACTCAACAAGTTATGGAAGGATTACTCCTAAAAAGTTGTTTCCAGGTACTTTTATTCCATCTAATTCCAAATACTAACTCAGTTGTTCCTCTAGTGATCAGAAAGATACACAGAAAGATGCACAGATTAGTTAAATGACATAGGCACGGTCTCCTTATTAATGAAAAAATGAAGAAGAGAAAAAAATACTTAATCGTATTTGTATGTCACAAAACCAAACCCCATATTACTTTTATTTTTTTACCATTAGTATTAATATAGCACCAACTTTGCTTTCACTACAGAAACATTACAATTTTCTTGTTAACTATAGTTTATAACTTACATTGTTATATTTTCCCATGTAGCATCACATTCTTAACACCCTGTAGAACATTCCTGTGTTTATGTTGTTAGCCACAATCCTCATCTACGCCAAAATTATTGTTATACATACCCAATATTACCCTCCAGCTATCCTCCAACATGTATAAACCTTGAAGACATTATGTTATCTGAAAAAGCCGGTCACAAAAATACTTTATATTGTATTATTTTGTTTTATATGAAGAATGGACAAATACATCGAGATAGAAAGTAGATTAGTGGTTGCTTGGAGCTTGTGGGTAAAAAGGAGAGTCACAGTGAATGCTAATGAGTATGGGGTTTCTTTGGAGGGTGACGAAATATTCTGGAATTAGATAATGGTGGTGGTTGTACAATGTTCTGAATATACTAAAAACCACTGACTTGTATAATTTAAGTTATAAAGTTTATGGTGTGTGAATTCTATCCTAACAAAGATGTTTTTAAGTAACAGCAACAACAACAACAATAATAATAATGCTTCGGTGCAAAGAAAGACACTAAGACATAGCATGGTTTCCTGTCCTTAAGGATATTGTAATCTGATGTGGCTAGAGTAAACAGGTAAACAAATAATTATGTTTCATGCACTAAAACTAATAAGTGCAAGGCTTTAAGGCAACATAATACGTGCAAAAACTTTGAAGAAAAATACGAATATAATGTCAGTGACACATTTACTTATCAATATCTTACATTTATTAGTGCATACCAGGAGAAAAACCTCCCATTGTGTACGTGGTCAAATAGAATTTTGTAACCCAATCCCTGGGTCCCTTTTAATACACGGTTAATCTCATTATCTCAAATATTTTCTTTCACTCCCCAGTAAATTATGCATTCATTGCTTTAATCCAACCTACATTTATTCTGCTTCCTTAAATTATGAAAAACATTTGTTTATCTCCCTTCACAAAATAATTTTTCATATATGAAAAGATAATAGAGTCCACCTTCCATATCAATCTTTATACAGTAGACCTTTCCCTGTTTGTTGATTTATAGTCCTGATAGAACAGAAAGAAGAATGAAGAAAATTAAAAGTTCAGGACATTCAGATTATGCAAAAAAAAAAAAAAAATTAAAAGAGAGCTAGGTGAAAGTTTATCTATCAAAATATTTATAAATATTTTATATTCATTAAAATAAAATAGCATGGAGTATATAATTGTTAGTTTTATTATTATCAGTGCTTACCAGTATCATCACTTGGCTAAATTCTTTGGGTAGATTGTCTTTAACAAAGCAGGTACTAATTTTACTGTTCCCATTTTACATTTGAGGAAAATTAGATTATGAGAACCAAGGGAGTTTGTCCCTATGTTTTTAATCATTGCCTGTTTCGTTTTCTACTGAAACCTATATACCATTTCTTACTTTATTATACTATTAAAAAAAAAAAACATAGAGTAAAAAATAGCAATAGTGATAACTAACATGTATTTTAAATCTGCACAGTACTAGACAAATACTAATTAGTTTACATTATCATTTAGTTGAATTGACTAAGGAAAATGTCACATTTAATAGCACTTAAATTAGTATTAATGAGTATTTTTAAATTAAATCCTATCACTAATGATGATGATAATGGTAGTAGCACAGTTGAAGGAAAAGGATATGCAAAGTATTTTGAGAAGAGGAATCTAGGTTTGATTCCAAAAGTTCAATTGCTAATTTAAGGACTTAGCAGGAAACTTACTGTCTATCAAGTATGTTTTAGTGGAAATGCAGCATGAGTTCTTTCTCCAACTGTTAGAAAAAAGATGAAGTGCAGCTTGAGTGGGTCTTTTTTAAAAGGTTTCTTTTCCCCACTTTATATCTTGTAGAAAAGCATTCAATTCTTGTCTAAAGACCAAGCTTTACTCCAAGAAGAGATCAATTTCCATTTCTTCTAGGTTATCAAAGAGGTTTAAGAATGGATTAAGAAATTTCTCAAGCATCTTAAAGTAATTTTCATTGTAGGCCTTATGTTCTCCTCATCATTACTCAACACAATAATCTGATATTTGAGGTCCATTTAATGCATCTCATTAGAGTGAAACCATCTGATGACTTTACTTAGGTCAATGGTATTGGACTCTACTCTCAAATATATCACAGATGTGCAGTTTTTGGTCTTTTCTTTATTCATTTGCTTCTTTACTTAATTTCTTCACCTGTAGAAAGAAAATTACCTGCAATTTGACTCTGTGGTTAGCGCCATACTGTATATCATCCCACTGATTAATTTTCATGGTTTAATTAAGAGTAAGTATAAGCCTTTCCATGCTTCATTCAATATATGTTTAGGAATGATTTGACAAATTTTACTATATGATTTAGCATCCATCTGGTGTAATTGCTCTTGAAAGCTTTGATGATATTTTGATCCACATTGGTAAGTAAATGAAGTCAATAAGGCTTGTTATGGGAGGAGGTATAAACCAACATTGGAGGAAACACAGATTAATTATATCAAGTTTAATAATCAAAACTACTTTGGTTGAGAATTTATCTTTTTACTAAAAAATATCATAAGTGCAACATTATAAGAAATGAGTAGACAATATACCAAATATTCTTTCATATGATCAGAACAAAGGAAGAGTGCCACGGAGGAAGGGAATATTGAAGGTGAGCTTCTTCCCCTTTAAGAGAAGTAGAGTGCACACCACCACAGTACATCATAAATGTCTTCATAAAATAATCTGTATTAGTTCAGTCTCTTCCTTTTAGAAGGGGCAGGTACTTAGCTCAAATTGGTTTAAGCAAAGGCATAAGTAATTGGACTATTTTTTTTTTTATTCAGGTACAGCTGAATCTTCCTGCTCAAACTATGTCAGTCATTTGAATTTCATTGGTTCAGAATCACATGATGATATCTCATACCTATCTTTAATACAGTCACTGTGGCTAAAAGAATGAGATGCTCTAATTAGCCATCCCTGGATCCTATGATCACCCCTGAGTCGATTATTTATTATTGATAAAGAATGTGAGACAAGACATGCCTGCTGCTGTAAATCTATCTAGTCCCATCTTAGCCAAAAATCTATTCAGGTGAATAAACCTCCCTGTATAAACATCTAGAATACTTTATACTACCATCATGACTTGATTTCTTTCCTGGCACAAATCACACTACACAGCATTCTATACTTCAATAATGGATCAAACTATTTTTGTAATGTTAGAAAATAATTTTGTTAGGTATTGCATATTAAAATGACCTAGTTAATTTATTGCTTTTCTGTCAGTGTTCTTTTCTTTATTTCTTTACAGGAAGTAATACATTTTGAAAGCAGAAAAGGAACAAAAAACATTGTACTTAAACATGTGGTTTTAATAGAGTGTTTCCTAATTCTTCTATAAAGTCAATTATTTTCATTTCAAATGGAAAGGTGCTTTGAGAAGCCTTATTAACAGGAATTACTTTAGTGCAGTGCAGGCTTTAGTAACAGCATTAACAAAAGGAGACATAATTAAACTTAAAAAGAAAAAAAGCTCTTCATGAAGCTTTGTTCCTAATCACACAACCTTATATATTTACCTGCTCTGCTACCATTTAACAGTTGAAAAGTCACTTCCTAATCCCCTCCTATTCAAAGGCTCATCAGCATCCTGCTGGCAGCAATACTACACTAACAATCAGGGTGTAATCTCCTCTCAGCCTATCATTTTCTTAATTTGTTCATAAACAATAAACACATGACTTCTTTAATTTGGAAAGTAAATCTGCAGACTGACCTTTTAAATGAATAACTACTCTGAAATGGTCACAAATAATGTAACTGTTGGATTCCCTCCCTTTCTTCCTTCTCTTTCTCTCAGTAAACTGATAATTGTTCTGACATCCCCATGTTGCTTCTTACTAAATGTTCATGCTGTTCATCTAGTCTTCTTTGGATCTCTATTAATTTACTTCATTCATCTGGATAGCTGGAGTTTCAGAAAGGTACTTATCTTTGTGAAAGACATGTATGGTGAAAACATCAAGTTAAAGTTTACTCTATTTGTTTCTAATATTACCCTTCTGGCTTCTTTCCTGCCAGATGGCACCATGTGAATTATCTTCCAGTCATCCTTAACTTCTCATCAGTTCCCCGTCTGCCACATCCTTTCAAAGCATTGTACACCGGCCAGCATTTCCTCAGGTAAGTGTCCCTTGGATTCTGGCAAGATACCTTTTCTAAGGCTGCTAGCCTTAGAAAATCGAGTAATTTTATTCTTGAAGCTATCAATGTTTTTCATAAAATTGTGGGCCAGGCCATACTAATAGAGAGTAGTAGGGCCATTGAGTAGGACAACTAAGGAATTAAGAAGGTGTGGAATAAATTCTTTGGAGAGTGAGAGAGGAAGCTGGCCAAAAATGCAGAAAGTGATTGCCCAGGGAGGGGTACTGATGGCTAAGCTATATTAGAGACCATGAATTTGTACTGTCACCAGTTTTTAAGCTATTGTGATTTCCTCAAACAGCATTCAGCTGCAGAATGATTTGAGAAGTCAACTGGAGTAATATAAATCTATTTTCAATTTAAGAAATTAAAAAAATATTGGAAGAGTCCCCAGTGCCTCTAAGTTCCAAAGTGTTTCTATAAAGTAGGCTGTCAAAATGGAGTCTGTGCAAAAGCCTTGGGACTGAGTAGGTCTTTAGAATTATGCTGTTTGTTGTGTTTTCACATGGATTTTAGAATATTTCCCTGATAGTTGCAGGAGTTGGAATGAAGAAGATTGTAAGTGGTGACTCACATCCCTCTCCAATTCATGGAAAAAAGATAATAATGAGATTCTGTATTACAGTAAATGAAGCTGTAGTATTCATTAAAGCTCTATTTCATGAATCTCATCAATAAATGGGTGCTCTTTGAATGAAGAGAAATTGTTTAAATTTAATTCCAGTAATGCCAGTAATTCTCCCATATCCTGGAGTTGGAAACTGAGTTGTCTCCACCCTAGAAGGTCACAAGGACAATGGCACTTCTGAAGGAGAACCAGGTCTTAGGTGAAGCAAAAGATGAAGGAAATAAATTAGATAATGAAGATATGGAAGAGTTTGTCCATAATAGGGGGTCCTGGAGAGCACAATGGGGAGGAAAATCAAATCAACGAGAAGACATACTGGTAGTAAAATGGTGCAAGTGCATGAGAGAATAATTGACTGGATTGGCTTTCATTTCCATCATGGACCCAAATGGTAGAAGTGGAAAATAATGAAGACCTGATAAAGATAATGATCTTAGCTCAGATTCAAAATATATATTGCTAAGAAATTGTTGTGTTATCTCTGAAGAGATTTCCTCCACAAAGTTAATCAGGAAGTTAACATAAATTACTAATGGTGACCTTCTTTTCAATAAATCAGTTGAAATTCCTAGGAGCTCCAAGCTTTCAGAAGGTGGTTAAGGTAAGAAAAGTCCTTTAATCAGTTTCCTCATGTGATTTCTATACTCAGACCCTCACATCCCAATGGAAGAAAAATATCTCTCTGGGACTTGGAGGACTAAACATTACTAGAATATCTATGTAGTTCTGGGGGAGATGGCCCTCAACTGGAATTCTTCCCAGACCAAGTGGAAGAGATCAAATGGATATCTAATAGTTCTACTGACACGAGAATCATACAGGAAGCATTTGACCCTGAGAGGGTTGTTTGTTTTATTTCATTTTCTCCCCATGCTATGTATCATTAATTCACTCATCCCATATTATTTAATTTGTTATTTTGGATTACCATCTTCAATATCTGAAACAGCACATACTCTTAGATGGACATTGCCCACATTCAAGGCTTCCAAACTCTAACAAATCATTCATTTCCCTAGAAATATGGTACTAAGAGACTACATTTAAATTAGAATAACATGCTTGAAAAGATGGCTAATATCAGAGTATACCCTTTTATATTGTTGTGGTTCTGGGTGTTCTGCCTTTTATTTAAATTTAAATCCAATGGTGTAATAGGAACAGTATTTGGCTTTTTCTATTTTGGATAACAATAAGTTGACTGTTCTCCAGATAGAGCAAAAGACCGTATGTATGCAGATAAATAAAAATAATTGAATAGGAAACCAGATGGAATGATAAGTGGAACACATGTTTTAGTCTCACTTAGCTAATAACTAAAATACTGGTTCACATATGGCTGTTATAATAAGGCTCATATGAATTATAGACTCTGGGGATATGACTGGTTGAAGGCACCTGAGAAGTCATCCAAGATGGTATTATTCCCAATGAAAGAATGCTTTCTACCGGATTCCTCCAAATAGCCATCTGTTTGAATATTTATGGGAAGAGATTACTATTATTTTATTACTAATTTTATTACTATTATTTTTATTTTTCTTATTAACTTATATGATTATGGTGAGAGTGCATGAGAGAATACTTGACTGGATTGGCTTTCACTTTCACCATGGACCCAAATGGTAGAGGGTGGAAAATATTGAAGACCTGATAAAGATAATGGTTTTAGCTCAGATTCAAAATGTATATTGCGGAAGAATTGTTGTGCTATCTCTGAAGAGATTTCCTCCACAAAGTTAATCAGGAAGTTTACATAAATTCACAGTGGTGAACTTCTTTTCAATAAGTTAGTTCAAATTCCTGTTTCACATATGGCTATTGTAAGGCTCTGACGATCTGACAAGGTATTTCTGAATTCTGGAAACAGGTTTTTGGGAAAAAGAAATATACCCATGGAGGTCTAACAAGAAGAAAGTCTTGGAACTTAGGGATGGATATTAGAACCTAGCAAATAATTTTTCAGAGAATCATTATAAATATTGATAGAAATGAATTATTATAAGTAAGAATACATAAACACATGACTTCTTAAATAAAGGGGGGGGGAGAATAAAAGAGCATAGTAATTTGACTGAAGTATAAAGTCAGAGCCAAGCCAGTAATAATCATATAATTTTGCTAAATTGTTATATTACTGACTCAGTATATAGTATTCCCTTCTATAAGAAATAGTATTAAATCCATAGCCTGGGCCAGGGCCATCTGTGCCTGTAGGTAGGCCTTAATTTGCTGGATATAAGGACAGGAACCAGAGAGGTCATTATACCAGAATTTTATTTAATGAATTTGAAGTTTATACAAGCCTTCCCTGGATTCCTCAAGAGTTTATTTACAGTAAAATATTATTTTCGATTACCTCCATATATCATCTAGCCCACAAAACAGCAGGGGAGAAAGGGGCCCATTATATACTACTTAACTCTGTAGTGTTATCCTGGTTCTCCCACACCAACGTTCTAATGGAGTACTCTGTATTTCCCGTGTCTAAATAGCAACTGCTCAATAATTCCAAACATGCTGACAAGTTATATTGTATATTTTCATCTATATACTTTGCATTGCAGTCATGTGATAAAGTACACTATACTTGGAGTCCCAAACACTGGTTTTGAAACCTAAGTTTACCAAGAAGTCACTGCCAGGCATTATTCAAGTCACAGTCTTTCTGAGCCGCAGTTCTCTATGAAAACGCCGTAACAGTAATTGCCCTATCTGCTTCACATAACCTTATAAGAATCACAGAACATGAACTGTGTTGAAAGGAACCATGTGACACACCAACAGACTTTGTGAAGTCCCTAGTCTGTGTCAAGTGTTGTTAACAGAGAAGCCTGTTAGGAGAACCAGGATTGTGACAATGAACGTTGTTTGGGTTGATCTAGTTCTCAACTCCCTCCTTATAAGTACCTGGTAATACACTTTCTGTTTAATTTCCAAATCAATCTATCATTAGTTGAAAAGAATAAAACTTTCAGTAGGAAATTAACTATACATAGAATATTAAGTATTTAACCTAAGTATAAAAATAGCTACAAAATGAGAATAATAATTGTATTAGGTAATATCTATAATCCATTATGTATTGTGAAAACATAGTAAAACCTAATTTAGTAAAACAGAATTTTTTATGAACGTACTCTTGTGCTTAAAGTATTCCAATCACCAATTAACAAATTAAAAAAAACCACCTGTAGTTCAGAAAAGTTAAGTAATCGATTCAAAATGAAATAATTAGGAATTGGATTCAGGTTGACCTTTAAAGTTTGTAATTTAAACATTATTAACCACTATGTGTGAGAGTGAGTGTGTGAGCATGGAATATATAGGTAGGAAATACAGATATATTTCTATGTAAAGAATTATACTTAAAATAGAGCTTCAAAGATAACGGTAAGAATTATGACTTGTTCATACCTAAAACCACAGTTTCTAGCTCAGTGCTTCTCACTGTTGAACCCTTGTTGGGATGAAAGATCATTCTGTGTCAATAAAATCTTTATATAAACCCCAGGCATATATGATTATGGAGATGTCTTTATGCTAGCCTTTTTTGAGCCCTAGTAATTCATAACACAGATAACTACTAAAATGCCTATCTTTTCCTAGATACTATCCAACAAAATGGCACTATGAATATACTCTACTTATACTTCTATGCCTTCTGTTATGCTTTTTCTTTTACATGCATTTCTTCCATGATATCCATCTATGGAATATCAATCTAAGTTTTGTGCTGATTCACATTTATTCAAGTAAAACTGCTCCCTACTATAATTCAAGGTTCCTTAAAGATTATACTTGCATTGGACACAGATCTTGTGATTCTCCTCAAATTCTCTCAACTGTCTTCTTGTTAATACTCTTGGTTGAAGCTCCACTTTTACTGAGTTACATCTTTGTCTAGAGAATTCTATGAAATGCTCCACCGTGGGTATGGGACCTGGTTTCTGACAGGCCACCAAGAGACCTAAAGGTGCAACCTGAATATGGTGAGTAAGCTCTCTGTGGGATATATATGAAGGGAGAGAGCCAGCATATAGATTCTCCCTCCTTCTCCTCTCCAAGGAATCTTCCAGAAGACTCACTAAACAAGTGACCAGCCCTACTGAGTGACCTCCTGAGTCTTTTTGTGGCTCCTTGTGAGATAGGAGTCATGGTGGAAGGCAATGCATCCCATTGTTTGGCATCTTTCCTTGCCTCTCTTCCTTTTACCCTCACCCTCAATTTTATCCCTAATAAATTTTCAGCATTTTAATCTTTGCTTGAGTTTTTTTTTTTTCCTAGAAAGTTGAAACAATACTTAAAATTACTTTAAGATTTATTATTTTTATTGCCCTTAAGCCAAAATTGTACTTTTTAATTAAGAGACCATTTCTTCGAATATAGTCTAGGAAAAAAGCCCAACATACTTAAACAGATTAAAGCAAAGCTGCCAAATTTGAAGTACAGATGAGTGTGTGTGCACACACGTGTGCAGGTGTGTGTGTGTTTGAGGGAGAGACTTCTGGAAATCTACCTTTTCATCTCCTTTTCCCTGGAGAACTGCTGAAGTAAATCTTAAGGACCCTTAGAGTTTGTAAGTGTTCTAATTTCTGTTTGCTTTTCGTTATGTCACATCACTATAAAAATGCAGGGACTTCTGTGGTGAGATTCTCTTCCAGGGATGTGAACTTGGCAGGAAGGCTGGCTAAGGGCTGATGGCAATGGGAGTATTTTCCTCTTTGTTTTATGGGGCTCTTTCTCTCCTGACCCCCCTCTCTTTTCTTGTTCATTCTCCCTCCTCTTTCTCATTCTTTCCCCATTTCTTAGACAATTTCTACTTTGTGCTTCCCAATCACAAAGCTCATCACCTACTCTAGATTTAGCAGCTGGGATTTTTTTATTGGACTCTTATATTTGTACATGCATATTTATCATAGAATTATTTTTAAACTTTAAAGTGATAAGTAAATATAAATGATTATAAGAATTATAAGAGCTCTACTAATTTTTAAAGCTAAACTCTCTGAATACAAGTGTATAAAGTATATATAAAGCTTTGCTAGAATTTGCATCACATGGCTACCTAAAATTCAACTCAATGAACATTTACTGAGAGCATACTTTATTTAAGATCCTTTAATAAGAAACAGAGTCCTACAAAGAAAGATATCAAAGCTTTTTAGAAAATACAAACTAGCATGCAACAGTTACACAATTCAAAGTGTAATGTGGGTTATAACAGATGGAAACAAGGTGCTATGGGAGTGGAGAAAGGAGGTAAAGGATTAATATTGACTGGGGGGATCAAAGAAAGGCTTCCTGGAATAGATGCTATTTAAGCTAGAATGTTATGCAATTAAAAACCTTGAGAGAAAAGTTGTATAGAGAGCACCACAAGCCACAGGGTGGAGGTATGTTATGCTTGGAGTGCAAGTATTCTGAGATCTGAGGAGACCAATTTTCACTTGTAAGGCAATTACCACCAGCAGTCAAAACATTTTGAAGGCAGAATGCACTATTATAAATCATGCTGGGGTGCTGCTCTGCAGTTACAGATTTTTAAAATTCTTGACACATATTCAGTACATTTTGCACTTGTAAACATGGTGCAATATCCAAATTCGCTTGTAGGGTACCTTGGTTAAGATCTAGAGGAAAAGTGCAAATTAAGTACAATGTCTGATTTATGCCTCAGACATATAAAATTTCCAACTGACAAAGTCTATTTCAATTGTGCAAATAATCTGGTCCAAAAATATCAAATGAAAGCACCTAGGCTATCATTTGACTCTTGGAAGAGTGTCCATTTCCAGTTTACGGGAACAAATAAGGTCCTAATTATTTTGTACCTTTAGTAAATATTTGACCGTCCTGAGTCCATGTTAAAGTAACAGATTCATCCCAAGTTTTCTACCTCACATCAATGCTGCACAGAGAACTTATAAAGGGTGCCAGCTGCTCACTGCTTACAGAGCCATCTCTGCTTCTTGACAGCCCTTGTTTCCTTACCATACCACCAGTCATCTTCAAGCTGCATCAGCTCTGCTTGGAATTTAGGTCTGTTTAGATTCAGAGTCTCTGCTTCTGTGCTATTCTGAAAGTCAAAGGAGAGATTTCCCAATTAAACCAGAACATGTGCAGCTATGCTTGCAAATGTGTCACATTAGCTTGGATTCAAGTATAAGTCAGAAAACCTGTAGTCAACCTCCTACTTACATCTGTGAATAAGCACATAAGCAACTGCAGGGTTGTTCAGGCTAAACAGATGGATGGTCCTGTCGGGAACAGATTGCAGTAGAGCTAGGATGTAGGATGTAATGCCACCCCCTCTGAACTGAGAAACATATTCAGCAGCAGGAAAGACGTCCTTTTTAATGTAGATATTCTTGTTAATTCTCCACATTTAACTGTTTCTAAGGAAAGGTTAAATCCTCTTGTCCTCCACATATTTTTGCCTTTGGTAGTTTCGTTTTACTTCCTTATTCTACTGGATTCAGGTCATATTTTATCTACTTTAATAATTACCATTATTCATCCCTAATGCTACCTTATGTACAATCAGCAAGCATCATTAACTTAGTTGATTACCAGAAAGATTGTAATTTTATGAACATATACATTTTACATTGAACAAACCAAGTGAATGAAGCTATATTTGAAAACACTCATAATTAATTTAAAAACTGTTTTTATTTATTTATTTTTAACAAATTGATTTTATTGATACATACTAATATCATACAATTCATCCAAAGTGTACAATCAATGGTATTTGGTATAATCACATAGTTGTGCATTCATCACTTCAAGCATTATTAGAACATTTTCATTATTTCAATAATAATAAAATAATATACAGAAACCAGACAAGCAAACAAGAAATTCTTTACCACTCAATGTTTTTATTTTTAAATATATGAATTTTACATATCTGAGAAATTCTAAACTGTCATGCTTTTATAAGATCATATATATAAATTTTAAATAAATAAGTATTCTCTTAATAGTAAAATATAAAATTATAATTTTGGAATGTGCATTAAATTAATGTTACTTTGTTTCAAAGATACTATTAAATTATTAAAGATAATTTTATGATATTTTATTTGAACAATTTTCTCAAGTTACTGTTCTACCTTGAGATAAAGGAAATAAAGAATACTGTATTCCATAACTACTTTTTTAATAACTCAACTTACAAATGATTTAATATGAAGGAAAAAGTAAAGATTTGAACAAAAATCTGATTCTGTTATTTGTTGTTTGGTAGAAATGTGCTATACTATCTTACACATCCTACAAGCAATTCTTTTCATTGAATAACATGATTCCTCTGGTCAGATACTCAGCATTTCAATGACAATGAATTTAATAAGGTTTAGGAGAGGTTTTTATATTTATATGTAAGGTCTTTATATTTGCAAAATATAAGTATATGTAGGGCACTCAAGTAAAATGTTGATCTGTTTTTGAGTGTTTATCATGTTTACATAAGAAATATTTGGTGCTTTTGGGAAGTTATGTCTTTAAAATGAAAATTACCTTAAACAAAATGACCTCATTCTATATTTAACATAGAATTAATCAGTTGAAGACTGAGAGGGTCTCAGGTAATTATTTAAACAAAGTTTCATTTTATAAGAATAAGAATTCACTGATAAAAGTCAGTGGTGTGCTACTCCTATTCTCTTTTGAATAATGAAACCCACTTGAAAGTGAAGTTAAGAGAAAAAAAGAATAAATATATTTAAAAATCTATTATTTATTGTGGGAGAAGTACTAATATGGTTATATTGATCTAAAAGATTCTTTTAAAGTGAGTATGTAGTATTTTCATGGGAAGTTATTTGAGTTTTCACATACATTGATATCAATGGAATAAAGAAAAAAGTCATATAGGTTTGGGATATTTGCAATTACCTCTCAAATTAGAGAGATCATCCTTAAAACCAATCTCAGCTGAAATATTTGCTTAATATTATAGAGAAGTTATTGAAGAAATGCTTTGTATTCATTCATTAAATAAGAAGCAGTGATGTGTACTGGGAATACTAAGATTTCTAGGACACAGTATCTGCTCACAAGGAAATCATAGTCTAAAATGAGATGTGCATTTACAAATGAAAAAATAATAATGAAATGTAATAACTTCTATAGTTGAGGTTTCCAAGAAAAGTATTGAAGATGCAATCTGTTTTTTTCCCTTGCTCCTTATAGTAAAATATCAGAGGATAAAGATAAATGGAGGCAAGGACTAGCAAACAAAAAGTAACCAGGACTAGATGATTTGTGAAATTCTTAGTCTATGCAGATGGCAAAAGATTCCTAAATGAAGAGCCTCACTATCAAGAAAGGATGCTCTAGAGAAAAGACCAATCCTGTGACTGTATAATTTTTTGCTACTGCAGCAGAAGTTATCAAAAGGTCAAATTATTCAGGCACACAGAAGACTCTGAAGAGTGGAAGGTGTAACTCAAAGATCTTCTCCATCAAGCCAGAGAGCTTATAAGAAGTTTATGGGAATTACCTCTCATTCATCTCAGCAACAGCCAAAAATAGAGAGTATTATCTAGAATATATCAGTGGACAACACTCTTGCCTAAAGGAGTGAGTCTCTAAAATATACCCACATGAGAGACTCAAAAAGGTAAGACTTTTAGATCATCATAGCACTGCTATGAATGTTCCATGAATGAGACAAGAGAGGCTAAGGAATGAAAGAAGGCTATCAGAAACCCAAAATTCTATAGGCAGGAAACAGGTTGATAAGTGCTTAGCTGAAAACACTTGCTAAATTTCACGATAAAGGAAGGATGACTCAGGATGGAGGTGGTAATTCATTGAGTGTTTCTACAAACCATAGAGCATCATTTCTAGCACTTGCAACACAATGGACTTTGCTCAGCTACTTTTTGAAATTGTTTGGGACCAGTGACTTCTTTTTCCTTTCACCTTCTCCCTTCTTGAACTGGAATGTCTATAACTGTTATCCTATGCCTCTCCTACCATTTTGGAAGAGACAACTTCTTTCTTTAGTTTCACAAATCCACAGATGGAGAGAAATTGTGTCACAGGATGGATTATACCCAGAGCCTCACCCATACCTAATTTAGATGCTTTCACTAATGAGATTTGGGTCTTTTGAGCTGATGAAATTCAGAAAAGATTTTAGACTTTGAGTTGATGATATAATGGGTTCAGAATTTGGAGGGCCTTAGGATATAGTTAGTATATTTGGGGCAGAGGCAAGACTCTGAGGGCCAGAGGGCAGACTATGGCAGGCAAAATAATACCCCTTCCAGTGCTGTGCTTGTGCTACTCCCGGCTTCTGTGAATACATTACTTACATGGCAAAGGGGGCTTTGCACATGTGATTAAGAGTAGAAGATTAAACTTGATTATCAGGGTGAATCCAATCTAATCTCATGAGTCCTTAAAAGCAAAGGATATTTTCTGATTGAATCATAGAGAAGTTAGTGTGAAAGTGATTTGACACCCAGTTATTGCTTCTGAGATGTAGGGGGCTGTGTGCAAGCCCTGGAGACAGGCCTCTAGGAGGTCCGAATAGCCCAGATGACAGAACCCAGTCCTAAAATTTCATGAAACATAATTCTGCCAACAACCCAAACGAATAAGAAAAAAGTCCTTGCCCTAGAGTCTGCAGAAAGAAATTTAGTCCAGCAACACATTGATTTTAGCCTGTGAGATCAATGTTGGACTTCCAACCTACAGAACTGTAAGATGATAAATACGTGATATTTAAGTCACTACATTTGTGCTAATTTGTTATGGCAGCAACAGAAAACTAAGACAGGTATCATGAAATAGGAGACATTCAAGTATTGCCTTAAAGGGAATGAGAATAAATAGGAATCCACCAAAGAAACTAGTAGGAAGAGACTGCTATAGCAAGAGGGAAGAGCAAGGTAAAGCTCAAATGGCATGGTTTCCATTGTGGAAATGCAGGTGCTAACCTAAGATAGGAACATGGGGGAATGATGCTGATAAAGCTGTAATAAATGAAATAGCTTTCATGTATTACATTCCTATTGTGCACCAAACCCTGTTGTAGGTAAGTTTTTTTTTTAATGTGGAGAGTGGAAGAGTATAATATTTTAGAAAGTAATATATAAATGTATTGTAAGTATTTCAAGTGTATTGGCATATCCGAGTTCAGATACCTAAAGTAGGTTAGATAGACACATTTTATCTGAGAAAAGATTTAGAATTGTTAGGGAAATCAGAGACACCTGTTAAACATCCCTATCCCAATCCTCACTTACCCCCACCTCCTTTTCTATCATGTGCCATTCCACAACCTTGAGGGAGATGTTTTAAGTCTAATGAAAAAAAAAAAGGCTCTACCAGACCTTAATCCAGGAAACCAGGAACAAGCAGCCCCAGATGTTTATCAGAACAGGAATTCTCAGAGGCAGGGCCCTCCCCTCTCCAGGTGGACTAAAAACAACATCCAAACACCACACTCAAACAGTATAGAGGTATCTTTTTTCTCCAGTTCAAGAGTGTGTGGAGCTGCCATTTATCAACCCTGACCCAGAGCAGTTTTAGGGCAGCCTTGGAGACTGGACCTGATGGGACTTCTTCCCCTACTCTTTTGTACTCTTTGTGCTATTTACAGGACAAAGAGATTTGCCCTTTCTGGACTCTATTCTGTACAATAAAGGGATCATTTTCTGAAAGTTTCTGTTGTACCTTGAACCTGTGTTCCCACCATAAGCAGCTGTAGCAAATCCCTTTACAGGAATTATCAGCATATGGATTTCTGTGGCATCAGGGATGTAAATGAACTTATCCAAGGATAACATCTTGAGTGAGAAGAGAAAAGAGCCAAGGAGGGAACCAAGGAAATGCTCTGTTTTAATAGTACACCAAGGAGGAGAAACTAATGATATAATCTAGTTAGAAGTTTCAAAAATATAAGAGGATTATACTTCTATTGACCAAGGAAGTAAAAGAGAATAATTTTAAGAACAGATTTCCCAATTATCATGTGCAACAAAGATGTTAAGTGGACAAAAATTAAAAAGCAGCTAGTACTTTTAGCAATTAGAAGATAATATCAATCTCAGTAAAAGTAGTTTCCATAAAGTGGTAAAGTCAGAGTCAAATTCTCAAAGTATTAAAAGGATTTAAGGGAGGTGAGGAAGTGGAAAGAGTACAGTAGTTTACAATTTCAATATGCTTAAAAGGACATAGTCTATTGATAATGTGGGATAGAGTTGGGTTTTTTTGTCTATGTAATTTAATATGTTTATTGGCAAAAAAAGTAAAAGATGGCAGGGAGGAAGATGTTGAATATGGCTCAAGAGAGTGCCAAATTGACAAATTAAGATCATGAGGAAGGAAATGGAATGAAGGGGCCAAGGTGAAATCCTAATTTTGTTTGAGGAAGATGGTTGCCACTTTCTATGAGACCAGAGATAAAAATGAGTCATGATGAGTTTAAGGGAAGTAGAATGAGAAGATGTCAAAGCCATTCATACCTGATAGCTTTTGCTTTATTTGTGAAATGACACATGTTTATCTTCTGAGAGGTGCATGAGACTAGGGAAGGAATATTGAGGAAATTGAGCATAGTTTGTAGTACTCTCTGACAGAAATGAGGGAAGACACTGACCAGGGAAAATTTAAAGACCCAAGAACCAAGTGCTGATTTGATAAGGTCAATGAGAGGTAAGTTGAAGTTAAAGCTGTAAGACCTAGAACACATGGTAAAGAGAGCAACAGGAAAAAGCTCTCACAGACTGAAAAATATGAAAAATAAAATTATCATTGTTATTATAAAACATGTACAAATACCTAAAGTCTTGTGTACATAGACTGTCACAGGGAACATAAATCAAAAAACATACTGATTTGTCTCCTACATCTAAATCTTGGCATCTCAATGATTCTGTTATTCTGAATTAGCAGTATTGTATAGGGAATAGCATGCATTTTGGAGCTATATATACTGGAATCAAATTCAAATTTTGTGATCTTGGGCAAGTAACAAAATTACTCTGTGTTACAGTCTGTTCAACTGTAAAATGAGGTTATAATAGCTTGGGGATATAATAGTTTCTACTTTAACAGTAGATTTTTGGGGGGAGTAACTGATACAATATCTATAAAAAGAAGTTAGAGCAGTGACAGGCACATACTAACTGCTTAATAAAATAAATGTTACTGCTATTGTTATTAATGTCATTAGTAATAATCATATTATATAAAGGTCTTGTAAAATATTAAAAGTGTCTTATTGACCAGTGAGAGATGTTAACAGTAACAGTGCTGGTTTTTCAAAAATGAAGGTAGGACATGGGGAAAGAGGAAGAGATGCTCTAATTTTAAAAATAATAAGGTCAGGATCATTTCTATTTACTCCTTATTTGGATAATGGCCACTGTTTTGATAAAAGAAACTGTAATTTCACAGTTGACTGGAGTCAGAAGCTAGTCCTCTGAAATAATCTTTTGACTAAACTTATTTCTTCAATCACCTACAGTAACTCCTGAAGTGGCTTCATTGGGTTTACTCCTTAAAGACTGTGCTCTCTGTTTTGGTTCAAGTAACATATTACATATCACATGTGGATAGTCTAGTTTATATCATTGCATTACCACTCTACTTACCAGGAGATATTATATTCCCTCTGTCAGACCCTGACGGAGTGGAAGAACTTTGCTTGAGAAGGAGGAATGGACAAAGTGTTTATTACAAGCAGGAGCTGCTTTCTCTAGGGCCCGCAGAGGATAGGGAACAATTTGAGGTCCCCGCAAAGATGACCAAAAGGATAGAGACTCTTCAGAGTTGTGGAGCTTCAGGAGGAGAACTCCCTACTTAAAATTCTGCTGATGGTCAGCTCTGGATTGAAAGCATATCACTTGGATATTCATTAAAAATAAATAAGAGGATAAGAGAGATATAACTTAAAAGAAGGTAACTTAAGAGGTGGTATAAATTAGGATAAGGGGCAATCTAATATGTGATCCTGAATGTAGAGAAACATTTCTAACAATGTCAGCTGCCCAGTGGCTGGTCCAGCCACCTCTCTATTCAATGGCTACTCTAAATTCACATTGATGGCACTGATAGAAACTGCCTCCAAAGGGCTTGAAAATCTAGTTTCATCTTCTCATTGGAAGGAACACCGGAGATCGGAAGAAGTCATCCTGTGGGCATAAGTTTGAACAGGAAAATATCTAACTCTATTCAACTTTAGAAAACAATTGGCTAAATTGAAGACAATGAAAGGAAAAAAATTGATTGTAATTTCCTCAAGGACTTAAAGTTTAATACAAAGAAGATTTACTACTACAGAGCTATGAATTTCTTGGGTAAAGAGGTTATCTTACTCATTTCCATATGTTCAGCATACTGTTTTGGACAGAAGAGAGTACTAACAGTTTGTTGAGTAAAACTCAGGTGTTTAAAGAGAAAAGCAAGAAGAAACCTGCTATCTTCTCTTCTGAGATGATCTATATTAATTCTTCTGTGGTTCCTTCTTCCTTCTCCCGAGGGTTTTTGGTCATTATCCATGTTAGAGTAATAATCTCCATAATAGTCTTCATTCCATATTTAGAGTTGGAATGAAAACAATAATTGGCTTTCTATGAGACCTATTTTAAGGAAGAGTATCTCAAAAAAATGTGTTTTCTAAATTTTATATTTTATTCATAAATATGTATATAATATTGATAAAAAAAGATACATATTAATTATCAGTCCATTGTTTTTCTTCTGTATTTTGTGAGGCTATATGTCAATACTTACTAATATTTGTTTTGATTATTCCCCTGCCTCTGTAGAAAAATATTCAATAAAGAAAGGAAACATGGTCATCCAAGGAATATTTAATGTATAATACTTTTTTTCTCCCTAATAAAAGTTTGGGAATTATAACAGTTTTAAGTAGCAGGGGAAGGATGGAAAAAATGAAAGACCAAAATATACTGATATATAAAGAAACAATTTAGCTTTGATCTTTCCATAAATCTATTTGGTTCTTTTCTCTAGAATTTTGTTTCTTATACTACCTCTTACAACAAAACCTTGGAGGGGGGATGACCTAGTAAATATGCTCACAATAACACAGGAAAACATGAGGTCAATAGATGATGTAATCCCTCAAATGAATCTAATACATTTGATACTCTATTATCCTCATAGCTGATTAGAAAATTGGAACTTATGAAGATCTATATCTGCTATTTTCCAGATATCAGCACCAACCAACCACAATAAGCTTTTCTCTTACATTCTAGAGTTCTTTCTATATGTGAGTGTAGGAAAAAAGGTACAGCTCTATAAGGTAAATTTATGTGCTACTTCAACAAAATTTTCAATATTTTTTTCTGATTGCACTATCTCTTTAGAGATAGGTAGAAAAAAATAGCTTATACAAAAAAGTGGAAAAATGAGCTTTCACTGTTAGTTATTTTCATAGTGTTCTGGGGGGAAAGTGGGTTATTTCAGTAACCATATTTTTAAAATAATTTGTGTACAGAAGAAAATGTTATATTTTCTTCAAAAATTCAAGTGAATAAGCATACCTTTACAAAACTACTTCCTAGAATTTTTTGTTTTAGGTTTTTCTCCTCCTAACACAGTTTCCCTTAATCTTTAACATTGTCTATATCTCATGTTTGAAACAAGGAAAATCAGGATGGAACTGGAAACTTCACACCATTAAGGACTCTAAAGGACAAATCAAGTAATGAAACTCAATATTTGAGATCAACCAACTAACAAATAGCCAAAGCTCAGACTTTGAATGTTGGGGTGCAGGACACATTAGCAAACTGGAGAGAAAAAGTTGATGAATCCATTATGATTTTGAATTGAAAAGAATATCATACCTATTCTCTGATTTTGATAGTAATTCTTAAAACTTTGAAGAACAACAACAGCAATAGAAAACTTATACCATATTTCTGACATTCCTGCTAGATAATATGACTGTGATACTCATTTTGCAGATGATAGTCTCCTTATTGTCCTTGATCATTTCACAGGAACCCTGGGTTTGTCAGTTGAGGTCTAGATAAGGTGTAACTGACTCTTATTAAGAAAATATACTCATCATTTACATTATTTGCATTTCTGTAAAGATATAATATTTTTCCCATTATTCAAATGAGTTATAGTAAGTTGACAAACTAAGCTTAGTAAAAAGTCAGTTTTTGGATGAAAATGCATGTTGCTTGAAAACGTTAGTGTCTTGCACTAATAGTATGCCAGATGGTACCATCTTGCTATTGGGAAACCAAGGATCTAGTATTACATTTCAAATTAGAATGAGTTGATTTTATTATAGACTGTGAAATAGCACTGGAAGCTCAGAGATGCTAGTGCAATTCAGTTCAATTATGACATTAAAAAATTAAAATTTATGAGAGATGTCTCAGAAAACTTCAGAGGTTGAAATGGATACAAAATATCTCTATGGAGTTAGAGAGTGATTCAAACTTAATCCCAGTAAGGAAGGGACAGATCTCTAAACTCAGAGGTATGACAACCTAAGCACAAAAGTTTGGGAGATAAACTAAGAAAACTGGAGCAGGAAGAGGTGGGTGACACACTCATAACAGTATTTTGTAGTCTGTTAGGGCCTGGAAATGTGGCAATGAATAGGTAGCAAAGAAGGAAAGCAAGATTGATTATAAAAAGGAAGTGGGCCAGGCTCCTTGAAGTATCATGGTACAGGAGGATTCCAAAATGCTAATCAAAAAGACCTCCCAATTCACTGGCAATAAAGTCCCAGATAAAGATCTAAGATGGCATCAGAGTAGCTCAGGTAGGGCGCAGCTCTCCTGCAAAATTGGGGAGAAGGCATAGAAGTCATTTGAGGGGATCACTTTGGGAACTCTGAAGGCCAGGAGAGTCACATATCATCCAGAGGAACTAGGGTGGCGAAACAGAGAAGACAAAGGGAAAATTATGAGTTGATACACCCAAAGCTGGGAATACTGCTCATTCCTGACTTCCTGAGGGAAACAGCCTTGGTAAAATCTGAACTGAGTGGCCAACAGAGAGGGGAAAGGACAGATTCCTCCCTGGGAAGAGGGAGGATGTGGCAGAGGGCAGGGTGTAGTTTCTTTTCAGTGAATGTAGCTACCATAACTTGCTGGTTCAGAAAAGCTAGTGGAAATTGAAAGATTAATATCTGTGGAAGAGTTTGCCAAGGATAGCCATTTGCTGACAGCTAGGAAAGTGAAGGAAGTCAGGCTGGTCTCTCCTGATTCTTTCTCAGGCAAGGTAGACCTGGCTGGGCCCCATTAGTAGCAACTTGCCCCTGTTTTGACTATAAAAACAGAGCAATATTAAGTTTTAGAGAAAATTAAACTGAAAATCAAGGAAGAGCTATGAAATAAAATTACCAGGCAATAGAGAGAAATTGATTAACAGAGCAAAATCACCAACATAAACACATGCCTAGATATCAATAAAAGATAACAACCCAAACTAAGAAACAGGAAGATATGGTCCAGTCAAAGGAGCAAACCAAGAATCTAGATGAGAATCAGAATTTAAGAGAACTGATAAATGATGTTCACACAAACATCCTTAATCAATTTAAGGAGATGAAAAAATTATGACTAAAGAGATAAAAGAAATTAAGATGACAATGTGCAAATATAAAGGACAATTTGAAAGCTTAGAAAAAAAAGTTACAGCTAATGGGAATGAAGGACACAATACAAGAGATTAAAAATACATTTGAAAAAAAAATACATTAGAGGCATATAGCAGGAATTTGAAATGTTAGAAGAATGAATACGTGAATTTGAAGACAGAACATTTGAACTTGAAAAGATAAAAGAACAGGCAGAGAAAATAATGCAAAAATTGAACAGGGTCTCAGGAAATCGAATGCTAACACCAAACATACAAACATGTGCATTATAGGTGTACCAGAAGGAGAAGAGAATGGAAAAGGAGTAGAAAGAATATTTGAGTAAATACTGATTGAAAATTTCTCAAACCTTATGAAAGACCTGAATATCAATATTCAAGAAGAATAACATAACCCTAACAGAATAAACCCAAATAGACCTACTCTGAGACATCTACTATTCAGATTCTCAAAGGCCAAAGATAAAGGATTTTGAGAGCAGCAAGAGAAAAGCAGTGTATTAATTACAAGGGAGCCTCAATAAGGCTAAGTACTGATCTCTTATCAGAAACCATGGAGGAGAGAAGACAGAGGTACAATAAATTTAAGGTACTGAAAGAGGAAAACTGCCAGTCAAGAATGATTTATCTGGCAAATCTATCCTTTAGAAACAAGGGTGAATTTAAAGTCTATAAAGACAAACAAAAACTGAGAGAGTATGTTACCAAGAGACCAAATCTACAAAAGATATTAAAGGGTTTGTAACAGCCTAAAAGGAAAAGATAAGAGCTATAGCCCTGAAGATGAGTGTAGAAATGAAGAACATAAGTAAGAGAAATTGAAATGGTTAAAAGATAATAGTAAGATATTACAATAGAAAGCCAAGGGATAAAATGGACGAAGTAAGTAATGCCTTTAAGAATAAGTAAAACTTTTGTTATTCACTAATGATGTGATCATATACTTAGAAAATCCCAAAAAAACTCCACAACAAAATTATTAGAATTTATAGATGATTTCAGCAAAGTGGCTGGATACAAGATTAAGAATCAAAAATCAATAGCATTTCTATATATGACTAATGAGCAATCTGAGGAAGAAGTCAGAAAAAAAAATTCACTTACAATAGTGACTAAAAGAATAAAATATTTAGGAATAAATTTAACCAAGGACATAAAGGACATGTATTCAGAAAACTACAAAACATTGTTAAAAGAAACCAAAGATGATCTATATAAATGGAAGGATGGTCCATTTTAATGGGTTAGAAAATGAAATTTCATTAAGATGTGATTTCTACCCAAACTCATCCACAGATTTAATGCAATCACGATAAAAAATTCAATATCCTTTTTTTGTAGAATTGGAAGAGACAATTATCAAATTTATCTGGAAGGGTAAGTGTTCCTGAATAGCCAAAAATATATTTTAAAAAGAGGAACAAAGTTAGAGGGCTCTCACTTCCAGACTTTAAACCATATTATATAGCTAGAGTGGTAAAAGCAACATGGTACAGGCAAAAAGATAGACAGATTGACCAATGGAATGGAATCCAGAGTTTAGAAATAGACTCTCACATCTATGGTCAAGTGGTTTTTGATAAAGCTGTTAAATCTGCTCAGCTGGGTCAGAACAGCCTATTTGACAAATGGTGCTTGGAAAACTGGATATCCATATCTAAAAGAAAGAAAGTGGACCCTTATCTCACACCTTATGCAAAAATTAATTCAAAATGGATCAAGGACCTTACTATGAAAACTGGACTCATAAAACTCCTAGAAGAAAATGTGAAGAATCATCTTCAAGATCTTGTGATTGGTGGTGATTTCTGGGATCTAACATCCAAAGCTCGAGAAACAAAAGAAAAAAAAAAAAGATAAACGGGACTGCCTCAAAATTAAACACTTTTGTGTTTCAAATGATTTTGTGAAAAGACAGCCATCTCAAAGGGAAAAAACAGAAATAGTATATCTGATAAGGGACTGGTTTCCATGTTATATAAACAGATTATGCAACTTAACGAGAAAATGACAAGCAACCCAATTTAAAAATAGGCAAAATAATTGAATAGACATTTTTCCAAAGTGGAAATACAAATGGCCAAAAGACGCATGAAAAGATATTCAACATCACTAGCTATTAGGGAAATACAGATCAAAACTACAATGAGATACCATCTCACACCATACAGAATTGCCACTATTTATGAAAAAAAAAAAATGACAAGTTCTGGAGAGGATGTGGAGAAATAGGAACACACAGAATAGTGAACTGTTGGTGGGATGTAAAATGGCTTTGTGGAAGACGATTTGGCAGTTCCTCAGGAAACAAAATATAGAATTGCCATATGATCTGGCAATCCTGCTACTGATTCAAAAGAACTGAAAACAGGGACACAAACAAATATTTTCACACCAATGTTCATAGTGGCATTATTCACATTTGCTAATAGATGGAAAAAACTTAAGTTTCCATTAACTGATGAATGAATAAACAAAGCTGTGGTATATTCTTATGATGGAATATTGTTCAGGTGTAAGAAGAAATCAACTGGGGAAGCACATGACAACATGGAGAAACCTGAGGATATTATATTAAGTGAAATATGCTAGACACAAAAGGAGGAATATTGTTTGGTCTCACTGATATGAACTAAATACAATGAGTAGACTTAAGGAGATAGACTATGAAGTATAGGTTGGTGGGAGATGGAATGTGGGATGAGAAGGGTTAGATGATTCTGGATGTATGTAGAATTTTTAATAAGTTCAAATTAATATGTGGTAATGGCTGGACTTAATGATAACATATTATAATGAATGATTATATGATAATATATGATTATAATATAAATCAATATATCAATGATCTATTCATTTATGGATGTAATTGTGACTGAAACAAGTAGACTTGGGAGATTAATGTTAGTTGGAAGACAGCTAGAGGATAACACTGGGAATGTCTAATAATGATTTTTTCAGTAGATGAGGATTTGGTTAATAATACAAATACTGGAATGTTCTACTACAAGGTGTTAAGAATGTGGTGATATATGGGGAAAATATAACTAATGTAATTATATTATAGACTATAGTTAGCAACAACATTGTGATGTTTTTGTAGCAAAACCAAAGTTTGTACTATATTAGTGTAAAGGTACAAAAAAGACTATGGCGTTTGGTTTTGTGAGATATGAATATATGACTGAGCCTTTTTTTCTCTTCTTCATTTTTTTTCCATTAATAAGGAGACCTTGACTATGTCATTTAACTAATTTGTGTTTATCTGTATATCTTTCTGAACAACAGGAACAACTGAGTTTGTATTTGGAAATGGATGAGATAAAAGTTCCTGGACAGAACTTTTTAGGAGTAATGCTTCCATAACTGTTTTTTTAATTATTTTTTTTATTTTTAAAGGAGTTTTAGATTACATAAATGCTATGTGAAAAATATAAGGGATTCCCATATGCACCACTCCCTCACCCTCCCACATTTTCCCACATTAACAACATCCTACGTTAGTGTAGTACATTTGTTACAATTGATGAACACATATTGAAACATTGCTATTAACTACAGACTACAGTTTACATTATAGTTTACCCTCTGTCCCACACAATTTTGTAGGTTATGACAAAATATACAATGACCTGTATCTGTCACTGCAATGTGATGCAGGACAACTCCAATGTCCCAAAAATGCCCCCATATTCTTCCCTCTCCCATCCCTCAGAACCTCTGGTGGCTACTGCTTGAGGAATGAACAATGGACTAAAGTAGACTTATTATTATTCTACCATAGACTTGTTATTATGCTAGCAATGGAAGAACTCTTCCATAACTTTTTGAGCTGCCTTTTTTTTTTTTGAAATAAAGTTACTTCAAAAAAGTAAAAATAAAAATATAGCAAAACTAAAAAAATCCAAAATCCCTATAATGGTTCATGAGCCTCTCCTGTCTGGCTTTTTGTTACCTTTAGGACCATATGTCCCACTATCTCCCCCTAAGTTTAACCCCTACAGGCACACAACCTCTGGTCTTCTTATTTAAGCATGCCATATGTATTAGTTTCTTAGGACTGAGTAATAAATTACCCCAAGTTGGCGGCTTAAAACAACAGACATGTATTCTCTCACAGTTCTAGAGGTCAAAGTCCAAAATCAAGGTGTTGGCCAGGATGTACTCCCTCCTAAGGACTAAAACAGAATTCTTCCTTGTCTCCTCCAGCTTCTGCTGGTATCAGTCATTCCTTGCATCCTTTTCAAATGGCCTGTCCTCTGTGTCTGCCAAAAGGTCCCTCTCTCTTTCTCTTATAAGGACATTTGGGATTGGGTTTAGGGCCCATCCAAGTAATGTAGGAAGGTCTCATCTCAAAATCCTTAACTTAAGCACATCTGCAAAGAACCTTTTTTCTAAACAAGGTCACATTCACAGTTCCAGCGGTTAGGATGTGACTACATCTTTTTGGAGGTCAACATTCAACCCACTACATATTTCCAGCCCAAGGAGAGCTTTGCTCTTTCTACTGCACTCTGCTCCTGTGAATGTGACTAGCCTACTCACTCACCTGGCTCATACCTTTACTCTCATTTCTCCTTCTCTGGGAGGACTTCACAGACACCCTACTCAGAACTGCAATGTCCTCCTCCCTATCTGCTGACAGTTGCTAGCTCCCTGCTCATTTTTTTTCCTACATAGTATTGATTACCATTTATTTCCATACAACGTATTAAACATTTTAATTGTTTTTTGTCTGCCTCTTTTCATTATAATGTGAGTTCCACAAGGGCAGAGTCTTTTGCCTCTTTTCAATAGTTTATTCCTAGCACCTAGAATAGTGTCTGAATTGGAACATAATGGTACTTGATAAATATTTGTTGAATCAATTAAAGACCCTACTTACAAAGGTGAGAATTGAAACTATAAAACGATGGCTGGGAAATGTCATGATGTCAAAGGGTAAGAGACATGTTGGTTATGTTTAGTGAAGTGAGTAAATGATGGCCAATTCAATAAATAGCACTGGGTAAATTAGATATCCAGGTCTTTTTAAAATATGAATCTTGACTCTTAATTCATACTTTATGCATCTATCCAGATAGAATGCAGATCTAAATGAGAATGATAAAAAATAAAGCTTTTAGAAGAAAACATAAGAGACTATGCCCATAAAATTGGGGCAGACAAAGATTTCTTAAACAAAAGCACTAATTCTAAAGAGGGAAATTAATAATGTAAACTACATCAAATTGTTACTGCAGTGGCTCTTAACCTCTTTTGTTCCACAGACCCCTTTGCCAGTCAGGTGAAAACCATGGACCCGTTACTAAGTCCACACTATACTGTGTATTATTTAATAAATATATTACACCCACACCAGCACGTCCCCACAAAAATAATGTTTTTTTTGAATTTCAATTCAAGCTCACAGACTCCTTGTTAAGAATCCCTGTGTTAATGGAAATCTAAGGCAAGCTATGGAATTAGGAAAATTATTTGCAACTCTTATTTCCAACAAAAGACTTCTATTTAGAATCTATAAGAACACAAAGAAAATCTATATCATAAAAGACTATCCAATAGGCAAAAATGAGTTTGAAATGGCACACCATAAAAACGGATGTTCAAATACCAGTAGAGATTTTAAAAGATGATGATTTTTATCTGTTATCAGAATAATGCAAATAAAACTACAATGTGATACTAGACTGTTCACCAGAAAGGGTAATGTGCAAAAGATGGGCAATAGCAAGTTTTGTCAATAATATAGAGTAACTGGAACATCACACAATGTAGTCAAAATGTAAATTGGCATAAGGACTTTGGAAAACTGGTAGTATCTACTAAAATTGAACATACGCATGCCCTATGACACAGTAATTCCACTCCCATATTCTTATACACCCAATGAAAATATGTATATATTCTCAACAAAAGATATGTACCATAATGTTTATAGAACTATTTGCAATAGTAGCCCAAAATTGGGAATAGAATAAAGTATAGAATACTATACAACAGTGAGAATAAACAAACTACTGATCACATAATAACTTTAATGAACTCACAAACATAAAATGGGATAAAAGACACAAAGAGGGCAACCTGCATGAATTTATTTATTTAAAGTTCAAAAACAGACAAATCTAGGATATGGTGTTGGGTGAAATTATACTTACCTTTAAGGTATAATGACTAAATATGCCGGTGAGGGGACTTGTGGGCAATGTTCAATTTCTGGATTTGGGTGCAAGTTTCTTCATGATTATTCATCATTATACACTAATAATTTTTAAAGTTTTATGTATATATTGTGTTATACTTCATTTAATTTGTTTTTTAATAGCCACCTATCTTAGCCCAAGACTCTAGGAATCTTTGGCTGTCACCCTACCACATGTGTAAAGGGTATATCTTTCTCTAGGTGCCATGTTTCCTCTAAAATGTTAGCAGAAAATAATTCAAATGGGAACGAAAAATCAGTTTAGGTTCCACTAAAGTTTTTATTGCAAGCCTATCGGTGCTTCAGCTGTCCACTTGCATCTCTCTGCAACCTACACACATGGGAGAAAAGAAGAGATTTAAAGTTTATAGAGGAAAAAAATAAATAAATAAAGCTTATAGGGGTTTAAAAACCCTGAAACAATTGAGTAGCAACTACTTCATTAGCTGAACATATACATTGAGAGACCAAACTTAGGTAATGAATTTGTGATTATTTTTTAACTCTCACTGTGGCTTTCTATACAAAAGCTATTACAAATCCTAAATATTCCAACTTCAAGTTCTGATGATTTTACTATAATTAGGTTTCTCTTCCTCACAATTTCAATGGATTGTAATTGTTCTTTCTCCTTTCTAGAACTACCCCTTCTGTCCTCAACATTTTACATGCATGAGAATATTAAACAATAACTGTCTCTATGATTATGTTACTAACCTGAGAGGGAGATGCTTTAGGATGTTGCTGGAGAAAATCTGCTCTGAGATTTCTGACCATTTCCCCATTTGATATACCAGTTAGAATAGTTGAATGAGAATATTTTTCTGGTTTTTAAGACTCTGAAAGGGGAAATCTGCCCCCACACACACATATCTTCTCCTTTTTTTCTTTATGTGTTTTATAAGGGAAGACATTTCGATTTTTAATGAAGTTGAGCATTAACTACATTTTCAGTAAGTGCTGGGTGCAAATTATTGAAGATTTTTATTCTAATTAAGATGGTTAATTTATAAAGGTTTCTAGACTGGGAATTAGAATTCAAATTCAAGTCATAATCTCAAAAAAATCGTAACAGTTCTAAGGTTTCAATAAAAAAGAGAAGGACAATTTTTATTTTATAAGGGAAATTCGGGAAAAAATAATTTTTTAGAGAAAACTGTGAACTTTTAGCTATGTGTGAATGATGGTGATGATGATGATGACAATAATGACAATAATAACAGTAAGCCCTTTACACTATTAGCATTTTGGTGCATTAAAAAACTAATGATCACACAAGTCCTATGAAGTAGCTATTATTATTATCCCCATCTCTTGATAAGAACACTGAGGAACAGATTCTAAAGCAACTTCCTCAAGAGCCAGTACTTAAGCAAACGCTAGAGTAAATACTCAGATCCTGGATGCTTAATGAGAATTCAAAGTATGAAATTCTTATAAAAACCCTGTGATAAAATTCATTTTATATTCAAAATGGTAGATATATTTCCAAGGAAATACAAGGATCAATATTTATAAGACTTTTGTGAGAATTCTGTGAATATAACATTAAATAGTTCAATAGTAATGAATTTCATTTTTTGTTCCGCATAAAAAAGATTCTGTGATGACTATTGAAATTAGTTAGCATTAAGTATCCACATGAATCAAGCAAACCAGTTTGGGATATTAATAGAGGAATGCAAATATGCACATATAAGATAATTCATTCTTTGTGTTTTATACTAGGGAAGAACACCTAAGATCTAGTGACATAAACCTAACTAGATTTTTTAAGAAATGTAAAGTATTGTCTAAGTAATATCATGAGAAAAGCCTTCCATTAAATATGACTAAGGTGATGACTCAGGAACTACTGAAAAGAATAATGTGAAATGGAAATACATCAGTAGCTGGCACTGACCAATACAGCCTTAAGGCTGCAACTATGTCAGCAGTTTGTATAAAGCATTCGTCACAACAGTGTGTCAACAAGAGGAACGTTTAGGAGCTTCAGTTCCACGTCACAGGAAATAAAAAAAAAACTTACCAAGCATTTCATGTAAAGGTGAATATTTTTTAGACTCAGGTCTGAGCAAAGCATTTGAGAAAATGAGCAAATATATGTATAATTTCTATAATGTAAGTAAAAGGAAGCTTTTTAGCAATATCTTACAATAGTTCCAAAGTTACTGATAGTTCACATGGGGTTCCCTTTCTAATAGTGACAAAAAGAAATCTTTAAAATTTATAAGGTTATTCCACATGAATTTTATTTGATAGTTTCAAAACTATAAAACTCTTTTAAGCTTTGTTATTCTATGTTTTTCTTTATTGGGGTAAAGGTATCAAAGCTACAAAAACAAAAGCAAATCCCTCAAGGTCATATCAAAATAGCTATTGAATTAGTTGCTCCATTACAGTTGCGTCCTCACCTTTAGCAGCCTTACCTAGTTCCTTTTAGTTTCTAGTGCTTTCAGTTGAATTAGGAACTCCCTACCCACTGGAAAAACTACTCATTAAGTACTGTGTATTGGCAAGTAGAGGACTCGAAACTCCCCTCCTGATGTTGTAAGTTTTCAAATTCCCTCAGCAAAATACATTGTAATTAAAATAAAAAACAAAATCAGAAAGTTGATCCTTTTGAGTTTTCTTTTAGTTGTTAAGAGCTTAATGCCACTCAGTTGGTCCCCAAGATCATTGTCCAGTTTATTCTCAGTAGGAACATGATATCTGATGACAAAATGCCTGAAATTAAGGTTCTTACTAAACCGTTCATGTATATAAACTTTCTTCACAACACACATACACATCACACGTTATACACACACACATGTCGCACACATATCTCACATTATACACATGCATAATACACCCACATACCTGTTGCATGTATCACACACAACACGCATGCATCACACATACTAACATGCATATATCACACATACATTGCACACATAAAACAAGCATACACATCACATACACACCCCACATGTACATACATACACAGCACACACATATTTCACACATCACATACATACACATACACATACGACTTTAATATAGTTAGTCCTGCAACTGTCACAGTGAAGAATTTCTAGGATGCTAAACTATTAGCGCAGAGATGACTAATTTCATTCAACAAAATTTCAGTCAGCACCTACTGTGCATTTGGCACTATGCCAAACCCCCAGTCATCTAGTAGCTCATAAACTATAAAGTGAGCCAGCCAGCAAAATTTAACAAATAGTAACTAAATCTACCATAGAACTTTGGGAATACAGAATTAGCAACCAGTAATTCTTCCTACTCTGATGTCTGTGCTGAAGTTGTAAAAGGTACCACAGAGAAGCCAACCTTTGTGTTGGAATTTTAACATGATTAGGACTTCATCAGAGGAAGGAGTTAAAATGAATTCTAGCCAGAAGGGACAGCTTATTTAAAACATGAAGGCATAAAATACTATAGTATGGCCAAGGGGTGACAAGTTGTGTGATATTCTAAGAGTATAGAGTACATAGGATTAGCTGTTGAAACTGAAACTATAAATTAGATTTGCAAAGGGCCTATTTCCACAGGCAATGAGGAAAAATTACAGTTATTAAGCAAGTAAGATGATGAGACTGGTCTTTTAGCACACAAAAAAAATCAGTAATAATGAATGTCTGAAATAAAGTGTCAGTGGAGAAGAATTAAAGATAACTCACATGAGAGAATTTGGGGAATAAAATCAACAAGTTATGGTAATTATTGGTGTCAGGATCAGATCAGATGGAGAAGTTTGCATGGCCCCTGATATTTTGTGTTTGATGATGGGTGGACCATGGCAAGATGAGAAAAAGATGCAAATGTAGATAGAAAGATACTTCTTTGATATTGAACATTTTGATTTTTAGCTGTTTGTGAAAATTCCAAGTATCTGCATCCAGTAGGAAGCTCAAAATACCTCTGTTTTCTTCTTATATTTTCAGCCATATAAGAACAAGAAGAACTATAATTAACCAATGTAAAGAAAAAAATGAGGCCATGCAGGGAAACCTAATATCAGAGTTTTCCTTTGTACTAATAATATGCTTTCTTATGTGCCACCTTTTAAATACACCTTTCCGACCAACATCCCTCTGACTAAATCACATACCAAGTACCTCCATCACTAATGTTTTCCATGCAGCATATCATCTCTCAGTACTTCTTTTTTAACATCAATCAGAAATCTTGTTTTTCACCTGGTGTTTCTTGGCTAAGAAACCAATATGGTTAAATAAATCCATCTACAAGTAATTCATTGTCATTGCCAAGCCTCTCTCAGGGTGCTAACTTACAGCAATTTAAATTGACAAAATTTCAAGCAGTGTGAAGATTGTATTTTGGGCATGAAGCAGTGTTCTTTCACACACACACACAAAGAGTTATTAAGAGTGTCGAGTATGAACAGGGGTGAAGAAGAATTAGAAATGAGGACAGATTTTGTCTGGCAGATTAAAACAATTAGTAATTGAGTTTATCAAGTCACCTTAGGAGAAGGAGTTTGAAAGAAAGGTAATCAAATAAAAAAGTAAATGAACAAAATAATAACGTATTATGATTCAGTCACTATTATTTCCATGAAAGAGATTAGATAAAATACATGCACTCCATGATAATGTGACCAGGAAAGACTTTTACAGTGTTCTGAGTGAGGGACCAAGGTGAGGAAGGCACAACAGTAATGTAAAATATTCTATTTATATAAAATAAAGAAGTGTTTGTTTAAAAATTTCAAAATAACATTTTCTCAGTTAGTGAAAATAAGATAAATGTAATTTCAATTAAAAATTTAGAAAACATGAAGAAAGAACTTGTCAACTGAATTTTTGATAAATACTGGTATAGGCTGTTGATTGCATGTGCTTCAAGTCTGTGAGTTTTGTTCAAGAGTTTAGAGGCACTGAAGTTATTTAATTTACTGTACAGCTGAGTGGTATTTCTGAAAAAGTATTAATTACTAACAATTAAGGTCAGGATACTTAGCAAAAATTACAATTTGCATAAAAATATCGTTTTAACAAATAGTATCATAGTGTCCCTTTTAATATAATAAAGTTATTTTCACAACTGAAAACTTGCATTATCTCTGTCAAATTGTTATATATGATTGTTTATAACTATGTATAAGGGAATCTTATTTAACAGAGGAGTAATAACAATAATTTTTTATATATACTGTTTTGTATCCTTGTATTTTCACATATATGCCTTCACTGTCTTGCCTGAATGTTCTTCTAATGAAGAGGCAATTGGCATGGTTACAATTCCAGACATGAGAAAACAATTATTTTTAGCTTGTTCAGGTTACCCAGGTAGTCACATGGGTTAATTAGACTATGTGTTAACAGGAAGATATTCATTTATCCAAACATTTAAAAAATCTGTATTTACCTTTGGTTGTTTACAAGTTGTTAATGCTAGGTGCTGTGGCTGCAACAAGAGGGACGAGGCCCCTGACTTCAAAGAGACTAAAAAAAACCCAACAATTATGTTTTACTATCTGTTTCTCTTTTTAGCTATAAACTCTGCCTGTAGAAGAACCACGCATGCCATGTTTATTTATGTAATCCTAGAATCTGAACCATGCCTCACACATAGTCAATGCTTAAATATATTTTATTTGCTTGAGAATTGAGTGCCTTCTATGGTAGATAAGATGACCATTAGAAAATATCTCTTACTTCCTTGTAAAATGATAAAATATAAACCATACTACTATTGAATCCTTTAGGGGTTTCATTCAGCAGGAACATTTTCCAAGTTTTGCACAGAATCTTATAATCATTAGAAAGAACATAATTAGAGATTGGTAAAGGTATTGGCATTCTTGAAGACAAACTTTAAATGGTTTAGCACTTTCTTTTTGCAATATCATTTAGAGGAGGAAGAGTTATGACTATTAAGGGTAAATCATCATGAGTTCACAAATTGAGATCTCACACATGAAGGCAGGATAATCTGATAAGGGAAAGAAGGATATAGCATTTCTTTATTACATGAATTTCCGTAATTTCTAGTGAGAATATACATTATTCTTCAAATATTTGTGGACAAATTGAATGTCTTTTCCAATGAATTTCCCATTTATGTCTTCGAGCATTTTTCTGTATGTTTGGTGATATATTTGAGATACTTCTAGTTATCATATATTCCAATTGTTTTCATCAATATTTATTTCCTACTTACTAGCATTTATGCTGATATTTGATAAATAATTATTTTTTATTTTATACGTATCTAAGTTTCTCTAATGTTTTTCTTTTTCAATTTTTTCCTTATATTATTTAAAAGGATTTGTCTGCTTTGAATTAGATTATCACTTATACCTGTTTCTGTTGTTTTGATATACAAATTTCTAAAGCATTTCTAAATCTTCTAGAAATTATGTTGGTATATGGTGTGAGATGCTTTTCTAAACATTATTTATATTATTTCTAAATATTTTTCATAATAGTAATTATTAACCAGTACACCCTTTCAAGTCCTGCATTAATTTGACCATTTAAAATAAACTAACATTTTCCTATGTCTTGTATTGCTTTCTGGACTTTCTATTTTGTTCAATGACCTCTCTATTTCTATGCCAATACCAGAGTGTTTCATTATTTTAGTTTTATATTAATTTTGATATTTGGAAGGACACGTTTTTAATTAGCTATTCTCATTTTTATTTTATTCTAGAAGAAAATTTTTAAAGCACTTTGTTAATTAAACCTTGGTTTTGTTTTATTGTAATTATATTAATTATAAAAAACTAATTAGATAGAAATTGACAGAATTATTTAATCTTCATGTTGAGAAATATGAATAAATGGAGAAATATACCAAGTTCTCATTTATACCAGTCACTACAATGTATAAATCATCCATATGGATACTGAACATTCCTTATTAAGCTTTCATATATAGTCCTGTTTGTATATCATATTTTTTAGTTTTCATGGCTAGTGTTCAAGGAAGCTTTTTCATTTTTTATAATCATTCCTGCTACCCAATTCTTTCCATAGTCCTAATATTTTCCAGTGATTTTCTACTTTCAAACATAGCAAATTTAAATTATTATATATTTTTATATTTTTTACCCAGGCCCTTTTGTATTTTGCATTATGGATTGTTTCCAGAATGAGGTCATGACTGTGCAGAAGTAAACATCCTTATAGTGTTCTCAAGTTTAATGCTAATGCTCCTTGTGTTTCACTAGTAATTAAGATAACAGGTATTGTTTTGAAAGAAATGTTCTTTATCAAATTAAGGAGGTCACTTTTTGTCTATTTTTTTTTTTTTTTTTTTCAATTTAGGATGGATGCCGTAGGTATCAAATGCAATCTCAGCATCTAATGACTCAGTCTTGATTTCCTTTTTGGTTTATTGATATGACGAAATATGTTGACATAATTCTTAGTACTAAGTCCTCATCACATCCTTGGAACCTACTTTGTCACTGTAATTTTATGATATCATGTAAGTTCTCTTATGATATCATACAGGTTCTAGTTCACACTCACAGGTAGAATCTGTGTGAAGTAGCCTTTATCATTTGCTCAGTTTCTTTATGAAACTCCAAACCAATATTAGATAGTTACTTTGTATGTGTTTTAACATTTTTCTTTTAATGTAATGGGTTGAATAGTGGTCCAAAAAATATGTTGAAGTCCTAACCCTGGTATCTTCTAATGTGACCCTATTTGAGAATAGGGTCTTTGTAGATGTAATCAAGTTAACATGAGGTCATACTGTCTAGGGTGGGCTCTAAATTCAGTGATTTATAAGGAGATCCTTATACGGAGATGGACAGGATAAGATACAGAGACACACAGGGGAGAAGGCCATGTCAAAACAAAGGCAAAGTTTGGAGTGATATGTAATAAGGAAGGTACTCCAAGGATTTCTGGAAGCCAGCAGAATCTAAGAAGAGGCAAGGAAGGCTTGTACCACAGAGGCTACAGAAGGAGAATGGCCTTGCCAACACCTTGATTTGGGATTTCTAATTTCCAGAACATGATAGAATAAATGTCTGTTGTTTTGTGAAGTTTGTGGCATTTGTTATGGCAGCCCTAGGAAACTCATTCAGAAACCTGCACTGTTTTGCCTTTGAACCTAGAATATTGCATCTTAATTTTCAAAATAAACCTAGAATTTTAAGAGCAATTTAAAATGTATGGCTCATTTTGGCCCTCCAGGTGAGTTTTTCCATTTTATGCTACTTCAAGACTTAAGTATTTCTTCTGATTTTCCACAATTAACAAGAGAAACGTATGTTTATTGCCACTGCAAGGATGCCAACAGAACAAAAAAGAACATAGCTTCTTTTAAATGACCTTATTGAGTAGCTCAGTGACATGAGACCCATAAGTAATGATAAAGATCTCTGTGCTCACAAGAAACTGCTTCATGAAATGAATTTGTTTAACACTGAAATGCATATGGAGACTGACTTTATATGCAATTGCACTGATGAAAGGAGATGTGTCATCTTTGCTGACAGACCTTAAATGCCAGATCTCTCATTATTTCCCTAGTAATGTTATTTATATGGTAACCTTTATTTGGCAGTTGCAATTAATCCATCTCCTACTAATTATAATACTCTCCATTCTTTTTTTTCCCTCTATAACCAGTGTGACCAACTCCACAAATACTACCACGAGTATCCATATATCCTGTTAACATGAATTTCATGAGCTCTCTCTTGAGGCTTCTCCATCTCTAAAAAAATCCAAGAACCCCAAGGTTCTTGCTCAGTTCTGAGGGGCTCAGACCTCCTGCGAGTCTGCCACAAACTGCTCAGTCTGCTCTTGCTACTGCTTCTCACTGCCACATGGAGTTCCTCCTGAGGACTCATCCTCATCAGTCAGACAGGTTCTCACACTTGGGCCTGCTGGGTTTATCAGGTTTACCAGTCTGTCAGCTCCTTCTCAATAAATTAAATCATTTTCCCAAAGGACATACTCTGTACCAAAGTGACTGAATCCAGAGATATTTCCATGAGCTGCCACTTGCCCTGACAAAAGAAGACAACTCCCCTCTCCCCACTCTCCCCACTCCCCCATCACAAGACCCCACCACCATCTTCCCAGACTCTTGGGCATGTACTGGAGCTCTGGATGTTATTTCAGGGGACTCATTGTCATTTCCTTCCACTCTGGTCAACATCTATGGATCTCTCTTATATAAAAGAAGGAGGGGGAAGCGGCTGTGGCTCAATCAGTAAGGCTCCCGTTTACCATATGGGAGGCGCCGGGTTCGGTTCCCGGGGCCTCCTGGTGAAGGCAAGCCCGCCCGCACGGCGTGGTTAGCTGACCCAGCGAGCACAAGCAGCAAGGGGGGAGATAAATGAATAAATAAATAAAATCTTTAAAAAAAAAAAAAAAAAAAAAAGAAGGAGGGCATTGGTCCTGTCCCTCACAGATTTATACATTCCAATTTGCCAGTGATCTCCACCCTTCTTTGGAGGTCTCAACCCTTAGCCAGAAGTGAGTATTCATCTCATGAGCTTTCCATTTAATCTCTGCCTGGAAAGGAATCCTGCTCTGTAGTAGGAGTTTAAATTCCCATGTGCTCTTCAACTTTATATATATAGCCAACATATAATTCAAAACCAACATATTGTATTATATATATTGGTCTTGATATACTGAGCCAACAAATTCTTTCCCACTATTTGTAATAAGGTAAAAAATGTGGTTAATTTAGATTTCCCCATGATTGAGGGTCGCTGTCTTGCTTTTTGATATTTGTTAATCACAAAATTTTAGAGTGAGGAGAGCATTTTTTCTTACTTCTATCTTAGTTCTCTCTCAATATTACAATATTACATTTTTATTCTGGATCATACCACTGATGATAGTAAAACAAAAGAAAAGCCCTGGAAGGATTGAATGTAAATGATAATGATTTCTGTATTTGAAATACTTCATACTTAAGAAATTAAAGACTAATTTAAAGAACTTTTTCCATGCAATTAATAAAAATATGATATCTTCTAAATGATTAACACATATTTATTATATGAAATGACCTTGATATATTCACCTGAAGATGCAACAACTAGGCAAAAGTGATACCAATGTTTTTTTATTTGATGCTACCTGCTTAAAAAGAATGTTAAATTAAGCAGCAGTTAACAGAAAGCTATTATCCTTTATTGATGGAAATCCTGGCACAGGGATATCTAAGTAGGCCAATTATTTAGAATTATAATTCTAAAGGTAGTCTCTCTAAGATATTTTCCACATATGTAGGTCGGAACCTATGCAAATACCTTTGTTCCACCTGGGAATTTCCTTGGTACCTTGTCTAATTAGTAACAAGACTACTCGTGGATTCCTACCACAGCAAAGTCATTTACCAACTTAAATTTTAAAAGGTGGAACTCTAAATTTATGTGATTTTTGCATCAAGAACTATTAAAAGAGAGGGAGAGAGGTCAATAAGTGGTAGAAAGAAATTGCTTTTTTGTCACATATTTTTCTACCATAAATACACCACAATGCTTTTTCCAATTATTTATGTTCCTCAATTAGGAAAAATGTTGATACACAATTAAAAATAAATCTTTGTTCTGTATTGCCGGTACCAAAGCACAGTACGAAATGAAAGTGATTTGACTTAAATATTATTAAATTTCTTTTTAAAAAGCCACTCTACATTTATCAGGGTAGTTTTACCCAAATAATATTTCTATAAAATATTTGCTCTTCTAAGAAATAGTATGTCATTTATGTTTGATTTTATATTTTTTCATTTGCAATGATGGTAAATTTGTTTTTATCTACTTGCAGTTACCTTTCTCCTTTTGTTAATTTCTTTTTCATGTCTTATGCTGTTTTCAGTAGGGGTATTTATTTTTTAATGCTTCTTTTATTACACTATTCACCATCTGCTTACACATGCCCAAAATATATTCTTTCTAGAAAGTGGTGTTATTTAAAGGCAAGCAGCTTCTTAACTCAGTGGCATTTTTATAACTAACTGCTGAACAGTTATAATACAAGAATATCTTTAACCACATTTGTGGTATCATTACTTTTTATCAAATGGGAACCCAAGCTTACCTTCAATATTATTAATTGCTGGTGGGAGGGCAAATTGGTGAAATTGACAAGGTATACCAAAAGCCATGTTCATAATCGTTAGCCCTATAATTCCACTATAAGAAAATAGTCTTTCTAAACTTATATAAAATGGATGTGTATCAAAGCAATATTTATAATAGTGAAGAAATGGGAAAAACATAAATTTCAAATAAGAGAGAAACACCTATTTAAATTAAAGCACATCAATACAATGGAAAATAATGCAGTTGATAAAAATAATGTGCTTTAAAACTTGATTGGCATATAAAGATATTTAGATTAAGTGAAAAAAGATGCTCTAAAAAATCATTATGACATTTTCATTTAGTGATTATGGCATTTTTTATTTAAAAATAAAATTATCTTTTTTGAAATATGCATTTTGGAAATATATTTTTATTTTTATGAAATATAAATAGGAAATATATGAAATATATTCTAGAGAATGAGCACTCACATAATGAAAAATATATACATTTGTATGAATAATAAAATGTATGTAAGGATTAATATAAAAGGTTTAATCTTTATTTTCTGTGTGGTTAGATTAGCTTATGAGCATTTTTCTAATTTTTAACAAAAATAAGTTTTGTCTTTCAACAAGAAAATAGCTATTATAACTTTAAAAAATTAAAATAAGAAAATCTACAGTAAGAAAGCATCTGCAATGAAATCTTTAATGACACACGTGAAAGCATCTCCAAAGATCTTGACACACTCTTAATAGTTGTACTCATGTCTGGGAGGTTGTGAATGTCGTGGTGATATCAATGTTCCTTGATCTGATTCAGAAAGGTGAAGAAAAGTGATTGAAGTAAACATGCCTCAAATATTAAATGTAACGGTCTACCCCAACTCAGGTAGAGTTTGCTAGCACTAATTCAAAGCAATGAACACATTTTTCTGCCTTGCAAAAGGAATAACATTTTTAATGCTATTATAGATTTAAATGTAAATATGGTAAAAGTATAGATTTAAAAGTAAAATATGATAGTTTTTCACAGGTTTTCAAAGCTTTTTTCCTTTAATAGCAGAATGTTTCCAAAATAATTCTTATGTGGAATATAAAATATTTAACATGTATTTAAACATATAAAATAGATCAAAACAACTGCTTTCTCTGAAAGCATGCACGGATACATATATTCATACATATATATCAAATACATATCTCCAAGTTTTGCTGGAACTTAAACATATAAAAATTTGGGAAGAATGTAGTACTTTTGAGATTTGAGCATAGAAATCAGTGGTATATGTTATACACTGTCTTTAAAATAAGTCAAAATTCAGGGCATAAGCCCATTAAACTTAATATTCAACCTGAATTACTATGACAATTTCTGGTAACTGCCATCAGTCAGAGAATGATATGCAATCATGTGATTTAATCCAAAAAGTAAACAATTTCAGATTTTGGTAATTGATATCACTGATGTAAAATTTTCCATGTTTAACAGGTTTTTGTATAGTAGAAATATTGATGGAACAGCATATAATTTAAATTGATATGAAATATGGAAGAAGCACTAATGGAAGCAATTGTACACGAACACAAAATTAAGAACTGAAGAACTGGAATTAAACAGCATGATAAATATTTTCAATTATCAAATAGAAGGGTTTTAATAATGGATGGTGGTGATGGTACCGTAACATTGTGACTCTAATCATCAGCACTGAATTAAACATTTGAATGTGGAAGATGGAAGTGTTTAGGTTGTTTATATGGTACTAGAACAAAAATTAAAATAAAATAAGGCTGTACAACACAGTGAACCCCAGTGTAAACAATGGCTATAGCTAACAATCCAATTATAATAATTCTCTTTCACCAATTGTAACAAAGATACCCCATTAATGAGAAGTGTTAATAATAGGGAAAACTGAATGTATGGGGGGAGGATATTTAGGAACTCTGTATTTTTTGCATGATTTTTCAGTAAACCCATAACTTCTATAAAATATTAAAATTGGAATGAATATATATATATACAAATACATGAAAGTATAGTTTCTTTTACACTCTCCAACTAGATGTTAAAATTGGTACTCTCCTTACAAATAATAGTGGAACAAAATATATCAAACCTTAAAATTGTGTGTACAATTTTGTGTGTACAAATTGTGGTTTAGCTTTCAGAATTTCAGAATATAAGCTAAGGAAATTATTGGACAGGCTCTGGGATATGTTTTTTAGGATATGCCATTTTGAAACCACTTCTCTTAAGTGCTACACTGCATTTTAATATTTATGATCATAACAAATTGTAACCCACATGACTGTAGGAAGAGGCTGGAGGCCAGTTAAAGTGTTTCATTATTTCCTCATAGCTATCACCCAAAATATTAAACTTCCTATTCCTGCCACGCCTTCAGAGTGGAGTTTTAAAGAAGGACCCATAGTTACTATGGAATAAGGATCAGCAAACTGCCTGATATAAATATTTTAGGCTTTTTAGACTATAAAGTTCTCTGAAGCAACTACTTAACTCTGCTGTTGTAGCTCAAAAGCAGCCACAAATGATACATAAACGAATGAGTGTGACTATTTATGGCCACTGATTCATATAAATTTCTCATTTCTTGTAATTTTATTTTTCTTTTGCTTTATTTTCAACAATCTACAATGCAAAAATTATTTTTAACTCCAATGCTGGACAAAAAGAAGAGGTGAGCCTGATTTGGTTTCGTGACTTGTGCTAAAGAATAAGCTAATTTAGTGATAGTGATGGCAACAATCAGTAAGGATGGCCGCCAAGGCCTGTGTTAAGTCCCTATTAGGTGGAACCTATCATTTTGGTTTTGGTTTTCTTTTTCAATTAAGGAACAAATAAAATCTCTGACAATGCCTTATCCAAACTTAAAAAGAAAAAAAAAACTTAACTTTGGACAATGATGAATGAAGATTCCCTTGTTTCTTTCTATAAATAAAGTAGATGAACACAGCACAACAATAAATAAAACAAAGATGATTCATAAGCAACACAGAGTGACATTATAAGTTCTCCTCCCTCATTGCAATTATGCAGCCTATTATGTGGAAATGGCACAAGATATCGGCATATTTTCTTTAAGGTCAGTGGCAACACTCTGCTAATTACATCTATTTTCATGAGAAAGAAAATGTCTTTCCATGTTGGTTACTAGGTAATCTCAGATTCCATGCAGGAAATGTTTTTAGTTGTTTGTAATATCCAAAGATATTCTCATAGTTATTTTCATAAGAGTTAAAAGTTGGAAACATTCTAAATTTTCAAAAATAAAGGATTGGTACAACAATGACCTACCTTAAAAATAGAATAGAGCACAGATACTTAAGTGACTATAAAAATTCATTATTTATGGTCTTTGGAAAATATTTCCTGGCTTCAGGTACAGCAATATAGCATAATAATAAAATTCGAAAGACTTTCTTAGAGACACCTAGAAATTCTGAATGAAATACATGTCTTTCAGTTAATTTAAGGATGAAATAGAGTTTACAGGGAAGAAAATTTGTGCTCCAAAATTGAGAAGGTACTGAAAACCAGAGCAATTAATGTGTACTGATATTGTAGGTGCAGGGGAAAGGGATTTATTACTCTGGGTACCTGAAGGTTTGGGTGTCAACACTGAGGACAGGGACAAGAAATGAGGCTTTGGGTCAAAGAGGTGTTAATAATTGAAAGCACAATCCCCATAAAGCCATGTACTTTTGAAGGGATGAACTTTCACTAAACAATAGACCTAATAATATGTCCCCAAACACAAGGGGAGACAAAGAAATGGGTCTGTCTCTGTCTCAGTTCTATTATGGAGTTCAAAACTAGCTAGTCTACACCTCACGTAAGTTTACGTTTCAAACTGGACAAAGCACTTGGTTCAAGGAAGCCTTGCTGAAATTTTAACATACCAGTTGGCTCCAGCCTGTGCCCCACAAACTAGGCCACAGTGGAACTGAACATTAAAAAGAAAGAAAGAAGAAGGAAGGGGCAGAGGGGAAGAGGAAGAAGGAGAAGAAAAAGAGGAAGATAAAAAAGAAAAAAAGCCTGACAATGAGTTCACAGTAAAAATCACAATATAAAATGAAAAATCAGTCCACTACATGTAAGGGAAAGCAGGTACAACAAACAATCAGACAAACCGATGAGATTACAAATTAAACAGAAAGCTTAATAAGAGTAGGCATAACTGAAGATGGTTATGAAAATTGAAAAGAAACCCCTACATAAATGCGTTATATAAAATTGTAAAACACCAAAAAGTAAAATAAAATAAAAGCTACTAGAAAGAAGATCTGTATACATCAGCAGTTCTTAAATTGACAACAGACTTTTCACAATTAGCATTAAAAAATGAGAAAACGATGGAGTAAAATTATCAAAGTGCTTAAGAACATAACTGCCAATATAAAATTTATACTCAGACTATTATTCAATAATATAAGCAAAATAAAGACAATTTTGGATAGAGATAAATGCTTCAAGAATGATGGTAAATGGAAAAAGACATGATTGAAGCAGGATATGTGACCCAAATAGCATGCTTACATTCTTTAAAATTTTAAAGAAATAAAAACTAGAGGGGAAAAACCTTTGCACAAAATGGCTAAAACAGGTTGTATGTGTGTAAAGGCCTTGATTACCTTCAGCAGTGAGAGAGCTCTGTTCCAAAGAGTTGATGGCCTTTTATTGTGTCTGGTTTTAAGTTTTTCTGCTTTTCTTTTATAATCATAAATAATTTTACCATGAAGCAGTTTTGTTTTTTTTTTTAAATCAACAAAGCACTTGTTGAGAGTCAGTGCCCTAAACTGCCCTAATTGATCCTCTCTCTTCTGGAAGGATTTGTCTTTTTTTCTTCTTTTTCTTTTATTTGGTCTCTTTATTTTCTAGACTAATATATCCTATGGATCAGTTCTCCACTGTTTTCTCTCTTACGTAATGCATAATATGTTGCTTCATGGCCAATCGGAATCTTATCCCAGAGGCATTCACAATACCCATAGGATAGCATAGCCAATCTGGAGACCTGTACAAAAACATGTATTCAGATAATATTCTGAATCCTGATCGTGGCTCAAATATTAGTTCTATCTTTGATTTAGTTGAAATTTCTCAATTCTTTGTGACAATAGTGAAGAAAGTAACATATTCTCTCTCTAGGGTAATGTGAACTTCTTTATAAAGAAAGGCTATATCCGATTATCATGCATTTTATCTTACCTAGCCTAGATATGAAGTCAGGCCTTTAATATTTCACATGTACAAAATGACCATATCCACAAGACATTTTCCTACATGGTTGTGATGGTGAGGCTCATGTGTCCACATGAGGCTCATGTGTCCACCAGGTAATGGTGCCCGGTTGCTTGGCCAAGCAAGTACTAGCCAAATTGTACTGAGAGGACATTTCATGGACTTAAATCATCTGTGAGTTGGTTGCATCTATGACTAATTATATCTACAATTGACTAAGGAGATTACCTTCAGCAATGAGAGACCTCTATTCCAAATAATTGATGGCCTTAAAAAGTGAGAAATAATTTCAGCAATCAGAGCAAAGAATTCTTATCTCTACTTCAGACAGGCAGCTTCTACTGGTGAACTCACTGAGGACTTTCATCATAGTTCCTGGCTTGCAGCTTGCCCTAAGAAATTTGGACCTATGTATCCCCATGGTCATATGAGACACTTTTACAAAATCTCAATATATACAGATATCTCCTGTCGATTCTGTTTCTCTAGAGAACCCTGACTAATAAAATGGCCAAATGAACAAATGTTCCCATGTCTATAAAACCCCTTGATGATAGACATGAACATGAGTTCAGAAAATGGGTAATTTTCTGAATAATTATAATAATTATGAAACATAATTATGTTTCAGATAATAAAAACATACAAAAGGAAAATTAAATAAAATAACTGTATACATTTTACAACTACCTAGAATGTTTTAGTTTGCTTTTGACAGTGATGCAATATGTACTTTCAGACAAAAAAATCACCCTTACAAACTGCCTGGATTCCAACTCTCCATTAGCAATTCCAAATTGCTTTTTCTCTCCCTTATGCACTTTGCACTATATTCATTGTCCTCTCACTGTCTTTGTAATAACCAAATAAATTCTCCTTCTCCATTCTCTAAAATCTACTTATATAACACAAGCCCCTGGTGACTATTATAGCGACATGCAAAAATGTTTCTTGTATTAAACTCATAGTTTTCATGAAGATGAGTAATCTTTGCCTCACTATATTCTAAGCTGATTTAGAAATATTCAGAATCATCCCAAACTCTATCAAGGGGGGGAATTACATTAAAGTTCTTTCACAGAATTCGGTACTATTTTATTCTTCAGTATTGAATAACCCCCAAACATTATTACTCTTAAAAAGGCCTAAGAAAGGCTTCTCATCTCACCAGTGCCTGTTGTTTTTTTTTTTTTTTCATTACAACAAAAATATGTAATAGCTCATTTGCATAGATGGATGAATTAATGATTAACTTGAAAAATTTCACAAAGCATTAAATACTTGCTAATTTTCAAGATGAAAAGGGTCTAACAGTCTCAAATTGTCAGTAATGATTTGTCCTTATAAAATTCCTATTATCATAGGCTTTCAGCAAGATTTTCTTTGTTATTGCCAAAAGCCAGAACACAGAATTACAGAGCAATTCTAACAGGGTAAGGAATGTTTTCCTTCATTCAAAGTAGATTATATTAAAGATAAGAAAATAAGTGTGTGTTTTCTTAGTTATGATTCTAAATAAACTATCTTGTATCATCAGACATTCAGTCTAATAATGATTGACTGAAATATTCCAATCAGAAAATGTTCCGAGACTTCTGAATATAATAGCTGAAATTCAAATATAAAGTGAATATACAGAAAAAATAATTAATATTGATGCAGAAATTGTTTCTATTCTTCTCTTTGGTGTTCTGTTAGTTTATTTGGAGTTATGGTATGTTTGCAGAATGGCTTAGTTCATAATAAATTGGTTAAAAATAATAATATGCCAATAGTAATGCCATCCATTTTCATTATCCTCCTGCTGCCTGTCTAAACCTGCTCTCTATTTCACCTCAGGGCCACTGGTTTTCTCCACTTTCTCATCTCTCAATAACTTAGTTTCTGCTCCCACCTCCATCCATCCCTATTGGGAATTTTCTTGTTAATATTACTAATGAGTGCCTAGTTGTCAAGTCTCTATTTTAGTTGGTTTGTCTGCCACATTTGATACTTTTGATCCTTTGTTATGAAATTCCTTGGTTCCTTTTTATTTGATAACCATATTTGTTTTTTTCTATTCTACTTCCTTTGTCTCAGTGATCTTGGGAGCTTTTTCCTCTTCTACTAGCTTATCTGTTAGCAACTCCCCAAAATTCTCTCTTTGGTCTTCTTTAATCACTCTGCATATTATTGCTGGGAAATCCCCATGTATTGTCATGATGTCAAAGGCCAACTAGAGTTTGATTAAAAAAAAAAAAAAATTTACATGTATCCATTACATTTAATTGAGAAATGTATATATTTATTCATCTGTGTTTACTTTTTACTTTTTAATTGTTTATGTTTTCAATTATTAAATGTACAAAATAAAGTTAAAAAAAAAAAGGGCCAACTAGAAGCCAATGGTTTCAAAATCTATATTTTCCTTATCTCCAGACATCGAAATCCAAATATTTTATAATACACAGGGCAAAGATAAAAGACAACTTTTCATTATTAGCTTGGATCATTAAAGAAAAAAAAAAACATTAAATACAAGGTTTGAGGAATTAGTAACTAACTACAAATTTCTAAAGAAATTCAAACCTATTGAAGAGAGAAAAGTAAAACAAAAACACACTACAATTTAATAATGGATATTTGTGAGTTTATATACCATTTTCTAATTTTCCGTAAGCTTTTCATCAGTTGCTTCTTTGTTGATCAAGAAAAAGACACAACTTTAGGGCTGATATTTTCTATTCCAATAGTTTATTTTCTCTGGGATTTCTTTAAGTGAGCAGATGCATCATTTTAAAATACTACTTTTTTATTACAATATTTACATAACCTATCTACCTTATGAAATTTCTTGGCCTCTTCCTGCCCCAGTTATCTCGTTTGTACAATGGGGATAATAATATCGTTTTTTATTTATAGGCTTGTGGTCAACATTAAACAAATTATTAGATGGAAAGTTACTACGTAGGGATTCAGAGAGGTTGACAAACTATGGTGCTGCTGTCATCTTCCCCAAATCCTCTAGCTTTCATTTCCACTTATTATTTTCACCAGCAATGGAATTTTGAATTGGCAGATATTTTTTTTCGAACTCATTAAAGATGTCCTTTTATTGATTTCTGGCTTCCAACTTCCCTATCTACAGTCAACTAACAGTCTTATTGTTGGAAGCAATCAGTGCCGTATCAAATAAATTCAAATAAGAAGGCCAAAATAGCTGACAGGCCCTTCCAAGAAAGTATTTTTATTAGAGTTGGGAGTTGGAAGATGTTTTAATTACTGGAAATAATCACAAGAGATTTATGGAGTGATAGTAAAGTATTTCTCAACCTGTGTGGGGCTATATAAATGTGTTCTCTCTGGGAAAATTCATTTAGGATAACTAAGTTATCTATATGTATGTTATATATTTTAAAAACTTTTATTGTAGTAACATATGTAAAACTAAAAATTTCCCATTTTAACCACTTTAAAATGTACAATTCAGTGGTATTAATTATAGTCATAATATTGTGCTACCACCAGCAACATCTATTACCCAAACTTTTTCATCAACTCAAACAAACCCTGCCCCCATTAAGCAGTAACTCCCAATTTCCTCCCCCCACCCCAGGGCCTGGGTAACCTGAAATGTAGTATCTGTCTCTATGAATTTGCTTAGTCTAGGTATTGATGTAAGTGAAATAATAGTTTAACCCAACTTTTAATAAAAATATACTTTTAAAATATTTTTAAAATAAAAATGTGGGTTTTTACCATTATAATACTGATAAATGCTCAATATAGATAATTCGGTAATTTCAAAACCATTATTTTTTAAACTGTTAAAATTCTTGTTTCTTTCTATTCTTATATATAAATTCACATGTAAAATTAAGATCCTACCAGTACATAGGTTTGCATATTCCTTTTTTTCACTCGATATTTTATCATTAGCATAACATCAGCAAATAGACTTTAAAAACCAGTAACTAAAAGATGCGTAATATTTGATCATATGGTAAAACTCCCTTGAAAATTCTATGGGAGAGGAGGGCAGCTGCGTTTGTAGCTAAATAAAAAATTTCATATATATATGAAAATAGGTAAATTCCTAATTATTTCCTTTAAAAAAAAAATCCAAAGGAAGTCTGCTGTTAGAGGATATGCCATAATGTAAGGTAAATAGCACATAATATTGAGTCGTACCCACTCAGTTGTGTCAAATTAACTATACCAAAAAGGTTGAGGATCATTTTTAATTTTAGGTAATTTGATAGGCAGAAAAGCATATATTTCCATAATTTTAAGTCCTATGTTTATTTTTTGTTTTTCTATTTTTAGATACTGATTGCCAATTACAATTTATTTTGTTAATTAAGTTCTGAAACACTTTGGTCATTTTTAAGTTGAATTTTTAATTTCTTTATTATTAATTTGAATATATTTTTCTTTATCATATACATCAGACATTTATATTTGCTATTTGACAAATTTATGTGTTTTGCTTATTATTTAATGTAAGGCAGTTCTTGGTTTTTATGTATACAAATTTAAAATGATTCTTTGTAATTTCTCTCATGTCTATGTGCTTAGAAAAATCTTCCATACATGAAAAGAGGTAGATTTTTCACCAATATGATTTCACTAATTTTATGGTTTCTTAGTTTATTTTGTTATTAGTTATCTATTTCTGCATAACAAATTGTAACTGATTTGGAAATCAATACATTCTTTCATAGTTTCTAAGGGTCAGGAGTCCAGGCACAACTTATTTGGGTCCTCTGCTTAGGGTCTCACAAGACAGCAATCAAGTTGTTGGCCAGCCTGTGTTCTTGCAAGGAGGCTTGACTGAAAAATAATTCACTTCCAGGCCCACTCAGGTTGTTAACAGAATCCATTTCCTTGTGGTTACTGGAATAAGGGCTCCAGCTTCTTGCAGGCTGACAGCTTCAGGTCACTCTCAGTTCCCAGAGGCTGCCAGGTGGACTTTTCCAACATGACTACTGTGGTGGTTTGAATTTTGTACTCCAACATAGATATATTCTTAATGTTAGTACACATTCCTTAGGGTGTGAACTCCTTGTAAATAAGACCTCTTGAAGATGTTGCTTTTAGTTATGGTGCAGCCCAACTCAATGAAGATGGATCTTAATCCATATTACTGGAGGATTTATAAGAAGAAACCCAAAGCCAAAAGTTGGAGAAGACCACATGGAAAAAGCTGGAAGTTAGTGGAAACAAGAAGAGTTCAAGGAAAAGACATTGTCATGTGACAAGAAGAAGAGCTACAAGACAGGGAACCCAGGATTGTGGCAACCCAGCACCAGAAGGCTCCAATCTTCAGGGAGAAAGCCTTGCCAGTACCTTGACTTAGGACTCTTTTCTAGCCTCAATATTGAGCCAATGATTCCCGTTATTAAGCCAAATCCAGTTTGTTTTGTTTTTCATAGGAACTCTGGCAAACTAAGATAACCACTTACTTCAGTAAGCCAACAAGGAGAGAATCTAAAGTGAGTCTTCTAGCAAGTTGGAGTCTTATATGAAATAATATAATCCTGAAGGTGTTATCCATCCCCTTTGACATATTCTAATAGTTACAAGCAAGTTATATGTCCTGCCCACACTCAAGGGGAGGGTATCACACAAAAGTATGATTAATGAGTACCAGGAGGCAGGGATCATGGGGGCACTTTAGAGTCTTGCTACCAGGGTTATTTAAAGTGTAGAGATATTGAACAACTGAAAATTTTACACTGTAGTCCTTCATCTTCTTGTCTTCACAGCTGTTCCTCCATGTCTTTCTGGACTATCACCTTAGCCTCAAAATTTTCCTCCTCAACCCTACTGATAAATTGCAAATAGCACAATCAATGGCAGCTAATTCACAGTACAATTCCTCTAACTTCAGAGAACCTTCCTGAAACTGAGCTGAAATTCAGGGGACCCCTCCTGCTACAAAACTTTAAAATGCTCCCATCTTACCCCAATTTAGGTGATCCTTTGAAGCTTCTCGGAGCCTGGCATTTTAAATAAAGTCTTATCTAGTAGGGCTCTGGTTGATTTTCCTCCACAAGCCGTTGTTAAATTAAGATAAAAGTGTTACCATTTTCTTTTTTCTTCTTCTTCTTCTTCTAGGCAGATTTACCTGGTAATTTTCAGACTTCTTGAGATGACAAATTCAGAGCATTTATTTTAGTTCACTCTTTCTAAAACTGAAATAATTTAAGCCTGTGGATTTATCCACTAAGTTTGGTTTCAGCTACTTCTTATAAAACTTGATTCTTCATTCATTATTCTATAAATAACTTGTAATATATATTTTATGCTTTTTATCCAATATAAAACCTCTATTTAATTTCTAGTTAGATATTTTTGTCAAAGACTTGTTACTGATTTCTGCTTTCAATTCATAATAGTTAAAAATGAAGCTCAATTAAGTTAATTTTATAACAATGGTGTTTACTTTGGTGATAAATAGGGTCAATTTCTGTATATGGGGCTGATAAAATATATTCTTTAATGGTTTGGCTCAAAATTAAATATAGATATATTCAATTTGATAATTAAGGAATTTGACCTCTCTGGCTTTTCTTGGAATGCTTGTGGTATTTAAAATCTTCAAATATTCTGCATCTGTGTGCTATTCCTACACTCATAAACATAATGGGGATATTATTCTTAGAGTTGCATTTTGTTCCTTTGTAGGAGCGTATGATATATTTGTCCTCTATTGTCTCGTTTTATGCTTTCATTATTTTTCCTGTTTCTGTGCCATTTCTTAAATGCTGTTGTTACCATAATAGAAATTATGTACTTGCCTTGCTTTATGCTTATCCTTTTGTCCATATGTCTTTGCTGTTGCTATTGTCTCTCTTTCAGTATAGTGGAAAGAGACAGATGTGATGTTTATTGCATCCTACTAGAAGTCCTATAGACTGTTTTATTTCCTTAATTATTTGAAAGGAATATAAATTGCTTTTATTTGCACTTGTGGTCACATTTATGTGTATTATGCTTCTCTACTCCTCAATGTTAATAATGAAACAATTTCAGCCTTTCCCTAGCAGAGAAGAAGAAATTGACATATTTCTTCCTTTAACTTTTCTTTTACTACTCCCAAGCATACCGGAATTTAATCTGGATATATACTCCATGATTACTAATAAATAATACCTATTTTTCATTATGTCTTAATTTTCCTGAAAACTATTTTCATTTTATTATATACTATTTTAAAAACGTATTTAGGACTTCTACTTTCAGTTCTGGCATAAAAAGACATTGCAAGTCATCACTCTTATTGGCACAACAACAAATAGCTGGACTGAGAAACAATGACTTGCCTTGGACTCATCAGAAAATTGAGGTCACAGGACAAACAAACTCTGAAATCCAGAAACATGGGGAATCCACAGAATCACAACTGAGTACAGCTTATCTGCAGAAGCCCAGGAGTAATAAACTTGTAAAAACACAAGGATAGTAGCATTGATAACTTACTAGAGACTGAGCATGGAGTAGTGTGAAACTGAGAAATTCAAGGGGCACAATCTCAGGAAGCCCAACATATTTTTGTGGATGTTACATACAGGAACCTCCCAGGTTCTCATAGTGAAAAGCCAAGGAAAAAGCCCTCCTTTTTCTGACATGGAAATAAGGAAAATAACCAATTTGAAGTACTCCCATATCCTTCTCAATAACAGATACCTACTCTGGTGAAAAGACATTACCTGCATCTTATCCAAACTAGAGGAAGAGAAATTACCAAAGAGCAGCTCCTTCTAGCTTTCCTTTCTTACCTAATGGGGGAAAGGAGCATAGAAATACTTGTGAAAGGTATATACCAAGGATGAAGTCCACTAAAAGACTGAGCTTTAATATCAGATAATAGAACATTTCCCTTCCCCAAAATCCTACCACTGTATCACCCGGGATTATAGCTGTAAGAGCTTCAAGATGCCTACTCTATTTTAAAAGGAGTGCTTAGGGAAAACCAAAGACAACAGGGGATACATAAGTTAGGACTCTAGAGGAATTTTCAGCCTATGGTATCTACAGTTACAGCAAACATTAAAGAAAACCCAACTCATAGGTTAACCTAAAGCCTCATACCAAAGTCCTTTATGACTCAGTCCCTATTATCTGATACATAGTGTCCATATTTCAACAACAACAAAAAAATACAAGGTATCCTAAAAGGAAAGGAAAAATATAGTCTCGTGTCAAAGCAAGAATCAAAACCAGACTCAGATAAGGCACAGACTTTTAACTTATCTGGTAGGGAATTTAAAATAGCTATGATTAATAGGTTAATTACTCTCATGGAAAAGTAGACAGTATACAAGAACAAATGAGTAATATAAGCAGAGAGATTGTAACTCTAAAAAGAATCAAAAGGAAATGCGAGAAACCAAACATACTCTAACAAAAATAAAGAATTCTTTTGATGTACTAATCAGTAGACTTGAATCATCTGAGGAAAGAAATATGAGCTTAAAGATAAATCAGTGGAAATTTCCTAAACTTAAATTCAGAAAATAAAAGAATTAAAAAATCAGAGGGGAAAACTAAAAGAACTATGGGACAATTGCAAAAGGTGCAACTACACATTATTGGAATACCAGAAGAAGAAGAAAAAGAGATGGAAGGAAAAAATATATTTGAAGTAAAATTGGCTGAGAAACTTAAAAATTGATAATAGATACCAAATTGAAGATCCAGGAAGTTCAGAAAACACCAAACAACATAAATAACAATAAATTGACACCTAAGCATATCATATTCAAACTGAAGAAACTCAAAGACAAAGAGAACATATTGAAAGAAGCCAGAGGTGGTGGGGAGGGGCAACTTTCTTATTATGGTACAAGGATTAGAATTACATTGGATTTCTTACTGAAAATCATATGAGAAAGAAAAAAGTGAAGTGAAATGTAAAAGCGTTGAAAGAAAAAAAATCCTCAACCTGGGATTCTCTACTCAAAAAAATTGTTTTTCAACATAAGAGAGAAATAGACTTTCTTGGAAAAACAAAATCTTAGAGGATTCATTACTAGCAGACCTAACCTACAGGAAATGATAGAAATAATTGTTCTGGGAGAAAGAAAATGATATAGGTCAAAATTCAAATGTACATAAAGAAAGAAAGAGCATTAAAGAGGAAATAAATGAAGGTAAAATAAATTCTTTATTTTTTATTCTTAATTGATATAATGGATAACTGTTCAAAGTAATTATATATATATATATATATAACATTTTTGTAAGCAAATGCACATATATGCATATATATTTATATATCATTTTACAAATATTGGTATGTATTGTGAAAAATTTCATTTCTACCCACAATAAAAAAATAAAATAAAATAAAAAGTCTCCAAATTAAAAAAAAAAAAAAAAAAGCAATTATAGTATTGATTTACTGGGTGGTTGTAGTACCTAGAATAGTGAAATGAAAGATAGCAATGTTAAAACAGATTGGGTAAGAGGAATTGGGAATACTCTACTATAGGGACCTGCATTACCCATGAAGTAGTGTTGTAGTGTTCTTTGAAAGTGAAATTAGATTAGTTGCAAATGTATACTGCACACTCTAGGGTAACTGCTAAAAAAAATTGTTTCAAGAGTGTAATTGATATGCTAATAGAGGTGAGAAAATGAATCATATGCACAATTAAAACCGGAGGAAGTAGAAAAAAGAGAGAAAAGCAAAGAACACTTGAAACATGTAGAAAATGGTTACAAACATCGTAGATAATAACCCAAGTTTATCAATATTTGCTTTAAATGTGAATGGTCTAAATATACTAACTAAAAGATGGAGATTGTCAGAGTGGATAATAAAAAAACAAGGCCATATACATGTTGTCTATAAGGAACCCATTTTACATATAAAGACTGATAGGTAAAGGAATGAGGAAGATGTGCCATGCTATTACTAATCAAAATAAGTTGAAGTCATATTAATTTCAGACAAAGCAGACTTCAGAGCACAATACCAGTGATAAAGAGATGCATTATCTAATAATAAAGTGATAAACTTTCCAGGAAGATATAAGAATCCTAATATGTATGCACCTAACAGAGTGTCAAAATATGTGAAGCAAAAATTTATAGGACTGAAAGGAGAAATTTTAAAAATTCACTATTATAATTAGAAACATCAACACACCCCTGTCAGTAATTGATAGATCAATTAGGCATAAATTCAGTGAACATATAGTTAATCTGAAGATCACTATCAATTAAATTGGTTTAATTAGCATTTATAGAAAACATCATCAAACAACAACAAAATACAGATTCTTCTCAAGCTCAAATGGAACATGAACCAACATAGATCATACTCTTGGAGCAATTTCATACCTTAACAAATTTAAAAGATTAGAAATCATAGAAAGTATTTCTCAGACCAAAATGAAATTAAACCAGAAATGAATAACAGAAAGATAGCTGGAAATCCCCCATATTTGGAGATATTTGTGGGAAGTAAACTATATATTCTAAATAATATATGGGTCAAAGAAGAAGTCTAAAGTGAAATTAAAAATATTTTTAAGTCAATGAAAATGAAAATACAACTTAAAATTTATGGGATGAAGCAAAATATGTTCTTGGAAGGAAATTTAACTCATTAAATGCATATATTAGAAAAGAAGAAAGACCTAGAATCAATAATTTAAAATTTTACCTAAATAACTAGAAAAATAAAAGTAAATTAAGCCTAAAGCAAGATGAAAAATAGGTAAAATAGAAATTAGAGCAGAAATGAATGAAATTGAAAGCATGAAAAAGAGAAAATCAACCAAACCAAAAGCTGATTATTTGAAAAGATTAACAGAATTGATAAACCTCAAGCCAGGCGAGGGGCGGGGGATGAGAGAGAGAAAGTAGAAAAAAATTACCAATATATCGGAAATGAAAGTGAACTTATCATACCTGGTCTCCTGGACATTGAAAGGATAACAAATGAATAGTAAGAACAACTCCATGCCTATACTCAGATAATTTAGGTAAAATGTCTTTCAATACCTTGAAAGGCACAAACTACCAAAACTCCCAAATGGAGAACAGATCAGTGGAATAGAATTATAATTATTGAAGGAAATGAATAATTGATTTTTAATTAGTAACCTTCAAAAAAAAAAAAAAAATCAGCAGGCCCATACGGTTTCACCAATGAATTCTACAAATATTTAAGAACAAAGTTATATCAATTCTATACAATTTCTTCTAGAAAATAGACACAGAAGTGACACTTACTACCTTAATCTATGAGTCCAGCATTACCCTAATACCAAAGCTAGATACATTACAAGTAAAGAAAAATATAGACCAATATCTCTCATGAATACAGATGCAAAAATCCTTAACAAAAATATTAGCAAATAGAATCCAACAATGTATAAAATGAGTTATACACCACAACATATTGAGATTTAAACCAGGTATGAGATGCTGGTTCCACATTTTTAAAAAAATCAATTTAATCCATCACATCAGCAGAATAAAGTATGAAAATCACGTGGTCATATCAAATAATGAAGAAAAAGCATTTGCTACAACCCCACACTGATTTATTCTAAAAAATAAACAAACCTCAGCAATCTAGGAATAGAAAGGAAATTCCTCAAATTGATAAAGAACATCTGCAAAAAGCCTTACAGCTAACATCTTATTTAATTGTGAGAAACTGGATGCTTTCTCCCTAAGGTCAGGAAAAAGGCCAGGATGTCCTCTCTCACTGCTCCTATTCAATATCATATTGGAAAGTCTTAGCTAGTTTAATTAGGACAAGAGTTTTTCTCAGTTTAAATTAACCCTCTGAACAATCATATAATGAAAGTCATTTTTATGGATATCAAAGCTAAAACCTAATTTATTTTTATATATATGCACCAAATATTTTTTAACAGAGTTATAATAAAGAGTATTTTCCAGGGATGTAAGTACCTTGTAAACAGATGGAAAATTAAACTTTTCATAGTTCAGAAATTTGCCAAGAATGTTTACCATTTGGGAAAATCATACCCGTGGCATTAAATGATCAAAAAAACCTATCATGCATTACCCTGCATTTGTAACTGTTGCATTCATGATGATTCTATGTAAAGGTGCAAGAATCTTGGATGTTTATATATTTATAATATACTATCAGCTGAGGAATTATATGTTGACATACATATTATATTATTATAAATGACTTTCCATTTCTTTCTTCACCTTATAAACAAGATATTTTATTGATTTTTTTAAATGATACGTATACGTAGGAAATATTTTTTTAAGTTTCATTTAAGATGACTTAAGAAAAGAATTACAAAAAAATGTTTACTATAAAAAGAGAGATAGACATTTATTTTGTCATATATAGTTGAGAACCAGTGAATTTGATGGTAGACTAAGGAACTCATTGCAAATTGTAACCCTCACAAAATCAAGAACTTACAATTATGACTGCTAATTTGGTGTACCTTCTTTGTACAAGTTTTTTGTTTTGTTTTGTTTTATATTTGTGATTTCACTTAATTCTTAAAATAACCATATGAGATACTGGTTATTATCCCTGTTTTACAAAAGAGCAAACTGAAGCTTTAGCTGTTACTTGTTTTACAGAAGAGCAAATCAAAGCTTAACTGTTAACTTGCTGATGCTGTACAGCTTATGAGTGGTGGAGCCCGGATCAAGGATCAAACCCAGGTCTCTGACCCAAAGCCTAGGCTCGTCCCTATCAAAAATAACCTCTTGGAAAAAGGAAAAATAATGGGACAAATATGCTTGAAATTCAGTTAGAGATTGTATCAAGAAGAGACACAATAGCCTGAAATTACTACAGTCACTTCGCCTTTATTTTAAATAGGATTGTTTCTTTCTTTGCAACAAATACATGTACATGCAAGTATTTCAAAGTCAGAGAACTTGAACTGATTGTCATGACGGCTTTCTATTTTCATATTTGGTTAATATTTGGTTAATATATAAATTAACTTATTTTTTAAATTTAATGTTAAGTATTTTGGGACACTAGATAACTATTAACTTATTTTCAAAAATCAAAGACAGTTTAAAAACACCCAAACTGCCAAATAAAGAAAATATTATGTTTACATATAATATGGCATATTGATACTGTAATCAATATAATTCAGACACTCATTTGATATTTAGTAAGTTTGTTGATTATAATAAAAAGTAAAATATGTGTACAGTAGAGAAAACACAAAGGTTTACTATTTAAGAACCTGTATTTTGAAGCTTTCTAATTTTAGAATCTAGAATTATTGAATAACCAATAGGACTTTTGTGCCATTTCATTTTATTTGTCATTATTTTAATGAAGACTTTATTCAAAGGTGTCGGCTCAAATTGTGTTTATTTGGCTAAAATAATTAAAGAGTCCAGTTTAACAAGTTTTAGTTTGGCATTCGATTTAAATAGCTTCATAGCACATTTTGACAATCGCTCAACACCTGATTATGAAAATTCTATCCCATTATCATACATTAATTTGTGCAAGTGCAGTGAGTGCAAATTAAAGTAGGAACTCCAAAAACACCTTTTTTCCCCATTTGGATATTCAAAACAATTATTTCATATCCTGAGTGACATTTTGAAAAATTACCCAGCTACACAGTCATGTTTTACATAACAGGTATATCAGTTTTGTAGTCTAAAGTGACTTTTCTTTAACTTGGTCCATGTCTATATAACTACTTCTAATGACTATCAGTCTATTTCATTACAGAGAAGTTATTTCTGGAATCTAAAAAAAGTCTGTTTTCCTCTATTTTGAATAGCATTGTCTCACTTTACTGTACCTTGAGGGACAGGCAAAATTATATACCTCGAGTCTAGTGTTGTAACAAATGACATTGGTAGGCCTGTGTTTGTATGAGGGCCTGCTGCCTAATAATGCGATAATAGCTACCATATGTTAATTGTTTTCTATGGATCATGCACCATGCTAAAGACTTCACATAAATTATTTCATTCACATCCACTCCATTACTTCGGATTTGGTGTTAGTATCCAAATTCAAAGTACTTACCCAGGATTTAATATCTAATTGATGATTGGATCAGAATCTGGCATCTGCATTATCTCTTATTCATGTCTTTGTTACATATTTCTATATATTTATACATACAAATATGTACATATGTAATATAACGTTGATTTTCATTATTCATGGTAGTTTCGTTCTATAAAGTAACCACAAATACAAATTCACAGATACCAAACCATTGTTGCTAAGGGAAGTATAGAGTTAGGTTCTTGTGAGCCTCTGGTCACAACATATTCATCAATCCATCCATTCATAACTTTGTTTATGGTATTTTTGTTTAAAAACTCTTTACTTGGTGTTTATCACTGATTCATAAGGATTGGGCTCACAGTCAACAGCCCTACAACTCATGCCTGAAAGCTTACCCATCACCTTATTTATTGACCTCAGCTGGAAACCCACATTTTTTACTGCCTTGAACATGTCCATGAATGATTCCAAAAGCACCAAGTATCGATTTAGGTATTAAAAATAATTTTTAGCGAGTAAGCAAATTCTCAAATACAGTATTATGGAATCTTCAAATAATGAAGATTGACTGTACCTATATATAATATATGTGTGTATTTATATCCCTTCTCCCTCATGTATATGATTTCACTACCATAGGTACAAAATAATTAAACAATAAAGACTTGTAAAATCCTGTAAGAGGTAATTGCCAGTTTCTTTTAAATCTGGGAAAAGTAAAAAATTTGCCAAGAAGGGTAGAAGACTGGAACTAAATCAAAACATACCTACCCACTATTGTGTGTACTATTTTATTAGTTTTCTATTATAGAAATACATAGAATTCAATATTATATATTATAGCAGTTTAAAAATATCATTTTTTACCTATCAAATTACCCCAATTTGGTATTTATATAGGAACATATGTGGTTCAAATTAGTATTTAAAAATTACTTATTGGGATAATTTATATATAAAAGTCTTGATGTAATTTATTTCCAATAGAGTTGGGGAGATGAGAACTGGAGCAGAATGAGTCTAAAATTTATGCTCACATAAAATTCTGAAATACCTATAAGTATGGATTATTGAAAATTATAGCAAGAAAAATGTATTCACATTTTAGAGTTATAAATACTTCCTGTTCAGATTAAATTTGTATATTTTTCATTATTGCTTTTAATTAATATTTTTAAATCCATACCTTTGTATTTCTGTCATATTTCTGAAATGACATTAAACTAAAAACATTCTAGTCCTTTTAGCCTGAATATATGTAATTCTATATTGTAGTTCAATTTCTATATATCATATGAGAAATGTGAATGATATGAAATGAATATAAATATTTATTTTAAATGATGATAGATATCTCAAAACACGAAGCTTTAGTCCATTTTCCAAAATAATCTTCAAAATATATAAATCACTTTTTCAAAATTTTAATATTAAGAAAATGTTGTATTTGGATTATCCCAAATGCATTGAAGAATATATGGATTGATATAGTTCAAACAGTAGGTCCCAGAGCCTTTTTCCCCCAAAATATTATAGCAAAATACAGAAAATTTGGCTTCCAATGTATCATTAATTACTAGAGATTATTTTGGATCTTCATATCAGCTAGGATAAAATAATCATTTTCAGTTATATGTACTACCTGGAAAATATCTCACTGATTTACTAAGAATCATATATGGAGCCTTCCTTATATCTTCATGATAATTGAAATGCTTTCTACTTATGTTACATTAGTTAACCACTTTGAGTATCTTGCTAGAATTGATGGCATAATTACAGTTTTGTATCTAGAACAGCTGCACTGTGCATTCAATTTCCTTATACTGATGAGAAGAGGCAAAGGAACATTTGCATTAAGTATGTTTCATATCATCTCTGCCTTACTTTAGATCTTTAAGCAAGTTTAACTGAAGGCTCAATGCTTTTCTGCTTAACTTAATGTGTTAAAATAGAAAATTGTTGAGAGAAATTATCAAATTTTGCCCTAAGCCCCTCCTTTTGGCATTATCAAGGAGAGGAATAATTAATAGCTTAAAAGGTGACCACATAAGCCAAAGCCCACTCTGTCTGCCTAGAGCCTGCACCAAAGTTCGGTGTGTATTTCTGTCCTTCTCTCTCATTTCTCAGCAAGCTCTGTTCTTTTCCCCCATTTCCCAATAAATTATTTTTACTGGCCTGAAAAATAATAATAATAAATTACTTAAGACAAACTAAGAAATAACCCACAAATTAAACACTCAGAATTTGCAATGTGGCTCAAGAATAGGTCATATTAATAGCAATACCTTCACCCTCTTTATTTCCAATTTTCAATAATTTTGCTAATAAAGATGCAAACTTTCATAATAATTATTCAGATTTTTCACCTTTAAATTTCAGTGCCTTATCACAAAAGCATGGTCCGCCCACATTAGAATTATCTTTTCCTTGACTAGCTGTCTTGCCTTCAGACCTCAAAATTTTATTTTTTTTAGCATTCAGAGTGAAGGTAGGTATATCATTTCTACTATGTATTTTTCATCTGATAAAGATTACAGATAAAATGTAACTACTCTGATGATTTGATTTATGATTTGATGATGATTTGAAGAAAGGAATAATCCCTAGGAGGAAAGAAAGAAAGTGTGGTCATTTTAAATAAAACTTAACATAGAAACAGAACTGGGGAAGTGGATGTGGCTCAAGAGCTTGGGCTTCCGTCTATCGTATAGGAGGTCCAGGTTTCAATTCCCAGGGCCTCCTGATGAAAAGCAAGCTGGCCTGAGCAGTGAGCTGGCCCATGTGGCACACTGGCCCATGTGGCGACCTGGCCCACGCGGTGTGCAGGCCCACAGAAGAGTGCTGGCCCACACGGAGAGCTGGTGCAGCAAGATGACGCAACAAAAAGAGACACAAAGGAAAGATAATAAGAGACACAGTAGACCAGTGAGTAAATCTCAATCTCTTGAGGTGCTACAAGAGATTGGACAGCCTCTCTCCACCCCAGAAGATCCCAGGATTGGTTCCCGGTGCTGCCTAAAGAGAAGACAAGCAGACACAGAAGAATACATAGAGAGCAGACAGTGAGCGCAAAAGGGGGTGGGGGGGGTGGGAGGGGAGGGGGAGAAATAAATAAATCTTGGGGAAAAAAAAAAAAAAGAAACAGAACTGTATTTTCTGGGAAAGTATATGTGACCTCTCATAAACAAGCAAATTTTCAAATATTCAAAATCAAGTATCATATATAAGCTTTCAAAAATTTTATATTTTGTCACAAAAATTAATTTAAAAGTTAGTAACTAACCAGATGAGTTGGGAAAAAAAATCATGGTAATTAATAAATAATTTCCTCCCTCAGAATTTTATTATTCTTATTTCCTGAAAGAAAATTTAATAATTACATAATTCTGCCATGACTTGATTAACACCCATCCAGCAGTCCCCACCAAAACATTGTCCATAGGGGAGCAAAGGTGGCTCAAGCATTTGAGCGCCTGCTTCCCACATGGGAGTTTGGTCCCTGGTGCCTCCTGAAAACAAAGATAAACAACAAGCAAACAAATGAAAAAAAAAAAAAAAAAAAAAAAAAACAACTATTTCAGTTTGTATTTGGCAAAAATTACTTTTTGAAAGATAACTTCTATTTGACCAAATCACACTATATGAATCAAAACTATTTTTATATGGATTTTTAACATGCTCTAATCATAAAAAAGGGAAGAGCTTGATTGTAAAATTTTGATGTGGCAATAAGTTGATTGTCTCCTCCTAGTCCATCATCATAATAATATAGCTGAAATATAAAATAATATTTTTAAAGCTATTAATTTAATTGATTAAATTCTTTACTTAAATACCAAATCCTTTCTTGATAAATCATAAAATATGACCCAGGTACAACTTCTTGTCCATAACAAGCTGTACAGAATGTCATATACTTAAATGTGTATGAATTAAGTTTTGCTCTACAATGGAATTAGTTTTCTGCTAAGTTGTAAATGGACTTCACAATTGAGAAAACAAAATGTTATTTTAAATTAGATAGATTTAGCTTTAGAATTCTCATAAATGTATGAACTGATTCATGATACAAAGTATCTTTCTAAAACATAACTTGTGTTTAGTAAAGCTTGTAATGTATGAGTAATTTCTTGGTTTTTTAATTATTTGGGGTTATGCTCTGCATACATATTTTATTTAATTGTCACCTCTTTCAGGGGTGCTTCTTTTAGCATATTATTGCCCTTATTATTTCTTTATGATGTGTGCGTCTTCTATATAAAGGAAAAGTTGATCTCATATCATAAGATCTCATATAATGTCAAAAATTAAGGATCTTAATTTTACAATTATTTTGATTTTTGTAGCAATTATAATGGAACTGTTAAAAAAAATCTGGTAATAATCTAGAGGCGTAATTATCCCAGACAGGAGCCTGCATTTTCATTTTCTTCATCCCAGTCTACCTTTCATTTTCTATTCTTCCTAAATAAAATAAATTCAGTTTGCTGATTAATAAGCTCAGCTAGCTGCCTGCATCCAATTTTGTTCAATTTCTACATCATGAGTACACTTATGCCTGGAATTTAAATTTGTAAGTCTTTTTTTTTCCCAGAAGTTCCTTTTTTATCTCATTTCTGTTTTGGTCCATGACAGAGCTAATTATCTATACTTTAGCAAAGCTTTAAAAATCTTTACAAGTTGTTATATCAAAGATGGAAACTAAGTTCTCTATTTTCTTACATTAGGTATTTTTCTGATTAAACAAGAGAATGTGCAACATATAGTGTGTTCCAACAGTAGTGATTAACACTTAATCATATTAATTGAATGATATAGCAAATTTAAATCATTGGCACTCAGCTAAATAAAAAACACATTTCAAAGATGAGGCATCTATCAAAATAAGGAAAATAGTCTATTGGTAGGTTTCACGGACCTCAGAATTTTTAAGTGCTGTCTATTTTATCAAGCATGTCTAAAAACATACTATTTGAAACATAATAATTTTCTTAATTTTATTGTTTCATTATTCATAATTAAATGTTGTAAGAAAACATTTCTTCCAAAAATAATGTGAAAAAGAGAACTGCTTGGTCACCCTCTAATTGAAACACCATGAGTTAATCACAAGCCATAATTATATCCTCAGTATTATCGGGGTCTGGAGAGAAACAGATACCAAAGTGGCCTCATTTTTACATCTGTGATCAGATAAGTTTTATTGGACTGATAGAGACAAAGTGAAGAGAGTGCAGATAATGTGGGTAGAAACCCTGTTATTATATAAATATATATATGTGTATATATATATATATAATGCATATTAACATAAACATGTCACAAAATGTTTAATCCAACACTAGTTTTGAAGTAAAAAAAATTCTGCTTACATTCATGGGCTCTATTTAGGACAAAACTAATCTTAATTTAGAGTTAGGCATGTATATGCAATTTTGCCCACTCTAAATTGGAGTTGCTCTTTTTATGTTTTTCCCTTCATATTATTGTTTAGAATTTATATATTTCCATTTACATATTTGGGATTAAATTGAAATTACATAAACAGACCTGAGCTCTGTCTTTATACCACGTTTCTTATAGTAACTACATATATTTTATTCTTTTACTTTTCATGTCTGCTCCTTTTTTATAGTTTAGAATATAATTACTTGTGAAATGTAGAACTGACTTCTCACCAGTCTTATTGCAAAGAAAATGGAAAAATATTTATTGATGAATATCTTCCTTTCAAACTGATACTTTAGACATTTTTACAACAAAGTTATTAAGTTATTAGACCTTCCAAAGAAGTGTACTACATTTGTTTACTTTTAATGTGAAAAGTATTCAGGTCTGAAATGGATGAAGACATGACAAATGTAAAAAGGCTTTTCTCTTAACACAACTGATCTGCAAATTACTTGCTGCCGGAACAATCTAGGGAAGGCTTTTCATGACAGAAGAAGCTCACAGGATGTGCAATTATATGTACGATTTCATTCCTAGATCACAGTAATACCATCCAAAATTATTTCTGAATTAAGTTCTCACTTATATACTCTATCATCAACATTTACCAAAATATGCCATGCAAAAAATGACTCCTGGTTGTCATTTCATTTCTTTAAGTGTTAAATGAATGTAAGCTGAATGAGGGCAGGAAACATGTCTGGCTTTTTTATCATTATATTCCAGTGATAAGCAACGTGCCCAGTTCACAGTAGGTGCTGCATGTGTTACATAAATACTTGCTGTAAGTATGATTTAAAGCTATGTTAAGAAAGACAATAGTCAATCAAATTAGGATTCCTTAGTTGTAATCATCTTCATCAGTATTTTCCATCTCCTCATTATCCTTTTTCAATTTACACATATATTTTTCTTTAGCTTCTTTCTTACATATTCTGAAGTTATAAAATTTGGTGGGTAAAGTAATCGAAATTGAAAAGAAAATCGTCCTGGTTCTGTTCCTTTCCTATATCAATCCCAGTTTTAAAAATTTACTTGACATATCTGCTCAATTAAGGGTAATAGATTGGTTTTATAAGAAATGCTCAGGATTTTGTTCTATCAGAAAGGAAAATATTGTTTGAATTATACGATCTTTTTTTTTTTTGCTTTTTAAAAATTTATTTTATTTTTATTTATTCCACCACCACCACCCCCTCCCCCACCCCCACTGCCTGTGCTTGCTGTCTGCTCTCTGTGTCCATTTGCTGTGTCCATTCACTGCACATTCCACTGTGTCTGCTTGTCTTCTCTTTAGGAGGCACCGGGAACCAATCCTGGGACCTCCAACATGGGAGAAAGGCACCCAATTACTTGAGCCACCTCAGCTCCCTCGTTTGTTGTATCTCTCATGGGTTTTCCTCTGTGTCTCTTTTCTGTTGCATCATCTTGTTGCATCAGTTTACGACGACTCAGGCCAGCTCTCCATACCATGGGCCAGCTCCACCTTCACCAGGAGGCCCCTGGAGCCAAACCCAGGACCCGCCATATGGTAGACAGGAGCCCAATCGCTTGAGCCACATCCACTTCACTGAATCACATGATCTTAAGAGCCTCTAGTCCTGATACCAAAGCTCTATTTATCAGTAGGCAAGCCATGTGTGCCATAGCAAATTTAGCCACTTAAAATTCACAAAGACAATGTACTGCTTCTACCTAGTTATATTGGCTGGCTTTGTCTGATATTCAGTAACCACAGTCTTGGGAAGGAGAAAATAAATTTGAGATATATCTCCACTTAACACTAACATTCTTTTGAAGGGCAGAGATCACAGCATCCCCCAAGAGAAAATGCATTTTATTTTGTATCTCATGTTAATTTTATTCCATTTATCGGTGATAGCAAGACATGAATACAGTGTTGTAAAACACAGAATATTTTATGGTATTCCAAGGATCCATTATCATAACAGGAATTTTTGGCAAAAAACCTTAATAATTATCTCAAAGTTCTGCACATGTTGGTTTCTAGATGGTATATTTGAAAAGTATGAAATACATAAAATATGATGCATACAGTTGATCTTTGACATTTCAACACGTTATATTAATAGGATGTTATATAGAAAGAAAAAAGTTTTTTTAAAAAGTAGATTTATTTTTAAGATCACTAGAAATTATTGAAAAGATTGGAAATGTCCAGTGAGCACATTCTGTCATTCTGTTGGACTTTTTATGAAACATTTTGTGCATTTTTATGTATTTGAGCATTTTGAATATATCCTTAGCTCCTTTCTATTAGGAAATTATAAAGATAAACAAACTAAAGTCATTATTTCTTATTGATATACTGATAATATTCTTTTACATTAATTCTAATTTTCTAAATTTAATGATAATGAACGCATCTTGAAGAAAATTTAGAAAATTTAAATATGTACATTGATACCATTCTTAAATGATGTTAAGTACAAAATCAACCGAAATATAACTTTTCTGAGAACATTTATTCCCTAATTTACATTAGTAATCCTTTATTCTTAAATAATTCTCTTTTTTTTTTCTAGAAATGGCGAAATATAGGCTATATGTCATGCATGTGAGTTACTCCAATACGGATTGATAAAACTAATGGAATTTTTAAAAATTTATTTTGAAATGAATCCAAACTTAAGGACAGTTACAAAAATAATACAAATTCTAAACAGAGAACTCCAACTCTCTTTTCCCCCAGATAACCAGATCAACCAATTTTAACATTTTGTTAAAATTTGCCATTATCAATCTATCAGTCCATCTATCTATCCATCTATCTGTCTGTCAATACATTTTCTGAACACTTGAGCGTAGGTTGTATACATTATACTCCTTAAGCACTTAATATTGCCATCTGTATTTCCTAAGAACAAGCATATTCACTTGGGTAACTACCTTAAGTGCTGTTATCAAGTTCAAGAAATTTAACGTTGATGTAAAGCATTCTATTTCTGTTTCTTCCTTTTGTTTTTTAAAAGCAATTTTATTGAAATATATTCACACACCATACATTCTATCTAAAGTGTAAATTTAGTGGCTTTTGGTATAATCAGAGTTCCAATAAATTCCTTTTGAGCCTTTGTACCACCGTTGATAGATTCCATTCAGAATCACATATTGTATTTAATTGTCACTGTCTCTTTATTTGCTCATTCTTTTTTTCAATTGTGGGAATATATATTGAACATAAACTTTCCCATCTCAACCACTCCCCAGCATGTCACTCAGTGGGACTACTCTTGTTTACAACGTTGCAATACCTTCACCACATTCTATGAGTAAAATTTTCTCATCTCCTGAAACAGAATCCTACACTCATTATGCATCAACTCTCCATTCCCCCTGCCTCCCACCCCTGACATCCTGTACTCTAATTTCTGTCTGTATAAGCTTGCATATCCTCTGATATTTTCTTTATATTACCATGGGGCTCAAATTTAACTTTCTAAGTCTATAACTTCTCATTTGCTTATATACGAACTTAATTTCAATGATATACAAAAACTATGTTTTAATACCCCCCTCTGTCCCTCAGCCTTTAGGCAGTTCTTGTCACAAATTGCCTGTTTATATATTATGAGTCCCAAACCAGAGATTTATCCTTTAGTTTTATGCATTTGCTTTTTAGCTCCTGCAGGAAATAAAAAGTGAAGTTACAAACCAAAGAAACAGTATTACTGGCATTTACATTTACCCATTTCATTACTCTTACTTGAGATCCATATTTCTTCATGCAACTTTGATCTACTATCTACTTTACTTTCATTTCAACCTGCAGAACTCTTTACATCTTTTGTAGGGCCAGTCTAATGGTGACAAACTCCCACAGCTATTCTTTATCTTAATCTTTCCCTCATTTTCCTCCCTATTCCTACTTATATTTAATTTCAGCAAATAAAAACAAATAGTTATGTTAAAGCAATGATAAAGTTTTAATACATCATTTACTGTTCTTTTCTATGCAATATAATTTAGTAAAAATGACAGTTCAGAAAGTAAAACCTTGCGTTTACTAACATTAGAGAGCACACATTAATATTAATTTTCAGACATGTTTTTAACAGATTATTGAATCAAACTTCTTCCAAAAATTACATTTTCAATATGTGTACATTGCTTGATCACTCTGATTCTATCAGTTCTATATTTCTGTTTCTACAAATCCTATCATTACTTAGGTAAGTCCTACATGACATATATTAGTATATGCATATCCTTCTAATAATATGTGCTTCTTTTTTTGAGATAAACTAATACACTTGAACTTTGAGATTCATACTTAACATGAGTCAAAGGTGTTGAAAAATTTCTTCCAGCATTATCTGTCTAGAAATTTGTCAACATCTAGTTTTTCTCACACTCCCTCATTTTTCAATGGCAGTTTTGCTGGATATAGAATTCTTGGATGGCAATTTTTTTTGCTTTAAGCACTGTATGTCTAGAGCCAACAATCCGTTGCCCCAGCCATCCACTAGACTTCTGTCCCACAGCATTCTGTAGGAAAGCTCTGTGAATTACCTATAACATGCAGGGCAAGTTCTGAAATGGCAGGTCCCTCAGGCCACCACCAGAGAGACTGAACCAGACATACATCTCCCAGAATGTTCCGCTGAAACTGGAACCCGGGATCTACATTGGGAGCACAGGCTGGCTCTGTGCCAAGCTCATGAGAGGTAGAAGAGAGCTGCCAGGGTGCCACAAGATCCTTCAACTTTTAAGTAGGCTTTTTGTCGATTTGGCATGTGCCCTTTCACTACAGATTGTTTTCTGGAACTTTGAGGAAGAGGGTTCTGCCAGTTCTTGCTGGTTGTTCAAAACTTCTGTGGAGCAACAGAGCCTGATGCATCTCGATTCTGCCATCGTGATCAGGGTAGGAGCCAAATAATAGAATTTTATACCCTTCAGTTCATGAATGAGATTTGTTTTCACCAAAGATATATTTTGAAATGTTGTAATATAGATATGACAATTTAAATTAAAGCTTCAGAATTTGTATTCTGGAAGCATTTTCAGTGATTCCTTGTGCTGAATTTCATTGTAAGGATTGTTTATTTTTTTGGAAAAAGACAAATTGCAAGCATTGAGAGAGAGAATTCATTATCACTTTTCAAAGGGTTATGAAGAAGAAAGAAAATGCTTTATTTGACTCTTATCCACTGCCATGTTTCCCAAATTTAACACCAACCATAATCACATTAACTGAGCGTCTCCTATAGCCAGGTACTATGTATGTTTTAGTCATGTAATCTTCATCCTGAGCAAGGAATAATATTGGTCAAATACCAAATAGTTGATTTTGAAAGTTATTAATATTTGGAGGAACAGAGGTTGAATCTTAATCATGGAATAAATCTCTTAACTATAAGGATAAATCTGAAATTTATTCCAGACATTAAGTATTATAATTTATAATTTAAAATATTTTATCAAATTTTTAAACAGTGAAATTATACTGTAGTTTCCTGTATATATAGTTTCTTGGCACTATTAACCTCTAGATTGCTCCTGAGTGCACTATAGTACACATTTTGGTACACAATAAATGCTCATTTTCAGATATGGTTACTGGAAGTACAATTTATTTTCTGGGTACTTAATTTTCTTTAATCCTATTTTCTTTTTTCCATAAATATTTATATATTTATTAGGTCTGGATCAAAGGTGAGTTATCTCAAATATTGTTTAACAAATTTTGAAGTTTTTCAATTCAAGAAATTGGTATTGCATGTATAATTTAGCTACACTGCATGAGAAAAAATTTTTAAATAAAGCTTTACTTTTTAAAATATTCTAATGTCCTAAATGAAATTAAATAACTAAATAAGTAATTATAGTTTAAATAATAAAATTTTAAATAAAGTTTTTTTAAAAGGTCCTTTCATTAAATATTATGCTTAGTAGTACACTGTATAATACTATAAATATGAAAAGTATGTTATAAACTAATATTTTTCCATCTTATTAAAATTATTCTAATAAGATTTTATATATAGTGTTTTTCTAAATTTATAAAATATATGTGCTTAATATGTATATTTATAGTCAACCTATTTTCATATTTATTTATTTTTAAGTTCTTCAAAATTGTTACAAATTAGTAATTGTAACTTTTTTCTTTCAGTAACAGTAACAGGTTGATAGAGTTCAACATATAAAACACATAAGGTTTTTCAACTTGAAATTAGATCTAAAATCCTCACCTATCTATGATAGTGAATATTCTGATTTTACCAATAAATCCAAATGACATACTTTATCCTCACCACTCATATCGTACTGATGATCTACATAATAGTCAGGCATTAATTGATCAGGGTTATACCATGTTCTGGGATGCCAGAAATATACTTGAATGGGCACTTGACTATTCATCCTCCCAAAGGCCACATAAGCAACTGAGGTCAAAGAGAAGATTTTGGCAGAATTCGAGGATTAAACATGGAATTTGGAATATCTCCACAAGGTATTATTATTCCTTTTTGCAGATGGGAAATTTAGTAAGTGGCAGACCCAAGAGTAAAATTTAAAAAATAAAATATCTCCTTCCTTTCACATAAATCTGATGAGCATGAATAATTTGGGCCCTACAAAAATCCTTTATCCTCTACCTACTTAGTATGCAGTGAAATATGAACTTTTCCATCAGCAATTTGTCAAGCCAAAAGTATCTCAGGTCCTTCATTCATTCATAAAGCAAAAATTTGTTGCACAACTTTTTAAGGACAGACTCTGTTTATGGTATTAAGAGTAATCCAGTAGACAAAAAAATGTTTCTGCTTTTATGAAACCTTTATTTTGTTGGATAGTGACAGGCAATAAAAAATAAACAAATAAATGTATAGTGTATAATGAGCTAAGAAGAAAAGAAAGAGCAATGGATCAGAGTGTGACAATGAGTCTTATTTTAGATTAATGCTCACAAAATTCTCTTTGATAAAGTGGCATTTGAGCAGCCATCTGAATGATATGAGGGACAACTTTGAAATCTTTAATATAGAAATTGTCTCTAAAGGTGAAATGGAATGTGTTCAGCTCATTTATTTATGAACTGCCTTAGTAAAGATTCAGTGAGAGAGATACCATTGAGGCAAATTTGTTGTGGTGATGGCTTTAAGTTTTGTTTTGTTCTGATCATAAAAGCCTTCTGGGCTCAAATCTACATAAACATAAAATGTCATATTTGAGTTCTTTGAAATTCCTAAGTATTTAAAAAGTGAAGCATAAATAGTGACAACTCTATTTGTTCTCCACCAGAAAATACAATCCAAATTTGTCACCTAATTAATGACATCTAGGTTTGAACTCAAAGTCTCAGGGAGTTTGAAATTCAAATAAAAATTATCAATGTTAGGGTATATAAGAATTATACTAATACAGAGAAGCATTGAATCAGAAGCTCTTGAACTAATAAATGGCTGACATAAGCCTAAGGCAAAATGAAAACATCACAGAATACCTGCTTTTTCTAAAGGCACATACTGACTTATAAAAAAGGACTATATCACAAGAATATTGTTAAAATATTTATAATCCTCCTTCTGTTATGTCTTTCTTCTATAGTCTCCAAGAGTAATAAAGTTAGATTCTAAAGAATAATTGCTCTATCAATTAACTCATCCATCATTCTGTGTTTATTCAGCAATTAAAATGTTGACTGTAGAGTCCACTATAAGCAAATTTAACAACCTGTGTTTCAGTCACTGAGTTTTTCTTTGAAGAATACACAGGGATTAAACAGAGTTCCTATTCTTGAGTCAGTTTATAGTCTCTAAAGGATAAAATAGATATTTAAACTAAATATAATAGAAATGTGATAATGTGATGATTTTTTAAAAGGCAGAAAGGTTGCATACAGGCCTAGTCTAGCCTATATGACCATATGTCTGAACTTACTATGCTATGCCATTTTCCTAAGTCTCTAGTTTTGTCATTTACAAACTATTTTGATTGTTCTACCTTTAAAAATTACTTACCCTATTAAAAATTTCTTGCATTTCATAAAAAGTTAAGAATCACCTGGTCAATATCTACCAAAAAATCTGCTAGAATTTTATTAATATCTATAAATCAATTTGGGGATCTTTGGGATCTTCCAATCCATGAAATATCCGTGATTAAATATGCCATTTCTTTGGGCTTCTCCAATTTCCCTGAGCATTAATTTGTAATTTTCAATGTAGAGGTTTTAGATACCTTTTTATATAGACATCTTATTAGTATTATATGATTTTTGGTGCCACTGTAAATGAAATTGGTTTCATAATTTCAATTTTCAATTTTTTGTGCCTAGGAAATAAAAAATACAACTTATTTTTGTATATTGACCTTGTATCTCAACAATCCTCAGGATTGGAGAATGAACTATAGATGAAAGTAGACTTACTGGTATTCTACTATAGACTTGTTGTGATTATAGAAATGGAAGAAACTATATCATTGATGTGGAGGCAGTGGCCACAGGAGTTTCTGAGAGTAGGGAGAGGGAAAAACAGGTGTAATTTAGGGGCATTTTCGGGACTTGGGAATTGTCCTGAATGACATTACAATGAAAGATACAAGGCATTACATATCTTGCCATAACCTACAAAATTGTACTGGAGAGAGCGTAAACTACAATGTAAACTATAATCCATGCTTAGTGGCAATGCTCCAAAATGTTTTCATCAGTTGTAACGAACATACCCCAGTAATGAAGGATGTTGTTAATGTGGGAAAATGTGGGAGATATAGGGAGAGGGGCATATGGGAATCCCCTATATTTTTATGTAACATTTATGTAATCTAAATAACTTTTTAAAAAATAAAAACAAAAAATATGTTTTAGAAAATTAATCTACTAGTTACAGTAGCTTTGTAGAGTCTTGAGATTTTCCAAAAATTATATTACCTGCATTTAAAGACATTTTTATTTCTCCCTTGCTAATCTGAACACCTTTTCTTTGTTTTTCTTGCCTTATAATAATGACATGGATCTCCAGTACAATATTTAAAGGATGCGTGTTAATAAGCATCCTTGCCTTGCTCTTGATCTTTCATCCTGAAGAAATTATTGTAGCATTTATTGTAGACAGTGTATTGTCAGATAGTGACAAATTTTCAAAAATAAAAACTTAAATATATTTTATTTTTACTTTATTCCTTAACGATACATTTGTTGGATATAGACTTCTGTTGGCAGAGTTTTGTTGCTTTTTTCCCCAGCATCTTCTGTCCTCCATGGTTAATTACGGGAAATCAGTGGACTCTCAAATTATTGTTTCCATTCTATATAATCTGTCATTTTTCTCTAGCTGCTTCGAAGACATTTTTCTTTATCTTAGGTTTTCAGGGACTTGATTGTGCTGTTTCAGGGTGTGGTTTGTTTGAATATATCCTGATTGGGGGTTGCTGAACTTCTTGAATTTGTAAATTTATGTATTTCACAAAATATGGGTAGTTTCCAGTCATTATTTCTACAAGTATTTCCCATGTCTTATTTTCTCTATCATTACCATAGAAAAATATTGTTTCCTTTTGTAGAGAATATACTTTTTGTGAGAATATACTTTGAGACTATGCAAATATTTGTTTTTCTTCATACTTTCACTCACTAGTTTTTCATCTGTCAATGATTCTTGATTTGCAAAAAGTATTTCCAAGGTGGTAGCTAAGTGGCATTAGCCAAAGATTTTCTTTTTCCATTATTTCTTCTACATTTATTAATTTGATATTTATTGTAAGAAAAAACTTTCCTTTCTCTCCAATTTATTTAATTTTTAATTACTTATATATTAAAATACATTCAAGGATATTTATTTTACTCCATGTATTTTAATCCATTACTACCCCAAATGTGGCCATTGGGAACTCCTTCAGGTTGGCTCCTGTGTGTCCATTCAATGACACCTTCTTTTTTTTTTTTTTTTTTTTAGTTTTTCCCAACTTTCTGGCACCATAAGATGGTTTTAGGCTCATCTTGTTCTTTCTCTCTGCTCCAGCCATGGAATCAGCTATTTTGCCAAACAGCTTTGGTTCATTTTATTAGATAATGATATTTAAAAGCAAAGATCTTGGCACCAGGTGTCCTCATGGATACTAAGGTGTCATTGCGTCAAGGTCCTCTCAGCAGAAAGTATCTGTATGTATATGTACATGCACATGTACATCTATATCTATAGCTATAGCTATAGATAGATCACTTTCCAATCTAGATATCTTTCTTTCCTTTGCCTCTTATACAATGTTGAATAGAAGTCCTGAAAATGGCCATCCTTGTCTAGTTGCTTATCACAGAGCAGCGGTTCTCATGCAAGGTTAATCTGCCTCACCCTCCCCCCAGGAGGCATTTGGCAAAGTCTAGAGACATTTTCAGTTGATACAAGGGGAGGGGGGAGGCATGACTGGCATCTAGTGGACAGAGGCCAAGAATCCTACTAAACATCCTATAACGGACAATAAAGACCATCACAATAAAGATTTGGATTAAATCTTTGGATTAAAAAATCAATAGTACCAAGAAACCTGACTTAGAAGATAAGCATTTATTCATTTACTTAGACTATTATGTTAACTGTAGATCCAGGACTTAGCAAAAGGGGCAAACCAGAGCCAGACTAAATCTTACCAAAAATGCAACCCAGACATACCTCAAAGCAAACCTTAATCGAATTAAGATAATCAGCCTCCAACCTATCTGTTATGTAAAAACAAGTGTAAAACATGTCAGGTGAAAGAAAACAATATCTGCTACAAATATAGCCTTTTATATTCAATCCAAACTATTAAAAAAGAATATACAATGTATTGTTAATCTGCCTTTGCTAAGGGAAAAAGCAAAGGTAGTTATTCAATATATTGGAATTGCTATATAAGAAATTTAATTGAGATATGATTAATATGCTCAAGAAAATAGAGAAAAATGAATTATGAAAAGAAGGACTATAATAGAGAATAGGAAGCCAATGAAAAATTAGAAAATAAACTACAGAAACTTTAAAATTAGAACTCAGTCAATGCATTTAATAGTCTATAAGACAAACAAAATACATGAATCTTTAACAGAATATGGCTCAATAGTAATTATCCAAAGCACAGAGATAAAAATTTTAAAACAGGAAAAATGTAAGAAACATATCTGACACAGCCAAAAGAGATAATATATCTGGAATTATGCTAAAAAAGGGTGAAGAGAAAAATATAATCAAAACTATATGAAGAGTGTCAACAGAAGGGTAAATTAAAGTTCCCAAATTATACCAGGTACATGTAACAAGCAGTATAGTCTGTCCTGATAGCTCGGACTGAGAGCATATGATATTGAAAATGGGGAGAAAAATAATATCATACACAAACAGCGTCCTATATATTTTTAGGTAGTTATTTAACAGACAAATGGTATTACAATGTATCAATAATGGAAGGGGGGGCACCATTAAGCAATGTATGCCTGTGAGTCTTCAAGCTTTGGGAGGAAATTCATGTATTGTGAAAACTAATATTAAATGATATGAACTGTAAATGTGTAATCTATTTTAGATGACCAAGGCATATTTTTGTCTTTCTCACCCATGAAATAATAGCTGACTTGTTTTCTCACTAATTTAATTCAACCAGCTATTTTTATAAAGACCAAATTTTGACATTTATTATTTTATCCAATGCAATGATTATGTCCAAAATAGTCTCAGGGTTTCCTGAATTCTTTTTGTCATTTAACTTCCTCCTGTGCAAGTCAAGTAAAAAAATAATCTCTGTTTAGCAAGAAGTTTCTTTGTCCCCTTTAACCAAATAAAAGGGTCATTTTGCAATTTCTCCTGAGAAAATAAGAATTCCACTGAGAAAATATGTACAATGTTCTTTTGGTAATGCGTTGCCCTATGCTACCAAAGATTCTTCACAATTTCTTTGAAAAGTAAAAAGTTCCTCCACAACAAACAGTATCAATGCAGAATAAGATTAAAATCTACTTGGCAGACAGTAAATGGTATTAAACCTGATAAGGGTCTATCCAAAGATAGAAGTATAAATTATTTCACCCCTACACCCTTTGAAAAAAATATATTCCTATAGAGATATTTCTCACAAGGATTTTTTTTTTAAATAGGTGGGCACATTCAAAACTGCACTCAATTTTGGAGAAAATCTTACTTAAAGCAGTTGTATCTAATATTAGCTAGGCATTACTTATTCTTATTTCTTTATTTTCTGTTGATTGGTAAACTGATAAAGTGATATGGTAAGTGCAGATTTTTCATAGAATTGCTTGAATTTTTCCCTGTATCAAAAGACAGTGTTTTAGTTTCCTCATTGTTAAAGCACATACCATGCAATGGATTGGCTTAAACGATGGGAGTTTAATGGTTCAAGGTTCTGAGGGTAAGAGAAATCCAAATCAAGTCATCAGCAAAGAGTTGTTTTCTTCCCAAAGACTGGCAGCTACCAGTGATCCTTGGTCCTGAGCTCCTCTGTCACATGGCAATGCACATGGAGGCCTCTTCTGGCCTTTCCTTTCTCTTCATGGTTCTATTGACTTCCAGCTTCTGGCTGTTTCCTCAATGGTTTTTTTTCTTTCTTTGTGACTTTGCCTACAAAGTCCTCAGTAATAAGATCAAAACCCATCCTGGACCATACCTTACCTGACGTAAATTCATTAAAAAGTTTTATTTACAAGGGTTCATACCAACAGGAATGGATGAAGTTTAAGAACAAGTTTTTCTGGGGTACATAGCTCCAAAACACCACAGACTACAATAAAATTTTAAAATACTTTTTTTTACCTCTTTGATAAAAAAGATAGTGTGTTGATAATGCTTTCATAAATTCATTTTTGTTTGCACTTGTCACAAATTTCTAGTATGTAGTTAAAATCAAGAATACAATGATAAAGTAAAAGCAAAAATTGATAATGATGCTCTGAATTTAGAAATGAGGAAGAAACTGAATGGCCTGAATCACGGTCACTTAAAGTACAATAAGAAATGAGTTTAATGATAACTTTGCATATATTTTATATTTAATTTTCATGGTTATCTGTATACTGAATATATTTAGAGGACATTTCCAACAGAAGCTGCATAGTGATATGGAGCCTAGGAAATTTAGGGACGGGAACCTAAAAATGTACTGATCCTCATTCATTCAATAGGCAAATATTTACTAACAGAAAAACACCCTTATTTATTATTAAAATATTGATGACCAAACCATTGAGGCAAACAGACCCATGAAAAGATAAATACAATAATTGTAGTAAGAGCAATTAATGGGCACATATAAAGACATATGCATATGCTACCTCAATTCAGTGATGGAGGCGTTGGGGAAGGGTGGTCTAGGAAGCAAATTATAGAAGCCAATGCCTAAATAGTTATTATATGTGAAACGCTAATACATGTGATATAACTTAAACCTCACAGCCCTAAGAGTAAACTTTTATTCCCATTTTGTGAATGAGGATACAAAAATTTCATGAGACTGATTAAACTGCCCAAGTTTATATTGCTACCACTTGTAGCACTACAGCCTGTAATTGTATTGTAATTATTGTATTGTAATTATTAGGTTATGTGCTTCTAGTCTACTAGACTGTGAGTAACTTGAGGGCAAGAAATGCCTAGCAGCTAACACAGAGCATGTGTGTCGGTTGAGATGGAGTCAGAAGTGCAAATGGTTTATTAGAAGGTAAGCCTGTGAATGATAAAATGAAAGAAAGCAGAACTGGTCAGGGAAAGCCTTTAGACTGTGATGCAGATCCAGTACCTGCGAAAGGACACCAGGAAGAAGCAGAACTGAGCAAGGAAAGTCTTAGACTACAATGCAGATCTGATAATAATTTGAGCACATCTACTGAGATATTCAGAGCAAAGATAGCCTATTAGCAGAGTCCCACATTGGACATAAATAGCAGGTCCCAGAATCACCGTTAAGACCAACATGGATTATGGCTCCAAAACTGAGGCACAGCCTGAAGGTGCTGCAGCTGCAGCCTGTCAGCTAATTATGCCCATGTAGCTGAAGCACAAATTCTTTCCTAATAAAATCTGAGCAGTACCCCTCCATGGCTACCATTGCCTGCTACTTAATACTAATCTGTTGAATAAATGAACTAAAGAAATAGTAGAAGGAACAGTGAGCAAGAATATTTTAAGAGTATATATTTTTTTCTTGGAGATGAGGGAAGAGATTGATATAAAGAAAATTAGAATAAAACTTGAACTCCTAGATAAGCATGTAACTAACATATAAATTTGAAATAATAATCAGAAGGGCTAAATTTAAAAAATAGCAACAAAAATTACCAAAAAAGGCATTGAGTAGCCCAAATAATTTTGTTTATACATGAAGTGATTCTAATCTGTTAAAAACGCCACATTTAACATAAAAATTAATAGAAATTAATAGCATAAAACTACCCTACAATGACAGAGAATATTTGTCAGAAATAACCATCAATTATTGCATTAAAACACAAATGCTAAGGTCACTGTCATTTTACTTTGTATTTTCCTGGAGTTTTTGGGCAGTGCAATTAAGAAGAAAAAAGGAATAAGAAATAAATACCAGAAATGAATAGTCAAATTGTTATTATTAATAAATAATTTGAATGAGTACCTAGAAAATCCAAGTGATGCAAATGAAAATTATAGAACCAGTAAGAGTATTTAAAGAGGTGGTATGGTATAAAATTTTTTAAAAATCAATATACCTAAGTTACTATGAGGCATCAGAAAATTAAATGGAGGAGAAATAGGATTCTACTCTTAATAGGTATTGTTTGAAAAAAAAAAAAAAAAGTAAAATGCCAAAATTAAAGCTAATAAATATAAATATATATGAATAAAATAAAGCTTTCTTGATGGATATAAAGGAGATCAAATCATTTATATATTTAATGTATTTTCAAGCAAAATGTTAACTGTTTTAAAGGGGTCTTGACGGCTTGATAAATTAGCCTTAATTACCTAAAAATATTCATTAAAGAAAACTAATAAAATATGTTCTTATCCTATATCAAAACACTAATACTAAAACAGTATTTATTGTCCAGTGACAGAAAATTAAGAGAAGATAATTATGCATGTGCAAAAGTTTAGCACATGATAAAGGGAGCAGTTGAAATGGGGGAGGGCAAGGGAGATAGGAATTTTTATCTAAGGAGTGTGTATCTCATCCCTGCTCCAACTGAAAGCAATCGATAGCTGCTGTGATCTTTGGTGAGATCTACTATAAACCTAAAGAACATTTCCTTCCATACCTCCATCACCTTTTGTGTGTGTGTGTGTGTGTGTGTGTGGGCATGCATTTATTTCTAAGTACTTATATTGCAACAAAGATTTTAATAATAAATTTTAATGACCAGAGCCATGTTATGACATTTTCATATACTGCTGCAAGATAGTTTTAGAGTTCTTTTAAAAGATATTTCTATGATTGTGAGTGCTGTTTGATAGGTATTGCACATCTGAGGTTGGTTGATGGGTCTGAACTGAGCCTCCATCACCTTTTTATGGATTCAGGATCACACTCTGCCTCTTAGGGAGGCTCATTAATATCCTGAGCCATTAAAAAGAAGATTTCACTTAGGTTAAGTTGTGTGGGGATTGAACAACGTTTCAGAAAACACGCTGGTCAGTATAATACTTGACATTCTGACACTGTTGATAGAAAGTTTTTATTGCTACTATTGAGAAGACACCATAGCAGACCTGCAGCACAGGCAATGCATGACAGTACCTCGAATGGAAGCTCAGCAGTCTCTGAATACTAAATTAAGTATTCTTCCTATAGATCAGTCCCTGTAGTTTAGATCGGTTCCTGTAATTTAGCCCCACTGAGATTTTTTTCTAGGACTATCTTTTGTCTCTCCATTTTCCCAAATCAAAGTAAATATGTTTGGTGTTGGGGAAAATTTACTCTGATTCAAACATTTTTCTTCTCTAATCTAAGTTACTTGGTTAAAAGAATCAAAAGTCTCTTTTTTCCCACTAAGAATATTTATCTGAAACATGAAAACTTCAGAATCTTACTTAAATGGTATAAAGGTAATTAAGGAGATAGCCAAATAGCCAAAATGTTAAAGTTAGTTCAACTTCATTAATAACTAAAAAAATTCCAATAAAGCAAAATGAAATCTTTTCACTATTTAATTTTGAAAATATTAAAATAAATGATAATGGTCAATGTTGTCAATGGTATGGAATGTGTAAAAACTCATGCCCTTTGGGTGAAAAGTTCAGAGTTCAAGAATTTAATGAATAATTTGGCACTATGTATTTACAATTTTAAATATGCATAATGTTATCTTACTGTTCAGTTTGTGAAAATGTACTTTACAGAACAAAACAACTTCAATTAGAACACTGTGTGTAAAAAAAATGCAAAAAAACTAAATGTCTATTCACAGAAAACTTTTTAAATTTTGGCAAAACACTGCATTTAAAAATATGGGGCAATTAAAAAGACATAATTGTGTATTAAATGGAAAAATACAGTATATTACCAAATGGAAAAAAGAAAGATGCCAAAAAATATATATAACATGAACCTGGGACCATCCAAACCTCTCTCACTTTCTCACAGATTTTGTTCCTCAATTTTCCTTTTCATTTCCCATATCAGCCAATTCTCTTGTTACTGATCATTTCAATTATCACCCAACTTTTAAAAAAAAAAGTGAGCCTCTCCTCACCCCAAGCTTCTTCTAGTCTTTTCAAATTTTACTGCGCCTTCCCAAAAAAACACCTTGAGAGAACTTCTTTTCTCCACATTCACACTGCCAGCTTAATTAATTTAGAATGTTACTTCTCAATTTTTATATATGTGCTTTGTTGTAAAAGTGGTTAAAAAAGCATTTGCTGAGTAATTTACCCCTTAATAAAAATTAGCATTACATGAAATATGTATAAATAAAACTAATGAAATATTAAATACTTCTTCCAAATGCTACAAAGAAAACCAAAAAAATCTCATCTTAGGAGAAGGAGATTCAATACTGTTCAAAAGCTTATAAAGTGTTGCAAAAATTAAATGCTCAAGTTGAGAAATAGAGTGTTTGGGAAAACAGTAGCTGTGTCCTTATATCCCAAATCACATATTGGGAATAAGAATCGAATATAGTTCAGTGGACATAGAAAGTTGTTTCATTTTGCACGGACTGAAAAACAAGGGCAATAGTTTTAGAGCTAAAGAAATTTAGGCCTCTCCCAATTGAATTGCTTTGTCACATTTAGACACTTTTAGGCAACAATACTTTTGCTCCTAAGATAAAGAGAAATGGGTATCCTTCTTCAGCTTCTTCAGGATAGAATAACAGGGGCCAATTTACTCTCCAGCCTGACTCAGCTTAGAAGTGGACAAACAAGTGAAACAATGGCACTCAAGACCCTGGACATCAGGCAATGTAAGTTAGTGATCCCTGAGATACAAGAAACAGATAAAATGATTGCCCCAGCTTATTGTATGGGGAATGGTGCAGGGAGAAGGGACCCATGCAGTTTTTCTAAGTTGAGAGATGGAGCTGAAAGCCCAGGGAGACCTAGGCAGGGAGCGTTCTCAAGACAGAGCACTGAAAAAAAGAGAATGCACAGGGAGAGGATCCCAAGATATGCACAGGATCTCTCTCAAGTATTCAGCTGGATATTGATTAGTGAATGTGAGTAAGAAAAATAAGTAAGGACTGAGAAGAATACCTATAACAATTAGAGGGAAGAGTGTGTGGAGAGCAAATTGGCAGAGAATAATGCCTTTTCCCAATACCAGACTGAAAAACTTTATGGCGCTATTGGGTTTTAAGTATGATTTAAGGATGTTTGCCTTCACATCTAAAAAGCGATTAATGCAATTCACCATATTAACCAAATAAAAAAAGAATATCAAGTGATAATCTAAATATATGCAGAAAAAGTATTTTATAAAATTCATCATCCATTCCTAATAAAAAATCTCAGCAAACAAGGAATCAAAAGGAATTTCCTCAATTTGAAAAATAGCATCCAAAAAAGTGATGTCCATTCTTATCAGTTCTATCCAACTTTGGACTAAAGGTTCTAGTTTGTTCAATAGTGAGTGAAAATACAAAGGCATATAAATTAGAAATAATGAAGTTAAAGAGTCTTTATTCACAGATGACATGACCGTTTCTGTAGAAAATGATGGTATTTAGGGAAATAATACTAAACTTTTGAGTGACTTTATCAATGTTGGAAGATAAAAATATAAAAATTAATTGTAATTCTATAAAATGACAGCAAATAATCAGAAATTGAAATTTCAAAAATACAAAACTATGAAATATATGGGATAAATGTAACAAAAGATATGAAAAACCTATACAGCAGAAACTACAAAATGCTGCTCAAAGTAATTAAAGAACATCTGAATAAATCAAGTTATACCTTTTGCTGATAATTTAGAAGATTAAATATTACTAATACTGAAATTGTTCTCAAATTTGTCTAAAGACTCAATGCAACCACATTCAAAATCCCAGTTGACTTTTTTGTATGAAATGTCCAGCTAATTCTAAAATTCATATTGAATTGCATATGAACTAGAATAGCCTAACAGTACTTTGGAAAATTGGAACAAATTTGGAGGTTGACACTACCTGATTTAAAAACAATATAAAGCTACAGTGACTAAGACATGTGGTATTGAAAAAGAGACAGACAAATAGTTAAATGGAACAGAATAGAGTCCAAAAATAGACCCACAATTTTCAGTATATTTGTAATGGTAAATCTGAGGAGAAAGGATAGTCTTTTCAACTAATGGATTTAGAACATATCAATATGCGGGAAAAAAAAAACAAATCTTCAAGCCATACTAAGCACTATATATAAAATTCCACTTAAGATGAATCTTTGACCAAAATGTAAACCTGCAATTTTAAATATTCCAGAAGATAACAATGGAAAAATCTTTGTGGCCATGGTTTAAGCAAAGATTTTTTCCATAGGACATCAAAAGCATGACCCAGTAAAAAAAAAAAAGGTAAGTTAAACTTCACCAAATTTAAAAACTACTACTCTTCAAAAGACAGTGATATGACCAGAGAAATTTTTTTTAAAACTCAGACTGGAAAAAATTGCAAAACATATCTAATACAGGTCATATCCAGAATATATAAAAAGTTCCCAAAAGTCAATAATAACAAAACAACTCAATTTTTAAAATAGGCAAAAGATCTTACTTTTTGCTTCACCAAAAAAAGTAGACAGATATCAAATGAGCATGTCAAAAGATAGCCACATCATCTGTCATTAGGGAAATGCAAATGAAAACCACAATGAGATACCACTGTACACCTATTATAAAGGATAAAATTAAAAGGCATGACCATACAAGTTTTTTCAAGGATGTGGAAGAACTGGAACTCTTATACGGTGCTGGTGAGAATGGGAAATGGTACAACTACTTGGAAAGAAGGTACTTTCTTACAAAGTCAATCATACCACTACCATACAACCTGTCCTAGTTTCCTAGGACTGCTGTAACAAAGTAACAGCACTGGTTTGCGTAAAGCAATAGAAATTTGTCATCTCAGTTCTGGAGGCTAGAAGTGTGAAATCAAGTTATCAGAAGAAATATGCTTCCGTTGAAGAATTTGGGAAGTATCTTTTCAATGCCTCTTTTCTGGCTTAGGTGGTAGCTTATTGACAACGTAGGACATTCTCCCCTCTGTCTCTCTGTCTGTGCCTAATTTCCTCTTTTTATAAGGATACCAGTTGTGGCAGTTTGATATTATTTTATGCATCCCCCAAAAGAGAAATATGTTTTTAAACTAATCTATTCCTGTGGGTGTAATATCCTTTGATTGCATTAAATTTTGTTGAGGGTCCTTTGATTAGATTACTTGATATGATCACTTTAGGCCTTTTGATTGTACTACTTCAGTAGGGCATGATTGATGTTGAGTCTCTGCCCTCTTGCTAGGTCTGATAAAAACAGACACATGAGATAGATAGATAGACACAGATAAAGGAAGCCAATATATTTGATCCTGTCATATGGGGGCAAAAACAACAGTTTTACCTACAGCTAAGCTGTAAGGACAGAAGCCACTGATAGATTCAAAGAGCTAAGGCCCAGGGAAAGATGAGCCATATGCCCAATAGCTTGCAGCTGAACTCAGGAAGAATGCAGAGCAGCCCAGACTGATAGAGGAGGCCTGGAAAGAGACAAGCCCTTTGCCTGGTTGCCTTCAGCTGAGTTCAAACCTTGGCAGAGATTGGTGACATCTTGCTTCAACATGTAGCAGCTGACTTTGGTGAGAAAGCGCCTCTTGTGCCTCAATTTAGACTTTTAATGGCCTTGGAACTGTAAGCTTTTACCCCAAATAAATCCCCTTTATAAAAGCCAACTCATGTCTGGTACTTTGCATCAGCAGCACTTTGCCAAACTAAGACACTGGTCATGTTGGATTTGGCCCATCCTAATCAATTCAGTTTGGTCTCATCTTAACTAATCACATTTTCAAAACCTATTTTCAAATAGAATCACTTTCACAGGACTAGGGGTTAGGACTTGGACATATCTTTTTGGGGACACAATTCAATCTATAACATGACCCATCTGGTCTACTCTGGTTGTATACATTAGAAATGAAAGCATATGTTCATACAAAGACTTGGACACATGTTTTAGCAACATTACTTGTAAAAGCTCAAAACTGGAAACAACCCAAATTGTACATTGACAGGTGAATGGATAAATTGTGGTATATCCATACAATGGACTGCTACTCAGCAGTAAATTGAATGAACTCTTGGTAAATGCAATGATATGGATGAATCTAAAAATAATTTTTCTAGTAAAAGAAGTCAAAGAAATAAAAAGTAGAAACTCTAGAAATGCAAACTCATTACTGTGACAGAAAGCAGATCAGTTGTTTCCAGGGAGAGGGGGAGGCAGGAAGTCACGGTGGGAAGTATTATCAAGGGGCTCATGAAACGTATGGAGCTGATGGTATCATGATTGTGATGATGGTTTCCTGGGTATATATATGTGTCATATTTTATCAAAATGTATACCTTAAATATTTGAAGTTTATCATATGTTATTATGACTATATAAACCAGGTTTTAAAAAATCAAACTGGAATCCTTCATATATCTTTAACTTCTTCTTCTAGTCCCAGTAAACAGAAATCATTTTCTCTAAGAAGCTTCATTTTATCAAAGCTACATCAAATGATGACTATCTCATGATATTTTATAAGGCAATAGGATAACAACTACCATCATAGTTGGTGGGGGATAAATGAGAGTGCAAAAGGAATAAAAAGAGGAAACACTGCTTTTTAAAATTAGGATTTTAGTGGAGCAGTCAACTAAAACTGTATTATGTTGCAAGTTATGCTTTTGGGTTTTGTATTTGAATATACATAATCCTAGAAGGAAGAGACAGGAGATAATGAAACTGGATTCCCAGCCTAAAAGTGACATAAATTGTTGACCATTAAGCTCCTTAAGTTTATTCCCTCTTTAAATCAGATATTCTCCAAGGTTTTTTTTTTCCCTTACTCTATGAGTATGCTATCTGTGACCTTTGAATTTGTAATGGTGAGGAGCACAAAAATAATTCCATAGAAATGTAATGTAAACCATTTTATGTCAAGTCAATTTGATTATATAACCTCTTATGAACATCATGAAGAAAACTCACAGGCTCATTATAATAAATGATTGTTTGGTTTTTTTTTTTTAATGTCCTACTAAAAATAAGATGCATATTGTAACAAAATGATAAATTTCAATTGCTTTAAAGAGTAAAAAGAAAATTGTTTATTGACCATAATATTGTAAACTTACCAACTCAACCTGGTCATACTAAATATGTATTCACATATATTAAAAGAAAATAATCCACTTCAGCTCTCAAGTCGTATTAAATACCACAAAACATAAATGATGCATTATAATTTCTTGAACCAGATCACTATTTATATTTGTAATTTTTAGGGTTAAGCTATTAAATGAAATGAACTATGAAAGAGAGAGTTCTGTACTTTGAAAAGAACACATAGGCATTCTCTCTGTCTTGTTTCTTTCAATAAAAATTTATTGTGAGCGTAGAATAGTGTTATAAAAGCATAAGTGGAAAGAAATGGGAATCAAACTGAAAGAGCAGTCTCTAAAGCTTTGATTTAGCTATGGAAGTACTAATAGAACAATGACCTTAAACAATTTTTGTGGAATCATTTTGAAATAATCAAGTTTAATTTAGGATATTATTCATTACTATTATTTTTAAAAAGCAAAAACAGTTCTTCAAAATGAGACTGCCTTAAACAGCTCAAAAGCAATCATTGCATGCAGGCTGTGCACAGTTTGCACTTGGGCAAATTTGTAAGAATTAAATGCTAGAGTGTTCAATTACCTCCAAAAATCAGTGGGAAAGGGGGCAAAAAGAGCATAGCAATTCTTGTGCATGGATGGACAATTATAAGCTAAAGGGAATGTTTATATGTTCCAGGCTCCTTAAGGAAATCTCTGCCTCAGAATTCTCAATACCTGTAAAAAAATTTCCTTTGAAAGAGAACATTTTGTGGTTAAAATTAATCTTGCATCAGAAGAAACCAGTTTCATTCTATGAATATTTGCATAGTACTTACTACATGAAAGGAAAATAAACGTGGTAAACCACAAGGAGGGAAAGGGAGAGACAATTTAGAAAGGGAAAACAAAAGTATAACAGAAGAAAAAAAAAAAAGAATTGGAATTGTAAAAAACTATTATTTATTGTTTCAGAAAAATTAACATTTTTGAAATGTAAATGATTCAATAATGAATATTTTATTTTACAATATACAATTTTCATGTATACCACTGATAATTATGTATTTCACCCATAGCCAGTCCCTAAGGTTTTCATATCAACTATTAACGAAGTAATGAAAAAAGTAAATTAACTAAATATTTGATACATATTTTGTCAAATCTGGCAGGAACAATTTTTCCCAAGAATTGACTCAATCAATTAAGTTGCACTTTTCTCAATAATAGTGTTCAACATACATGTGTTATTTTAGTTATGTATGGAATCAGAATAAAATTATATAGTACACTTGTATCCATAATAGTATGGAAAAGATTTACTATTCTAATATCTGAAATCATTTCTTGAGTTTCTGGAATTATATTTTATGATACCCATTATTCTAGATGAGAACTGGCATGAAAAAAAAAACCGATCTATTCTTTCATGATCATTAAGAGGTCTCTGTACTTTTCACAATCATTCCACATGTCATCCTCCTACCCTCATCATTTTTAGGTAACCTAAATTCTCTAACTCCAATGTCTCCTCTGTTCTCCACAATTCCCAATTAAGTGTCTCAGCCCAATTTCACCTCTTAGTGTATTCCAGAACATGTCTGCCATAGCTATTAGTCAGCAAAATGTTTATTGAGCTCCCATCCACTACGTAGAATGGATTGCCCCAGTACTTAAGGCAAGGGCTAGAACTAGGTCAAAGAAAACAGCACAGCATGAAAAAGGAACATTTTTATTCGATCCCTGTATTTTCTTCTTTTTCTAAAGCAATTTTGCAGTTTATTCACAAGAAAGACAATTTCCCCTCATTAACACTGATATAGGTATAAGACAGCTATTTAAAGTTTACTTCATATCCTGGTTTTCTGTTTCTCTTTATATTTCCTGGCAGTTTTGAAGTGGATCTCAGTGGTTGGTACCTCCACAAGAAAGGATTATTTAACTCCACTTCTCAATTTATTTCTTTATCTCATGAACATTCAAAATATGGACTTCAGATTATGTAACTATAGGTCAAAATGAGATGGTTAGATACTCGAATTGAACATTCCCAAATGTAGAAAAGCCAACTACAAATAGGCATATTACATTAAATGACTACTCTTAAAACATGAAGATATTATAGATATTTTACAACCGACAATTCTTTATTACAACTGTAAAAACATAAAGAGTGCCATGATCTACATATATTTTCATTTTAAGTGGTGAGAGAGCAAAAGGAATATAATTAGGTAACATAGATTTGAGGTAGAGACATCTTTTTATTATCATTGTCGCATATCATCAGAGTGGATTTGAGGGTCTTTTAAATATAAAATACAATGTGAAAATTGCTGCCTTTGTTTTTTTTTTTTTTTTTTTAAGTGTTTTTTATTTTTATTTTTTTTAAAAAAGGAATTAAGAAGGCCTTGACCCAGAAGGTTGGGGATGGAGAGAAGGGGCGTTAGAATGTGGTAGAGACCCGCAGGAGGCTGTGGGCAAAGCGTCCCTGGGTGGGCCATTCACACTAGTGGGCAGGGCCCAGTCCTGAGTTCCAGTGTGAGCTGAATAAATAACATCCTGTGCTTACGGTGTCTAGAAAGTGTACCTGGGCACGGTGAGAAGGTGGGGAGAACGTGGAGCCTGTGGGTGTGGGCAGAGGGCTTTCCTGGGGGGGGGGACACGGTGGCTTCCGGGGGTGCCACTCAGGCCTGGGGACAAATGGGCCTGGGACACAGGGCTCAGAAAAGAGGCTGCTGGGCCACTGCCAAGGCTCCCCTTCTGTGAGGGGACAGCAGGTCTTTCTCTTCCGGCCTCCCGGGGCAAGGTCAGATTCAAGATGAGGTGGTCCCGTTGCTGCTCTCAGGCTGGTTGCTGATCTCCTTGTCTGGGGTGCTTGCTTCCGCCTGCCCTTCTGGCCCCGCAAGCGTCAGTTCGCCCATGTCTCCAGCTAGCTTCCTCACATTCACAGCCTCGGAGTCTCCCTGGATGTCAGGGACTGCATTCCGACGGCCTGTCCGGTCACAGGAGATGAAGTCCGAGTAGGAGGACTCGACCTCCATCATGCCTGTCGCATTGCTCTTCACGCCTGGTTTAATTTCTTTTTCCTGCTTGCATCTCTTCGGATTTCCACTGTTAACTAATCGATGTGGAAATTCTGCGGTCTCGCCACCTAGTCGTGCCCCCGCCGCCCTGCTGCCTTTGTTTTTTAAAAAAGAGTTTCATATTGTATTCCCTAAAGAACAAAAACAATCTAACAAGAATTAAAAGAAACAAAATACATGGCAAATTGCTTCAGGTGGAAGTGACCAGGAAAAAGCTTCTGCTCTCAAATAGTCATGGCACGGGAATAATCAAAGTGCATCCCCTGTTAAGGACAGACTGAGGCTTTGGTTTGGCAGAAAGGCTGGTAAGCAAGACTTGTGCTGTTGACCTATCATTTAGGATGAGTGCATGCTCGGTGCACTTGATAACAAGGTGTTAGTCTTTCAGAAATCAGATGACAGAGATTGTCTGTTTATGTTATAAAATGTAAAGCATATTAATGATGCAGGTTAGTATAGGAAACTATATCAAGGGAAGGCCCTTGGTCAGAACACAGCCACGAGATGCTGCCCAGAAACCCCCAGAGGGAAGGCAGCTGCTTGAGAGCAAAGCCATAACCCCTATAGCCGAAAAGCCCACCAAGGACCCTAGTCACGAGGTCCCATTTGAAACTCCCAGGCTCAAAAGAAGCCCCAGATAACTCCAAACAGAAAGGCCTCCCCGTTGGTTTCCTGAAAGCTGACAGTGAAGGTAGAAAGGCCACCAATCCGGACCGCCAATAACCGAAATCCCCCCCTAATTGGGGGGGGGGGGAGGAGGAGAGATCTTAAAAAGGCCTACCCCAGGGCGCCAGGCTCTTCTCACACTTTAGCAGGGCCTGCACCCATGTATCAGATGTGTACTTTTTCTTTTTCTCATTTCTTAATAAACTCTTTACTCCCTTGCTTCCCCTATGATGTGTCCTTAAATTCCTTTATGTGATATAGGCAAGAACCTAGAAACCCAGAGTGTTCTGCTAACATTGAGATACATAGAGTTAACTATGTAATTGCATATCAAATGTAAATTTCTACAAGCAAAAATACAGGCAGATAAAAATTAATATATTGTTACTCTCAGACTTTGAGTAGTATCTGTGTATCATATTATTTATGTATAAATTAAGGTGTGAGAAATTCTATGCAACAAGCAAAATGAAGAGCAATTGTTTAGCATTAATAGACTTCCATTTTCCTTGAAACAGTCATCAGCACCAGCCATGCAGAAACGAAAGCTCACATGATCACTCTGCTCAATGAGTAGAACTCAAGGCTATTCTCTTAATTCTGCCAGTACTCTGCTTAATGAAACCTGTTATACTTTTACTGACTCTTACCATTGCCAGGGTCCTAGACATTTGGTATGCCAATTGGAAAATTACAGACTAGCAGATTAAAGACACACCTTTTGTGGCATGTGAACTATGGAATTAAATCACAGCTGCTGGTTCAAATTTTATCTGCGTCCATCATGTAGATGCCCGTGGTAAGAGGCAATGCCCGAGGTAAGATGGGACCAATCAGAATCAAGCTACTGAGTGAGTCTTCAAAGCCCATATTGCCACCATTCTAGCCTGAATCTGCTGTCACACCAAATATGGCAACGTCTCTACCATCACAGCCCGGGTACAAAGTAACAAATTCTGTTTCCAAAGTAGAATCTATCACTGAGGCAAACAGTCAGGAAGGTTATATTGCATGGAATGTTGCCTCCAACCAATCCTGGCCTGGTAATTGTATCAGATCTTTGACTCCTTTAAGGAACCATAGCTGGCGCCTCATTGCTGTTGATACTTTTTCAGGTTGTGATGTTGCTATTCTAGGATGATCTGCTGATTCCACCCATACCATTGTGACCCTTGAAACTAATCTGCACCTTGTTTCCTTGTTTTGGTTTTCTGAAGCATTTCCAAGCTTACAATTGTTTGTCTTTTATCAAAACAGCCACTCAATAATGAGCTGATAGCTAAGGTATTCGATCTACCTTCCATGCTCCCTGCAGCCCACAGTCTTCTATAATATTGAGCGTTGGAACAGCTCCTCAAAAACCAACTCAAAAAGATTTCTAGTTCTTCCTCTCTCACCCCTCCTGGTCCACACACCTTATAAAGGCAGTTTGGCCACTAAATGCAGTTGTCCCCAGAAAGGGATTATCTGCCCTTGGCCACATCCAGCATAATGATGGGAATGAAAAGGGCAGGGGGATAGTATATAGACTTTTTGAGAATTCTGCATTCCATTCTGATCATTACTGGGCATGGTGCTTCTTCCTTTACCCAAATGGCAACCTCAGGGTGCCCTGGTTGGGATTCTCTGTGGGTGACAATTCTTGAGCATAGTGCTCTATAAATGTAAATTAGGACACAGTGGGTGATAGTGTCATTCAGATTTCCTATATATTTACTGTCATGGGTTGAGTTGTATCCCTCAGAAAGATCTGTTCAGGTCCTAATTCCCTGTCCTGTGAATGTGCCCTTATTTGGAAATAGGATCTTTGAAGATGTTATTAGTTAAGGTGAGATAAAATTGTATTAGGGTGGGCCCGAAGCCATTAGGGCTGTTGTTCTTACAAGAAGAGAAAATTTAAATACGTGGTATAGTAGGAGACAAACAGAAAGAGAGAGGGAGAACAATATGTGACAATCCTGTGGATTGCCACATAGAAGAGGCATGGAACAGATTTTTCCCTAGAGACTTCTAAAGAACATGGCCCAGCCGGCATCTTGATTTCAGATTTCTAGCCTCCAGAACTGCGAGACAATAAATTTGTAGTTGTTTTAAGCCTCCTAGTTTGTGGTACTTTTTTACAGCAACACTGGGAAACTAATCCACTTATTGAATTTTTCTGTGGTTCTTCTATGAATCAATGAGAAAGATGTGTTAAAATTGCCAAATAGGATTGTGGATTTATTTTTTCCCTTTAGTTCTGTTAGTTTTTGCTTTGTGGGTTCTCAAGTTCTATTACATGATTCTTACAAATTTATCATTGTTGTCTTCTAAGGTATTAATGTTTTTATCATCAGAAACTATATTTCATTATCTTTTTTAATATTCCTTGTCTTTAGTTCAATGTTTTCTACTATGAACATAGCTCCTCTCAGTTTCTTATGATTCTTATTTTTTTTTATGTTATATCTTTTTCCCACCTTATATGTTCAATTTAGTTCTTATCTTTGTATTTAAAAATGCAAATCATAAGGTTAGGTCTTGTTATTTTTATCAAGTCTGACAATTTCTGCTTTTAAATTGGCATGTTCAACTTTCACCACTATTTCCAGACTATTTTCATAATCTCAGACTGAAATTCATACCCATTAACAATAATTCCCCATTTCCTCCACTTCTCATCCCTGGTAACTACTATTCTGCCTTCCGTCTCTATGAATTTGCTTATTCTAAGTATTTCATATAAGAGAAATCTCCAATCATTGTCTTTTCTGTATGGCTTATTTCCCTCAATGTGATGTCTTCAAGATTCATCCATGTTGTAGCGTGTACCAGCATTTCATTTGTTTTTATAGGTAAATAATATTCCATTGTATGGATATACCACATTTTATTTATGCATTCATCTGTTGATGAACACACAGATTGCTTCTACCTCTCCACTATTGTGAATAATGCTCAATGAATATTGGTGTACAAAGTTCTGTCCAAGTCCATGCTTTCAATTCTTTTGTGTATATTTCTTTCTTTCTTTTTTTTTTTTATTAACAAATCTATTTTATTGGTACATATTAACAAAGCATACAATTCATTCAATGTGTACAATAATAGTATTTGGTATAATCTCATAGTTGTGCATTCATCATTTCAATCATTATTAGAGTATTTTCATTATTTCAACAATAATAGTAAACAAAAAATGACAAACAATAAACAAGAAAATTCCTCACCTCTCCATCTCTCTGTTTCCACTTCTTTTTTTTTTTTAATTTATTTATATATATATAAATATATTTTAAGAGGTGCTTAGATTACCGAAAATACTACACAGAACCCCCTGGGATTCCCATGTTGCCCACCCCCCACACCTCCCACCACGTCCCACACAAACATCTCCCACAAGTGTGACCCACCACCCTCAATGGACTTACACATCCTGGGGCCTTGCCACCAACCCTAGACCACAGTTCACATCGTAGACCACACTCTCTCCCACACAGTTCTGAGTAGTGTGTGCTGATTTAAAATGGCCTACATCCGTTGCCACAACGGTACTCAGGACAACCTCCAAATCCCAAAGAAGCCCCTGTATTTCAACTACTCGTCCCTTCCCTGCCCCAAAAGTGTCAAGTGGCCACTGGCTCCACCTCATTGTTATAATTTCTTCCATTGCTACAATCACCATATGTGTACAACAGAATACCATCAAGTCCACTCTAGCCCATAGTTCTCCCCCCAATCCTGAGGGGACTGGGATGGTGATGTCCACTTCACCTCCAAGTGAGAGAGGGCTTATATCCCATGGATATGGTGGGTGGGATGATCCAGTCTGCAGATGCAGGCCCGCTCCATTCCCTGGGATGGCCGTTGCCCATAGTTGTCTCCTCGCCAGGTGACTTGGATGAGTCCATTGAGCTGTAGGGTAGGAGTTGCAGCTCTACCGAGATTCCACACACACCTGGCGCATAGGTAGGCCAGAGGCTCCAGTCTCTGGAAGTATACCTAAAAACTTCTGCATCACATATAGGTTTGAATAGAAGGGACTGATGAACCCTGTGCAGGGAGGACTTATTTGAGTCCAATTCTGTCACTCTCAGGAGCACAGATTCCAAAGTAGAGCCCACTGATAAGGCATCAGTCTCTGGGGCTATCCCCACTTATATAGGACCTGGGTATCTCAAGAGCTCTCAGGAGCTCCTCTGTGTGGGGTGATAGGCACTTAGATGTTCTATGAGCTCCTACTGAGGTGACCTACCTCTGGGATGACCTCCCGACTCTCTTTGAAGTCTCTTAGCCACTTGAACTCATTTGTCTTTACCTTTTCCCCCTTTTATTCAAGGTCTTTTTCCAATTGTGTTGCCAGTTGGCACTTGGTATTAATCCCTCGTTGCCAGGGAGGTTCATCCCCGGGAATCATGTCCCACGTTGGGGGGAAGGTAGTGCAATCATATGCTGAGTTTGGCTTAGAGAGAGGCCACATTTGAGCAACAAGGAGGCTCTCAGGTGGCAACCCTTAGGCACCCCACAACTTCAGGCTAAGTCTCAGTTACAAGAGCAAAGACTCACAAGAGTAGTCATCAATAAAAAGAACACATCAGTGGGTCATCCTCTTTTGACAGACACTGTCCCTGTGCTCAGAGGACTATTGCTGCTCCCTTGGAGACTGTGGCAGAGCTCTCCAGGCTAGGAATTCAGATTTCCTCATTTATTGTGTGATCGTCCACCCATCGTGACCATGCCCCATCTTTTGATCTTTAGAACGATTTTGTATATCTTCATGTATATTCGGATGAACTAATTCCCATGAATCCCCCCTCCCAGACACCCCCCACCAATAATCCCCTGCAGTACCCATTGTAACCCTTCTGTGATCCAAATCCTCCATTTACATGTAGTCCATAAAATAATCAAATACATTTACTAGGAAAAAGAAACAACTATGATAAGCTTACATGCAAGAGACAAACATAAGGAAACTCAGGGAAAAAAAAAAAAAAAAAACAAGAAAAACAAAAACAAAAACAAATAAACAAACAAAACAAAACAAAATATAATTAGCGGATTGGGACATTCAATACACCAAGTCCTAATTAAAGTTTAATTTCACTCTTGACTTTAAGCTATCAAGTTAGGACTTGGCAAAAAAATTGAGGGTGATTCAAAAAAAATGGGCAAAAAAGCAAAGAAAATGCCTTTAAAAAAAAATATATATATATATATACTTATTTATTCTTTTTTTTTTTTTCCCTTTCTCTTTTCATTTTTTGCCTTCCTTTTATCACTGTGTTATTGGAATTCCAGTGTGCCATGACATCTTCCCCCTCTCAATCCCCATTGTCTCCCAATTTTTCATTTAATTTTCAAAGAAGTTTTAGGTCACAGCAAAGTCACACATGGAGTGCCGGACTCTCCCAGATACCAAACCACCCCACCTTCCCCACCCCATACTAACCTCCCCCCTTTTTTTGAATGTTAGCATTGTTATAACTGTTATACAGAAAGCAAAATATAGGAACTAAACATTGTCTATGATTTACAGTATAGTTTACAATTTAGATGATAGTTTAATAATTTTGATGATATTTACCATGTCCTGTGTCCATTACTATAAGGTAATGAAAAACCTTACCCATGACCACCAAACACCCCATTAGATCTTGACTGTTCCCTTCCCCCCAGCCCCCCAGGGCCCATGATACCACCCTATCGCGACCCATGGAATGTCAAGATTCACAGTTACATGCCCTGGGAATTTGAACCAGCCCTTCCTAATCCACCCAACCGCCAGTGCTGCATTACCAAACCCAGGAACACCACCACCCATCTGCCCCATCCCTCAACATGCAATAACACTCTATCCCTTTACCAGAGATTATGTCCATATGGGTGATGGCTCAAAGCCTGCTCTTCTCTTACTCTCCCTTGTTAACCTATCTTTCAGACAATGGTTCTCAGAGACTGCTCACTTTCCTCAGTTGAAATCAGTGAGGTCATATACTGTTCATCCTTCAGTGCCTGGCTTGCTTCACTCAGCATAAGGTCTTCAAGATTCATCCACGTTATTCCATGTGTTAGCACTTTGTTCCTTCTTACAGCTGAGTAATATTCCATTGTATGTATGTACCACATTTTGCTTATCCATTCATCTGTTGATGAGCACCGGGGCTGATTCCAACTTTTGGCAATGGTGAACAATGCCTCTATGAACATTGGTGTGCATATATCTGTTTGTGTCTTTGCTTTCAGTTCTTCTGGGTATATACCCAGCAGTGGAATTGCTGGATCATACGGAAGATCTATTGTTAGTTTTCTGAGGAACCGCCACACTGTCCTCCACAGTGGCTGGACCATACCGCAGTCCCACCAGCAGGGGATGAGAGTTCCTATTCCTCCACATCCTCTCCAACATTTAGTGTCTCCTGTTTTTTTAAAAGCTGCCATTCTGTATGGTGTAAGATGGTATCTCATTGTAGTTTTGATTTGCATTTCCCTGATAGCAAGTGATGTTGAGCATTTTTTCATGTGCTTTTGAGCCATTTGTATTTCTTCATTGGAGTATTGTCTTTTCAGGACTCTTGCCCATTTTTTAAATGGGTTCTTGTCCTTTTATTTTCAAGGTGTAGGATTTCTTTATATATGCAGGATATTAGGCTCCTATCAGATATATGGTTGCCAAATATTTTCTCCCATTGGGTAGGTTGCCTTTTTATTTTCTTAATAACATCCTTTGAGGTGCAGAAGTTTTTTATTTTGATGAGGTCCCATTTATCAAGTTTTTCTCTTGCTGCTCGTGCTTTGGCTGTGAAGTTCATGAAACCATTTCCTATTACAAGGTCCTGTAGATGCTTCCCTACATTATCTTCCAAGGTCTTTATGGTTTTGGCTCTTATATTTAGATCTTTGATCCATCTTGAGTTGATTTTTGTATAAGGTGTGAGATGGTATTCTTCTCTCATTCTTTTGGATATGGATATCCAGTTCTCCAAGCACCACTTGTTAAAGAGGCCATTCTCTGCCAACTGAGTGGGCTTCGTGGCCTTGTCAAATATCAGATGACTGTATATGCAAGGATCTATATCAGAACTCTCAATTCGGTTCCATTGGTCTGTAGGTCTATCCTTGTGCCAATACCATGCAGTTTTGATCACTGTAGCTTTGTAGTATGTTTTAAGATCAGGTAGTGTGATACGTCCAACATCATTTTTCTTTTTCGATATATCTTTGGCAATTCGAGGCCTCTTGCCTCTCCAAATATATTTTGTGGTTAGTTTTCCCAATTCCTTAAAAAATACAGTGCTGACTTTTATTGGGATTGCATTAAATCTGTAGATTAGTTTGGGTAGGATAGACATGTTGATGATGTTTAGCCTTCCTATCCATGAACAGGGAATATTTTTCCATTTATTTAAGTCTTCTTTGATTTCCTTTAACAGTGTTGTGTAGTTTTCTGTATATAAGTCCTTTATATCTTTAGTTAAATTTATTCCTAGGCATTTGATTCTTTTATTTACTATTGTAAATGGTATTTTTTTCCTGATTTCCACCTCAGTTTGCTCGTTATTGGTGTACAGAAATGCTACTGATTTTTTAGCATTAATCTTATAGTCTGCAACATTACTGAACTCCTTTATAAGTTCTAGAAGCCTTGTAGATTTCTCAGGGCTTTCTATGTATAGGATCATGTCATCTGCAAATAATGAAATTTTTACTTCTTCTTTTCCAATCTGGATGCCTTTTATGTCCTTTTCTTGTCTCAGAGCTCGTGCAAGTACTTCTAAGACAATGTTAAATAGGAGTGGTGATGGCTGGCATCCTTGTCTTGTTCCCGATCTCAGAGAGAAGGCTTTTAGGATTTCACCGTTGAAAATGATAAGGAATGAGCAAGGTTTTTCATATATACCCTTTATCATTTTCAGAAAGTTTCCGTCTATTCCTATCTTTTGTAGTGTTTTTATGAGGAAAGAGTGTTGTATTTTGTCAAATGCTTTTTCTGCATCTATAGAGATGATCATGTGATTTTTTTCTTTCAATCTGTTTATGTGGTGTATTACATTGATTGATTTTCTTATATTGAAACATCCTTGCATACCCGGGATGAAACCCTCCTGGTCATGGTGTATAATCCTTTTGATATGCTGTTGAATGCGATTAGCGAGTATTTTGTTGAGGATTTTAGCATCTAGGTTCATTAGAGAAATTGGTCTGTAATTTTCCTTTCTTGTGGTATCTTTATTTGGTTTTGGTATTAGGGTAATGTTGGCATCATAGAATGAGTTAGACAATATTCCTTCTACTTCTATTTTTTGGAAGAGCTTAAGTAGAATTGGTGTTAGCTCTTTCCGGAATGTTTGGTAGAATTCAGCTGTGAAGCCATCTGGTCCTGGACTCTTCTTAGTTGGGAGGTTTTTGATGACTGAGTCTATCTCTTTACTTGTAATTGGACTGTTGAGTTCATCAATTTCTTCTTTCATCAATGTCGGCTGTTTGTGGGTTTCTAGAAACTTGTCCAGTTCCTCTAAATTGTCATTCTTGTTGGCATATAATTTTTCAAAGTATCCTCTTATGATACTCTTTATTTCTGTGGGGTCAGTAGTGATATCACCTTGCTCATTCCTTATTTTATGTATTTGCATCTGTTCTCTCTTTTTCTTTGTTAGTCTGGCTAAGGGTTTGTCAATTTTATTGATATTCTCGAAGAACCAACTTTTGGTTTTGTTTATTGTTTCCAGTGCTTTCTTATTCTCTATTTCATTTAGTTCTGCTCTAATCTTTGTTATTTCCTTCTTTCTATTTCCCTTAGGTTTAGTTTGTTGTTGTTTTTCCAATTCCTCCAAGTGTGCTGTTAGGTCTTCAATTTTAGCTCTTTCTTCTTTTTTAATATATGAATTTATGGCTATGAACTTCCCTCTCAGGACTGCTTTCGCTGCATCCCATAGGGTTTGATATGTTGTGTTTTCGTTTTCATTAGTTTCAAGGTAGTTACTGATTTCTTTTGAGATTTCCTCTTTGACCCACTGTTTGTCTAAGAGTGTGTTGTTTGACTTCCATATCCTTGTGCCTAACCTGCTTCTCTGGCCCTTAGTGATTTCCAACTTCATTCCGCTGTGGTCAGAGAAATTACTTTGTATAATCTCAATATTTCTGAATTCATTGAGTGTTGTTCTGTGGCCTAGTATGTGGTCTATTTTGGAGTATGTTCCATGTGCGCTCGAGAAGAATGTAAATCCCGCTGTATTTGGGTGTAGTGTTCTGTATATGTCTATTAAGTCCAGTTCTTCTAATGTATTGTTGAGTGCCTTAGTTTCTTTATTGATTCTCTGTCTAGATATTCTGTCTAATGATGATAGTGGTGTATTGAAGTCCCCTGCTATAATTGTAGAGGCATTTATTTCTCCTCTTAGTTTTTCCAGAGTTTGCCGCACGTATTTTGAGGCACCCCGGTTAGGTGTGTAAATTTTGATGATTGTTCTCTCTTCTTGAGAGATTACTCCTTTTACTAATATGTAGTGTCCATCTTTGTCTCTTACAATAGTTTTGCATTTAAAGTCTATTTTGTCTCATATTAGAATAGCTACTCCTGCCCTTTTTTGGCTATTATTGGCTTATAAAATGGTTTTCCAGCCACTCACTTTCAGCCTCCTTGAATCCCTGAGTCGAAGGTTGGTTTCTTGTAGACCACATATAGATGGATCATATTTCTTATCCATTCTGCTAATCTGTGACTTTGATTGGTGAATTTAATGCATTAACATTCAGTGTTATTGCTCGTAACGAATTTCTTACTTCAGCCATTTTTTCTTTGGGTTGATGTATGTCATATGTTGTTTTGTTTCTCTTTTTGTCTTTCCAGTTTTTAAACTCTCCTCCTACTCTCTCTCCCTTGTTTTTTCTTTTCAACTTGTAGAGATTCCTTTAGTATTTCTTGAAGTACTGGTTTCTTCTTGACATACTCTCTTAATTTCTGTTTATCTGTGTAATATTTTGAACTCTCCATCATTTTTGAATGCCAATTTTGCTGGATAGAGAATTCGCAGTTGGAAAATTTTTTCTTTTAGTGTTTTGACTATGTCATGCCACTGTCTTCTTGCCTCCATGGTTTCAGCTGAGAAATCAGCACTTAATCTTATTGTGCTTCCCTTGTATGTGATAGTTTTCTTTTCTCTTGATGTCTTGAGTATTTTCTCTTTGCCTTGAGCATTGGACATTTTGACAAGTATATGTCTTGGAGTTGGCCTTTTGGGATTTATACTATTTGGGGTGCACTGTGCTTCCTGGATCTGCACATCCATCTCTCTCAATAGCATTGGGAAGTTTTCAGCCATTATTTCCTTCAACACTACTTCTGTTCCCTTTCCCTTCTCTTCTCCTTCTGGGATGCCCATAATGCTTATGTTTGTGCGTTTTGTATTATCAGTTAATTCCCTGAGTCCATGCTGGATTTTTTCTATCTTTTTGTCTATCTGTTCTACAATCTCTTTAATTTCAGCTGTATTGTCTTCCATATCACTAATTCTTTCCTCTGCCTGTTCAAATCTGCTGTTATGTGAGTCCACCGTGTTTTCCATTTCTTGGCTTGTGCCATTGTTCACCATCATATCCATTACCTTTTTAGGCATGTTTGCTATTTCTTCAGTATGTTCTCCTAGTGTCTTCTTTATATCCTTAATCTCTTCCTTCAGTTCTTTAAGTTGGTCCATGATATTTGTTTGGATAGCTTTCATTAGTTGTTCAATGTTCTGCATTGCTTCCTGGTTTTTATTTTGGGCATTGGACTGATCAACGTTTTCCAGTTTCTCAGAGTCATTTGTATTTTTCTGTTGCCCTCTGGTCATCATATTATCTTGATGGGTTTGTTCAGTTGATTAGCTTTTCTCTATGCTCTAGAGTTTTATTTAGCTGTTGGTTCTGCGTGTGAGTTAAGTTTTCTCTTTGGCAGTTTTTCTTCTTGTTTTATTTCCTTACTTCTTTCTATGTTCCCTTGAAGGCAAAATGTTAGGGCCAGAGGAATCAAAAGATGTAAGGAAGGCAGAAGGATAATAGTAATATTGATAAAAGTCAGAAGAGGGGCAAAATGAGACTTAATGAGATGAATATTTAACTTGTGTAGGCAGTGTAGAGTACCAGGAAAAAAAATGGAGTTCCTACAATGGACTGGGAAAACAAATGGAGGAATATATATATAGTGATTTAGAAGGCTAGAATTATGAAGAGGGAGAGAAATAGTAAAGAAAGGTCTGAGAGGAAAAAGTTAATACTAATAAAAAAAAAAAAAGAAGAAAACAAAATAGATGGAATAGAAATGACACCCTTGAGTTGTGGGCCTATGAAAAAATGTTGTATCTAAAAGCCACAACAGAAAACAGAAGGCAGAAAGATGCAGGAAGGATAAGCGATAGTTTGTAATACAGAATCAATATATACAGCGAGTGGGAAATTATTGAAAAAGAAGCACAGCAAAGAAGCAACAAGCTAGCAGCACCTAATTAAAAAAAAAAATGGAAGAAAAAAGAAAGGGGGTAGGAAAGAGGAAATAAAAGCAAGGGACCAGAAAGAAACAGAGAAACCAAAGATTCACACAGACAAGCAGTCAAACAGAGCTAAGGGGGGTCAATGAGTCCCCTAGGGTCCACGTGGATCCTTCCTGCCTACTTGTGTTTATCAGTCAATTTCCCCACAGGGTTCTATATGCAGATCCTGAAGCAGCTTTTAGCTATTAAACTAAATTAAAAAGAATTTATTTTTCATTTATTGAAGTGACCTCACTTTTTTTTTTTTAATTTTAATTTTTATTTTTTAGCGAAATACAGGGCACAAAATAATTTCTCCTCTAGACCAATCCCCTTATGGAAGGACCCTAGCTGGGCCCGTGGAAATTAATCAAGCACGTCCCACTTCCTGGACTCCCCAGGGTAGCTGTAGCTCTGATGTTAGTCAGTGCGGAGTGCTAAAGATGGCCGATTCTGCCCCTTCTGGAGCCGAGCTCGAGCATCACCGGGTTGCTAAGTAAATTAGTTTGAGTGCAGATTTGCGTATGCTCTCAGCCTGATGCTGGTTCAGATCGGCTTATCTGCTCCCCAAAGCTATGGGGCGGTGTAGGCAATCAGATGGATGTCTAAAAATAAAAAATACCCTTCCCTGTCCTCCAACAGAGCCCTCCCTCTTTTGGGAAGTGTCCCTTCTTCCTGGCTCCCAGTGGCCCGGGTCTTATCCCTGGGTCGCTACGGAAATCAGCTCTGTCCCCCGACCAGAATCCCAGCTCCGGTTCACCAGGTGCCAATTAGCTCGTTTGTTCTGTTCACTCAAGATCCAAGGGGCGCCAGGAAGGCAGATCCCCAGAAAATAAAACTTTCTCGCCTGCTCGTGGCTCCAAGTGGCCGTTTTATTTTATTTTATATTTTCTCCCTAACCGCGGGGCTCAGCCGTCTGTGCCAACCCCCACCGGCAGCCTTAAAACTCATGAATCTCCACCGTTCCGTCCTTGCCGTTGATCCGCGCAGATAGATGTCCCAAGCTTCTCACTCCACACGTGCACAGCACAGACCCCCGGGCAGGACCCCATCCACATTCCGCCTTGCTCTGGGAGCTTGCAGTGTGTGCCCTCCTACACTAACGCCATCTTCTTGTGTATATTTCTAAAAGCAGAATTTGCCTGGTGATATGAAAATTCTGTTTAATTTTCCAGTTTTAAGGAAAATTCCATTTTAATTACTGTTTTGGCAATACTTCTTTGTACTTTTTAGGCATTGTTCTAAGTTTATAACATGCATTTTGCATTGCTCTAGGATTATGACATGCACTTTTAATTTATTATGCTCTGTAACTTCATGTAAAATATACAAACATCACAACAATGTAATTACATTTTCTTCCTGTATCTTGTGCTATTGTTGTTATATATGTTATATATATTATTGTTACATGCCATACAATACAGAGCTATAATTTTTACTGGAAACAGGTGTTTATTAAGGAAATTAAGACAAGTCAAGAAAAGCATATATATATATGTCTTTTATATATACCCACTTATTTACCACTCTGTTATTTTTTATTCTTTTCTCTGTATTTAAGTTGCCCTTTCAGCTTGAACAAGTTCATTTACTAATTTTATTGTACAGGTCTACTGGTGATGAATTTTCTCAATTTTTTATTTATATGAAAACCTCTTTACTTTGCCTTTGTATTTGAAGGATAATTTCTCTGGATATAGTATTGTAAGTTGATACCTTTATTTTTAGTACATTCACAATGTCATCTATTGTCTTTTGGAACATTTATTTCAGAAATGAAGCCAGCTGCCACTCATATTACTTCTTCCATTTTTCATTGTTGTTCTTCTATAGCTCTTTTCAAAAGTATTTTTAAATTTATTAAAGTTTTTAGAATTTGACTATGATGTGTGTGGGTGTGGTTTTCATGGTATTTATCCTATGAGATTTGTTGAGCTTCTTTCATCTGTAAATTTATGTTTGTTGCCAAATTTGGCAAGTATTTGACCATTATTCCTTTAAATGTTTTTTTCTGCCCCATATCTCTCTTCTCTTCTCCTGGAACTCATGTAACAAACATGTTAGACTATTTGCTATCCCACACATCTCTGAATCTCTGTGCATTTTTCTTAATTAAGCATTGTCTCTATCTTTAGACTAGATTATTTCTTTTGATATATTTTCTAGTACGCTAATTTTTCTGTCATCACCAATCTGCCATTAATACCAGTGATACACATTTCATTTTCGTTTTTGTATCTTTCAATTCCAGAATTTCTTTCTTTCTTTCTTTTTTTTTTTTTTTTAAGTTTTTGTTTTCCTGCTGAGATTTTTTTTTCTATGGTCATTTATTATGAATAAATATTTCTTTCTATTCTAGGACATAATTACAATAGTAGGTTGCCAAGTGCAGTGTTGATATTTATTCTAGCTGGCAGATAATTTGAATGTACTCAAATTCCAAATTCTGTCTTGTTTTACTGCACAGACACTGAAATCTCTGCTGTTTATTTTTCTAGGTCCTCTGGAGTCTCTCCCATACAGGTGTAGTTAAGTGATCACCAAGGATTTGTGCTGAGTTTATACAGAATTGAGTCTTATTCCCTCTGTGGCTCCCTGCCCTCTAGGATTTCCTCCCTAACTTTCCAGCTACTATGCTAGCCCCAAATTCTGTACTTTGGCATGTCAAACCAATAGGGCTACAGACCCTTCTGGTCTCAAATTGGAGAGTGCTTTTAGATAACTGAGCATATACTCACAAATCTCACCAGTAGAGATTCTCTTTGAATGGTTAACTCCCATCAAGTTTCTGTCTGTTTTGGATCACTCTTCACTACAAATAGTTGTATATTTGTTTGAATAGGTTTTTTTCAAATTTTGCAATTTGGAAGAGAATTAGCTTGACCAACAATTCAATCTCATCATTAGCAGAATCTGGAAGTTGCAAAACAATTTAAATTACAAAAACCATCCACAATTATCCTACATTTATTGTCTTCAGCAATTATGTAAGGGAATTAAGACAACTATTATTGTCTCAGTCTTATCAGATATTTATGGAAGTAGAATAACAACCCAGCTCTGCTGACCACCTTCCAAATGCTAGATTTTAAGTGCTTCTACATAAATGCAGATGTCCCTTTATTATATCCAGGTAACATAAAATCTGGAAATTCACCAAACTCTGCTACAAAGGATGGCTTATCTCTATTTATCTGAAAGAATTAAGAAACACTCCCATTTCATGTACTACTGTATGCCTTTTGTGGTATATAGTATGTGCTCAATAATCGATGTTGGATGAGTGAATTCCCATATATGATTAAAACATTCTAAAATCAGAAAAATATTTATTGGGAATCACTGGGACTTTAGGAGATGCATCAGTATTATGAGTTTAATATGGTATTTTTTTTTAGCAGCTAGGAAACTAAAATATTTTTTTTAACAGAAAGTAGGATGCTGCTATTATAAATACCTAAAAATGTGAAAATGGCTTTGGAATTGAGTAATGGGTAGAGTTTGGAAGAATTATGAGCTGCTTGACAGAAAAATCCTAGATTCCTAGATTTCTTTGAAGATGCTATTGGGAGAAATGTGGATGTTAAACGTACTTTCAATGAGACCTTAAAAAGAAATGATGGCTATGTTATTGGAAATTGGAGCAAAGGCAATCCTAGCAATAAAGTGGCAGGGAAGTTGGCAAAATTGTGTTCTGATGTCAGATTGAAAATTGAACTTGTAAATGATGAACTTGGATATTTAGCTGAGGAGATTTTCAAACAAGGTGTACAAGGTGCAGCCTGGCTTTTCGTTGCAGTTTATAGTGAAATGGAGAGGAAAGAGATAAACTGAGGATTGAACCAAGAACAAAGGGACCAGCAATTGATGATTTTGAAAATTCTGAGCCTATCCAGATAGTGTGCCCTAAGACTAGGGCCAGAAGCTGCTCAATCAGTGACAACCCTGAGAACAGGGTTCCATGTGAGGAAACTGAGAACAGAGTTCCATGTGAGGGTTTAACTACACAATCCTTTGCTAAAGAAGGTATGGCTGAACATGGATCCAGTCAGCCATTTCCATGGAAGTCAAAGTTGGAAATGAGGTTATCCAGGAAGAATCTATGGAAAGTTCTATTGTCTGATGGTTTGAACTCCCTAGAATGCTCACAAAGCCAACAAGGTTTTTGCAAAAATTATGCTAACAGAATTATTGCCTGCCTGGACTAAAAGGGACAGAGAAAGGATGAAATTACAGAAGAATGCCCTCAAGGGCAGAACCATGGAAGCAAGGGTCTGGAACAAAAAGATCATCTCAGATCAAGAGGGTGGCCCACCACCTACATGGAAAGGGGAGGTCTGTTCTCCACTTGGAAGGCTCAAGCCATCTGGCCCAGTGCTAGTAGAGGATGGGCCTTTTATGTCATTGTTCAGGGTGAGTGTTTCCACCCCAATGCTAAAGATGGTGGGGCCTGTGCCCAGGCCTTCATGGAGAGCTTGGCCACCATTCCCGTGCTCAGAGAGGGTGGGGCCTTCACCCCAGTGTTCAAGGAGAACATGGTTGCTATGCAAGCCTTGGGAGGGGTGGGGCTGCATTTTCATCAGTCCCAGAGTACAAAACATCGATCCATAGAAGACTCTCAGACTTGGAAATCTAATGGAATTTTCTCCTCTGGGTTTTGAACTTGTTTTTCTAAAATGGCTTTAAGGCATTGGGGATGTTGTAAATGCATTTTACATGTGGGAAGAACACATTTTCTTGATGTCTGGAGGGTGGACAGTGTTGGCTTGGAGTTATGTACCCCAGAAAAACATGTTCTTAATTTTAATCAATTCCTGAGGGTGTGAACCCATTGTAAATAAGATCTTTTGATGAGGTTACTTCAGTTAAGGTGTGGCCCAACTGAACCATGATAGGTCTTCTTCTGATTACTGGAGGCCTTAGAGAGAAAGTCACTGAGAGAAAAGCCACAGGGAGCAGCCAGAAGCAGGAAGTCAATGGAACCCAGAAGAGAATAGAGAAGATGCAGCTATGTGCATTGCCAAGTGAAAGAAAAGCCAGGGAACCCCAAAGATTGCTGGCTAGCCAGAAGATACCAATCCCAGGGGCAAGCAAACCTTCCATCTTCTGAAATCGTGAGCCAATAAATTCCTCTTGTTAGGCCAACCCATTGTATGTTATTTGTTTTAGCAACTAGGGACCTAAAACAGTTTCCAATACTATTCTTTCATTAGGTTCCTTGGAGAAATATCTGTTTCTAGGGTTGGAGCAGGGGATATATAATATAAGCCTGGAGCATCTTACAGTGCCAGAAAATAAGGTAGTGCTCAAACACAACCACAAAAACTACACCCACCCACTCCCACATATGCACACACAAATAAGGGTATGTCAAAGGGAAGCACTGAAAAAAGTTCTTGATTACCAAAACTGGAACACCTTCAGCAACAAAATAAAGAAGGTTGTATGGGAAAGCATAAAGTAAATATCCATTAGTCCATACTGATAGAAATAAATGATTGAGTAAATAAATAAATAAGGAAGTACAGACAAATCTCCCGTGAAGAATTCCAAATGCTTTATGTAGATACTTCTCATCAAGAAGGTGGAACATAACTTAAGTGTTCCACTCCTTAAGTGTGAGCTGCTCATAGTAACTTCCTTCCAAAAAACACACTATGGAAAGGAAGTAAAGGAAGTAACTTTGTATTGTAGAAACCTGACAAATATTACATAAGCCAGGTGATCAAAGTTAACATCAAGGCAATCACAGTTAATATCAACAGAGATAAATCATGTTGATAGTATGTGCCCTTGTTATGAAACAATGAGCATGGGGCTTTAAATCTTTGGCTCTCCTTCCCAAAATACATAACCCCTGTGGAACCATGAGAAAATCATCAGATAAACCCAACTTGAAGGACATTCCACAAAACACCTGATGAGTACTCCTCAGAACTGCCAAGGTCATCAAAAAACAATGAGAGTCTAAGAAAATGCCACAGTCTAGAGAGGCCTAAGGAGACATGACAACTAAATATAATGTGCTATCCTTGATGGGATCCTGGAACAGAAAAAGGATTTTAGGTAAAAACTAAGAGCATGTATATTAAGTATGGACTTTTGTTAATAGTAATGTATCCATATCAGTTTATTAGTTGGGATAAATATGCCAAACTAATGTAAGAATTACCCAACAGGGGAAACTGTGGGGTATAAGGGTAATTTCTGCACCGTCTTCAAAACTTTTCTGTAAATCTAAAACTGTTCTAAAATTAAAATTTTTTAAATATATTTATTGATAAATTATTTCCACTTTCAAACCTTAATTCTCTCAATTGAACATTCCAACATTTAACAAGTTGCTGATGTGTTCTGATGTGTGTTTCCCTTTTGACTGATTTTCTTTCTTTCTCTCCTACCTGATTTCTAATTTTACCCAAATTCAATATTTTTATTTCCTTTGTGTTTGGCCAATTAGATGTGCTTTTCTTGGTAATAATTTATATAATTAAACTCCCATGTATAACACCTTTATCACCTCAAAGTATGTTGAATACATAATTCAAGAAAAAAATGCCAAAAATGTTGATGTTATTTCCCATGGGGAAGTATACAAAGACATTTTAAAGGTCACTTAGTATAGTGGAGAGTTTATAACTTTATATTTTCTATTCAATCTAATTTTTAATCCCTATGCTTTATAATGCCACTATCCCATAATCTTACTTTATATGTGCAAAGCAGCATGCAGACTACTGTGCAGTGGTGGAATCAACTCCCTTTTATTAATCCTTTTCAAAAGCAAAGAGCATATAAGGTATTTGGCTGAGTCCCACTTTACCTTAATTTTATTCATAAGTTACCATGCTTTAAAAAATTTCATTTCAAAGTTAATTCTGTTTTCATTCATCCTTAGGATTCAAGGAGTGCCCACACTAACAATTTCTGTACATTGCAAATGGAGTTTTATGATGAGGAGCGAATCTTTCTGTCTAGGAACATTTTAAATGTGAGGACTGTCAAACTGGGTTTACAAAAGTTTCCACTGGGGAAGCAGATGTGGCTCCAGCGATTGGGCTACATCCACCATATGGGAGGCCCTGAGTTTGATTCCCGGAGCCTCCTGGTGAAGGCAAGCTGGCCTGTGCTCCCAGAGAGCTGAATGGACACAGAAATCAGATAGTGAGCACAAGTGGCAGGGAGTCGGGGGTGGGGGTGAGGGGAATAAATAAATAAAAATAAATCTTAAAAAAAATAGTTTCCACTGGGGGAGCTCCCATCATGAGGTTATTAAAGTAATGCCTGAAAATAGGATCATCATAGTGATATCTTCCTTGTAGAACTGTTGTGAGTTAAATAAGAAATTTTTCACAAAGTACTTAGAAGGGTGACTGGCACATAAACATTAGCTAATATCATCATTAGGATGTGTATTAGTCAGCCAAAGAGGTGCTGATGCAAAGTACCAGAAATCTGTTTGCTTTTATAAAGGGAATTTATTTGGGGTAAAAGCTTACAGTTACAAGGCCCTAAAGAGTCCAACTCAAGGTTACTTTCTCACCAAAGTCAGTTGCCACATGTTGAAGCAAGATGGCAGGCAATCTTTGAAAGGACTCTCCTTCCTTCTTTCCCTTAAGTCTCCATGGACCAAGCTTCTTCCGATCTCAGCTGTAGGCTGGCATAGGGCTAGTCTCTCAGGGCTTCCTATATCATTCTGGCATAAGGCTCATTTCTCTCCAGGCTTTATCAGCTGCTCAGCTGCTCTTCTTCAGTTGTAAACTATCAGACAAATGGCTTATCTCTCCCCAGGGCCCCAGGATCAAACATTACAGAGCTATCTCTTCTTCCATGTCTATAGAGTTTTCTCTCTTCCCGTATATCTTCTTAAGTAAGTGTCCATTTATATCAGCCCACCAAGGGGGCGGGGACTCAATCCTGAGTCACCCCCTTACTGAAGTTGTTGAATCAAAACCCTAATCTTTTATCAAGTAGACTTAAAATCTTTGAATTGAATATAATCAAAAGGTGTCACCCCCAGAGGTAACATAATCCTTCTCTTTTTGGGGGTTCATAAATAATCTCAAACTGCCACAGGATGCTTTAATGAATATTATTTCTTTCTAAACATGTATGCATTATTTATACACCAACTAGTAAAAGGCTTATTATCTTCAAAAACTATGAAGAAACTGAAAATGCCATAAGACACAGTTAATAATCCCTTCCTATTTTCTAAGCAGTTGAGAAAACTTTCCTACAATAGATGAATTTTTAGTTACTTCAAAGAATATTGAATAAGTGCTACTCAATTTTGGAAAAATTATCAATTCTTTATTAACACTTACTAATTCTCTTAATTGGATTAGTTAGATTAGGATTTTGCCTACCATTTACCTGACATTATTTCAGAAACTGTGTTTGATGCTGAGAATTCAAAGTTTGAAAAAACAGATGTTGTCCTTTGGTTTATTATCTTTCCTAGATCAAAGACAATGAACACTTAAATTTAAATGACTGTGTAAGTAGGTAGATATATGGATCTGTAATTCAAAAGAGCATGTAATATAAATGTAAACCAGGTTGGAATATAATTTGACAGATGATTGGATAACGGTCACTAAAGGAATAGATAAAATTGCCTAGAGGAATAATAAATTGAGAAAGAAAAAAGTTCCAGTCAAATTCCTAAGGGATTTCAGTACTTAATATTTGTGCAGAGGAATATACATTGTCAGAAAAGAAAGGAACAGCAAGAGAGGGTCTGATTAAACCAGTGAATGTGAGGTGATGGAAACAATGGCAAGAGTGAATGTGTTTAAAGGAGAAAGTGATCAACTGTGTTGAATGTACCCAAGAAATAAAGTAATTGAGAACTGAAAAAGTCCACCCAGCTTTTTAGTGAAATTTATGAGAATACTGTCAGTGAAATAATGGGTAGTATGTAGCTAAGAGTTAATGAATGAGGGAGATAAGAAAATGGAATCTTTCAATGCCATTTTTTTTTCATGAAATTTGGATATGAAAGGTGGGAAAAGATTGAGACAGAGTTGTTTTAAAGTAGGGCAGACTTGAGAAGGTTTAATAGTATAGGAATGTAGGGGAGAAGCAGTTAATCAACAGTAAAAAAACTTCTGAGAATTTAGGAGAGAACATCTAAAGTATAACAGATCTATCGCTTCTCGGCCTTTTGGCTAAGATCAAGTGTAAAGTATAACAGATCTAAGATAAGGTGAGTAGTTCTAGTTTTTAATGGGAGAAAAGAAGATAAGGAATGCTTGAGGTATAGGTAGATTGGTGAATATGGTGATGAGAAACTGACAGAGTACTTATTGATGGTTTCTATTTTCTCTCCTAAGAAGAAGTGAGCTCATATGTTAAAAAGATGAGCCAGGGAGTGTACGGACAGTCAGAAGTTAGAAGAAAGATTAAACCTAGACATAAACTGAAGAGAATAGGAGAGTCATGTGTCTAGAGATATATAAAAGTCATGCAAATCGTGATGGCTCAAGAAGGTCAGTCATGAGAGTTTTAGTACAATCTTCATGCTTGTATGACATTTTTTCAGTAGCCCTTAGCAGTGTGGGTACAGGCAGTGAGAAGGCAGAGCATAATTTTCAAGCAGAAATGGAGTTCTGCCAAATGAATATTTTGAAAGGACAATGGGGCAAAGGATTTGAAAAAAGTATATGAGCTTGATAGGCAATAACTTATCCAATACAGTTTTCTTTGAGTGGCTATCATTTGCCATACTAGGCATTGGTATTCACACAAGAATTAGACAGAGTCCTTTGACCTTAGCTATTCCATATTCAAGTTTAATAGGCAGGTACCGAAAGAGTTCATTATATCACAAAGGAGTAAGTACCGTGATAAAAATATGCACAAGGTACACTGTCAGCACAGAAGTGGTTTTCCTACACCAATGTGATATTGAGGTGTTGAAATCCCCAAAAGACCCTGAAGCTTTGATTCAGGCAAGAGTGATTTATTGAGGAAATGCTCCCGTGAGAAGCTAGAAATGAGTGAGGGATGCAAGAGATGGAAGAAGAGCTAAGAAAGGATGTGATTTCAGACAAAATCTATAATCTTCTAGGGACTTTTAAAAAAATCTAAGACTCAGTCTGATGGGTGTGGTAACAGGAAGGGGCTCTAGAGCAGGGCTGGCCAATAGAAATATAATGTGAACCATATATGCAATTTTTAATTTTCTGATAGCCACAATAAAAAAAGTAAATACAACAAGGGAAATTAGTTTTTTAATTGTATTTTGATAAAATATGTGCAAAATATTATCATATCAGTAAGAGATTAAGAAAAAATTGACATTATTTTACATTCTATTTTGTACTATCTTTGAAATCTGGTGTGTATTTTCCACTTCCAGTAATCACAATTCAAACTAGCCATATACCTAGTACTCAGTAGTCACACTACCATATTGGAGAATGCGTGACTCAGGTATTAATTCCCCTTCAGAGTTTCCAGCTTGAGGCTGGGGAACTGGGCTTTCAAATACCTACCACAGTAAGTCCCCAGGCACCTCCAGTTTCCTGTAGCCAAAGGCTAGTTTTCTAAAGAAAGTAGCAAGTGCATTTAGAGGCAGAGCACACAGACACTGTGACGCTATTGCAGACAACCAAAAATCTGGATGAGCTCTCAGGTATCTACTACATAGTTCATCATGAAAATTTTTTGGATATTTGAACTGAATCATTCATTCATTTGGCAAGTGCTCTTTCTCAAGGACTGTGGTAGAAAGTGGGGATATATCAATGAACAAGATAGATGAGACTTCTATCCCCTTTGCGAAAGTGAATGAGCTATCTCAATATGGGTGTCCAATATGTAGTTGAATAAAAAAAGCTGGGACTTAGCAGATTTTGGCCACAACTAAGAAATCAGATGTTATTCTTGTATAGTAGAGAATAATCAGAGAGAGCACTTTGAATCAAAGATTAAACCTTAGAGGATACTGGTTATGGAGAAGACATGTTTGAAAGAACTTAAAAACACAGAAATGTGATCAAGTTATTCAAAATCATAAATTGATTTTTTCTGTCAACCAGTCATTAGAATACAGATTCTGAATAAATAAATATGTTTTACATATTTATTTAATTATTATTTCTCAGTGGACTTCAGATGCACAGAATTGAATAAAACACAATTCCAGGTTTGTAGCACACTCATGATTGATCTATGTGCAGTTTGCTTGATGCTTATTCGTTCATTTATTCATTCATCTAAAAACAATTTAATGCACAATGTTGATAATATAGTGATAATCTCCATCTTATTATATAGTCCCCTCATACCATTTTTGTCTCCTCTTATCTATGATAAGCCTTATTTTGGAGACTGTGTTCATCATTCCATTGCTTTATTCTGTATATAGAATTATTATGTCTATATGCATTCCTGGAGAGTGTAAATGCATTTTAACAATTTAAAGTAATATACATTTAAATAACTTTAGTCATTTATATATATAGAAATTTAAATTTATAAATTATTTTAGGCATTTTTTAATTTATAAAAATACATTATATATAATCTTCTAGGGACTTTTAAAAAAATCTAATATCTCTAAGATTCATCTGCATTGTTGTCATGTGGTAATTTATACATTTAGACTACTGTACATTTCATTGAGTGAATATACCACCTTATTAACTCATTACATTCATCGACATTTTGGTGGTTTAAGGCTTTGGTACTTGTGAGTATTGTTGCTATTGACTTTCTTGTGCAGGTTTCCTCATGTCTCTATTTGGATGTGAGCAAGAATTTCTCAAATATGCACAGGAGTGGAATTGCATGATCTGAACATATGACTAGCCAACACTATTCTGAAAAGATTGTATCAGTTCATAATTCCTTAAGGAATATAAAAGAGATCTACATAACTTCAACTTTGGTATTGTCAGACTTTTTAATTTTACCAATGAAAGAGATGCAAATTGGTATCTCATTATGATTTTGATATGCATTGCCCTAGTCAATAATTATGTCCAACATTTCTTCATTTTTATATTGGCATATGTTTCCTCTTGGGGGAAATGCATGTTCATGTCTTTTACCCATTTTTCTATTATGTTATTTTGCACTTTTCTGAAAGATTTGTAGATATATGTATATACATATATATCTATATCTATATATATCTTAATTATATATATATATTAAGGATGTGCCAGGAATTGAATCTGGTACCTTATATATGGGAAGCAGGCAGTCAACCACTGAGCTACATCCACTCCCCTGTAGTTATATATTTCCCCAAAAAAAAATGGTTCCCTCATTTGTCTGCTTGTTGTCTGCTGTGTCTGCTCATTATGTCTGCTCTCACTGTGTTTGCTTGCTTTGTCTGCTCGTCTTCTGAACTCCCATATGGGAAGCAGGTGCCCAACTGCTTGAGTCACATCAGCCCCCTGCTTGTTGTGCCTGCTCATTGCATTTGCTTGTGGTGTCAGCTCGCTGTGTCAGCTCATTGGGTCTGCTCATCTTCTTTAGGAGGCACCAGGAACTGTCATGGACCCCCAATGTGGGAGGTGGGCACCCAACTGCTTGAGCCACATCTGTTCCATATATTTTTAGTACTAACACTTTGATATACCATTGCAAATATTTTCTTTCAGTCTCTCAGTTGATAAATTATTTTTATCAATTTTAGATTATTTTGATGAACAAAAATTATGAATTTTGATAGACTAATCTCTCTCTTGTAGTTACCACATTTTATATTTTCTTTATGAAAACTTTCCCTACCACAAGATTTAGAAAATTATTCACCTTTATTATCTACTAAAAATGTTGACGATTTTTACTTTTTCTAATATTTAAATCTTTAATCTAGCTGAAGTTGAGATTTGTATTTGATATGATAGGAATCTAAATTTATCTTTTTGCAACTGAAGAACTTTATTTTTTTTTTTTTAGGAAGTACTGGGAATTGAACCCAGGACCTCATACATGGGAATCAGGCGCCTAACCACTGAGCTATATCCGTTCCCCAGAGAAAGTTATTTTCATTTGTTTGTTTTTAGATTGAATCTGGGACCTTGTATGTGGGAAGCAGATGCTCAACCCCTTGAGCTACATCTGCTCTGCTGGAGAACAGTTTATTCCACCTCCATTTATAGAAGAGTTCCTCCTTTACCACTGATTTTGTGTGCTAATCTATCTGTTTCTTGGCTCTCTATTATGTTCCATTGGTCAATTTAACTAACACTGCACAAATTCCACACTCAAATGTAATTACTATTTTGATTTTTGTCATAATAAATAAGTTTGCCTGTTCTGATCATAATATAAATGGAGTCACATAGCATGTCCTCTTTTGCATTTGGCTTATTTTTCTCAACATAATACTTTTGCATTTATCTTTCTTGTATGTATCAGCAATTTGCTGCTTTTACTGTTGTGCAGTATTCCATTGCATGAATATAATACAGTTTGTTTTTCCATTCTCCTATTGATTGACTGTAAGGCTGGGTCCACTAAGGAGAGAGAAATTACACAGTATTTTAACAGAGAAAGTTACAGTCCAGATCCATTTGAGTGGATTGGATTGTCTGGGTAGAGGCACAAGGGAACTTTCTGAGGTAATGAAAATATTTTTTTATTTTTATGGTGATGGTGGTTTAGATGGAAATATATATTTATAAACTCATTTAACTAAGCTTTTAAAATATGTGATTTTCCTAGATTTTAAAAGTATTGGGGAACAAATCTACAGACAAATTTTTGCAGGAATATTGTGACATTCCATAATAGTTATCTCCAAACATCAGAAACTTAGCAGAGAGTAGAAAAAAATTGGATTACTTTAATCTCAACCCTCTTTGAGAGTAAAAAGAAGTGACAAAATCAAATCTAAAAATAATAATTTGCATAAAGATCTAAAGGAAATGGATTATAATGATATCCCAACCCCTGATTATTTTCATTTTTCATTATCAAATGCTTCAAATATAGACATAAGTCAAGTGCAGCTCTCTAAAACACAGTTAGTAGCTTTTCTCTGTAATATAGTTCAGAGACTGAGCAAAGTTTAAATTAAAGAATTACTCTACACTACCTGTGACCACTCAATGCATGCCAATTGTGCTTTTCTTAATTCTGTGTCTTACAGTGACTGCTACTGGACTTCCAGCTCGGGCCTGGAAAGATCTTTGATGCACTAATGGATTAACCAATATATCAAATTATTAGTGATTGATTTCAGATTATAAATTATTGATGAGAAAGGTAAATGGTGTAGAATAAAGAAAAATCTTGAAATTTAAAAGACCAGATTTCTGTCTGTGAATTTGTAATTAAACATTTGAGTGAGCTTATATAAAATATCATCTCTTGATCTTTGATCCATTGTGAGTAAAAGAACGAACTAGATTTATTATAAGGTCGGTTCCAATTTCAGAGTTTCATGATCTATTCTAAGACATATGCTGCTGTTCTGCATCTATCTCAAGTTATTTGCATCTAATCTCTAGATAATGGGTGCTTTAGAGGATTAGGGATTTTTCTGTCACCTTTGAAATCATACAACATATTTAGTTACTTTATCCTTCAGGGAATAAGTCATAAAAAATTTTACTTTGGAAGTAAACAATAATCTTTACCATGAAAAATATGATAAAAAAGGAAAGAAATATGCTCTGGATCTGAATATGTGCATGCTATGTGCATGTTAATCTTTTCTTTAACATATTTATTTTATATTATATAAGCTGTGAGCTTACAAAACAATCATGCATAATGTGCAAAATTCCCATATATCACCCCTCCACCAACACCTTACATGTTGTGAAGCACTTGTTACAGATTATGAAATAACATCATCAGACTATTACCACTAACTATAGCCCATAGCGTACACTTGATTTATTTTTTCCACACACCTCTTATTATTAAAAATATGTATTAATATTGTACATTTGTTATATTTCATGAGACAACTCTCTCATATTTGTACTGTTAACCACGTGGTTCACTTTGTTATATAGACCCATGCCTGGTACATTCTATCCAAAGTGTACACTCAGTGGCTCTCACTTTCATCACAGAGTTGTACAGTCATCGCTCCAGTAAACCTTTGAACATTTTCCTTGGTCCAAAAGAAAAAAATCCCATACTCCCCCTATTATTGACCCTTAGCATTGATAAGGTACCTTTTTTTTTTTTTTTTTTTTTTTTTTTGCGGGGGATAAGGTACCTTTTTGACACTGATGCAAGAATATTACAATATTACTGTTAACTATAGTCCGTAAGTTACAGTAACTGTATTTTTCCCATGCATCACTATATTCATGCCACCTTGTAATAGTGACATACATTTATTTCTAGTTCAAAGAAAAACATTCTTGTATTTGAATTTTAAGCTACAATCTTCATCCACCTCCAGGTTCACCATGTTATTCAGTCCCTAGATTATTCTCTAGCTTTCTTTCAATTGGCATTTACCTCTCTAGACTACCCCTTTCAGCCACAATCCCATGTATAAACCAGCCGTACTAGTTATACTCAATATTGTGTATTGCCATCAACTCTATCCATTTCCACACTTACAGTCAAGCTCATTGAAAATTCTACATACATTGAGCATCAGTATCCTTTCCCTATCCTCATCCTATCTCCTATAGTCTAGGTTTTAACTTCATGTGTTTATTCTTCATATTTAATTCACATTAGTGAGACCATACAATTTTTGTCCTTTTGTCTTGCTTTTACTTGGCATAATGTCCTGAAGGTTCATCCCTGTTATCATATGTGTCCCAAATTCATTTCTTCTTACTGCAGCATAGTATTTTATCATATGTATATACCACATTTTTTCAATCCATTCATCAGTTGATGGACACTTGGGTTGTTTCCATCTTTTGGCAATTGTGAATAAAGCCGCTATGAACATCGGTGTGCAAATGTCTGTTCACCTCACAGTTTTCAGTTCTTCTGGATCTATTCCTAGTCCAGGGATTGCTGGATCATACAGCAGTTCTATATTTAGCTTCCTGAGGAACCACCAAACTGTCTTTCACAGAGGCTGCACCATTCTACATTCCCACCAACAGTGAAGGAGTGTTCTTATTTCTCCACATCCTCTACAGCAGTGGTTGTTTTCTGTTTTTTTTTTTAATAATGGCCATTCTATGAGGTATGAGATGATATCTCATTGTAGTTTTGATTCTCATTTCCCTAATAACTAGTGATATTGAGCATTTTTCATGTGCTTCATCACCATTTGTATTTCCTCTTTGGAGAAATATCTATTTAAGTCTTTTGCCCATTTTTTAATTGGATTGCTTGTTCTTTTATTGTATGAGTTGTCTTCAAGCTTACTGATCCTTTCTTCTGCCTCTTCAAATCTGCTGTTATATGCTTCCAGTGTATTGTTAATTTCATTTATTGAACCTTTCACTCCCATGAGATTTATGTTATATTTCCTTCTTTGTCTTCAAATTCTTCTTTGTGCTCACCCAGTGTTTTCTTGATGCCTTAATCTCTTTAGCTATCTCATTGAATTTTTAAAGGAGATTTATTTGAATATCTATGATTAGTTGTCTCAACTCCTTTATGTCATCTGGAGACTTAGTTTGTTCCTTTGACTGGGCCATATCCTCCTTTTCTTGGTATGGATGTAATTTTTTGTTGATATCTCAGCATATAATTTACTAGATGAATTTATTTTTGGCCCGTTTTCTCTCTTAGCCTAGGGCTTTCTTTTGATTGGCTTTGTGCTACAGTCCCTCTTTGATACTTGGTTCAACTTAATTTGGAACTTTATAATGACTTATACTTAGCCAATCTGATTTTTTTTTCAGCTCTTTTTCATCTGTTTCTTGCCTTTTCTTCCTGGCTGGCTGTGGAATAGGAGCCAAGAATGCTGTTGGTACTGTAAGCCATCTAGGCTGAAGCTGCCTGCCTTGCCTCAGGAACCAATGAAGCATTTCCCACCTTTCTCCCCTGCCAGGGGTAGAGACAGAGCCACAGCCATGTGCAGTAATTCAGGCCATGCAGGCCAAGACCATATGTAGTTGCCTAGAGAGACTGATGAAGCTCCATGCTCCTTCCTCCCCTGCCTGGACTAGGGATGGAGCCACAGGAGTGGGCAGCAAACTAAGCTGAGCTGGTGAAGCACTGGCCCCCTCCTCCCCTATCAGAGATGGGAATGGAGCCTTCAGTGTGCATAGCAATCTAGTCTCTGCAGGCCAAAAGTACCTGCAGTAGTGTGAAGAGGGTGAGGGAACACTGCCTCATCTCCTGTTCTGTCAGGTGCAGGGATGGAGCTACAGATGTGTCCAGTATCTAGTTCATGCAGGCCGAAAGAGGCTGGAGTTTCCCTGAGAGAGTGAGGGAGCATTGTTCCCCCTCCTGCTCTGTCAGGGGCAGGAATGGACCCAAAGACATGTCTAATAATTTAGTTCGTGGGGGCCGAACATGATTGCAATTGCCCAGAAAGATTTAGGTCACACTATCCCTCCTCCTGCCCAGTCAGGTATGGGATGGAGTCAGAGATATTTCCAACAGTCTAATCCATGCAGGCCAAAAGTGGCTGCAGTTGCTCAGCTTAGTTTGCTGCCTCTCCAGGCAACTGCAGGCGCTTTCGGCCCACATGAACTAGAGTGTTGGGTTCTCCTGTGGACTCATCCCCGCCCCTGACATTGCAGAACGGACAGTTCTCCCTCAGCCTATCCAGGCAACACTCTAGTACAAATTTTAGCTCCTCTTATGATTGGACTTTAGCCAGCCAAATTTACTAATAAGTAGCTGAAATTGGTGCCCAGCCGTCTCTTCCCCCCACACACACCCCCTCACCCCCCCGTTTTTGGGAAACAGAGCTTCCAACTCCAACCAGGGAATAACTCCCCATGCTGCTTGTGCCACCAGCAGTGGATGGGCACCAACTGCTGTGGCATGGAGTGCCCTTCTCATGAATCTTCACTGCAGATGGGCAGTCTCCTCCTGTTCTTCCCAGAGTGTTGCTAGATGCTCTTCTAGTCTCCTGGGCCCCCCAAACAGGTGATTTAGATAGTTCTGGTTGATTACTAACTTCTCTGCAGGGCAAGCTGATACTTGGAGCTCCTTACTCTGCCACCAACTTGTCCCCTCCTGTGTTAAACTTTTTTTAATAGCTGTTTTAACATGGGTAAATCACTTAGTCTATCTGAGTCTCATTTTCCTCATCTGTAAAATGGAGATGACACCACCTATATCACAGTATTAAACTGAGAATTAAAAGGATCAATGCACTTTACATTTCATAAATGTGCATATGTCATGTTTATGCATTTCTACAGTCAGTCCATCAAACTGAAAGCACTTTCCTACTTGCAAGTTTTCATTTTTTTCCAGCTTGGTTTTCGGAAGTGTTTTATTTCTCCAGCATGTGCATTTTTCAGTTGAAAGTGCAGCATATAATTTAATATATCATCTCATCCCAAATAGCCTGTTTGCAGTTGCTGTGTACTTTTGGCACAAATGCACAGAGCTCTTCACTATAAATGTCACCAATGATAGACACTATTGGCTATCAGGCCACAGGCATCTTTGGCCCATGGAGTAGGTCAGCAGGCAATTTTGTAGAGTGTCTGAAAAATCTACAGGAAAAACTTACTCAGCAGCAATACCAATTTCTTTTACTTAAAATTTAATTTGTATGATGAGTGCCTAATGCAAGTTTTTACTCTTACCACCACATCAATAGCTTACAAGAAGAAGCTTCAGAAGCATAAACAACAGGGAGATGAAGAGAAGGCTACATCATGGGAAACACTTTGGAGATGAAATGGCAATTTATTCTTTATCTTTTGTGACTGTCTGAGACAACCCATGTACAAGTTTGTCCATGGCATTGAATATATCATTGGTTCCTTTTCTTTATCTTCTTCCTTTATAAACTTCTATCTTTCTTAAAAGTGACAAGAAATACTCTATCTGATACTGAAGGCATAAGGAATATGAATAAACACAGCCAGGTTTAGAAACTAATTCAACTATTAAATCTATAAATCAGAAGGCTCTTTGAGTAATCTTCACACGCAATGATATGTGCTTTAAAAGGTTAAGTGAGCAGTGTAAAATCATTAGGAGGACAAGTCTGGAGTGTTAGGAAAGATAAAAGGAGTAGTAATTGATCCAGGAATGGGGCAAATTATTGATGCGAGGCAGTCAATGAAAGTGTCTACGTTGTGATCTTGGCAATAATTTTTAAAGTATGTTTCAAAACAAGATGGGGGATTTTGATAGTCAAATCTGTGAGAATATATTCTTTTTGAAATTTCATTTTGCTACCACAGAATTAAGCCTGTATTTTAAAGGGCAGAAAATAACATTTTATTGTAAGAAGATAGAATATTTCTCCTATCTTCTCATAACCCTTTTCAACAAATGGAGTGCTCTGTTTATAATTCAAAGGTTAGAATTTAGATCCAGCAGATTGACATAAATTAAACTACAAAATTTTAATTAATTTCCCAAGACACATTCCAAAGTCCAAGATTTTACACTGCTTCTTTGTCCAGGAATTATGTACTAAAAAGGGGAACTGGTTTCATTAACTGGTTTCATTAACCAGTACACAATATTGCATCTATCCCAATGTCTGAAAGAGACAGTGGTGGATTAATAAGTGTTTCTTGAGTTTATTAGTGATCTCATGATATATTAAAATGGTTGGAAATATTTTACCTATAATTTAAATATGGACTTTATTATTTGTGGTGATTGCTTATGTTTAATATTTAGAAAAAAATGAATGCATTATTTTAAAATTAAATTTCTTAATTTTTATGTAAGCTTTTGTTAATAAAAATAAGCACTATGTGTTTTCTTCCTTTTTTGTTTAAAAAATAGATCTCCAAACATCATAATTGAATATTAATTGTAAACAATAAGGTAAAAAGTACTTCTTTTATAATGCACCATTTTTAGTCATTGGGCATTTTGGATTTATTAATTAATACCTTTAACTAATCTCAACACACTTCACATGTAAATTAATGCTGATTCTGCTTATACTGCAAGATATTACCTGAGTTTTCCAACCTCATTTTAAAATTAGTCTAATAAAGCTGATTAAGTTATAACATTGGATCTATTGGAACCAATTCATGGCTTGAAACATAATCCCTACATTAATTTCATATTATGACATTAAAACTCTGTTTAGCTGAATATCTGAGGGGATATAGAACATATTAGATAGTCCAAAGAAAGACTTCAATTTCATTCTCTGTTATTAAAAATTGTTCTTAAATATAACATAATTCTAACTTTAGGCAATTCTTGAAAATAATCTATTTCTCTTTACTTGGTTCTCCTTTTTTGCTGGATATAATTGATCGTGATATTGAATAAAACAATAGTTGTAGAGGATAAAAGAATAAAACTGAATGCATTTTGACACAAAATCAGTTTTTAAAATATTTTATTAATGATAGAAACAAACTGTCTTTTGTTTGAAGCTGAGCCCTTAGGCAGTCTCCTCAATCACATGCAGACCCGTGTGGTTTAATGGTAGCAGATTGGAGTCAGGGGATGACTTGCAGATTCAGGAAAGTGATGTGATATGAATCATTTGATTATCCAAGGATGCTGCAACAGAGAGTAACAGAAAGACCAAAGGAAACCAGAGATTGCTAAGAAAAGGCCTGGAACAAAACTGAGGCTTTCAAAAGTAGTAATAAGATGGTTAGCTCTGCTTCATTTGCTCCTGCAAAGCCTGACTATCTAAAGCAATCAAAAATGCTTCCGCATTGTGAGATTCTATCATCACAGTTGGGGAAAGAGCTGCTTATTTAATGGTTTGAAAGAAACCTGCTAATTTTGACTGCAGTCTTTTGTGCATTTTGGACACACAGTAATTTGGAATAATGTGTCGAGAGACTTAGATATCCACCGCTTACGGTCTCCAAGCCTCTTTACTTTTATTTTCATATTTACAGTTATTTCATTAATGATCTGTACTCATTTATTAAGGTCTGTCTTCTCCAGATTTAGCCCTTGGTGCCACCGCCTGGCTTTGTTGGTTTCATTATCTTTTTCAGTTTCTAGCATAGAGAAGATATTTCATAAACGTTATTGACTGAAGGAAAGGAAGACTGATGGATGCCAAGGACTTCCTTGCTGATAGATTTGTTATTGGAGCTGCAGGGGCATATTTCTGAATCCATAATGAATTCTGTCCAGGAAAGGGGGCTCCCTTAGGTCAGATTCAACTAATAGAAAGTATAAAATATTTTCCTATTATTAGATTATTTCACTGAGTAAAATTTTTGTAAACTAAAAATAAAATTCAGTTTGTTCAATTGGATATTGATTAACTGAAGTTGTATTGAATTGTTGCCATCGTATTTTTAGAATTGAAAGCATTATCCTCTAAAATTCAAAGGCAGTTTAATTATTCATATTTATTGGGCATATTTCTTTTAGGCACTCTCAGAGTACTTTACATGTATTATCTCAGTTAAATATTACACATTAATGTACACATAATTGGATATATGGAAGAAGGGAATGAGAAGCAAGATCACTTCTGTGGCTATTGCTAGGTTTCTGTTCCTCACTGGCTGCTGGCCTAAGATACCTTGTCACATGGGTCATTTCCCAGGGCAGCTCACAACATAGCAGCAAGCAAATGAAAGAAGGAGCAAGACGGAAACTAATCTCAGATTTGACATCCCATCACATTTGTTGCATTATATCCATTAGAAAGTAGTCACTAGGTCCAGCCCCCACTTAAAGCGAGGGGATTATACAATGGCATAACTTTTAGGAGGTGCGGTCATCAGGAGCCACAGCTTGTGGAGAGATCTTCCCAAAAATTTGCACATTTTGCCCTTGACTCCATAACTTAACACTCTAAATTACTCTCTTACATTTTTGTTATCTAGCAACTTTACCTCTTCTTTTAAAGGTAAGAGGTGTATACCATGCTAATGCAGTGATTCTCTAACTTTAAATTGCATTAGTGTCACTTGGAAGGCTTGTTAAAACAGATTGCTCAGCCAAGCCCCAGAGTTTCTGAGTCAGTAGGCCTGAATGAGCCTGAGAATTTGTATTTCTCATAAGTGCCAGGTGATACAGACACTGCCAAACCACTGCTGTAGTGTTTCTTTATTATTAGGAATCTATCATGTCTTTTGAACTGTAATATTTTTAATTAAGACTGTTATTGTTTTTTGTTTTGCCTCTGGTTACAAAGTTGCATATGTTTTGAATGGACTAACCAACCCTATTTTTCCCAGAAACCCTAATATATTTAGTGTCCAATTTTTAAGGTGAAGTTTTTCAATAATGCATATATTTCATTATAATATTATTTGTATCCAATAGAGACAGTGGTTTATTGAAATATTTTGCAAAAGCTCTATCTTATGGATGATGAGTAGGCATATAGTAATAAAAGACCTTGCTTTTATTCCTAGCTCTGTGAGAATAGAGTGATTAATACCTGCCATAATGCTTTTTTTTCCAATCAAGAAAACAAAGACTGAGTCACAACAATAGCTCTTAACATCTTATAGACTTACAACTGTGGTCACTTCAATAAATGAAAATACTGACACTTTATTTAAATATTTTTCTCTTTTTATTTTGTTGTTCTGTTTTAGACACAAAGATACTTATAATCATTATTCCTTAACATTCTTTGAATATGTATTATTATAATCTAACATTGGTCATACAAGTGCCAAAATTTGAAGGTGTTTTTTCTTGTTCTTTACACAAAAGTTATGCTGGCCCAGGCATTTACTGATAGGGGAAAAATTGGTGGAATTGGAACAAGGCCTCTCTTCTCATACCTTATCTCATTTTTGTTTTTTAATTGTTCTGTGACCCTATAAACTACTTGACTTCACAGGATTGGTGGAAATGAAGGGAGTCCTTTTCTCTTTCTGTGAAATGGAATAATTTTTTAAAAGTCCTTTTTGTCCTGATCATCTTATTAGTCTATAAAATGTAGATGGTTGCACATGGCTATATTAATCCTGCAGGATATATATTCTTTCATTCCATGAAAATAGGTGGGCTGGGCAGGTGCAGAAGATGCTGAGATGAGGAAATCTTCATTGTACAGTGCACTGACCTTTATCACCTGTGAGAAGGAGATAGCGAATGATGAACTATCTCTTTGTATGACATTGCATGACTCTTAGTTTGCTGATCTACCGAAAGAGTGAGAAACTTAGAGTATACAAAAAATAACCTTGCTTTGACTAAAAGGATGCATTAGAAAATAACATATATCCACTAAAACATTTATTTCTATAAACACAATATGAATATTTTTGTGAAATATACTTGTTTGTTTAAGATTCATTAATTTTCACATATACCTATAATACACTAATCAATTTCAGTTTTGTCTCTAATGAGCTATCCCTATAGCTCAAATGGCTTGTATGTTGCCTAGGAGGTTCAATGCAAGAGCAATCGACAATATTGGGCCTTTTCAAACACTTATCACATATGAATATAAATAAATATTTTTATACAGCAAATTACAAAACTTCCCAGATATATCTCTGTTTTGTTTGTTGGAGTTGCTAAACTTTTTCACTCATTACAAGGATCATTTCTTGTGCAACATGAGAAGAAGAAAAAAGAAGCTTTTCAGACTGAAACACCATTTACCACTGGTAGAGAGATGAAGCAGGAAGGGTTTATCTGAAAAAGACCAAGCATTGAGTGGAAAATATCTCTGAGGAAGCTGTGAATCAAATTTGTGTCACCATTCAGGGAGGTCCCAGAAAATTGACAGGGAAAGTGTGCTGTGAGCTTGGCCTCACTCAGTCCACTTTCTGACACCCTGTCCTTAGGTGGCTGACATTGAAGCCTTATCCAATGCACCTATGTCAGACCTTAACAGAAGCAGAAAAAGCCAAAGGAATGCAGAAAAATCAATCACTATCATGTCAATTGAAGAGTGCAGAAAAACCAACATGTATTTGAACAAATCGTGGATTCTCCAAAACTTAATATCTTTTCTCTGTGTCATATGAAACACGTGAGTCTTTGGTCTATACATTTTGTTAAAATTAAGAATCATGTGTCTGGATGGAAGAATAATCATTGTTGTTTTTTTCATGCTACAGGAAGTCATGGACAATTTCATTTCCCAAGCGATTAAGCCTTTGCCTTACTTCCATCACACAGTGTAGAGGTTTTTGATGAAACTTCCATGGTGGCTACATTAGGTGTTTCTTCAAAACGTTGCCTTCTGTGGAGCAGTGACCAATCAAATGCCCAGATGTCATGTGGTGGAACTTAGTCTTACGGGCATGTGATAAGAACTTTGTTTGTATCATCTCTTCCTTATAGCCTTAAGACAGTGAAAAAAATGAATCACAAGTATCACTTCCACCACTGACAATGATATGCCACAAATTGGACTGAGACACATTACTTTATGGATTGTTGAGTGCCATGTGACCCAAGGAACACATTTTGACTATTTTAAACGTATAGAAATAATAATGATACTGCTCCCCAAATTGATTTTCACTACATGTTCATACATAAACCAGTTAATAATATATTTATGAATCTCTATTACTTTTTTGTAGTACTAAGAAGTATTTGTACTGTTTACTATACGTTTTGGAAGATGGCAAAGATAGATTATGATGGCCATCTATAATCTATAGATTATAGACCAATAAAAGATAGATATTTACCTATCAGATTTCTGTGATATTGTTTTCATTCTCCCCTAACTCTCTGAGGTTTCCTTATCCTTTCTTTTAATACTAACAATTTTCAAATTTCTAAATGTGGATAATTGCCATGCTTCAGTTGTTAGAAATAGGAAATATTCTTTCCCCAAATTCTTTCCTAACCAATTCATATGATTTTAACCTCTGTGTAAATAGCTTCACAATTTTTATCTCAAAATTTCTCTACTGAGGTTCAGTCCCATATCTCCTGAATTCTTTCTGCTCCTTAGTACATTGTTCTCCCACCATTACCTGACATTCAAAACATCCAAAATGAAGTTGTTTATTCAAAATCTTCTCCTGATGGCTGCTTTTCCCCCAGCCACACAGTCCTAAAATATTACTTATTTTTAGTCTTCTAATTTTATAACCAGTTCTTTAAAAAATATATTTACATGGTGTTTTGGGATCTGCTGAACTTGAGGATGCCTCCCTGACTTAGACCAGATTATGATCTTTTTTTACCTCAACGGGATGAAAAATTCAATACTCCTAATGACAGAGTTGTCAAGGATTTCACATGCCTTTAATCCCAATCAAGGGCAATGGTCCATCAAGGCCAACATGTTTTTCCCACTACTCTCAGTCTCGTGCCTACAGGAGGACTCTTCATTTGGTCCAAGACCCCAGACCACAGGACTAGAATAGCTCCATCTGCAAATGGACAAGGCCAAAGGGAGATGAACTAAAGCCTGATAGCAGATCTTCAGCAAAGAAGAGGAGGTTTTCTGTCCCCTTACTATCCTGCCTGTGTCAGGAAATTTGCAATTACAATGAAATGCATTTCAACTTTTTTTTTGGGGGGGCGGGGATTACAGGGGTATAAAAGAAATACTTTCTCCCTAATCTATCTTTGGGGACATACATATCAAAAGATAAAGAAAGTAAGATACCTAAACAAAGGGATTAAAGGCAGGTTTCTCATAAATCCTAATAAGGCTTACAATTTATCTCTCAAGAGAAGAACTCAGATATATTTCCCTACTTCTTTAAGGACAATACTTGTCAACTGTGAGTATCCTCTATTCTCATTAAATCAAAGGAAAAATCTTTAAGTGGCCAGTGTTTGGAGCTTCAGTTCACCTTAGGATATTTCTACAAAATCTTCAAAAGCAAAGTGTGATCATGTTTCTCCTAGTATCCTTTTTTTTTTCTTCTCCCCTTTTCCACAGTTTTACAGTTTTACTACACTGTTTTCAAAGATGTCACTTTAAGCCTCAATATCTCTGACTTTCCTATATTCTTAAGATTGGCAATCATAACTCTCTAGATTATGACCCTATCCTTCTTGAAAATTTATCTTTATTTTCCTAAACTCTCAATTTTTACCAATTAGCTAGGTCTTTCTCTACATATTCACTGTATATTTTTCTTCTATAATTTTACCCATGATTGTGCTTCCCTTGGAATTTCCTGTCCCCAAGTTTCCATGAATCAAAGTTTATCTCAAGATTCACCTTAAATCCAACCTTCTTCATAAGGATATTCCTAATCTAGCTGACACATGGATACGCCGCCTCTTTCCTGTATGCTACTGTCCACATTTTTCATTTGACCCTATACTTAATAGAACATAAAATGTACCAAAATAAAGTGATTCAACTAATCTTTAAGCTATTTGATAATAGAAAATGCATTTTATATTTTCTGGTGTTTTCTGAAATTGCAAGCACAACAGTTGATGCTTAATGCTTGTTTATTAGTTGAACAGTATTTTTTTTTAATTGCAGATGGCTTCTCTTCAGGAATGTAAACTTAGAGCTCATTTTTCCCTGCTGTGTTTATGATATGTTTATCTTTATAACAAATGCAGAAAGAACAAGAGGAAAAGATTTTTATGTACTTTAATTAAGTACCTTTTTAATTAACAAGTTGTGGATGTATTTGTATGCTTTGCTTATGACAGTGTAAAGGTCCTTACTTATATTTGTTCACTGTATGCTTGTTAACTATAAGATATTTATAAATAATATGATTGCATCTTTGTCTTCTTAAATATTTTGTTCTTTTCACTTTATTTTTGTATGAATTTTTTATAATTTTGCTCTTTTCCTCTTTAAATTTGGAAATTATGATTTTCAATTCAGAAAACTTACTGCCCCCCCAATTCCATTGAGTCTTCCTGAGATTCTTGTTACTTAAATTATCTTCTGATTCTTCCATCAGTTTTACCATGCTAGCAGCCAACAAGCCTAATTATCAATCTTGATTTTCTTCCCTCAGTTTACTGAATCCCCTGATATATGATATAAAATCATCTTCAGTAAGGCCTTATTTTTTTCTACTTTGACCATCTTTGAGTGAGAACTTAAACAAGTAATATTGAGATTTTTCCTCACCTGCCAAAATAACCATAAAAGACTTTCGACCTTGATCATAATTTCTTTCTGGTGAAATTGTGTAAAAATTAAGCGTTGGTGCTAGTTTTTTCTTTTCTCTCATAGTCAAATACCTAAAAGTACAATCTCAATCTAAATCATATTCATATGTGCCATATCCTTGTATCTTATTTAAATTATATATTTCCAAGAGTGAAAAGTTTTTACAGACCACCAAAGAGGCTTTCCTTTGTCTAAAGACAAAGTTAGGAAATATGAATGTAACCAGCATTTTTGGATACCTTAATAAATGAAAAGTATACTGATTACTTAGGAGTTTTGGTTTATCTCCATTATTTCACGTAAAGGGCACCAAAACAGTAATGTATTTTTAATGTGTATTTTTAAGTTTATATGGCAAGATTGTAGCAGTGTGCTATTATTGAGGCTGACAGTCAATTTCTGAGGTTATATGGTTCATAAGGTTTTTTTTTCTTTTTTTATTAGAGAAGTTGTAGGTTTACAGAAGAGTCACGCATAAAATACATAAATTATAGAATTTGAACATACCACCCTAATAGTAACACCTTGTGTTAGTGTGGTATGTTTTTTACAATTCATTAAAGAATATTATTATAATCATACTATTAGATATAATTGTACTATTAACTATAGTCTATCATTTACAATAGGATTCACTGTTTGTGTTGTACGGTACTATGGCTTTTTAAATTTTTATTGTAGTAACATATATACAACCTAAAATTTCCCCTTTTAATTACATTCATATATATAATCCAATGCTGTTAATTACATCCACAATATTGTGCTACCATCACTACCACCCATTACCAAAACTTTGCAATCAACCCAAATTGAAACTGTACAACTCAAGCATTAACTCTCCATTCCCTTACCACAGCCTAGCCCCTGGTAACCTATATTCCAGATTCAGACTCTTTGAGTTTGCTTATTCTAATTATTTCATATCGGTGAGATCATAAAATATTTGTCCTTTTGTGCCTGGCTTATTTCACTCAACTTGATGTCTTCAAGATTCATCTGTGTTGTTGCATGTATCAGAACTTCATTCCTTTTTACAGCTGAATAATATCCCATTGTATGAATAAACCACATTTATTTATCTATTCATCAGTTGATGGACACTTGAGTTGCTTCCATCTTTTGGCGATTGTGAATAATGCTATTATGAACATTGGTGTGCAAATATCTGTTCCAGTCCCTGCTTTCAATTTTTTTGGATGTATACCAAGAAGTGGGATTGCTACATTAAATAGTAATTCTATACTTAATTTTCTGAGGAACTGCCAAACTGTCTTCCACAGCGGCTACTCCATTTTACATTCCCACCAGCAGTAAATGAGGTTTCCTATTTCTCCACATTCTCCACAACACTTGTAATTTTCTGGTTTTTTTCCATAGCCACTCTAATGGATGTGAAATGGTATCATTGTGGTTTTGGTTTGCATTTCCCTAATAGCTAGTGATATTGAGCATCTCTTCATGTGTTTTTTGGCCATTTGTATATCCTCTTTCGAGAAATATCTGTTCAAGTCTTTTTGGCATTTTTTAATTGGGTTATTTGTCTTCTTATTGTTGAGTTGGAGGATTTCTTTATATATTTTCAATGATAAGCCTTTATCAGTTATGTGTTTTTAAAATATTTTCTCCCTTTGAAAAGGTTGTCTTTCCACTTTCACGATAAAGTCCTTTGATAAGCCAAAGTTTTTAATTTTCATGAGGTCCTATTTATCTTCTTTTTTTTTCTATTGTTACTTGTGCTGTGGGTATAAATCTGAGAAACTAGTGCTTAATACAAGATCCTGAAGATGCTTCCCTACGTTTTCTCCTAGGAATCTTATAGTCTGGTTCTTATATTTAGGTCTTTGATCCATTTTGAGTTATTTTTACATAAAGTGTAAGCTAGGGGTCCTCCTTCATTCTTTTGCATATGGATATCCAATTCTCCCAACACCATTGGTTCAAAAGACTATTCTTTCCAATTGAGTGGACTTGGCAGCCTTGTCAAAAATCAATTGGCCATATAAATGAGGGTCAATTTCTGAACTTGCAATCAGTTCCATTGATCTATATATCTATCCTTGTGCTTGTACCATGCTCTTTTGACCACTGTAGCTTGTAATACATTATAAAGTCCAAAATTGTGAGTACAATAACTTCATTTTTCTTTTTCAAAATATTATTGGCTATTCACAGCCCCTTACCCTTCCAAATAAGTTTTTGCAAAGAAGGCTGTTGGAATTTTGCTTAGGATTGCATTGACTTTGCAAATTGCTTTGAGTAGAATTGACATCTTAACAATATTTAGTCTTCCAATCCACGAGCATGGTATGTCCTCCACTTACTTAGGTCTTCTTTGATTTCTTTTAGCAAAGATTTGCAGTTTTCCATGTACAAGTCCTTTACATCCTTGATTAAATTTATTCATAGCTATTTGATTCTTTTAGCTGCTGTTGCAAATGGAATTTTTATTGATTTCCTCCTCAGTTTGCTCATTACTAGTGTATAGAAACACCTCTGATTTTGGCATGTTGATTTTGTATTATACTACTTTGCTGAATTTATTTATTAGCTCTAATAGCTTTGTTGTAGTTTTGGGGGACTTTCTTTATATAGTGTCATGTCATCTACAAACAGTGAAATTTTTACTTCTTCCTTTCTAATTTGGATGCTTTATATTTTCTTTTCTTGCTTAATTGCTGTAGGTAGAAATTTCAGTACAATGTTTAATAACAGAGTTGACACTGGCCATCCTTGTCTTGTTTCAGTCTAGGGAAAGCATTCAGTCTTTCACCATTGAGTATGATGTCAGCTCTGGGTTTTTCATTATGTCCTTTATCATGTTGAGGAAGTTTCCTTCTATTATCATTTTTCTAAGTGTTTTTTTTTTTTACAAAAAGGGATACTAAATTTTATAAAATGCCTTTTATGCATCATTGTTCCTTAAGATTTTATTATAATTGTATTTAAGGCAACTGTGTGACTTAATGAAAGAACCAATGTTATTGAAGGCTTGAGTCTAACATTCCTGCAACAGCAGTGTAGTAGATTGAATTATGTTCCGCAATTTAGACATGTTCTTAATCTTAATTGATAATTCTGTGGGTGTGAACACATTGTAAATAAGATCCCTTGATGATGTTATTTTTAGTTAAGATGTGGTCCAACTAAATGTAGCTGGGTCTCAATCTTAATTACTGTAGTCCTTATAAAGAGAAAGAAACCAGAAGTCAGAGTCAGAGAAAGCCATGAGGAGGGGAGAAAAGCAGAAGTCAATAGAACCTGGAAGCAGAAGCAAAAGGTGAGGACATCTAGCCTCAATGCTGTAAGCCAATAAATTCTCATTATTTAAGCCAATCTATTTTGTGGTATCTGTTATAGCAGTCTGACAAACTAGGATAGTATATATTAAACATTTTTGATATACTATATATAATGTGAGAATATTTGAGTGAATACTTAATAATTTTTTTAATTTAAAAATTGACTTTATGTCAAAAAGGATTCATTCTCAATTATTAGATATTTGTTAAGTATTATTAAGTGCCTGTCATACACCTAAATCCAATGGCCTAGTGTATATTAGTATACTGTAATTCAAAGGGTGGTCCCCCCTTCCTCCTGCATCAGAATCACTGTTGCCTTGTACAAAATACAGATTCATGGATCTCACCCACGAACTTCTGAATGGAATATTTGATATTAGTATTGGAAACCTGCATTTCTAAGAAGTAATTCAGATGATTCCTTTGTACACAAAAGGAATAATTTATTGATTTAGTGATTAAAAGCATGACTCAATAGTGTCACAGCAACTTGATCGGAGTCCCAGATATTTTATTTACAGTCTTGTTATTTTCATTGGTTAAGTTAATCTCTTTAGGTTTCCATTTCTTCAGTAACCTTAAACTAATTGAAAAGGAAAATAATAGCCTAAATTATATGGTTTTTATGTGGTTTAAAGAGAAAGTACAATGTGGAATTAAATAGAGTTCCTAGAATAGTTTGATGCCTTTTAGGTTCTGAGATCTGTGCTAATTAGCAGAAATATAATGGTCAATTAAATATACCAAACTTTTGTTCTGGATTTTTAAATCTAGTGGAATTTTAAAACCTAATAGAAATTCAACAAACATGAGCTGTTCTGTGGGTGATGATGGTGATGACAACCATGATGATAATGAGCCTGAAAGGCTAAGGGTAAAATAAAAATTAATGTAGGACCAAATGCTGTTAGAAAACTATTTTCTAAAGGAGAAGCAAAAGAAGCAAAAGGAAGAATATTTCTAGATTCCATCTGTTTCCTGTATGCTTTATATTTTGTGTGCTTCTGGCAATCCCTTTTCCCCAGTAGCATGTTCTTTGCATTTAAAGGCTGCTGCATCTCATGACAGTGTTAGAAAGCTGTGATAGATTTGGATTATGCAATCATCCATTATAAAAAATGATGTGCACACAACTTAAGAGTTTTCACTTAACCATGATTATATGACTAATATTTTTCTCAAAAGAAATGACTATCTTTATTTATTTCAGCCTTCATTATTTCCCCTTTCTCACCTTTCTACTACAATATTTGCAAAAACCTAGGAGTTGGGAAACGGATGTGGCTCAAGCAATTGGGCTCCCATCTACCATATAGGAGGTCCAGGGTTTAATTCCCATGGCCTCCTGGTGAAGGCAAGCTGGCCTGCATGGCGAGCTGGCCAGAGCGGAGAGCTGGCCCACAAGGAGTGCTGGAGCACCATAAAGAGTGCTGGACTGTATGGAGAACTGGCACAGCAAGATGACACAACAAAAAGAGACAGAGAGGAGAGAAAATAACACAGCAGACCAGGGAACTGAGGTGGCGCAGGAGATTGAGCGCCTCTCTTCCACTCCAGAAGGTCCCAGGATCTGTTCCTGGTGCCACCTAAAGAGAAGACAAGCAAACACAGAAGAACACACAGAGAGCAGACAGCGAACTCAAAACAATGGGGAGGGGTGGAGATAAATAAGTCTTTTTAAAAAAACAAAAATCTAGGAGATGTCCACTGGAGATATAGTGATGAAAAATAGAAATTTGTTTCTCCAATATGATAAGATTTATGTTCTAGGGGCTGGGAGTCAGGAAGTAATAGATGATAAACATACACACAAAAGAAAGGAATAAGTAAGCAAAGAGACTAATTTCACATAATGATAAATACTGTGAACAATATGAGGCAAGTGACTGGGAGCTACTTTGGAATAGAGCATCCAGAAAAGACTCTGAGTAGGTGAAATGTTCAGAAAAATAAATTGCTTGAAGAAGTCAATCATTCAAAAGAATGGGAAAAGACATTTCAGGCATGTGAGAAAACCCTAAAGTGGAAATAAGCTTATCTTACGTGAAGAAAATCAGTGTGAATAGAGCAGCATGAGCAAGAAAGAAGCTACGTTCCAAGTGTGTTCAAAGAGGTAGTGAGGTACTAAGTAATGTGTGATCTTGAAAGCTATTATTAGGCGTTTTCTGTTTATTGTAAGGAAAAGTCATAGCAACTAGAGATGCTGAGCAGTGGTGTGATATAATCTGATTTATGCCTTTGAAAGAAGAGTCTGGCTTCTGCATAAATGGTGGAATATAGTGAAGCAAGTATGATGGTGTCTTGATGCCATTGCAATTATTGAAGTGAAAGATGATGGTGGTGTAGGCTTAAGTTTAACAGTGGAGATGGTGAGATCTGGTATAATTTCATAAACATTTTTGAGATGGAGCTAAAGAGATTTACTGATGCCTTGATTGTGTCATGTGAAGGAACGTGAGAATTCAATGATAATCTTAGGTTTTGCAGATGAACAAATGGGTCAATATAATGGTACCATTTGTTGACATGAGGAATGCTTGGGAGTGCAGTTTTGGCCATTTAAATTTGAAAAGTCTGGAACTCATTAGGCAGTTCCAAGAAAAAAAAGATAAAGTTGGGTGTCAATCATGCATATGCTGTAATTAAAGTCATGGGATTTGATGATATCATCTAGTTAGAGAGTAAATCTAGAAGGGAGGACAAAGGAAAAAGTCTAGAGCACAAGAATGTTTAGATGTCTGGTACAGGAGGAGCCACTAGAGCCTGTGAAAAGGATATAATGAAATAGGAAGAAAATCAGGCACCTAGGATATCCTTGAAGGCAAAGAAAGAGTGTATTTCAGGAAAGAACAGTGATCACCTGTGTCAAATGCTGCTGAAAAAGTCAAGAAAAATAGGGCAGTTAACCCACCACAAGTTTTGATGATTTGTGATAATTTGCGTAGTTGCATGGAGAAAAGCCTCTTTGGAATGGGTTGAAGGGAGAATGGGAAGTGAGGAAAGGGAGAGAGTTAAAACAAACAAGCAAACAGGACAACTCCTTTAGAGGAGTTTTGCTTAGAAGAGTAATAGAAAAATGGCACGATGACAAGGTATAATGTGGAGTTACGTGTTTTTTTTTTTTAAAGGATCATATTAAGGCATGTTCCATGTCAGTTGGAACCATCTAGCTGAGAGAAAAAGACTTGAAAAATACAGAAGAGAATTTCAGAAGTATTCTCCCTGATAAAAATAAAGGGAAGTGGACTTTATTTAAAAATAAAGGGAAGGGACTGACTCTAAATGGGATGGGAACAAGAGTAATGTGGGAGAGAAGCAGACAGGTTGATGGAATGGGTTCATGTCTTGTCTAACTGAGCAGGGTAAGTATAAGCAAGTACATTGAGTGTGAGGGAACATGGACAAGAAATGATCCCTGCCCTCAAAGAACTTACAATCAGGTAAATAAACACGACAGTTTCTTAATGTATTTTCATTAAATAACCTCGTAATTCTTGATATAGTTTCTTCATTGCAGACTATTCTTGCCAATAATATTCAATGTACAAATTTTGGCAATCTTTCCCACTTAATTTTGTCCAGCAAGAAGTTACTCTTTGATCATGCAGAGTCATGGTTATAAGTTTGCCCCATGGCAGTTCCCCATTCTTGTAGTCATAACTTTGCGAGCTGTTGGCATAAACTGATACAACCTGTCATCTTTTCTGACACCATTTAATCATAGCAATGGTTTAATAGTACTACCATCATTTCATCCCTAAAAATGATGCCAACATTAATTCACTTCCATAACAAGTAAATTTTATTTTAAGGACTATATCATGTTCAAAGGATATAGAATATTTGTGTATGAATAAATAAGAGTTATATTTCCTTATGTGAGATTCAGTGGCCTATTGGAAATCAAATATACATGCATCAAAGAAATTTCCCCACAGTAGTGGTTAACAGCATTGTCTTTGACACCAGCAGTTCCAAGTTTTCATCCCAGCTTTCCCAAGCTATCTGATCTTGGGCAAATTTCTTAGCTTGCTCATCCACAAATACAGGATAGTATTTGTAAAGCACCAAATGCAGCCAGTGCCTGGCATATTACATGATAACCATTTCATTTTTATTCCTATAATTATTAATACCACTACTAGTACTAGAAAATATTTGAATGTTTATTACCTACCATGGCATGGCTTAAACTTTTTAATATAATAATTCACATAAATCTCACAATTCCATAGAGATGTTATGAATGGAAATGATATGCAAATAAGCCAAGTGATTTGCTGAAGTTCATAAGTGACAGAGTGTTTGCAGTGTCAAACCCTGGCAGTCTGGCTCCCAAAACCCAAGCTCTTAGCCTCTATACTCTACTGGATCCCACCACTGCTATTCATAAGTTAAAGATATTCCTTGTCCTTTATCCTGTTAAACTGGGATCTTTTTAGTAGTCTTTATTCCCAACACAGGTCTCACTAAAGATAACTGTACAAACCAAGAGGCTCTTAGTCATTGCTTTTCTTCTAACTGGATCGTTTCCATTCCTGATGGAAAGCAGAATGTTCCTGCATCCTGGGTATGCCCAATATTCCATAGGAAGCAAAGACAGAAGTAATGATCCCAGTCTAACAGATGTATTCAAAATATTATTTATTTGCATAATATAAATGGCAGAGGATAAAACATAAAGGATAGATTCTATCTTCCAGATGGAATTCCTTAAACTTCCTATTTGAAGGAATGTGGCCTCAATGACCTACCAGAATCTCATTGCATTAGTGCCTCATTCATTCCTGTGGCCTACACAGGGACAACACCTCATGCTTTCTGCATGACATTATTTCATGTAGATTATGGGTTTCTCTCTATTCTTATTTTATCACATATATGCAATAGTCCAGCTTTAGCAATAAGAGAGCAGTCTTGATTCTTCTCTGCACATATTTCTTTTGCTGAAGGCACTCCTACTGTCTCAGTAATACGTTTTACATAAATGCTTTAGCTCAAAGGGCTCTGAATAAAGGTCAGATATCTTGGCATCACGGTATTGAAAATATTATATGGCACCCAAGCATAGAATTGAGTTTTAATAACAATGTGAATTAGTGACATGCTATTTTCTCTCTCAGACAGGAATGTCTGAGAAGCCCCTGAAATTATATTTCATATTTTCCATAATCAAAAAGTAGTCATGTGTACCCTTAGACCAATAGGTCAAAGGTGGAAATCTGAAACCAAAGGCAGCGTACTTTGTGGGAGAGGAAAAGGTAACAAATAATGTCCACTGGGTTTAGTTTTATGATGAGCAGCTCTGAGAGGGTTCCCCCCCCCCCCCGCTAAGTAATTAATGATAATCATAATATTTTAAGTGAATTATCTACTAGTGAAACCAAAAATATATGGAAATGCTATTTCTTGTCTTAGTAATGAATAACATGACAAAAAAGGCTTTCAGGGCTCATCATGATGAAAATTCAAATACTAGTCATTTGAACACATGCCTATCTTAAAGTATAAGACTAGGGTAATTGGTAATTCTTTTCATGCAAGTTCTGAATTAGAACATAGCTTTATATTTTTAAAAAAGTAATACTTGACAGTGATGTCTGAAAATTCTACAAAACCTGCCGTGCTTTAGTGGCATTTGAAGTGTTCTAAAATTAGAATTAATGGATAAATAGTTGTAAAAATTATATAATCAGTGTATTACATCTTAAAGTTATTCAGTTGATTTTTCCTTTATTTCTCAAAAGGAATATTATCACATTTATTGATGAGTTAATATCAAGTATCATACAGTATTCTGTATAAATCTAGTTACAAATGCATTATGAATAACCCTTGGTGTTGCTTTGACTCATGTTTCCCTGTTTTTATTTGCTTGCACTGTTTGACACATAATAAAGCTATAATTTCCTAGGTAGTTATGAAGTCTTCAACTTAAAGGCAAAAAGGATACTTTTCATCTGTTGACATTTTGATCTAACTTTCAATACCCACTTTCATAATATTCAATGATATCTGGATACCCAACTGAAACATATATGTGTATTTTATATCACTTGGATTTTATATGTTATTTTTATTTCATCAATCAGTAACCACCAGAAAAAAGATAAACATATTTAAATTAAAATAGGACAAAAAGATTGATGAAGGCCGCATTTGGGAAGCATTAAAACTATAACTGGAACTTTTATAATATGAACAGATTCTCAGTAAGCAGAAAGAACCTCTTTTAGAAAATTGTGTCAGTTAATGTGATATTTGAAGATTATATACCAGAAGGGAATTTATTCATTTGACAGAAGAGAAGAATGTGCTTACTTCTTTTATTTGGATAGAATCAGGCCCTGTTAGTTAATTTTCCCTCATTTTCAAACAGGGTTCACAATTTCGTTCTCTTAGAGTTATGTGATAATCCAAGGCAATTTTTAACATGGACTCTGATTTGCCAGTAGATACAAGAAGCAGCTCCAATCTAATCAGATCTCTCCTTTTGCCATGTTCTATAATGCATTTCCTCTACTTCCTGACATACTCCCAAGGCCTTAGGAGCAGCTTGGAATGCTGCATTTACCCTGCAGCTGGCAGAGAATAAAATCTCTTCCAAGACTGTGGTTCAATTTTACCAACAGGTGTGAGAGCTGTGAAGATGAAAGACAGAGTTCTCCACTAAAATTCAAACCAGACAATCGTGCAGTACTTTCTACCTAAAACTGGCAAACAAACCTTGAGGTCGGTTTTCCCTGAAGCAGATAATGATGAAATCCACTTGGTTAGTATAACAAGCCGTGCCCCTTTCCTATTGGTCTGGGGAATCAAAAGACTGTTTGAAATGACTTTGTAGTCACTTGGGGAAGATCAAAACATTTCACATCATCTGCCTGCTTGTTTTGAACAGAAAGTAGTAGATTTCAGAAAAACACGGAAAGATGACAGCATCATCATCTTTGCAATAGCTGGAGAGTAGTAAACAATAAATATTCACTCTCTTGAAACTGAAAAAAAGATGCGACATTGGGCTTTATTAAAATGAAACCGATTAGTGCCCCTACTCAATCAACACGCACAGGCTGAGCATTGAAAATCAGCAGTGAAGCTGGACTGCCAGTGGCAGCTCAAGGAACACAGCAAGAGATTGATTAAAGTGAGCTTCCTCCCATCTGCGGTCACGTTCTGCTTGGAATAGTTCATGTATCTGCAAGGGCGGCAGTAAATACACCAGCAGAGGCAACAGGTTTCCTTGAAGCAGAAAAGAAAATGAAGTCAATCAAGCTAAAGCTATAGCTGGACTCTGATAGCAGAGGATTCATGGAAAAGAGCTGACTTTGGCATTATATTTGAAAAGATCTTCCAAGACGGAAATATTATGCTGGAAAGATAATTCTTACTTGGAGGATTTATGACTAAAATTTTAATTTGTTCTAATAGTTGTCCAATTAAATCAGTTATAGGCCATTTGGCTGAAAATCAACCTTTACATTAGGGAGCAATAGTTTTTAAAAGGGTTTGGCTGGAAATGGTGGCTCCAATGTTTTATTTTATATGGGTGAGTGGAAAAAAACAGAAGGAAAAGATGAAGGAGAAGATAGATAACTGTACAAAAGATGGTTCTTCCCTCAAAAAAACAGTGTTGCAATTTGCATAACAACCTCTTGGTGTCTTAAAATCCCTTTGTAGGACCAGGTCTATCATTTACTCATTCAACAAATATTTATTGTGTACTTCTTTTACACATAGTGTCTGGAATGAAGCCCTAGGGGAGACAAACATCCCTGCGTCCTGGAGATTACATTCTAGTTATACTACAACTTAGGCAGTACATACAAAGAGCTATATAACTATATTTAGTAATATTGCATCTTCTTTTATTACAATAGTCCAGCAAAAAGTAGGACTCCAATGGGTATACAAACCTCCTACCAAGTAAAATTGTTCTTTCTTGCTCTTGGCAATAACTATCCCACATTTCTTCCTTAGTCTTCAAATGTGTCCCTTTTTCCTCCTCACTTTCACATGATAATCATGCCTTTTATTTTATATTAAGAATGAATATCATTCAAAGAGATGACATTTTTTCATGACCAAATTTGAAAACCTATCTGCATCTGCCAGTAACTCCTTTTTCCTGAAAAATAAATGGAGAAAATTTCCTTTCTTGTGGTAAAGGTGATTCATTCCATATACTCTGCCATCTCCATGACTTTGCTTCTTTGGTGCTTGTCTCTTCTTCCTGCATCATTAAGCTTATTTTCTCTACTGGATGATTTCCATATGCCATAAGTCACTACCTTCACAACATGTTTCAATCATGGCACACATATAAAGTTAGAATCATTTTAAGTCATACTGGGGAAAACTGGTGAGGGAATTCAAGGACTGAGGCAAGTGACTTGCCTTGCCTTAGGCTATCCAGAGTGTTAGAGAGATATCAGGGAGCCTGAGCACTTGAGTAGGAATATTTACATAATAAGATGTAATATATTTCATCTTATAATCAAACAACTAAGCAAATAATCAAAACCCTCCTTTATCACACATGTCCATTCAGTTCCTTTTTGAACCTCTTCATAGCTAAAATTCTCACAAAAATTTTTTACACAGGCTTTTCCAACCATTTTCTTATCTTCCATTTACACTTCAACATTTTCCAATCTAATTTGCCCTCCCATTTTTATGAATTTGCCAACTTCGAAGTCAACAGGTCTATCATTCACTCATGATAATCATTTACAACACAATAATCTTTGGGTTGTAAACTCTAATGCAGATTTCTCTGCCTTTCATTTGAAAGCATCCTTCTTTGAACTCTATTCTTTTGACTTTCATGATACAGAATTTACTTGCTTTTTTTCCTATGTCTTTCTGATTATATTATTCTTCAGTCTCCTTAGCTGGATCCTCTGCCTCTATTTGACCTGAGAACTTGGTTCGGTTTTTTCTGTTTTCTCCTTTCTTCCATTCCTTTAGGTCATCTTAGCCAATCACATAGTTTTCATTACCATTTATGTGTCATATTTTCAGACCAGACTTCTTTACTTTTCACAGGCATATGAACTTTAGCCCAAAATTAAATCTTTTATTCCTTTTTTTTCCCCAATCTTCCCCATCTTGACAAGAATTCCACCAATCAGTTTTGTAGTAAAATTTCATCCTGGTTTTCTCTCTTTCTCTTATCTCCCATAACTGATTTATCAATAAGTCTCACTGATTCAATCTTTCATACCCATATTTAATCTAGTCTTTTGTTTTGTTTTGTTTTCTCCTACCATCTTAGCTTAGGCCACTGTTTTTCTCTCATCTGAATTACTGAGATAAGCTTCTGACTTTTAACCTAACCCCCACCTTTTATCTCCAACCTATTCCCTTCAGAAAAACAAAATCATCTTCTTAAAATGCAAATTAAATTATATACCACTGAATAAAACATTTCAACGTACATAGAATAAAATCTACATCTTCGACACATTTCAATGTACATAGAATATTTCATTGTACCTAGAATAAAACAATTCAATGTACAGAGAATAAAATCTACATCTTTACAAAGCCCTGAGTAATTTGGCCCCTGCCTCTTTTTCTAAAGTCTTCTTTATCTGTTATTCTAGCACTTAAAGTATCCTTGAATTTCTTCCAATTCCTTGAATCTGCTTATTTCTCCCAATAAAGGCCTTTACAAAAAGGGTTTCTTTTGCCTATAATATTCTATCCATTTTCTCTTGGCATGACTGACTCTTGTTTATCCATTAGGACTTGACTTAATTATTTTCTACCTAGTATTTTTTCCCCCTGGGTACCAAGTCTATAGTGGTCTCTGTCTCTCCCTCTCAGAGGTTTCTCTCCTTTCTCTTCACATTACTTGTTACAATTCCTTATTATGTTCTAATTCTCTGTGTTTACTTATGAAATGTTCTTGCCACTAGAAGGTAAAATTGATAAGGGCAGAGAACATTTTTGTTATGTTCATGAAAATGCAGAGGAGTTTTGTCACGTACTAGGTGCTTGATAAATATTTGTCTTTCTATTTCAGTATGCTCGATTAAGACGCATGTCTCATCTTGATCTCTTCTTCTTCTCAATATTCCACTAAAACATTGAAGGAATTAAAAAGAGAGAACACGAGAATGGGCCATTGGTGCACAAAATATTTTAACAAATATCTGCAAAACTCAAAGGCAATGACTATTATGGATTGATTAAGGATAGCAAAGGAAGTCACAGTCTAGAGAGCACACTAAAGTGGCTGCATTCAGGAAGAGAGCTAACCTAAACAGCAAGTTCAGCAAAGGGGGAGGGAGAGTATGTGGCTGATAACAGAGGCACTAATTCAAGATCTATATGTAGAACCATCAATTCACCTATTCCCTCTTCTACACCCTAAGTGGATACAAAAAGACCTTCAGCCAGGCACTTAAGCCTAGGTGAAAATTTCAGAGCATAATTCACTACAGAGTGTATACACACACACACACAGTCACAAAAACAAAAACAAAAAACTATGTGGAATGTTAAAGCTGATACTGTGAGTTTTATCACACTGGATTAAAACTTGATTCATTTTAGCATTTAGGGGTTTTCCAGGGTAATGGATGAAATCTCATCCCATTACCAAACAGCAAAGTCCAGCTGACTATATCTACCTAAGTACAAAGAGACAAAGAGGCCTCTTTCATGAAATATCTTACACTAAGATAACCAAATATCTTACATTTAAGATAATCAAACATTACCCCACAACTAACATAAAAGAGAAAAACCAAAGCAGGTAGAAAAGAGTGACTCAAAGGGAATTAAAAATACATTAAAAATAAAACTAAGAAGCATTTACTTTATAGAATAATAGGAAAAAGAAAGAGTTTAAAGCCATTAAATATATAATTTAAAATTAAAAATAAACTAAAGAATTGGAAGATAATTTTGAGGGACTCTCCAAAAATGCATATCAAAAAACAAGTAGCTGGAGAATCTGATAAAAGTGAAGACAAAAACCATTCAGGGTCAATATGGGATGTCCTATATTTGACGGTTTGATATTCTAGAAACAAACAAACAAAGGGAAAGAAATTATCAAAGACAACATTTTGCAATTGAAAGAACCCAGAGATATCTGAGTAGAATGAAAGAAAAGATACTCATACCTAAATTTGTGATTGTGAAATGCTAGCACTAAAAGTATTAAGTAAAAAGATTGTGGAAGATTTTAGATTGAAAAAACATTATAATTATAAATTAATAGATGCATTCATAAATGAGAATTATAATGGCAACAAACTTGTTATTAGTTATTCTAAAAACTAAAAGTCTGTGGAGAAAAACCCTCCAGGTGATGAAAAAGATTTTCAATCTAGATTTCTATACCCAGCCCAAAATATTGTCAAATATGTTGGCAAAACCAAGACATTTTCAGGACCCATAAATGTTACCGCTCATGAACCCCATCTCATGAAACTGTCAAATTAAAAGTCTAGAGAAACAAGACTGATAAACATAGAACATGGAGGGGGAAAGACAGGGGGATTCAACTAAGAGAGAATCCTAGACTGCAAGCCTAGGGGGATGGAATTCACTGGCAGCCAGGGAAGAGGAAATTGAGAAAAATAGAGGAATATGGGAGAACAGATATCCTAATGGAAACTTGGGAAATCATAATAATAAGATAAAGGGACAAGATTGGAAAAAAAAAACAAAAACAGAAAGCAATAACAAAATTCCAGGGAAAAACAAGAAAGACATAGTCCAAATGAGAAGTGAACTTTGATCTTAGCATATTTTTAATAATATTTTCTTAAAGGCGGATGAAATATAGTGTTTAGTGCTACTATATAAAGAGATTTTAAATATTTCATCTTTGATATTGTCTTTTTACACAAATAGGTACTGCCAAATATTGATATACCAATCCACAAGTTTATGGCTTTAATTGAGCATATTCATCACCTAGAAGTCATTTATAGAATTCTATTAGATTCTTCTCTTGATACTCACCTTTTGACATATCATTACATTGAATGTTAGGTAGAAGCTCCTCAATAATACAGTGAAATGGATTTTAACATATGGAAATTTCCTTTATACAGGCGTACCTTTGTGATATAGTGGGCTTGGTTCCAGATCACGGTAATAAAGCGAATATCGCAATAAAGTGAGTCACACAGATCCTTTGGTTTTCCATTCATATAAAAGTTATTTTTTACCATACTGTAGTCTATTAAGTGTACAATAGCATTATGTCTAAAAACACAGTGAACATATCTTCATTAAAATGTGACACATAGACACGAAATGAGCACGTGCTGATGGAAGAATGGTGCCAATAGACTTGCTCAACACAGAGTTGTCACAAACCTTCAATTTGTAAAAAGTGCAATATCTCCAAAGTGCAAAAAGTGCAATATCTCCAAAGTGCAATAAAGCAAAGCACAATAAAACAAGATGTACCTGCACTTGCAGCAAAGTCTGAAAAAACACTACTGGAACAATCATTTGAGCTAGGGAGATATATCTAGTACAAATTTTCATATAAATGGAGATTTCACTTCTTGTCTTAACTTTTGACATCATGTGAAGTTTATAAAGTAGCTTGACATTACTTGTGATTCAGAGTTAGTTGTCATTGAAATGACTTTACTGCAGAATAAGTTACACTTATAAACACTATTTTGCCTTTTATTCATTAAGAAATATTATCATGTCTGTTTACTGCTCATTTCCAAATACATTCAGTTTTAAATAATGATGATTCAGATGATTCTTTCCTCTCAGAAAAAAAAATCAATCCTGGTCCTGTGCTCAAAAAAATACACAATAAAATTTTACCACTGTTGGGCCATAAAATTGCTGTGATATAACACAGGTCAGATTATTCAGCTTCTGTTCCTAACACAAATTCATGTAACTGACAATAGGTAAGTCCACTAGAGTGAATGAAGCTCACATTGATAACTGATTCAATAACACAAAATATTTTCCCCAAAGTATCTTTATGAATAACACAATGAATATACATAAGCTGAAAACACTTTACATTTTCACAAGCTTCATGAGTCCAACCAATTCTTTTGTACCATATGCATGTTTTTATTATCAGTTATAATACATCTTAGCAGATTCTACTTCAGGTTGCACTAAATTCATGTTTTCTCAACTTCTTTGATAGTGTTCTTGTCTGTCCATTCAGAATATTTATATTAGCAAATTCTTTAGTAGTTTTAAACCTGGTATTAACTCTTCAAATAAAGAACAACAGCTAAATAGTATCAGTAACATCTGTTGACTCATTAAATTCCATGGAAGATATTCAAAATCTATTGCCTGGCCTTGTTTTAATGACTGTTGCTGTTATTACCAATTTCCCAATGTCCTCAACTCTTTGAACAATTCCTATTGCTCAAAAATAATCAAGTTTATTTTCTCTGGACACCATTCTTTGGTCACTACAATCAAACACAATTTAATTAACTCACCATCTGTAAACGAATTTCCTAACTTGCCTTATAATTGAGTCACTCAGAAACTTAATTTGGCTTCATACTCATTTGCATGTTTCATGTTTGTGAAGAATTTTTACTGTGATTAAATATTCTTTTAAAATTTTTCTAATTTGTCTGACAGTCACTTTCCTGGGAATTGGTAATATTGTCATGAGTGCTTATGTTGAGTACAGGAATATTGTATTCTTTTGGAACAGTTATAATGTCATTCAATAAGAAACACAAAGTTTATCTCTAATTCTATAACAAAATAATCATTCTTTCTTAAAACATGACATTTAAGGTCCACTTTTCTCTCCTTTTCTTGTTTTGGCACTATGGCTATGTGCCAGTAACTTAAAAAATAATTAAAATATAAAATGGCACAGTACAATGATACATGTGAAACTTGAAATGCTGTGGAGTTATAATGGTGTCACTGTGATTTATAGTGCTCTCTACAGTAACATATAGTGATAAACATGTAGTCTGACACAACTATTCAACTCTGTCATTGTAGCCAGAAGTCACAAACAATATATAAACAAATCAGCATGGATGGGTTAGAATTAAACTTTACCTGTAGATGCTGACATTTGAATATCATATAATTTACATATGTCACAAGGTATTATTCTTTTGATTTTTTTTCAACTCTTTAAAAATGTAAAAACCATTCTTAGCTTACAGGCCTTCAAAAACAGGCATCAAGCTGGATTTAGTCCACAGGCCATAGTTCGCTGACTCCTGATCTATATGGACTACATCAACAGGATTCTTGTCCTCTGATTCCTGGTTGGGTTCTCTCAATGGAGAATATGGGTAGAAGATTTGGTGGAAGAGAGAAGAGTGAGTTTGAGTATTTACTCCCTTGTTGCTGTCTGCCTCTCTATGGTATTGTTGCAGGTTGGCTGTATGCCTCAACTGAAGATTTTAATTACTGTCAAGCCCATAAGCTTTTCTCTCTCCAGGTGCCAGTATCTGTTCCTTCTACTTTCTCCTTCATTATAAAGTATGTTAAGGGGACTTGAGCTTGCTAGCTGTGGAATTATGTAATACCCTTATGGTTTCCTACAAACTGTTTTTATAATTTTTTAACCAAATTATTCTAATTTGTGCTATTCATTTTTTGCTGGGACTCTGGTCCAGACAGTAATTGTTTTAGTTTCCTAGGCTGCCCAAAGCAGATACCATGAAATGGGATGCCTTTAAACAATGGGAATTCATTAGCTTACAGTTTGAGGCCATGAGAATGTCCAAAGCAAGGCATCATCAATGTGATGCTTTTCTTCCAAAGACCAGTTGCCGGCAATCCTTGGCTCCTTTGTAACATGGCAGCATCTGCTGGTGTCTCCCTTCTCTTTTGGGTTCTGTTGATTTCAGCTTCTTGCTCCTGTGGCTTTCTCACTTTCTCTCTCTCTCTCTCTATCTCTCTTTCTCTTTCTCTTCCATCTATAAAGGACTCCAGTATGAGGATTAAGACCCATCTTGAATTAAGACCCATCCTGAATGAAGTGGGTCAAACCTTAACTGAAGTAGCCTCATCAAAAGATCCTACTTACAATGGATCCACACCCACAGAAATGGATTGACTTTAAGAACATGATTTTCTGGGGTACATACAGTTCCAAACCACCACACTAACACAAATTTCTCAGAGTTACTGTATAACATAATTTTACATCATCTGGTGCCTATTAGGCACCTGCTTAGTGTGGCTGGAATTACTTCTCCTCCCTTTCCTGGCACACTTCTATGATGGTTAATTTTATATGTCAACTAACTAGGCTATGGTGGTCAGGTGTTTGGTCAAACACTATTCTAGATGTTACCGTAAAGATATTTTGCACATATGGTTAACATCTACAATCAGTTGACTTTAAGTAAAGGAAATTTCCCTTGATAACGTGGTTAAGGCCTCATCCAGTCAGTTGAAAATCTTAGGATTAAAAGCTGAGGATTCTTGAAGAAGAAATTCTGCCTCAAGACTACAACATCAACTCCTGTCTGGGTTTCCAGCCTGCCAGCTTGCCCTACAGATTTCAGACATGCCAGCCCCCACAATCGTGTGAGCCAATTCCTTAAAATAAGTCTCTTAATATATATGCTTATATCCCATTGATTATGTTTCTCTGGAGAACCCTGATTGATACATCATCTTATTGCAACAATTTGTAGTGGGAGTGGAGGTGGCTGGCAAAAGACGGAGATACAGGAGTGAGGGAGAAAAGCAATCATTTCTCTGAGGGTTAACTTCAAAGTCTTTCACGTAAATTTTCTCTTATTAGGTTTGACGTTTAAAATGTCCTCTAGTTAATGGTATTTACAAAACCTTTCCGAACTTCCTACTGAATTACCCTGGGGGAAAAAAAAAAAAAAAACAGAATAACTCACATCACCAAAAAGTTAGGAATGACTTGCAGTAGTATTGCCAGAACTGCAGAAATTTTCACTACTTAGAAGGCAGATGGAATGCAATTGAAAAACTAATTTGAGCTTCCCACGAGTATTAGGTCCCAGAAACAGAGCAAACCTGCCAGCCTGATTTAAAATAGGAAAACCCTCTGTCTCTCTCCCTTGGCTGCCGCTCCGAGCCAGAAATGCATATTTGTAACCATGCAGGAAACAGTCATACCTGGAAAGTATCAATGCTGTTTATGAAACCACTGCCCATTTCATAATATTATTGATTAATGCCTAAGGAAGGAATAATATGGTAAATTGCTTTTGATTTTTCTTTAATTGGTCATTCAACAAACATCTATTGAACATCTACTATATGGCTAGCCTGATATTAGGTGTTGGGAGAATAAGCCATTAGCACCTCAAAGAGCCTAGAGCTTAGGGGAGAAATACAACAATTAAACAGAATTTAGAACATGGTGGACTCAAGGGAGATATGGCTTAAGAGGTTAGGGAAGATTTCCTGAAAGAAACAATATCTAAAAGGTTGCAGGAAGAATAATTAATGATAGTACAAGTAAGATGATAAATGTTAGAAAGAAGAGCATATTGCAGTGTTCTGAAAGAATTATAGTCCCCAAAAGAAATAAACTAAGGGGTGAGAAATGAGAGGAGTTTAGAAGGATCCTTTGTCAAATAATAAACAAATCCAGGCTTAGGTAAGGAGAAACTTTATTTGAAAGGATTATTGTAAAAGAGGGGAAAGAGAATATTGCAATAGTGGGAGGCAGACTATTACAATAGGGAACTGCTGTGATCTTGATCAGCAAACATCCCCAGGATTAGGCAAAAGGTTGGTTTTGTTTTGTTTTGTTTTTGTTTTAAAAGGGAGGAGTGAACAAGGCTAGAAATAACCAGGTGAAGTAGGATGAAAGTGTGATGACATAGTAGATCACAGAATATTTTACCCTGAGGCCACCCTATTCTTGGTAGGGGTTGTTAAAGAGGGTTTGTGTGTTAGGGTGGGTCAAAGTTCAGGGGCCTGGAAGAAGGAGAGAAGCTTAACCCAAGTTTAGTTAAGAATTGTGTTCTGTTGAAGCTTTAAAAAAAAAACATTTATATATTTATTTATTTTTAAAAGTTACTTAGATTATATAAATGTTGCACAAAAAATATAGGGATTCCCATTTGCCCCGCTCCCTACACCTCCCACACCCTCCCACATAAACATTCTTCATTAGTATAGCTCATTCATTGCAACCTATAAAAGAGCTCATGGTTTTATGTCACAATTATTTTTATTATTATTACCTAATTAATTTCTAGTTTAAGAGTATGGGGTAATAAAACTGGAGAGAATATATTAAACTAAAATAATTTGATTTTTTAAAAAATAATGTAAACTTACTCTGCTTATGTGATTTGACTTGAACATGGTGAATCTATCATCTCTTGTTTATATGTAGATAATTAGTTGAGAGATATAATAAAATACGGTTTTGTTTTTTAAAAAATTGTGTTCTGATTGAAAATTGTGGACAAGCAGTTCAGGTAATTTATGAGTCAAAGACTGGAAACATGAAGGGTCTGTGTCTGGCCCTGTCATAGGTAATTAAGGGGGAATCTTTGAGTCTTAGTCAAATGAAGGAGGGTGATTCCTTGCTGGTAGTGGTTTCTGGAACACAAAGTGGTGGAGTAGAGGAGGATATCCTTAACCATCACTGTTTCCTCCAATCACAGGAGTCAGTTGGGTAAAGGTCAGCATTGTCACCTTAAAGCACTGTCCTAGGAGGAGCTGTAGCTTTATCATTAATGTCATTTATACAGAATGCCAGAGACCAGTTCTTGTGGGTAAGAGAACCAAACTTAAGTATGTGGCAACTGCTGGGAAATGAATGATTTGTTAAATGGATAATCATGCAAAATTTCCATCCCAAGCTGTATCATTGTCAGCTGATTGATTTAGGTGCTGACACTGACCCCAAATGACCTTCACTCTCCAGCTCTGAGGACACTTTACTTGTGGGGCTACACCCTCTAGAATACAAAAGTGCTACCGGTAGTTAGGTCAGCCATAGAGTTAAGCACTTAGCCTATGTCTATAAGATTTAGATGAAATAAATTTTGGTCTATTGTGACTCAATGTCTAATAAAGAATTATAGTAAGTGAATTATTGCATATGAAAACTCTTCATCATCTGAAAAGCTTAAAGAAAAGGAATTAATATTTTTATATTTCCTTTTTTAAAAAAAGTATAGACATTTTTAAATAAATGTGGGGTATTGGTTTCTCAGTTGGTAATTTAGCAGTTGCTGAAGCTCATCATTTTATTTGATATTTCAAAATATTGTGGAGTTTAAGAAACTTATTTTTAAGACTAAAACACTAAAGCTTGTTGAAAGGAAGGTACATGTAATTTAACAAAAGACATTTGATGAGAAAACATTTGAAAGGAAGATATTTGATGTTTTGAATATATTTTCCTATTTTCTTTTCCTCCCTCCCTTTCTCCTTTTCTTCCTTCTCTTCTTTCCTTCGATTATTCTTTTCTTTTTTATAGTTCTTCTCTCTCAGGTAATCACTATAGCTTAAAGGACACAATCTGCTTTCCAATCTGTTTCAATAATCATTTATAAAAGAAGAAAATTCAGTGAACTTTGGAAAATTTCACACCATTCATAGCATTTTACTAAACACAATTTTGTTAAATTCATAAAATATCTTGATTATACTTAAGGAAAACCATGTGTTTTAACCTGGTTTTCGTGTTTCACACTTTATTCAGAATAGAGATGAGCCGGTGATCTTTAGCCTTTGGGAACTCAGAGGTTTCCCAGACTATCTTGATCCCACCAGACTATACAATAATTAATTTTTAGCTAATTCTAAATCATCGCCTCACACACACACACTTTTTTTTTTTTACTCCTTGTCATTGTAGTTTTTGCCCAGATCAAGACTAACTCACTATGGAGAACATTGTGCTATCATTGCTTATGGGTTCCTGGCTGCCTCATACAAAGACCAAGAGTAGAGATTCTAAAAGCCAGATTTGTAAAAGAATCACAACAGTTGCTTGTTAGAAATGCAAATATCTGGACCCATTGCCTGAAATTCTGATTCCAGTATCTGTGATTGTGCTTGCAATCTGCATTTTGAACAAGCACCTCAGGTAATTTTGATACAGGATCAAACTGTGAGAAATATTGAGGTGGAGTAAAATATATGAATCTGAGAAAACTGGAAGAGTGAAAAAACTAATTAAGGGTTACTGTGAAAACTGTATATGTATTATTGGCTAGTCACTTTTTAAAAGAATAAAAGAAAATAATCATGAGGAGAAACAGGATTTTTTTTTCTAAACAGCTCTTTATGGCAAGGCAATTCCAACCTCTAGCACTCCAATGGAGATTGTCCATGACCTCTACTTCAAGAAATCAAATTTTCGCTACTCCCTCCCTCATGAATATGGAACAGCATTTGAAATGGCATTCTCCTAGAGACTGTAATAATAAAAGACAAGCCCTGAGATTTGTTTTAAAACATTGTTTGACAACAAATAATTTGAACTTAAATCATATGTAAAGGTGGAATACAGTTTATCACCTCCTCTTCAACAACTATTCCAGATCATATTGAGCATGTCATTGTAACTGATTTTGGCATCATATAAAATCTGAGTCTCAATGACTGCCTTCTTGGGTCTGCTTTGAAGAATAGGAAATTAATGTTTAAAATAAAAATGATCTGCTATGTAAAAAATATTTATTTTATCCTATAAATTCCTTACCTCTGTACTATTATTAAAAGTGAGCATAAGTATACACCTACTTTCATAAGCAGAGTTTCTAGGAAAAGCAAACTGAAAGAAATTACATTGAAGAGGCAAAGTATGTTTTCAGGACTTTAGTTGAACTTTTGCTGGTATATTCTATCTTTTAGAGCCAGTGGGTAAGGTCAGCCTAACTGAATGTTGGATCAGGTCCCTATTTATCGTCTCCCTGACTACGCCACATAACTCCCATCCATGCTCCCAGTTAACCCATCTCCCACATAGAAGAACTTCCTGTCTACCTTTTGTCAGGAGTTTGAATAGGTACTATTGGCTTACACAGGAATAATTTCTACATTTCTGGAAACCATAAACAGCAACACAGTACATTGAATAATAAAAGATATGTGTACTTCTCAATGAGTCTCTGTCCCTACACACCTGAAGAGACACTTACTTCTAAATAGTATACCTTGGCAAAAAGTTAGTTAGGTGAAGTGGTACCATGTGTATGGGGGATGATGGGTAGGGAATATTTGCCAGTGCTGATGCATTCTTATGAAGTTGATGGTATACCTTTCCCACCAAACTTTTTGACTTTGCTTATCTCAAATTCTTAATGCACACTATCCCCCAATACTTATTATGTGTTGTAAGATGTGTCCACTGGTAAGGGTTTATCATTGTCAAAACTCCTAATGTTATGTGCTTTGAATATCTTCTAGCTATTGAAAATGCCATGCTTTGGAATTTACAGTTTAATACACGCCCAGTCTTATTCAATATATTTTGTAAAGCTTACCTACAATATTCAGTGACAATGCAAAATAATTATCATAAAGTAATTCAATTAACTTTCATTTTTCACATTTCTCAGCAAGGTTCTACTTTATTTTTATGTTAAATTTCAGTTTTTAAAAGTAAAAGATATTAATACATGCACATCTCTAGCTCAAACTCCTTTTCCCTAATTAGGTCCATGCATCTTATTAATAATATTTTTTGGAGGCTACATTATTTAGTTAGTTGCCCCTGTTCTTCCTAATGCTCTTATATTTTAACTCATACAATAAAACAATCTTTTATTCAAAAATCATTTATCAAGAACCGACTACAGGCCAAGCACTAAATGTGCTAGAGCTGAATTGTACCGTGTCATTAGAGCTGATTGTGCATGTCTCTTCACAAGTCTACCTTCTATGAAATTACACTGGCAGTTTAAAATTGGCCATCGTGGGAGTATTTATATACAGTTGGGGAGCGAGTTGCTGCATGGTAAGTTATGGGAATGTTGCCGGAGTTGATTGGTCCAGGTTTTTGGTCATGTTGTAGGAAAGAATTCAGAGGTTGCTTGTTCCCAGTTTCCAGGTTCAAGGTATGGTCAGATCTTTTCATTAGACTTAACATCTCCCCCAGGCTGTGGAATGGGAACAGACTAAAATATCTGCACACAATAAAAAGAAAGTGTGAGGAGGGCTGGGAGATGACCAACGTGTAATCAGCAACAGTAATCAGCAAATGTTAGACATCTGGACTTTTGGTTTTTTCCAGGAGAGCTACTTCACAAACACACCACTGACTAAATTCAAGATATTATCCTTCCCTTCAAGGAGCTAACTGACAGGAAATAGAAAAGACAAGTAAACATTTAGATTTTCATCCTGAAAGAATAAGTCTGGTGCCAATGTTTAACTTAAAAAAGCATGAGACAGAAAGTATCATTTCCAAGGTCTCCTGGATGTGCCTGTGGAATTTAGATGAGTAGTAATGGAGATACAAATTACTTGAGAGTAGGGATATAAAGAGAGTTTGTAGAAGATTGATTTAATACTAATATGTTGGTATTCTACTACCATCCATGAAAGTTGAATTGCAACAGGAATTGCTCTCCCACCATACCCATAAACTAGACAAAATGTGTAGAAGCATGACTTTCAAACATTGGACAGTAGTTAGCAAAGAATAGCAATTCCTCAGAGAAGAGAACAATACAAGGCAAGCAACTTCTAAGTTGTAATGCAGGGAGCGGGATGCAAAAAGAGAGCCCAGAATTCTGTTTAAAATTGAGCAGACAGAGATCAGAGTTCAGTGGGCTAAGCATCAAGAATGTCTAGGGCAGAGTACCAGGGAGGAGAGAGCTACAGAGAGAGAGAGAAAGGAGAGAGAGAGAAAGAAAAAGGGAGAGAAAGGAAAAATGGTTAATTCCATCCGTCAACTTGGTTAGGTATTTTTATCCAGTTTGGTCAGGCACTGGCCTAATGTGAGGGTATTTTGAGATGGGATTTGTATCCTATGATCAGTTGATTGAATCTATTTTCACCAAAGGAGATTGCCCTCAGCAAAGTGGGGAGTCTCTTCATCCAATCAGTTGGAGGTCTTAAAAGCCAGAACTGAGGATCTTAGAAGTCAAAAATGGAATATAGACCCAGCATCAGCATTTTCAGCCAGCAAGCCTTTGGGGAATTTGGACTAAGGACTTTGGCCTCACCTTTATCTGAATTTCCAGTTCGTTGCCTGCCCTATGGAGTCTGGACTTACCAGCCCTTAAGGTCATGTGAATGGATTCCTTATAATGAATCCCTCTCTATCTATCTATCTATCTATCTATCTATCTATCTATCTATCTATCTATCATCTATCTATCCATCCATCCATCCAGGCACACACACAGCTAAGAGAGCAAGAGTGAGAGAGTCAAGGAGTCAGTGAGTGGAAACTGTTAAATGGTCTAATCTATATGTAATTAAAATCTCAGAAGGAGGAAGTGGGTGTAGGGAGGTGGGGAGGGTCAGAAAAAAGTTTGAAGAAATAATGTACCCAAATTTTCCAAATTTAATGAAAACTACAAATTTACAGATACAAAAATCTCCAAGAAATGCCAAGATACAAACAAAGAAAAATCACCCTAAACCAGAGATTGGGTGAAAATATTAGAAGTAGCCAGAGAAGAGAGCAAAGATAAGAATGAGAGAAGACTATTTGTCAGAAACAATGCAATCAGAAGACAATAAAATCATATCTTTAAATTGCTAGAAAACAAACTATTAACCCAGAATTCTATATCCAGTGATAAATCAAGTGATGTAAAGATTTTTTCACATCAAAAAAGTCTAAATGAATTCATAGCTGGAAAAGCTATACTACAAGGAAGAGTTCAGGAGTATCAGGAATGATGCTAAATGGAAATTTGGATTTACACAAAGGAATGAAAAGCACAAGATATGGTAAATGTGTGGATAAATAAAATGAAATTTCTTTTCTCAGTTTTCAATCTCTTTAACAGATATTATTATTTAAAGTTTCCATATTGTGAGGTTTTTGACACATGTAGAATTAAAATAATTATGTTACCAGAATAAAAATGTTATAAAATCATAAAACTCCATAACAGTGAAGCCTAACTTATAGACTATAATTAATTACAATTATGATGATATTGTTTTATCAATTGTAATAAAGTTACCAAACTAATAAAAGAGTTAATCAGGAAAACTGTGTGTACAAAGAGGAGTAAATGAGAAATAAGTACTTTCTGCATGATTTTTCTGTAAACCAGCAAATTCTCTAAAGAAAAATGTATGACAAAAATAGCAAAATTGATGGAAAGGATAAATGAAAGTATACTGTTGTAAGTTTTTTTAATAAATCAATTTTTGATATATATTAATAAAGCATAAATATCCAAAGTGTACAATCAGTGGTATTCAGTATAATCATATAGTTGTGCATTCATCACTTCAATCATTTTAAAGCATTTTCATAAGTCCAGTAATAATAATAATAAAAAACAAAACCAAACAAAACTCATCACCTCTCAGTCTCTCTATGCATCTCTTTCTGTAAATAGCTGCTATTCTGTTTCTATCTCTCTAGTTTATTTGTATTTATATTTTGTAAAAACAATCTTGTATATGCAATATCATCCATATTTCTATTTTACATGGGGTTTCTCTATGTTATACAGTCTCATGTTATAGTTTTTAGCTTTCCTTCTAATAATATACATTGCCTTAGACTTTTCCTTTCAACCACTGTCATACCCATATAATAGCTCTGCTAGTCACAAACACCATGATGTGCGTTCATCATTTCCATTTACTTCCAAAGATTTACGGACAACCTTTTAACCATTTGTGCAAAGTTTAACCATCAGATTTCCATTCCCTACCCTCTTTCTATTTTTTGGTGATATATTCTAATTATTAATTCCATTAGTTTACATAATATATTTAGTTCATAATGCATAATTATACAGTATTTGTCCTTTTGTGTCTGGCTTGCTTCACTCAACATAATGTCCTCCAGGTTCATCCATGTTGTCATATGCTTCACAACTTCATTTCTTCTTACTGCTGCATAATATTCCATTGTGTGTATACACCACGATTTGTTTATCCATTCATCAGTTGATGGACACCAGGGTTGTTTTCAACTTTTGGCTATAGTGAATAATGCCACTATGAACATCGTTGTACAGATATCTATTCGTGTCTTTGCTCTCTGTTCTTCTGGGTATATACATAGCAATGGAATTGTCGGGTTACATGGCAAGTCTATATTCAACTTCCTTAGGAGCTCCCAAACTGTCCTCCACAGTGGCTGTACCATTCTATATTCCTACCAACAGTGAATAAGTGTTCCTATCTTTCCACATCCTCTCCAACAATTTGCAGTTTTCTTTTTAACGGTGGCCAGGTGTGAAATGATATCTCATTGTAGTTTTGATTTGCATTTCCCTAATTGCTAGTGATGTTGAACATTTTTTTCATGTGTTTCTTCACCATTTATATTTCTTCCTTGGACAACCGTTTTTCAAGTTTTTGCCCAATTTTTAATCGGGTACTATGTCGTTTTATTGTTGACTTGTATGATCTCATTAACTATCATGGCTATTAAACCCTTATCAGATATGTGACTGCCAAATATTTTCTCTCATTGAGTTGGCTATCCTTTCACCCTTTTGACAAATTCCTTTGAAGTACAAAAGCATTTAATTTTGAGGAGGTCCCATTTACCTATTTTTTCTTTTGTAGCTCATACTTTGAGTTTATACCCCCAAACAAAAAAGGTATAAGAAACTACTGCCTACTACATGATCTTGAAGATGTTTTTCTACCATTTCTTCTAAGAGTTTTATGGTTGTTGCTTTTATATTTAGTTAGGTCCTTGGTCCATTCTCAGTTAATTTTTGTATAAGGTGTGAGATAGGGGTCTTCCTTATTTCTTTTGGATATGGCTATCCAGGTCTCCCAGCTCTATTTGTTGAATAGACTGTTCTGGCCCAGCTGGGTGGGCTTAACAGCCTTGTCAAAAATCACTTGACTATAGATATGAAGATCTATTTCTGAGTTCTTGATTTGGTTCTGTTGGTCAATCTGTCTGTATTTATGCCAGTAGCATGCTGTTTTTCTCACTGTAGCTAAGTAATATGTTTTAAGTCAGGAAATGAGAGTCCTCCACCTTCATTCTTCTTTTTAAAGATATTTTTGGCTATTTGGGGCCCCTTACCTTTCCAAATAAATTTGATTATTGGCTTTCCATTTCTGAAAAAAAAAAAAAAAAGGCTATTGGGATTGCATTGAATCTGTAAACCACTTTGGGTAGAATTGACATCTTAGTGATATTTAGTCTTCCAATCCACGAACACAGAATGTTCTTCCACTTATTTAAGTCTTCTTCAGATTCTTTTAGCAATGTTTTGTAGTGTTCAACTACAGGCCCTTTATGTCCTTGGTTAAGGTTATTCCTAAATATTTGGATGTTTTAGTCGCTGTTATAAATAGATTTTTTTCCTGATTTCCTCCTCAGATTGCACATCAGTAGTGTATTGGAGTGCTATCGATTTTTTCATATTAATCTTGTATCCCTCCACTTTGCTGAACTCATTTGTTAATTCTAGGAGCTCTGTTGTGGATTTTTCAGGATTTTCTAAATATAGGATCATATCATCAGTGAATAGTGAAAATTTTACTCCCTTTCCTATTTGAGTGCCTTTTATTTCTTTACCTAGCCTAATTGCTCTAGCTAGAACTTCTAGCACAATATTAAATAATAATGGTGAGAGTGGGCATCCTTGTCTTGTTCCTCATCTCAGAGAGAAAGCTTTCAGTTTCTCACCATTAAGTACAGTGCTAGCTGTAGGTTTTTTATATGTGCACTTTACCATATTGAGGAAGTTTCCTTCTATTCCTATCTTTGGGGGTATTTTTATCAAGACAGGATGCTGTATTTTGTCAAATGCCTTCTCTGGATAAATCAAGAGGTTCATGTGATTTTTCTTCTTCAATTCATCAATGTAGTTTATTATACTAACTGATTTTCTTGTGTTGAACTACCCTTGCATACCTTGGATAAAACCCACTTGATCGTGATATAAAATTCTTTTAATGTGCTTTTGGCTTCCGTTTGCAAGTATTTTGTTGAGGATTTTTGCATCTATATTCACTAGAGATATTGGTCTGTAATTTTCTCTTTTCACAGTGTCTTTATCTGGTTTTGATATTATGGTGATGTTGGCTTCATACAATGAGTTTGGTCGTGTTCTTTCCTGTTTAATTTTTTGGAAGAACTTGAGCAAGATTGGTATTAGATCATCTTTGAATTAGATTGGTAAAGTTCACCTGCAAAGCCACCTGGTCCCATGCTTTCATCTTTGGGAGGTCGTTGATGACTGTTTCTAACTCTTCACCTGTGATTGGTTTTTGTTGGAGGCAGCCAGAAAGAGGTGAAGCTAAAATGGCCGACCGACAACAAAGAACAAGCCTGATCCTGTATTTAGCCTTCTTTGAGGAAGTAGCTCACCCTGCTCCCGCGCGCGCGAAACCTTCCCGCCTTCCACAAATAGCAAACCCTCCCTAGCAACCAACTGTGCCCAATCCCAGCCTGCCACATATGCCTTACACGTACTCCCCCTTTCTCATGATATATATGCCACCACCTCCCTCAATAAAGCAGAAGCATGTAGAAAGTCTCTCCTGTGTGTGTCTGTGTCAATTGTCTCTACATCCCTCTCTCTGCGTCGGCGCGAGCTCCAGTTGACTGTCCCGCGGGCCGAGACAGGTTTTTAAGGTCTTCTATTTCTTCTAGAGTCATTGTAGATGGTTCACGTGTTTCTAGCAATTTGTCCTTATCTACATTGTCTAGTTTTTTGGCATACAGTTGTTCATATTATCCTCTTATTATCTCTTTTATTTCTGCTGGGTCAGTGGTAAAGTCTCCCCTCTCATTTCTGATTTTATTTATTTGTGTCTTCTCTCTTTTTTCTTTGACAGTCTACCTAAGGGTTTGTCTATTTTGTTTATCTTCTCAAAGAACCAACTTTTGGTTTTGTTGATTCTACTGTTTTGTTTTGTTTTTTCTCAATTTTATTTCTTTCTGCTCTGATCTTTACTATTTCTTTCCTTCAACTTGGTTTGGGATTAATTTGCTGTTCTTTTCCTAGTTACTCCAGGTGTGCAGTTAGAACTTCAATTTTAGTTATTTTTTCTTTTTTAATGTAAACATTAAGGGCTATAAATTTCCTTCTCAGCACTGCCTTTGTGGTGTCCCATAAGTTTTGATAAGTTGTGTTCTCATTTTTCACTCAAGATATTTGCTAAATTCTCTTGCAATTTCTTCTTTGAGTCAAGCACTGATTATTTAAGAGTGTGTGTGTTTAATCTCCTTAATTTATGACTTTTCCCTTTTTATATCCATTATTGATTTCTAGCTTCATTCCATTACCATCAGAGAAAGTACTTTACAAAATTTCAATCTTTTAAAATTTATTGAAAGTTGTTTTGTGACCTAATATGTGGTCTATCTTGGAGAAAGGTCCAAGAGACTTGAAAAGGGTGTATTTCCTGCTGTTTTGGGGTACAGTGCTTTATAGATGTCTTTAGGTCTAGTTCACTTATCATATTATTCAAACTCTCTGTTTCTTTAATTTATCTTCTATCCAGGTGCTCTGTCCATTAATGAGAATGGTGTATTGAAATCTCCAACTATTATTGTAGAGACATCCATTTTGCCCTTCAGCTCTACCAGCAAGTACTTCATACATATTAGGGCACTGAGGTTAGGTGCATAAATATTTAGTATAGTTATTTCTTCTTGGTGAATTGCTTCTTTTATTAATATATAATGACATTTTTAATCCCTTATAACAGTTTTGCATTTAACATCTATTTTTTCCAACATTAGTATCACTACTCCAGCTCTGTTTTGGTTACTATTTGCATGGAATATCTTCTTCCAACCTTTCATGTTTAACCTGGTTGTGCCCTTACATCTGAGGTAAGTCTCTTATAGACAACATATAGATGGCTCATATTTTTTTTATCCATTCTACAATCTATGTCTTTTGATTGGGAAGTTTGAGCCATTAACATGCAATGCCTTACTCTAAAGGCATTACTTCATCCATTTTGTCCTTTGGCTTTCTGTTGTCATATTGTACTATTGTCTGTCTTTTTACCCTTTAACTTACCCTTCCTAATAATCTTCATTCCACACTCTTCTTCAAGTCTCTCACCCTTGGTTTTTCCTTTCAGGCTGTAGCAGTTCCTTTAGTATCTCTTATAATCCTGGTCTTTTTTGGTAACATATTCTATCAGTTTTTGTTTTTCTGTGAAGTCTTGGAAATGACCCTCATTTTTGAAGGACAGCTTTGCCATAAACAGAAATCTTGGCTGGTAGATTTTCTCTTTCAGTACTGTTACATTTCTTTGCAGATTTTCAATTTGTTCTATATGCTCACCTAGTGTCTTCTTAATATCCTTTATCTCTTTAGTCATATTTTCTTTCAATTCTTTAAATTGATTTAGGAGAATTGTGTGATTATCATTGATTAATTGTCTTAAATCCTGTATCTCTTCAGGATATTTGGTTTCTTCCTTTGGCTGGGCCATCTCTTCCTGTTTCTTACTATGGTTTGTAATTTTTTGCTGATGTCTAGGCATCTGAATATGTTAGTAAATTTACTCAGATGGCCAACTTCCTTCTCTTGCCTATTGTTTTTTTTCCCATAGCTCTTCTTTGATATTTGGTTCAACTTATTCTCAGTCTTTAAAATTACCCAGCTTAAGTTATCAAAATTGTGCCAGGAACTCACTAATGGGGCTCAGATATTTTTCCAGGAGTTAGGATAAAGATAGGACCAAAAGCAGTTTTTTGTCCATTCAATTTCCAGACTGGCTAACAGATGGCACTAGTCGGTGCAGCTTTCCACTGAGGTGTTTCAAGCTCCATTTTCCTGTGTTTTGGTCCTGTCAGAGCTGAGAGTCAATGTGGACTCTGCTGGCCAAATTCACAGAAGGAAGCAGTCCTGACTCCCTCTCCCTTTTCCCTTGTAACAGCTGGCAGGGAAGAAGAATTATGTTCCGCTCTCATTCAGCTGCAGTGAGCCAGGGGTTTTATCCCAACTTAATAAGTAGGGGGTGGGAGAGGGAAGTCCTTCTCAGCCACCATGGGGGGTTTGGTAACTCAAATTTGTTAATTCAGGTTCTTCATCTCTCTGTCCTTCAACCTCCTGGGAGTTGTGAAGCACCATCCTGGGCTGCTTGACCCCTAAATGGGTCCCTTGGACAGCTTTTTCCTCTTCATTTTAATTGTGTGATAATTGAGTCCTGCCTGCCTAATCTGACACCATCTTCCCACAACTCCCTGTTGTGCAATACAAATGGCAAATTATTATTTGATTTTATGATTTATAAATTAAATATGTATAATGTATGACTAATGAGCCAGTAATGGAAATAAATATAGTTAATAAAATATAATTAATAAGTAAAACGATAAGGCAAGAGGAAAACTGAATAAGAAAAGATGACTCAAAAATAAAGATAATAACCAATTAAAAATGGGTAAAAGATCTGAATAGATATTTCTCCAAAGAAGACATAGAAATGTCAATAAGGATATAAAAAATGTTCAACATAATTAGCCATCAGAGAAATTCAATTTAAAATCACAATGAGCTATCACTTCACATCCACTGCAATGTCTATAATAAAAAAGAAACATAATAACAGGTGTTGTGGAGGATGTGGAACCCTCCTACACTGTGGGTATAAATGTAAAATGGTAAACCTGCCTTAGAAAACAGTCTGGAAGCTCCTCAAATGTTTAAACACAGAGTTACTTTATGATCCATCAATTGTATTCACAGGTATATACCTAACAGAAATAAAAACAAATATTCACACAAAAACTTCTACACAAATACTCATAGAAGCATTATTCTATATAGCCAAAACACTGGAACAGCCCAAATGCCCATTAACTGATTAATCAATAAATAAAATGAATTAATAATGGAATGTTATGAGCAATACAAAGTAAGGAAGTACTGATACATGTTATATGTGGATGGACATTGAAGTTATTATGGAAGAAGCCTGTCATAAAGGACCACATATTTCATGATTTTATTTATATTAAATGACAAGAATTGGTAAAGCTATAGAGACAGAAAGTAGACTAGTGGTTGCCTAGGGCTGGGGAGATGGATGAATTGAGGAGTGACAGCTAAGGGAGCAGGGTTACTTTTTGGGATAATGAAAATCCTCTAAAACTGATTTTAGTGATGGATGCATAGCTCTATGAATATATTAAAAGTCCTTGAATATTACAATTTAAATGGGTGGATTTTATGGTATGTGAATTATATCAAAACAAAACTGTTTTACAAAAAAGAACAGATGGTATGAATGAGAAAATTATTTTAAAATACTAGATTGAAGCACAGCAATGTTATTTGCAGATTGAAGCCCAACAATATTAATAATTAGATGAAATGTGCAATTGGAAGTCAGAAATTGTCAGACTGAATTAAAAGCAAGACCCCATTATGTGCTGAGTACACAAAATCTACTTTAAATATAAATGCATAAATAGGTTAAAATAAAATGAAGGAAAATATATCATGCCAAGATAAAAAAGGTGAAAGGGCTGCATTAATATTGGACAAATAGAATTAGATATGGAGTATTATCAGGCATAGAGCAGTACATTTCATATGATAAAGGGTCAGTTCATCAAGAAGATGAATTCCTAATAGATATACACCTAGAAACATAGCTTCAAAATTCATGGAGCAAACACTGGCAGAGCTGTGAGAGAAATCAACACAGCCATAATTATAGTTGGTGATTCCAAAACTTTTCTCTAAGTAATTAATACAAGAAGTAGGTAAAATGTAAAGATACAGAATACTTGAACATTATCAACTGATTTGATCAAATTGACAATTATAGAACACTCTACCCAACAAGAAAAAAAAAACATATACATTATTCTCAATTGCACATGGAACATTCACCTAAGTAAATAAAATGCAAGGCCATAATAGCCTAGATATGTTTAAATCGGGGGTTCTTAACCTTCTCTGTTCCACAGACCCCTTTGCCAATCAGAGGAAAACCAAAGACCCCTTACTAAGTCCACACTATAAGGTGTATTATTTAATAAATATATCACATCTGCACCAATACATCCCCACAAGAATAATGTTTGTTTGAATTTCAATTCAAGCTCATGGACCCCTGATTAAGAAACCCTGGTTTAAATGTTTTGCCATAATAAAAAGTAATACAAATATGTTAGAAAAATCCCCAAATATTTGGATAATAATATACTTCTAAGTAATCCATCGGTCAAATGAAATATCAAAAGAAAATTCAAAAGATTTGAACCAGAAACAGAAGAGTAAGTGAAATGAAAAGTTGGCTGAAAAAAAGGAAATAATAACTATCAGTGGAAATTAAAGACATAGAAAACTGAAAAACTGAAAAACATTAGAGAAAATCCATGAAACTAAAAGATAGTTCTTTAAAAAGATAAACAAAATGGATAAACCACTATCTGGCTTTAGGGAAAAGAGAGAAGACACAAATTACCAATATCAAAAGTCAAAGAGCAGGGATTATTAAAAATGTAATATACTTAAAAGAATTATAAGAGTAGATTCCAAACAACTTTATCTCAATAACTTTGACATCAAGATAACATGGACACAGTATTTTAAAGATACAAAGTACCAACGTTCACTCATGAAGTAACAGATATCAATCAGTATAAACCACCATACTGATTTTTTTTAAAAAAAGAGCCATATGACTATATCAATGGATGCAGAAAAACCCTTTACAAAATTCAACACTTATTCATGATTTTAAAAAAAGAAAAAACCTCATCACAATGAAAAAAAAGAGAATAGAAAAATGATTTTTGAAAAACTCCAGCTAACATCAAAATTAATGGTACAAAATTGAGTGCTTCTCCCCTAAAATTGGAAACAAGGCCTGGATGTCCCTCTTACCACTTTCATTCAACATTGTTTGAAATCCTAGATAGTGGAATAAAGCAAGAAAACAAAATAAAAGGAATACAGATTATAAATTCAGGTGTAGCATTGTGTTTATTTGTCAATGGCATGACCATATATGTAGAAAATCCTATGGAATCTAAATTTAAAAAAAAAGCTATTAGAACAGTTGTGTTTACTTAGTAGATTGTAGAATACAAGGTATATATACAAAATTCAATTTTATTTTATTTTTATAAACTAGTAATGACCAATTGGAAATTGAAAGAAAAATATATCATTTAAAGAAAGTATCAAGATATATAATAGGGATAAATTTAACAGAACATGCCAAACTTATTTGCAAAAATATATGTACAAAATCAAAAAAAAAAAATTGTGACAAGAAATTAAAGACAATCTAAACAAATTGAGAAATATGTCATGTTCATTGATCAAATGACTTAAGATTAAGGGGGAAATTATCCTCAAATTGATTTATATATTGGATTTGGTGCAATCCCAATCCCAACACTGTTCCTTAAATTTATATGGAAATGCAAAGGACCTAGAATAGACAGCAAAAAGCTGCAAAGAAATGAATTCTTCCAAAAAACTAAATCAGGTTTAGAATGGATTCTTCCCCAATCAATCCTCCAGATAAAAACTGATTACAGCCTTGTGAAACCTTGAGAAGTGAATCCAGCTAAGAGGTCCCAGAGAAATAAGAATAAGCAAAAATGCTAAATACTTCTTGCTTCTACTCTAGACTCATAGTTTGGGAAGCATGAGAAAATTGATTGTGAGACCTTAAGAAGCGTATCATTGTCATAAAACATGGGTTTGATACTAACAATTACATGAAAGTGTGGCCACAAAAATGGAGAATACTCACACATTAAGTGTGAGTCTCATTCTTTCCCTATGAAATATCTGAATATTTGAAATATTTGAAATATCTAGAATGGAAGTTAAGAGTGGGACTCAAATTTTCTCTAAAAGTACATATGAATTTTGTATTTTGTAGCAAACTACAACTCTTTTTGGTATAATATAGTCTTAATGAGTAATGCCGTAGTATCTGTAACTTCTTAAACTCCCATTCCACCACCTTATCCTGATGGGAATACATTTACCTCATTTTGATATTCTGTTTTTGGATTGACTAGTAACAATGGAATATACCGAGGAGAGAAGATGCTTTAGAATTGAGAGAATCCAGGATTATCGGATTCCCTATACAAATTACCAAACAAAACTTAATATTTCATTTGTTATTTTCTGTTAATGAAGCAATATAAATTTGTGTTAAAAATGAGTATGTTTCCCCCCCCACCACCACCAAACTTCAGGTTTTCAACTGGTGAAGTAAAAAGCACCTTCCCCTTTACCACTCAGAAATCACTTCAAAGTGAAAAGGAGAATGAGAACAAGAAATACAAACTATGTATTGTATGAAAGGTGCTATCTAAGTGGAGTCCATATAACTAATCTTTTGGAGAAATGTGTGAAAATTTTATGGCTGTATTATGTGTGATAGCCAATACCAGACAAGATGAAGCAACCACAACTGGATTTATTCTCCTCTCTGATACAAATAAAAATGGAACATATATGTGTATATATATATATATAATGCTTTTTCAGACATTGGACATCAGGCACTAATTCAGGGCAGTTAAGCCTGAAACAGAAGAAACAAATGAGATGAGTCCTATGATTGATCAGTTTATGGCCTGCAAAGAAATTCCAGGTGGGGCGAAGCTTGCCAGACTCCAGGAATACCTTTAAGTTGAGGCAAAATAAATGGGAGACTGAGGGGGAAGATTTGCAAAACAGATTACAGAGGGGACAGATAAATCGATTCTAACAATATTTTAAATAGATAATATATCATGACTAGATGGGATTTTCCCTAGTATTGTAAGGTTGGTTTAACAGACTAAAAAGAAAAAGAAACATGCTCATCTCAACAGGTGCAGAAAATATATTCAATAAAATCTGACATCTCTTCTTTTTTTTTTTTTTTTTGACTGACATCTTTTGTTTGATTATTCATCTATTCTTTGATTTAAAAAAACAAACTCAGAAAACTTAGGATAGAAGTGAATTTCCTCAAAGAGCATCCACAAAAATCCTATTGCAAATACTATATTTAATGGAAAGAGACTGAATGCTTTCCCACATAAGATAAATGTGTGAATATTACGAAGAGTATTAATAAAATGTTTTACATGATTTTTATATGTTCCTTCTCTATATTACCACACTGTTACATTTCTCTTATTTCATCTTAACTATTTTACTTTCCTTTCATCCCTACTTCTAGTGTTTCCTCATTTTTCATCTAGATTCAATGTTTTCAGATTAATCTTCCTTAAAGGTAATTCTCATCATGTTATTCTCTTAATCAAAAAAATCATATTTTTATGATTAAAATTATATAAAAATAATAAATAATAGACTTTTATTTTTATGTTTTTTTTTTTATTTTTTATGGGATTTTTGTTTACTCTAATCATGTTACTTGTACCCTTTCATTTAACCCTCACAACATTGTAAGTCCATACTATCGTTGCCCTCATTTTATGGATAAGGATGTTGAAGCACTGAGAGATTAAATAAATTGACCAACATCTTAGGAAATAAGGGTGCTGAAATTCAAATTCAGGCAATTTGTCTTTAGTAGTTATCTTTATAACCATAACTTCCACTTACTTTTTTTTTTCCATATACATTTTATTTTGAAATTAATTCAAACTTAGAAGACAGTTGTACACATAAGCACTTATACAGAGAACTCAAACACACCATCCCAGATACCCACATTCACCAATTTTAACATATTGCAAAATTTGCTGCATCATTCTCTCCCTCTGTTTCTCTCTCATCATCTATCTTCTAAACATTTGAGAGTAGATTGTATACATCAATATCCTTGAACACATAGTACTTCCATATACATTTCTGAAGAACTTACTTTTTAAGATACTGACTTTGCCCATTTCAAAGACCCCACCCATGGTATGAACCCCAACATATATTTATTTCCTAAGTAATCCTTTATTGTTTCTCCACAATAAAACTTAATTTTCTTTATTTGTAAAATGCATATTCATCTCATAGGTTCTTACAAGGATTGAACGTGGTTATCCTATGCCTGCTATATATTAAGTATTCTATAATTATTAGTTCTTTTCCTCCTTCCTATTTTCTCTTTATTTTGATCTTTTTTCTTCTTCTTCTATTATATATTTTTTCAGGTTAAACTGGATAACTCTTTAACTGTGACCCCTTCCTCAAATTTCTCCTCTGTGACTACTTTACCCATTATTTTTTGGGATTCCCTTATTAGAGTTACTCATCTCCTTTTGTTCCCATAGCACACAATACATTCTAAGTTTTGATTTGCTTTTGATGCTCATTCCATGATGGAAAAAAATATGTTATTCAGTTTGTTCACAGAAACTTACACCACTTCTGACACATGGTTATGTTCAGTAAATGCTTAGAGAAGGGAATATGGAAGTAGAATGTCCTCCTATCTGTCATATTTTTCACTGTTAATCTACTACCTGTCTTTAAGAATGAAAACAACTTTTGCCTTATTGATAGGGTCTTCCTGATTTCCACCCAAGTATATATGATTATTTTCTTTACCTAAATCTCTATAGTTCATTGTGTCATTCTGATGGCATATCTTATGTTCTCTTTTGTTTTATACTTTTTCGTGTTTTTCTTAGAATTAAACTACTTTTTTATATTTACTTGTGATTCTCTACAAAAGAGAGTACTTTGCCTTTCATATTGTAGGTCCCTGGTATTCATTGAGTAGATTTATATTGTGTCTATTAGAAAATGGATGGCATTTCAAATTATGGATTTTGAGGATGTGTTGGAATTTCAAAGGTTAGGTGTTTTAAATAAAAGTCCATGATTGTTATTTTTTAACTTGATTGATTAAAGTTGCAGAAATAAACAATAGAAGGTCAAATATGATTTCTGAAATATGATGATATAAAGTGTATAAAATAAAGATGAAATTCTTCAAAGATAAATGGAAGGTTATTAAGTTAATAAAGTAGAACTTTTACATAACTATAATTATATATTTATACATATATTTAATATAAAAATCTTAGGTCTTTAGTGGAAAGACCTAAGAAAAACTTCGAATGCACAGTGGATTACAAGTTAAATATGTCATTGGTATAGTTCCAACAAAAGAGAAAGATAGCGGGCTAAGTCCATTTCAATGAAGTATATGAATACTTCCTACCTGGTATTCCCAAAATGGAAATTGTATGACTGGATGATTAGTAATATCCAGTAAGTTATGAAAGTTCAGGTAGTTTTTTCAGTCAATACTTAAGGGGTTCTTTAACATAGCAGTGTATTTGATAATTGGTTGAAAGGGTTTGGTATAAAGTACAAGTTCTTTGTCCTTCTAGTTTCTTTTCTCTTCTTTAATCTTCTTTCCTTCCAGGATGCTGTGCATCTTACCCAGTTTCCCATTCTTTGCTCATTCAAAGTGTATCTGTTACTGTATAGCATTATAGCTAATATGCCAACAGCTTTATGGTCATGGTTTGTTTTCTGTTATTTTTATTAGACTTTAATGCACAAATGGTGAACTATATTTATACTGCTTGGCCTCTATTTCTATAGCATAAATGTACATAAATACTGGAAAATAACATTTGTAGAGTGTTTTATAAATAAAAAGCAATTTCACAAGTGCTATTTATTTGATATTTAAAACAACATGTCCCCCATTATAAAATATCACTGAATGTCCAGTAGTTTTTATTTGCTTAAGGTAATATAGCTGGTAAATGGCAGAGTGAGGAGTCAAACTGCATCTTCTACCATCTGCAAATCTCTGCAAAATAACATTCACTGGTATCATATCAGGAGTCTGTAGACTTTCCTTCTTTGGTTAGAAAAAATGAAGTCTCTTTTCCTAAATTTTAAATGGAAAATTCTTTTTTATTACTCATAAATAAATGATTTCCTTTATTCATTGATGAAATGCCCAGCTTTAGAAAGATAGAGTCCTCTAAGTTATAACCACTCTATGATAGGGGATGTGTTACTAGGTCCAGTATAATGACAGATCCAGGAAGAAATGCTGGCAATCTGGACAGTGCAGTTTCACAGAACAGCTTGATTTTAGTTGGACTCATCAGGGAGTTGGCCCTTACCATGAACAGCTACAAGTGTGTCCCAGATGAATAGATCGGCAACCATGACTTGTGTGGCAGACCAAATGTTTAGCCATTGGGAAAAGCCCAAGAACCAGTAAAACCATAACAAGGTTCATCAAGCAGAGCATTGGCTAGATCGATGACAATGTCCTTGAGTTCTGCTCATTGAGAGACAATAGCACATCCATGTTTAACTCAACATAGCCGGTGAGGAGGCTGAACAGCCACAATAGCACAGAGGACACCATCAAGTTTCAGCTCAGCTGAAACATCAGTGAATCAGGCCCAGGAATTTAGGGGAACCTCAAAGAATCAAATACCCTATGGAGCCAGTTTTGCTTGAAGAAGTTGAGCAGGGATAAAGTTTCCTCTAAAGTTATAGTTGCCACATTTTCATATAAAGCTGCAATGCCACTGGATCCTGGCCTGCTGCATCCTTGAATATGCAATTTCCAGTTGACAAGTGAGGCATGTTGGTCATTCTACCTTGTTAGTTGTTGCGTTTGAGTTGGCCTACCTCAAAATGGGAATATCAGGCTGGAGAGCCACAAGGCCTCCATAGGTCAGGTAGTCAGATATAATAAGAGGTACAGTGACAAGTCAACAGTTGCTTTACAAAATGAATGTATGTAACTTGTAGCTGTGTCAGGAAGGAAATATGTCCAAAACCCCAAGTGGCACCATGGTGTGGAGGCTGCCTCTCATTGTAAGAGACTCCAAAATCAGTAGTCACTGGCACTTGTAGGGTTTTGTCTTAGGGTTTACAAAGTACTGGCATTTCCCTAAAGTAGCACTCTCCAATCAGGGGAATCCCTTCTGGCACTTATGAGCATTTGTACTACAAGCATATAAAACATCAATACAATTAAGTATACATTCAGTAGTATAAGCCACAACAGGACATTGAATTGGCTCGACAGATCCATCTATGAGGTCACTTAGCTTAACTTCCTCACTATCAACATTGCTTAAAACCCATCTGTTGAATTAAGGTACCTTTTCTTCCCATGGAACCAGGAAGGATGACTGCATCCAACAGAGCCATAAAAGTTTGCATCTCTCCCCTTCCCAAAGTTCTCCAGCATGCTTGCATGTATGGTCTTCAGTTACTCTAGGAAACCAGAAGCCTGGCACTCCACCCTTAATAACATTTCTCTTAAAGCAGTTGAGGTCCACATACGGAGAGTAGGGATCAGTGGGCCTGGGGGGAGAGAAGAGCTGCACAATAAGCAAGGTGTATTTTACTTCCAGTTTCAAGAAGTGCTGCACTTTAGCACAAGAATTTATCTATATTTGTTTGGGTCAGTGTCTCTTTCTACAATGGGTCATCTTTCTCCATACTTTAAACCCTATCTGGGGCAGTACAGGCATGAATGTCTCAAAAATGAATGTATGTAACTTGTAGCTGTGTCAGGAAGGAAATATGTCCAGATGCACACAAGAGGTTTTTTGTCTCAGGGAATTCTTACCCAGAGGACCAAAACTCTTTTATAGCATCAGGGCCCTATTGCAAAAAAACCTCTTAGCTATTTTACTGTTATCTCTGAATGGATCTATGATTGGCATGAGGGGCCAAGTCGTAAGACAATCTAGTTATTTCCATTCTTTTTTTTTTTTTTTAACAAGTGTTACTTTTCATTACCTTTCGCCCAGTTTCTGCCTGTAGCTATTGTGAAATTTCCTCCTTTTATGCTAGTGTAGGTGTCTCTCTCTCTAACTCTTGCCTTTCAGGCAAGGAGGTAGAACCTTCTGACCTTCCTGCAGGAATCTTAGTGCTAGTTGTTCCAACAAGGTGGACCAGAGGCTGACTGCCATAATGGCTAGGAATGCCCCCCTCTGGAGAAGAATTAACAACTGCTGCACTGTTGGGAGAGCTGGCTGTCTCTGAAACCACTTCCCAGTGGTCAGCTTGGAGCCATGTCCCTAACTTGTCTTCACTGACAAGCAATAAAGTGTTCACCACCAATTCCCTTGGACTTCTCTTAAATTCCCTTATCAGCCTGCAGGGCCCTCATCCTTCGCCTTCCTGCAAGCCTTGCTTCTGTCAGCATACCATCTTTATCGCTAAACGTCTTTCAAGAATTGTGAGCAGCTGAGATTTAACCTAACTCACAAAGTAGTTTGTCACAGTTTCATGGATGCTGGACAAAGATGCAGGACACCTGGGTCAGAGACAATGGGCATTATTTCTTAGAGTATCTGCATTTTGGCGTTGGTTCACAGGACTAGATGATCCCTGTAAACATAGAGGATTTCAGGAGAGGAACCCTAAGCATAAGGGACATGAATCTTTTATAGTAGAAGTAAGCATGCCTGTCCTTGGCTCCTGTGGAAGCCAGCAGGTATGCCTTCTCATTGTTGTTATTTTCTTCTTATTCTCTGCCCTCCCTTTTTATCTCCCTTTATCTCTCTCTCTGACTCTCCCCCCCTTACCTCTTTCCTTCTTTCCTTTGGTTGTCTCTCATCCTGATTGTATTTTCATTCTCTAGCCTTAAGGAAGTCTAAAGTTTGACTTCCATATGATCAAGGTGAAAATATATGTAATATGTATATTATATCTAGAAACAAGGTTAACCAATTGTGTATACCTAAACCCTAAGTAGGGTTGCCATATAAAATACAGGATGTGTGGTTAAATTTGGATCTTCGATAAACAATGGATAATTCTTAAGTATAAGTATGTCCCCAAGTATTGCAAGGGATATACTTAGACTTAAAATCATTTGTTATTATCTGAAATTTAAATTTAACTTTGAGTCCAGTATTTTTATTTGCTAAACCTTTCAACCTTAACCCTAAGAATTTTCTAGAGTCCCGATAAACATGTTTTTTTTTTCCAGTCAAGCAGTATTAAAACTCATTTTATAATTTTATTATTAAAACCATGTCAGTGGTCCATCAAGGAGATGTGAACAACTTCTACTATGATTGGAAACTGCCAAATTAAATGTAACAAAATGCTTTATTGATATGTACTTGTCACATAAAACTATCTATTATTACTTGTATAAAAATTGAGTGTTAAATATTATAATCTTATCATTTATCCCTAATCCATTTTATTGAAATTAAAAACACAGGCATTTGTTTATAAATAAATAACCAGCTCATAGCAACCAATTATTTACTTAATATAAAACGCTTGGAAATTTTATTTCGTTCCTTGAGCAGATGATAATACAGAAATAAAACAAAATACATTAAGTTTGCAATGAGAACCGAATGCTGAATCTGAAGCAACTGAAAGGGGGATGGGAAACAAAACATGATTTTTTTTCCTTCCGTAAATGTAGGCGTTCTTATGCTAGAAAAATTTTATATAAATGGTAATATAAAATATATTTTTACATAGAAGTTCACTTTTAAGTTATATTATACATTAAGAAAAGCGATTACCATGTGTTGCAGGACATATCCAAAAGAAAAGCTTTGGCGGACTGAAAAGCTTTCTTCCCCAGTAGTACGCATTATGGTGACCCCTAGTGGTGGAGCAAGTCAAATGCACCACACATCACACACCCAGACATACACACAGAATAGCTTTTAACCAAGAAGCCTTATGTGGGTATAAAAACTCACCTTACTTTTATATCAGTTCATGGATGCCTCTTAATTTAATTCAGAGTGACCTAAGAAAACACTGTCATTTACTTAGTACAGTCAACATATGAAACTTATTTAACTAACTGAAAAAAATTTTACAATATGTTTATCCAGATCTAGTTCAATATTTTAAATTCTGACTTCTTAGCAAGACAAGTATTGATTATGACTTTTGAGTTAACATAAATTTATAGATTTAGAGACTTTGAGGATTTTAGGACACTTTAGAAAATATCTGACTAGGATTCTTAATTTCACAAATAGAAAATATAAATGAGAGAAAGGTTGACAGGCTTATTTAATCAGCTATTTACTGACAGAACTAGGAATAAGAAACAAAGTCTCCAGACTAGCATTTCAGTAAAATTTCCAATATTCAATAGTGCCTTATTGTTTAAAAATCTCATTATTTGCTATAAGAGGAAAAAAGAACAGAGATTTGTGGTTCTATGTTAGGACTTCATACTCAAAGGAAAGGCCATAATATCTTTCCTGAAGAAAAGTGGCAATCTTATTCTCTACAGAATATTTTCACATTCTAAGAGGCAAAAAATACGATCCCAAATTCTGATTCATGTTAAGATACAGCTAAGTACATTTATCAATGACAAATAAAACTAAGAAAGCATTTTAAATTGAATTTAATAACCTTAAGCCATTATGTAATAATAACAGAGAATCAGGTAATAATATAACTACATAATTCTCTGTAAATGTATATTTCATTTGCATAGGGAACATTTTATGTTTACTCTCCATATGAAATTTTAGTAAGAACTCATAAATATTTAAATAATTATGAAGTAATAATGGAGCTGTTTAATATTTTAAAACATATGGACATTTTAGAAAGGACTCAAATACTGATAGGAGGATGGGTTAGTTAATTTGTAGTCCTTGGCAACCTGGAGATTTTATATTTTATGTGACTTGTATTCATGCATTATTTTGTTTAAACAAATTGTAGGTTCATAAGCAGATTACAAATGAATTTTTCTGCTTCTGGTCAGTATCCCAAATCATAAGTTTTCATGCTTTAATTTCATTTTAAAATGGAGAGACTTGAATGGCCCAGCTGATAGTGTTTAGAGCTGATGGTATTCTCCAAAGCAACAAAATATCTTAGTGGAAAACGACATTCAGATAAAATGTGCTGAGAAAGAAGGTTTCATATATTATGGGGATTGAAGCTTTAAAAAAAATATGGTACTTATTTTTTAGTGGTTAAAATATATATATAATTTCAATATGGACAAATTCACGAAAATACCAAAAGGCCATATACACTTTGAAATTATTCAAACTCCTATCCCTGGATGTTTTCACAAAATAGCTGGATGACTGCTTATTAGGAACAGTTACAATGAATTTTTTTTAATTGGGTGAAATTGTGGGAAAATGAAGCATCCACTCTCTTCTCACTGTACAATGAAGTAGTTCCATAATTTTGGGATTATCAGTTGAGTCTTCAAGTGATAAGAAGATTGGTTTTGCTCCAATTTATATAAAAAGTAGAAACGAAGCAAAATTTCATGTAGACACTGTCCTGCCAATTCTATTACCTTACTTTAGAGATAAAACAAATGAGCAAGATCTTTTAAATGTAGGAAAAAAACATTCTAAAAATAAATTTACTACTTAGAATGTTTAAAAAGTAAAAATAACAAAAATGGATAAATGCAGATGTGCCCTTTGATATGGATAAATTAAAATTCCAAAAGTATTATCATGTCTGTATATTACAGTTCCAGAATTTTTTATAGTCACACTTAGAATGTGCCTGTGGGTAATTTGTAGTATATTTGGTTGTCCCATAAAAACTCTAAGATTCTAAGCCAAGGCCTAAAATAATTTCTGACTCCTTGGGTTAATATGATGATAATGTTACTTTGAAATATCTATGACATCTGATGTTGAAGAAAATCTTGGGTATAAATATTTTAGACAATTTTTTTTTAATTCTTTATTTTATTTTTCAGAGCAGTTTTGGGTTTACAGAAAAACTGCAGAAAGTACAGAGAGTGCCCATATACCACCACCCCTCCACCACCAACCCCCTCCCCCCACACACACAGTTTCTCCTATCATTAACATCTCTCATTAGTGTGGGACATTTGTTATAATTGATGAATATTGATATATTATTATCTAAAGTCCATAGTTTGCATTAGGGTTCACTCTGTGTTGTACAGTTCTATGGGTTTTGACAAATGCATAATGTCCTGGATCCACCATTACAGTGTTTTATGGAAAATCTCCCTTCCCCCTCCCAACACTCTGAATCCCTGGCAACCACTGATCTATTTACTCTCTATACAGTTTTGCCTTTTGCACAATGTCATATATTTGGAATGATACAGAGTCTAGCCTTTTCAGACTGGTTTCTTTGACTTAACAATATGTACTTAAGGTCCCTCCATGTCTTTTCCTGGCTTGATAATTTATTACTTTTTAATCTCTGCATAATATTCCGTTGCATAGATATATCCCAACTTGTTTATCCATTTACCTACTGAAAGGCACCCTGCTTGCTTTCAGTTTTGGGCAATTATAAATAAAACTGCTATAAATATTTGTGTGCAGGTTTTTGTACAGACATGGGTTTCAACAAGGTAAACCTTAGAGTGTGATTGCTGGATTGTATGTTAAAATGATGATTAGCTTTGTAAAAACTACCAAACTATCTCCCAAAGTGGCTGTACCATTTTTCATTCCCACCAACAAAGAATGAAATTCTTGTTGCTCCACATTCATGTCAGCATTTTGAATTTTAGCCATTATAATATGAATGTAGTGGTACCTCACTGTTGATTTAATTTGCAATTCCCTAATGACATATAATGTTGAGTATCTTTTCTTATACTTATTTTCCATCTGTATATCTTCTTTGGTGAGGTGTCTGTGCAGATTTCTGCCTACTTTTTAATTGGATTAATCCCTTGTTATTGAGTTTTAAGAATTTTTTATACATTTTGGATACAAATCTCTTATCAGATAAGTATTTTGCAAATATTTTCTCCTACTCTGTGGCTTGTCTTTTTCTTCTCTGAACAGTATCTTTTACAGAGCAGAAGTTTTTAATTTTAACCAAGTCAAATTTACCAATTTTTTTTTTTCATGGATTATGCTTTTGGCATTATATCTAAAAACACATTGCCAAACCCAAGGCTAACTAGATTTTCTCCTGTGCTACCTTCCAGAAGTTTTATAGTTTTACATTTTACATTTAGGTCTAGGACTTATTTTAAGTTTTGTGAAAGGTAGAAGGTCAGTGTCCAGAATAATTTTTTTTTAATAGTTCAACTTATGCAGGTCAGTTTAATGATTGAAACAAAATGGGATCAATTAGGAAAAATTATATCTGTGGAGATGCCTTATACAGAATAGTATATTGTTTTCATGTTGATGATTTTAACAGGGTTTAAAACATGTGATTATTCTTCAGTCTTCTGAATTGAAATTGTTCAGGGGGCTATAAAGTCTGGAAATGCAGACCAAATATATAATAAATAGTTTACTGATAATATATGCTATGTTCAATGTGTTATTCCTAACAATTTAAAAAGTTGTGCAAAATTGCAATGAACAATGTGCATTAAGGCAGCATTTCCAACAATCCTTGTATATACATCTGCGATGCATTGCCTTAGATGATTTGTGTCTCTAATTTTCACTGAATAAATTTGTACCTTTAGCATACGTGAGAAGTAATCAAGGGAATTAACTTTATTAAAAAATGTATATTGTCTATGTTTTCAGACTTTTTGGCCACCTATATTTTACTTTTTGTAAGATTCACCTACTGTAAATTTTCTGAACATTTGTAGCATTTGTATATATCAAGGAAAAATGGATACCAATTATGAGATAACAGAGGAAACAGTAAAAAAAGATATCTTCTTGGTTTTCAAATAATTCTATACAAAACCAGTTTGATAATGAAGTGATTTTTAATCTATAGATAAAAGATTCTCTGAATGATATTGAGGATATATTACAAATTTGGTTTTAGAATATATTTAAATTTAAAACAGGTGTTATAATAATTTCAATAAATCAGGCACTCCAGGACACAATGTGGAGGCACAACCACCATGTGATGACTCCTTAAGGCTGTAAGGGGATAAGATCTTTTTCAAATGTAGAAAGAAATTAAGTCTCTCTACAGTGCTAACCCTAAGATCTATTCTCCTTTATAGACTACAATATTATTGTCAGTTTCATATACTTTTACATTATAAAGAAACTCCCACAGGAAGTAATTTCTGAAGGTTTTCCCAGATATACACAGCCGCATTTTCTGTCGTAGCTCACAACCTCGGTGAAGTAGGGCACATCCAGACCCAGATTCCTGTGGTCGAGGGGCTTCAAAATTGCCTCCTTCATTTACTCTTTGAAGTCGGTCAAGTTCGTAACCATCCCTGTAACAAGATCAATCTCTCGATGTACTGTCACCACAACTTTATAATTATGCCCATGGCAATTTGGATTGTTGCATTTCCCAAACAGTTTCAAGTTTCCTTCATGACTCAGAGATTTCCGTGAAGCTGGTGGTGGCTCGCGCTGAAGGAGACCAGACCCAACACTGCGCACGGCGATGACCGCCTTCTCACCAGTCGCTGCGCTCATGGTCTTCCAAACCTGCTCCTCGGCACCCCCTAGATTAATGTGTTTTATAGTCCCTCTGCAAAAGCAGGAAGGAACTCCTCCCCAAATTTGGTTTGAATGTCGAGGCTGATGATACTCCATGCACCAAGAGAATTTGGGAGAAAGTTGATTATTCAGACCTGGGACTCCCAGGGAGACCTGAGTGGGAACAAGCAACCCCAGGTTGGCCTGGACAGAGCCAAGGGAAAGGTTCTGGGTCTTTATGGTAGCTTTATGATGGGACCAGGGAAAAGTTCCCATGTGGGGAAAATTTAATTCCCCACTGTGTCAAAGGAGGAGGTAAACCATCAGACCTTCTTATCAGCCTGTCAGATGAGGGGCCTTGGGGAAAGGAGGGAAAGGCTTAAGAAGAAGCTAGCAGTGAAATATGGAAAACTGAAGTCAAACTCTTGATTACAATTCACCGCTGATGTTTGATGGCTGAAATGTGCCATATCTCATTTGACTGAAGCTGAATTTGCTTGAATATAAATTTTAAGAGCTGTATACCTATGCAGCCAACTATAATAAGACTAAGAAGGCCTTGAAAGAGCGTATGTATGTAGGTATCCAGGTAATTAGAGAAAGCTAGAAGAAAATGTAGTTGTTTGGAGTATTTGCTCCAATATCCAAGTGAGATTATTAACAACTTAACTTGTCTTGGTTGTTGGGCTATCTGGGTAACTTTGCCTGTGCTATTTATCTTCATGAAGCAAGAAGTACTCTTAAGGGAACAAATGCCCCCTTGGCTGACCAGCAGAAAGTCTAAGGCTAAGCAATCATCAGCAACCATAACTACCAGGGAGTATTACCTCTCATTTAGGGCTTCGAGGGACATAGTAGTTTAAATCACATATTTGGTTATTATTTGGGACATTTCTAATTGGCATCAATGGTTTTATTTTGTTGTATAATATTGTGGCCTCCTAAGACAGAACCAATGTGATCAGCAGAATAAGGGCAATCAGCAAGACTATGGCACACTTAATATTAAATCTTGAAGTTGAGTGGTGTCAATCCTCTAATTCTGTTCTTCACTATTGTGTTGGCTATTCTGGGTCTTTTATCTTTTCACATAAATTTGAGAATAAGTTTGATGATATCTACAAAGTAATGTGCTTGGATTTTTATTGGGATTGCCTATAGATCAGTTTAGAAAGAACTGACAATATTGAGTTTTTCTATCCATGAACATGGAATATTTCTCCAGATATTTAGATATCTTTTAATTTCTTTCATCAGAATTTTGTAGTTATTTTGTTGATTGTTTGAGAGTTATTTTGCTGATTGTTTGGGATTTTCTACATAGACAATCATGTTGGCAGTGATAAGAGTTTTATTCCTTCCTTCCTAATCTGTCTACATTTTGTTTCCTTTTCTTGTCTTATTTCATTACCTAGGACTTTCAGTACAATCTTGGATGGGAGTGGTGAGAGAAGACATCCTTGTCTTGTTCTCAATCTTAGGGAGAAATTATGTAGTTCTTCATCATTAAGTATAATGTTAGTTCTAGGGTTTTTGTAGCTGTTTCCTTATCTAGTCGTGGAAGGTCCCTCTGTTCTTAGTTTTCTAGTTTTCTGAGAGTTTATATTCTGAATAGGTGTTGTATTTTGTCAAAGAAAAATTTCTGCATCTATTGATATGATTATGTGAATTTTCACCTTTAGCCTGTTGGTGTGATTGATTGCATTAATTGATTTTCAAATGTTGTATCACCTTTGAATACCTTGGTTGTGGTGTATAATTATTTTATCATTGTTGGATTTGATCTTTTGTTAAGAATTTTTGCTCATAAATGTTTCACTGAGCTCCATAGGTTTAGATTCCAACTGAATTTCTCTAATTTAATGTAAAATATTCACTTTTATACCATACATTTTCCTTGTGATCTTATAGTTTTAATGGATGCCAATCTCATTTCCATTCAGTTTTCTTTTTCCTTTTTCTTACCCAGGAACCAACAAAAAGTGCACTTAATACACTATGTAATCATTAAAAAGAGACTATTGTATTTTGATAATAGTGTTAAAGATTGCCATTCTAGCTCTTTACTTTTGCTAAGAAATACTAATCTTTATGATATGTATTAATATCAGTTAAACACACAGCATTTGTTACTCCGCAATATAACCTCTTAGAAATGTTCACACAGAGTCTTCAGAAGAATATTCTTCATAGAGTCTTCGAACATTTCTAACTCCATTGTCTTGTCTTTTTTAAAAACTTTTCTTGTTAACCAGACTCTCAATGAGTCATTGTTGCTTGTCTGCTGTATGTAAAGCATGCAATAATCACAAAAGCTGATTTCCAAATAATCCTTTATGTTGTTTTGTACTTGAAATTTAATTTATGGAAAGCTTCCATACATATTATCTCATTTAATTCTCACAATCACCGTGAGCATATCAAATCCCATTTTTAAAGATGAAGGAAATGAATGTTAGAAAGATAATTATTTTCCTAAAGCTAGAGGGATTCTCAATTCCTCTCTTCCATTTTCCCAGCCACCCACAGAATAAAATGTCTGTTTGTATTATATATTTCACCTTATACCAAACCATGGCATGTCTGATAATCCATGGAGTATTATCAATTTTAGTCTATCACAATTATATATGGTAGGGTAAAATAACAATGAAACTATTTCTTAAACTGGGTTGCTGGTTCATGATGGGTGTTTTTTTGCATGTCTAAAGTATTTTATAATGAATATTTTTCTTTAAAAAAGAAATTGATTAGCTATAAATCAGAGCACATGCTGTTTCCACCTTTGCCAACTAGCACCTGTTTTTAACCTCACTGAGCCTTAATTTCCTCTTTTGATATATGATAAATATGAAGAAAAGAACTTTAAAGATTTCCTTCTAACTTATAAGAGTCATGTGTATGCTGAAGATGATATGTAAGAATAATGAAAGGGGAAGGTTCTAATGGATGGCACAAAAATAATTGGAGACAAAAAAAGGGAACATATGCAAACACAACGTATTGGAAGCTATTGCCATGGTTAGTCATGAAATGATGAGAGTATGAACTTAGGACAATGATAAACTGCAAATGCAGGTGAAGGAATGAACCAGAGTGGTATTGCACAAGCCAGCAACTGGTGACCTGTTAGACAGACATAGGGGGCATAAATTAATATTAGGGTCAAAGGTGTGTTCCAGGTTTTGAACCTTTGTGACTGGGACCACACTAAAATGGAGAAACTAAGGCGTGCATCATCTAAGGGACAAGGTGGTAGGCTTGGTCAAGGACATGCTGTGCTTTAGGTGAAAGTGATGGTATCAATTCTAGATCATGGGGTGGAGCTTATAGCTCAAGATGCAGATTTGAGATTCACAAAAACAGAATTAACAGATAAAGGTTTAAGAGTGAAATTTTTCTTTTAGGGAGATGGTATATGGAAAGAAGAACAGAGCCAGACTCTGAACTTCTGCAAATACTAGAATGTGTTATAGTAGACCAAGGCCACTGGGAAAGTACATAATTATAGTGCTGAGATGGCCTTATTTGGTGATGGACAAGTCTGTGGGTGTACACAGTGCCCCACTCCTGGCCTAATGGGATGAAATGCTGTAATTCCAGTTTCTTGGCATCTCTGACCTGGTTAGCTCCTCATAATTCCCAGCCATCTCCATCAAATTTTAGGTAATCCATGATGAATACGGAGGCACCAGGGCCACTTACGCTCACTCACTCATACCAAAATCTTGTCTCTATCTTTGCCACTGCTACTTATTTGCTTGCTTTGGTAGTAAATATGAAAAGTAAACTTTATAGTACAACTTCATTCTCTTCTATTTTAGAATCTGACCTAACTGAGGTGATGTAGCTGAGCTCACTTGGCATTTATCTTTTTATATATTGAATTGCTTGGTATTTTAGAGCAGTTAGTGAATGTTCTGTGGAGAAATGAGTGAATAAATAAATGAACAGAAGGCCAAATATTTGCAAAACACTCATAGTTAGGGAGGTGAAATGAGTATAAAATAATCAAGTAAACAGAGAAAAAATCATATCCTCTTCATGGGCAGCAATAACAGCGAGAATTTTCCTAAGTTACAAACTAGACAGCTTTCTGGATAGAATGGGTCCTCAAAAAATATCGTACCTCTGAAAGCTTGAGATTATATCAACAAATTCAGGCCACAGGGTTATATATTTGGGGGGAAAACCCACTTCAGTTCCACATGATTGTCCTGATTAGAATTTGGATCAGCTCCTTTGCTTAGAGAGTGACATTAATAATATCAAGATGGTGGATGGTCTTGAAACAGTACAGCTAGTTTTGCTGTGTTCAAACTCTGGACCAGAGCTATTCAATTTCGGCATGGGGGAAATCACCTGGGGATCTGGGGATAGTCAGAGACTCTGCATTTCTGACCACCTCCAGGGCCTTAGGGTTCCACACCTTGGGAGCACACCTTGAATAACAATATTCTAGAAGGCTGTTCCACATATGCACGCCCCTGTTTATAAAAAACAAGTTAGGATGGCAATGGGATATTCTCTGAATTTACAAAACACATCAGGTACAACTGATGCAAGTAGGGAAGGAAACGCACAAATTGATATGATAGAAGAATGAGCAAATTTATATAACTTCCCACATTCAATATCTCCTTTGGAAGGCTCTAGTTTACTCTGAAATCTGTTTCAATGATGGTCATAATACATTATTTACTTTAAATGTTATTTTAGATAGTTATAATCATTCACGCATTCCATCATGCCACTTGACTACTTACTTTTATGTTTTTCATTTGTCTCTTGAGAGTTGTATCCATCATTTATATCCTTAGACCCCTTCTCTCCCATGTAATATTTTATTGAATTGCTATTAACCTTTGCCATGGGCAATAATTCCTCCTCTTTGGCTTTCTTATAACTTTTTAAAATGTCTTTTGGGTTCTCTGTTCTCCTGTCACATGTAATTCTGAGATGGTTCATTAGTTTTGTGGAATTGTGAGAAGAAAGAAAGTATGCGACAGAAAGCACACATAGCGAGAGCCAAGAGCTGTGAGGAAAGGTTTCATTAACACCCTAAAGGAAAGGATGATATTCTATATTTTAAACTACTGTGGGTAGGAAAAGAACCCCCTCTCCAAGAAGACCCCCAACTAAGAAGCTAACATCACTAAGGTATGAGAATAGGAACTTTGTAATTCTGAGCCCTAAAAGATAGTCATGTAACAGATGAGAGCTGGAATAGCAAACTCACTTAAAACGAAAGTGATTGATTTCCACAGGTACCCAGCTGAATCCTTATGAGGAATTGTTACATCAGACTTATTATATAGCACAAGATGTAAGGCCTACAAAGATAGTAGCTATGGAATGCTTAAAGAAATGTATGAGGTAAAAAAGTATGAGAACTTCTAGCAGTGATTATTTCTACAGAGTTAGCAAACATACAGCAAAGGTAATGAAAATTCACTGTCCTCAGGATTCCTTTAAGGTAAAGTCTAAAGTCTTGTGCAGGGCATACAGGTCCTTCGTGGTGGGATCCCTGCACACCAAGCAACCTCTGACCTTGACATTCTTATACACACACACACACACCCCTTGGCCTTCTACCCTAACAAACCATCTGTAGTTCAACAGATACTTCTTAGGTGTTCATGTAATTAACAAATAATTATGATTACCAAATCATTATATAGATGCCTTTTTCTTCCAGTATATTATAAAATAGCCAAAGCTTAAAATCTGAAATTACTGAAAGTGGCTAGAGCGACCTCACGCTTTGTTTATGATGATTTCCACTAAAAACCTGCCATTGTGATGATTATTCCAGACAGATCTTGCCTTTGTATATAATCCTTTCTAACTAAGACTTGCTATTATGATGATTGATCTTACCAGTCTATTGAAACAGTAATCACTCCAACCTCCTCTCTTTGAAATCCATAAAATAACCTTGTAATTGACCCTCTTTCTGTACCTATCCCCTATCCCCAGTTGCCTTGATCTCTGATAATGACTGCCTTGTGATTGTAATAACTTTGTTACTCAGGTTTTGTACCCACCCCCATCTTGTTCAGCTCCTTAATGTTTATTAATGAAGAAACCTCAGTCAGTCCCACCCCAATTACTCATTAGTAGAAACTACTAAACCTGGATATTAAAACTATCAGGATTACTGCAGTTTTGGGGCACTTAGGCCACTGTCCTCCATTGCTACATAGCAAATAAACTTTCTTTATTGAAACTCTGGTGTCTCAGGAATTGGTCTTTAAAGTGTATCAGGTGGAAAGAACCCATTTTTGCTCAGTATCATTCATTTTGCTAAGTCATTGCACATAAGTTTGAAATATCCTTTCTTTTCTTATCTGCCTGTTAAATTTCTGCTCCTCCTTCAAGACTCAGTTTGAGAACCACTTCTTTTAGATGCTTTCTCCAAGGACTGTAGGGAAAATCATGTACTTCTTCCACCCTGTTTCATAACATCTTGCATACTTCACTAACTGAATCATTACCACATTGTCAAAATTATTATGTCTGTCTCCCTCACTTGACTGGGAGTCCTTCCGAGGTCTGTCACTGGAATGGAATAGTATTTTGTTTCTGCTAGTATTTCCAGAACATTGAATACTCATTCATTCATTCATGCATTGCTTATTGAATACCCACTAATGAATTTAATAAATATCTAATCACTAATTTTAGATTCTTTGGAATTTAGGGTTCCCTATTTTTAATGAAGCATTTCCCCTCCTTAGGAGCCCATCTTGAAAGGTGTAGCTTTCTGTGGTCACTCCACCAGTTCGGGACCTTACAATTTTATAGTTGGACTATAACCTTGCTTTAATTGCTGTCTCTTTGCACCCAGTCCCTCTCTACCTATCAGAGTGGTTTGGGCTTGCTTGCTTATTTGATCAAGTGATAACTAGATATTTTATTGCAAGTCTTTATACCTTTTTCTCCACAAATACCCTGCTAATGCACCCTTCTGCTCTGAGCTCATGCAATTTCTTTGAGAAATAGTTTGCTTGCTGTAAGAAATCCCTCCTCCCTGATAGCCCAGCAGTTCTCAACTGGCATTTCACTTCCTTGATACTCTTCTAATATTCTGACTCATGTAGCAAGGACTTTGTTTAGAATTGTTTTCTTGTATATGTCTCTTGTAAATTTTTTACCTACCTGCAATATTATCTCAAGTATTAGAAATTGAGTTTACACTTTTTTTTGTATCCCCTTCCCTTTCCTTCTCTAATTTTGCACTCTACCAGATAAAATGAACACATAACATTTCTTCTTTATTTAATGACAAATAGTCCCCACATTTCATTACTTTACATTGACATAGAAGGCCATATAAGTGACCTTGTTTTCACATTACTTTCTATTTGTTAATTGTTTCTTTCATGTATGTCATCTCAACTTATGGGTTATAAACCTGTTAAGAGCAGGAAGGAATTTCTGTCTGGAAAGTCTCTGGAGTATAATGGAAAATGCACTGAGCAAATAGAAAACTCAGGTCTGAACATTGCCACTTGCTTGGATTTCTGAAAAAATTGTTTATTACCAGCATTTTCTTTATCTGTAAAATGACAACGAAACTTTCAGGGGTGCTGTGAAAATTAAATGAGATAATGTGTGGAAACATTCTGCAAATTAAAAAAAAAAGATTTATTTTATTTATTTGTTTCTCCGCCCTCCCCCTTGTCGTTTTGCGCTTGCTGTCTGTTCTGTGTCTGTCTGTTGTGTGCTCCTCCTCTTTTTAGGAGGCACGAAACCAAACTGGGACCTCCCATGTGGTAGGGGGACGCCCAACTGCCCGAGCCACAGCCACTTCCCTTTGTAAATTTTAATATGTTAAAGCAAATATAAAGTATTTCTTTTCATTACTTCTTCGAAATTCTTTTGTGTGTAACAAAGATATGTAGAGCACGAAAGGCTCCCTGAGCATCTTGGGTCACGTTGCCTGGGTCGGATGTCTCGTAGTTTTTCAGGTAATAGGTGCAAGGTCTCATTCCTCAGCCTTCTTCCTCTTTAGGATACAAAGGACTCCAGTCCAATGCAATTTAGGGCAAACAGTTTTCAACATTTTCTAACTGCTTATCAAACAAAACATCTTGCAGTCCTTCTTCTTGCTTTGCCAACCCACATTTTGAAATGTGTCTTGTCAATTCTCTCCTCCACCTCACCAATGTGGCTGTCTTACCTGGGGCACACTTTATTCTCAACCTTACTGCAGTTCTTTCCCTTGCGCTCCTCTTCCCCTCTGCTGGCTGCCAAGGAGAAGCACATTTATTGGCATTGCCCCCAGACAGATGCCTGCTTTCCTCCTCCCCCCTTTCTCTTCAAGCCAAACCATCACCTGCCAAAGGCTGGTGTTGCTCCACCCCCCCGTACACTGCCTCACAAGGCTGCAATTTCAGTCCTTTTTGGCAACCTCTACTGAAGTTCCCTGCCCGCAGCTCTCCCGCGCCTCTTGCCAGCAGCCTCCCCCTCTCGCCTGCAGCTCTCCTCTCTCCCGCCAGCCTCTCCCCCGCTCGGTCTGCGCGCTGCCTCTTCCTCCCTTCCTAGCCAGCTGCTTTACTTGCCTTTCCTCAGGCTGCTCCCTCTCCTTTCCCTAGCCTCTCCCCACTTTCCCGCTGCCAGTCTCTTCCCAGTGCTCCCGCCCTCTGTTGCCCGATATTTTAACACCCAGAACCACCTCTCCCGGGGCCCAGTGTTTACGTATGTCCGCCGGACAGAACACCCTTGGAAAGTGAGCATTTTCATCCGGCTTCTGTACTTGGCCAGCCATCTCCCCACCCCCAGCCCTGTACCTACTCCCCGCACCCGGTCGAGGGAGGGTAGTGATGGTAGAGGGTCTTGAGGGAGACCCTAGGTCACAGGCTCTGGAGACCCTAACTAAGTTTTGGACACTCGAGACTTTTCCATCCCGCGCTTTCCAAACTTGGCCAGCCCAGGGAGCCAACCCGACCCCCCCATGCAGCGCAATGTCCGGGACGCTCCCCTGATTTCCAGCGACCCCCCTCCGTCCAGGGCCGCTCGCAGGAGGACGCCGATAGCTCTCCAGGACCTGGCCTGGGCCGCTTCCCAGCCCCCACCAGGGTCCGCGGCCAAAGCCCCACCCAGTCCACGCAATGGCGGGGCGCACTTGTTCCCAGATGCCCCTCGCGAGTGGGCAAGATGAAAAGATGGAGCTGCCCAGCTCCTTGGACCTGCCTCGTGGGTGAGGGTGGGCGATATTGTTAAAGAACCAGTCCCAAACCAGAACCGTTCTCCCGGGCAGGCTACCTACAGTGCGCCGTACAGTAGCGGGCAAGCCTTTAAGAGCCGTCTCCTTTAAGAAGCTCGCTGGCTGCTGTGTCGGGCTGGGTATGTGTGAGTGTGTGTGTGCGCGCGCGCGTCTATGTATGTACGTGCTTGTGTGTGTGGCTCGGCCTGTGTGTGTGTGTGTATGTGCGCGCGCGCCAAGAACCTGGGAGCCAGACAGACCCCGGGAAGGAGGAGTTATGTAGATTACGGATGAACATTCTGGAGGGGATCGAGGAGAGGAGGAAAGGAGAAGGAGAGGCGAGAGCGCGAGGAACGGCAGAGGCCCTTCCCGCAGAAGCAGGGGGCGGCGGCGGAGGAGGAGTAGGCGGTGGAAGAGGAGGAGGAGGAGGAGGACGCGCGGGCTGGAGGCGGCGGCGGCGGCGGCGGCGGCTGCTGCTGCGGCTGGGACTGGGCGCTTTGAGCCGGAACCACCGGTGAACTTGGGCGCCACGTTCCCGGTGACTGGCTCCCAAGGATGGTGAACGCGAGCTGCTGCTGACCCTGCCTCCGTCGCTGCTTCTCGGGGGCTGCCGAGCCTGGGGCCCCCATTCTCCAGCTCTTGCCCAGCTGTGGGTGAACCTGCAGGCTCTTTACCCACCCAGAGGACTTTTTTTGAAAGGAAACGAGGGAGGGAGGGAGAGGGAGAGAGAGAGAAAGCGAAGGGGAGCTCGTCCATCCATTGAAGCACAATTCACTATGATCTTACTCACATTCAGCACTGGAAGACGGTTGGATTTCGTGCATCATTCGGGGGTGTTTTTCTTGCAGACCTTGCTTTGGATTTTATGTGCTACAGTCTGCGGAACGGAACAGTATTTCAATGTGGAGGTAAGAGTATGAGGGCTTTCTTCCTCCCCCCTCCCCTTGCCTGAGCTGCTCTGAAACATTTCCTTCACTCCTCGGAGCCACGTAGCCCAGAGCAGCCGAGGTCTCAACACATTGTTTCCCTTCCTGCCGCCAAGACCCTTGCAGAGTTTCCCTGTGTCTTTAGGTGATGGATGCGCCTGAGACCGAGAATCCGTTATCCCCAGCAGCACAAAGCACGATGCTGCGCGCTCAAAGACACAATTGTAGCCGGTCCATGCTATTCTCCCAGGGAAGAGGCGAAGTCCTACATATAGCAGTCGTGTAGCTTAATAAAGGCAGCTTGGGTTTATGATGGATAAACAGCTCGGGAAAGATGGAATTTATTGCTTGGCATCGTGTGCTTCGTTGGTATTGTTCCTGAAATCTTTCTTCCCGTGTTTGGTGTCTAACAAAGGAGGTTAAAATCAAAGAATCTAGAGGAGAGCGTGGGAATACTTGATATGTTTAATAACATTACTTTGTGATAAAACACTTGACTAGACAGTCTTTTTCTCATTTAGACATAACTTAATACACTGTAATTAGATCTGACTGCACAGAGGACATGAAATCCATCTCTTTGTGACTTCTCTCCCCCTCCCCCGCCAATTGAAAATAAACGTGGCCCAATGTAGTATTTCTGAGGTGTGTTTTTAATTTTATTTCACACCCGTGTGACAAAACTGAGAGGATGAAATCTGTCGTTTACTTTACTTTGATAGCTTTGGGAACAGACGGGAACGAAGCGAAAGGGAACTTAAGGATAAGGACTTGTCAGACCTCTGCCAAAGTACTCTTCCTGTCATCAACTCAGCACTAAAGTCTGTAATGTGAAATAAATCAATGGAAGCGTGTGTACACCTGGGCTGTGACACCAGTTTATCATGCACACAGTGGAATACAAAGAGGGTATTTGTAAAATATGCTCCTTTTGATTAGATCTGATGTCTTCTGACATGTCAAAAGAATTCTGATTAAGTCTTTAAGGAATAATGTGATTTCCCTCCCCTTCTTGTTGCTCTTTATAAAGCTTCATGTCATCTTGTTGGGAGTGTGTGTTTACACAATAGCAGGACCTGTTGCACAGAATTTTAATATGTTCCATGTAACGGATTTATATACAAAGTGTGCATAATAAATGCCATGTGTGAAAGCTTTCTGAATATATTTCTGTGTTTATTTAAACTGTTTTAAAACTCCATTATTAAGTGGTAGTTGGTAGAGAAAGTATTTTGAAGAAGGAAGAACCATTATCAAGAGAGTTAAACAAGTTTACAGATGTTGAGTATGAATATATTACAAAAAAAAAACCCAGTTTGAAAACCAAAACTGTTTAACCCTTTGGGGGAAAAAAACAGAAAACTATGTTTCCCTGAACAAAAGGAGAGATGAAAAGGGACTGAGAGTCCAGATTTTTCTAGATTGCACATTTGAACTTTTGGAATTAAATGCCACAAATGGATTTTGTACCTAATGTTTTAATCAAGAGATAATTTAATGCTGAAATAAAGAAATAATTAGTTCATAGACTGGAGGATTGAAAGTGGCAAGCTGTTTTTATTTATAATGTTATAAATAGAAGGGCCTATTTCCCCTGATTGGTGGCAGTGCTGATGTGGTGATGGTGGTGAGGTGGACTTTGGGGAGGTGGTTAAAAGTAAGTGCAACACAGTATCTTGCTCACCACTCCTGGGAGGAGGGAGAGCCTGGATTGAGGGCTACCTGCTTTGGGGAAGATTTACATTTGCTTTCAGAGATTATTGGGATCGCATCAGTGTTTTGTGAATTACTTTATTAGGTTTCCTTTTGAGGCTAAACATGGATTAAATTATATTTCTTTGTAAATGGAATCCCTCTGTTTAATCAGATTATGCAAGAAAAAGTTAGGATTTTACTAAAAAAAAATGGACTTAATTCTGAATTCCCATTATCTCCTCTCTTTTTTCATTAAGATAATATGTGAAAAATAGTTCATGGAGAAAAGTGTTATTTTTTCATTTTTGAAGGATTTAAGTTTGTCCATCCATACTTATTGAACAATGCAAGATTTAATTATGTAAGATAAGAGGCATATGCCACCTGAGACCTTAAAAAGCTTTTTTGATACCAAGGGAATTTTGGAGGAGACTGTTTCCCAAATAGTTTTTTTCCCCCCTTAGGGTCTTGAGCATTTTATTGGTTTTATATGCTTCTTTTATGTGGAATGATTACCCCTTATTATTATTTCTTATTTAATGGAATAGCTGCTAGCTAAATAAAAATATTGTAAAGAACATAGCATGGCAGGATGTTTTCTTATGTGAATTTGTCTGATTCACTTCTTTAGATGTATCTTCTTTATTTTTTTATTAGAGACGTTGTGAGCTTACAAAACAGTCATACATAATGTGCAGACCCATATTAGATGTGTCTTTTTTGGCAGGAGGTCATAATGGGCAGAACAGTTCATCATTTCTTCTCCAGAAGAGGCACTTAGGTTGTTTCTCATTCTTGGATGCAAAACATATACGGGGCATGCTTTATTTGACTGATTCTCAAGGGCAGTCTTAAAATAAACAGTAATGATATCAATCATGCATGAAGCTCATATGATCAGAATTTTTTTTTCTAGTGAGCACACCAAGTTATAGTTGGAAAGAAGCTTCTGAGAGATGCTTTTTATGCTCACAGCTAAGATTATAATGCTTTATTCCTTACTGAACTTAACAAGTGGTGGTAAACCCATATTTTTCAGCCCTTTAATTTAAGATTTAAAGCACCTATATTTTTCCCTGGAGGAGGGGGAGAGGTATTCATGTTAACTCTTTCCTGTCTGATTTTTTAAGGGTATAAACATTTGGAATTTCCAATTATCAAAGTGGGAGATTATTTTTAATATGCTGATGAAAGCATGTGCATTTTTTTTAAAATCAAGAAGTCTGACAGCTAATAAAGGATCAGGTATTACCAGGAGTAGTAGCATGATAGGGATTCAACATATTCTTCTTATTAAAATATTAGGGAAAACAGTTTTCATATACACTCATTGAGATAAATGTTTATGTATATAGGAGGAGCCCATTTTGAGGAGTGGGACTGTAAGTGTGTAGTGATTAACATGGTGCAAAGGACTTAGGTTTGCTAGTATTAACTAAAAGCCAAAGACTGCTGTAATTGGACAGCAGTCTGAATCAGAGGTATTCATTGGTCAGAAGCAGCTAAACTTTTAACAAAAAGTTACAATTTTATCTCTACTCTTAAAAAAGAATTTTCTTTCTAAAATAGTTACTCTATTGTAGTGAGGATTGCATGAGCCTGGAACTTTTTTTTTGTTTATGTTTTGTGTGTGTGCTGAAAGCATTTTTCTCATGAAATTTGAGATAAAATATAGTTTATGGTCATAATAACTCTCATCATCAACTCTGATGTTTTGCCAAATGTTAAATATGTGAACAACATATTCGTTGCTGCGTTTTAACAATAGTCCACATTTCCGGTGATAAAAATGATTTTAAGCTACTTTAATAGTGAAATAAAAAATATTTAAAGTCTTGAATGATGTATACATCAAGCATAAAATACTCTTTTGTGACAAAAAAAAAATCTTGATAAAGCAAAACTGCTTATGTTGTTCCAAATTTAAAAAATGGGAGAGAGAGATTCTGGATTACAAAAGGATCTTTTATGACAAATATGAATTTTGAGCATAACCATTTACTAGATTTTTCCTGCAATATATTTCTTTCAGTGACTTAGGATTTATTCATCTCTTTGTCAAGTTTATCTGAATCAACTTGAAAGGTAAGTATTTGCTTTGGGCAGCTTAATACAGTATATAAACTTGGCAGTAATCAGTCTTAAGACTTTTCAGGATAAACTATTGTATTTTACAGATTTTAAAACATATGATGGGGACAGATTTTCATATCTTCTGCCCTCCACTTGCTTAAATAATGAAGATGCTTTTTTCATTTGCTCATGGAAGAACATGATCTTTTCAGTCTTCTTTAGTAAGGGAGTCTCCTGACTTCACCCCATAATTCTCTGCTGTAGCAGTTTATACTGATCAGTACTGGGGTTATGTGACCAATTCATAAAGGTTTTTATTTGCTGCAAGATCTTTAACTTTACGAGACATGCCAAGTATGCTGCCCATTCAAAATGTTCATGAGGGGCAAAACCTATGACAGAGAGATAAGATTAGTCCTAAAGTTTGCCACCTTCTCCTGTGTTCCTGCACTCATTATACCTTTCTCTGTTCAGAGTTGCCCAGATCTAGGGGTAGCCATAAAACCGTTACAGAGAAAGTAGGTTTTCTCTTACTATCCTTATGAAAAATCCACAGAGTACACCAGTCCAAGTCTATCTCTCTCCTTACAGCTGGGTTTTCTCTTCCAGGAACTTCTATTAAGTATGGATAGAGTTGAATCCAATAATTGCATTCATCTCTCTTGAGTCAGGTTTAAAGTGACAGTTATAAAGTTTCTATATTTTCTTATTCATGCTATTGGAGGTTATTAACATAAGAAAATTTTAATGTACTTGTTCAGTGTTGTAATTCTTTTCTCTGAAGTTGGATTAATCAATTGCTTTATGTAAATTTATTTCACTGCCTGACCTAGCCCAACCTCTCAGAGGGTACCTGTTCAGAATATTTGGTAGACGGCCAATTGTAATTATTTGGGGACAAAAAAAAACAACAAAAACCACCCTTGAACATTCACAAAAAAGAGTTGTTTATTCGAAGTCAGAAAAAAAGGATTTATTTTTTATTCCTTCAAGAACTGTCTGAACCATCAGCAAGTATATTTCAAATTGGGAAAGTCATCTTTCATTCTACTTTTCATAAGAATTTATTTTACATATCTGTTAATGTAGTCTTATCAATCAATTCATTTTTTTTTATTGTGGTGTAATATAGTGGTTAAAGAGCCCATATTCTCCAGTCAGACAGTCTGATCCATCCCTTTTGCTTGCAATTTTGCTTGAGAGCTTTGTAATAATGAGCAGATTATGTATCTCTGTGAGCCTCAGTTTACATATCTGTAAAACAACACTTGCCTTATAAGGTTGTTTTTGGATTAAATGAATATATGTATTACACATAAAACTTGGTACATACCTTTACATGGTCAAGCACTCAATTTTTAGATGTCATTATTATTAATGGAAATTAAATGTTAATTCAAAACTAATTGACATGAGACCTTCCAATTTCATAAAAGTCTATCAGTTTAAGACATACCATCTGGTCTAGGAAGATTTTATTTTAATACCTTTTTCATTTCCTTAAACTGTAATATACCAAAAATCAACCAAGCTAACTAACATCAGTACATTTTCTTCCCATGGACTTTTCTTAGTTTAGTTCAGCAATGTGATTTTCACATTTTGTCTTTTCATCTGTTACTATCATGAAATGTCAAGTTCAGCTCACACCTTCTTTTACAAGGCTGGGTTTGCTGAAATCTGTTCATCTTTTCTAATACCATGGAAAATAAATAGACCTTCATGATTCAATGGGTCTGTTTATTTAAATTGGCTCAAGGCCCAAGTGCTTCCTTTCTATAGTAGGGGTAGAAGTCAATGTAGACCTAGACAAGCTCTATGCTATACCCCAAACCCAGAACATAAAAATCTGTTGGTTTTTTGTTTTTTTAATAGAAGAGGGAGGGGAATGGATAGGAAAAGAGATGAGTGTTTTCTCCAATTACAAAGAAAACGTACACATACACACCCCTGTGGTTGTAACATTGGGAATAGCAATATAGCATAATGGAGCACTAGAATAGAGGTTAAGGGATGTGGACTTTAACGTTGGTTCTTCCACTTTGATCTTGAACAAGTAATTTCTCTAAAGCCTTCAACTACAAAAATGAGAATTGAACCAAATTATTGTTAAGGTCCTTTCCAAATTTGAAATTCTATAGTGTTTACTCTCAAAAAAAAAAAAAATTGTACATATTTACCCTGTAGAAATTGGAACAACTAAATTACAAAGGTTGATAAATCAGATTTTTTTTTCCTGAAATGCATACCATAAAGAGACACAACTTAAATCTAACATTGTTATCAAAATGGTGTTCCATTTTGGAAATAACCCTAGCTTTCTGCTGAAGAATAAAAACATTATCAGAAAACTATATGTATTTTAAAATAAATTTTTTGGCCAAGGAACCAAATGTAAAATATTTAATGTTAAAAATATGCATTAATGTTATTTTGAAAAATATGTATCATCTACAAGTGGTATATCAGTCCTAAAAAGGCAATTTGGAATAAGATCAAAATCTGAATTTTAGCTGAGATTTTTTTTTCAGGGGGTTTCACAACTTTTACATGGACATGTACATATGCATGTATTTATATAAATACAAATATACACATTTTATAGTGAAATGAAAGTGCTTATGTAGCTTATGCAAACAACAAATTTCATGCAAAAAGATAAAATGCTAAATAATATTTGTGGCTCAGTTTTTGCTTTGCTTTATATTTCTTTTTCTTGGAAAATTATTTATAGATTTTGAGGTTATTCACGAAACCATATGTGATTGTTGCTTCCGGTCTTAAAAGCACTCTGAATGGATGTTCTGTGTCTTGGTGTCCCGCCATTACTGTTGGCATTGTGCATTCTTGGGTTTGAATCAGTGGAATGTCTTGATGAGCTGCATAACAGAAGCTCAACTAAGAGAGTGGTCCCACTCTAGTTCCCTAACCCTCTGGGTGTAGTATATAAAAAGAGGCTAGAGGGAGCTATTGAGCTGTTTAAAGACTCCAATAGCTTGGATGAACTTGTTTTAAAATCAGGGACACCAGGTGCAATCAGATGCCTTAAAATGAATCATAGCTAATCAGCCAATCATAGAACATTGGGAAAAATCAGTGAACATGTGGTTCATGATTTAATATGTGAATTGGGGTTATTGAGAGCCACTTAGCACCAGTGATCACATATTTGATGAACTAAGGGGGAAATGTATCTTTTCTAGGGTGAAAAAGTTCTAGGTATGAGTGTATGACAGTCAATGTTATAATGCAGGACTAATTTATATGTCTCTTGTTTTTAGGTGTGGAATAGGTCAGAAACTACATTTTAGTGACTGTAGGTGCTTTTGGTGTTCGTTTTTAACTGCAGTGACTAATGGAATAATTGTAGTCTTACAGATTAGAAGTGGGATAAATTTAAATCATGGCTTTTAGATTATGTGTAGCAAAAATCCAATTTTAAAAGATCACGAGACTGAAGTTAAATTTTTAAATGCTTACCACAGGATCTTATTAAAATATCCTTTTCAATGAAAGCAGATTTTAAAATACAGTTTTTACCTAATCTTTTAAAAAATATGTGAGAAATGATTCACATGAGTGGAAAACAGTTTCTTTTTAAAATAGAAGCCTCAGAAATGCTTTCAGTTGAGATTACTGGATGACCCTTGGGTGGGCTTGGGAGGGAGAGCGACTGATAAAAGAGGCATTCGCTAATGAAATAGGGCATGCCAAAATCCAATGAAAATATTATTACCTGCTTATAAGCAGCATTCGGGTGTTGTTGTTGGTTTTTTTTTTTTTTGGTTTTTAAGTTTAGTCAATTTCTTATTTGACAGAAAAGTAGGATATGGTTAAATGAAGTATGCTAGACAGATGTTCTCAGGGGAGATACAGTCCTTAGACTGGTGTATTCAAGTGATCAAATAAACCCAGAAGAGACCTGGCATAATTACTCAGTGGAATGGAATTTTACAGAATTTGTTTTGGCCACACTTAAGGGGAATAAACTGCCCTTTTTTAAGGGAAGCTGGATAATTTTATGAACTTTATTTCATGTCCAAAAATTGCATGTACCTGATGTGATGTAAAAGGAATTCAGGTATATGCCTCTGCATGCGGCTGTCAAGTCATAACCTCTGAGTTCAAGGAGGTATTTTTTCCATGAGAACTTTTTCACTGTTGAATTCAGATCAGGTGTTAATAGTTTCTCATTGTTTATTGCGATGAGCTGTTTGTATCATTTTAGATTTCTAATGCCTGTGCATTACCTCTTAACTTTAAACAGTTGCTAGGCAGTTCTTTCCCATGAGCCTGCTTGTTTCTTCTAGTTGGGAGCGTTAGGGATTTCATATTTTAGCTATACTGTAGGATTCCAGGCTTAGGAGTTGGGAGAAATTTTATGAGAAACCACATTTCTTTCTCCTCCCCTCTTTCATTGAAAATAAGGTAAAACATATTCAAATAACTTCCATGGACAAACATATGCTCAAGAATTTGTATGAAATTGAAAACAAACTTACAAAAAGCAAGAGCACTGTTAGGAATGAAACCCTTTAGAAGGTTTGGGTATTTGTAACATTGTAACAATTTTATTCATACAACTTACTCTTTTGCTCCTGTTTGGATGTAGTGAAGTTGTTTGCTCTCTGGATGACTCAAGCTAATTATGTAAGTAGCTTTTGCCTTATTTTGACCATTTTATAAATTGTTATGTGATCTTTATTGCTTATCTATAGCATAGGTTTTGTAATGACAGCTTTGAGACAATACTAAGCAGTCTCCTTTTTTAAGTAAGAAGAGGTTGATGTCACAGTTCTCTGATTCCTGGTGGTGGCCACCAATATAGAAACAGTGATGCAGTGACATTACATTCTAATTAGACGAGGGTCCAGAAAACTAGTAAAATACAAATACCAGGAATTTATTTGAACACTATTATTTTTAATTATGATAATAATAAAAATTAATGTTAATAACATTGAGCACTTGCTATGTGCTCGATAGTGTTCTTAGTGCTTCATATATATTAACTCATTTAATTATCATATAATCTTGTGAGTTAGCACAACTATTACTTCTCTTTCAAAAATGAGGTACAGAGAGGTTAAGGACCTTGCCATGGCCACACAGCTATGATGAGCTGAAGTTGATGGGCCCAGAAGCAAAGCAGGCAGGTTGGCTTGGGAACTCATGCTCCTAACCAACTAAACACAAATGAGAATTAATGACATTCTCATTAATTTTGACAGTTTGATTCAGATCCATCTCTAATATCTTTCTGATTCCAAATTGAACACATATCACTGATAAGCATATTGAAAATGCTGAACCTATCCTGAGCAGAGAGTCTTACCTGGAGTAAAAACTGAATGGGTGCGTGTTGATTTGGTTTGTTGATTCATGATTGATTATGTGGTGCTTAGTATAAACTTACTGTTGAATACCCTTTATGATTTGCAAATCATTAGAAAATGGATAACCTATGAATGGCATAATTTTAGGTTACATACAGTATTAAGTTAATCATAATCTCAATCATAATCTCATTCCTCAACTATTTATCTTGTGCCATTGACCATTAAATGTGATTTTTTGAATGGTTTACAGAGATGTCATTATATTCTAAAATTAAAAGAATAGAACATTACAGAAAATGTAATGGAAAACCTGTGTCAAGATTCCTTTCCAGCAGGGCCTCAGATTGGCATGTTTTAAGAGTGCTGGAGTTTGTTATGTTTATATCTTGTATCAATTGGGTGGAAGCTACAAGGAAACATTAATTTAAAAATATTTATTTGAATATTTATTTATGTAAGAGATACTGTTTTCAGACATAGATCAGTCCAAAGATGGAGCAGGTGCCTGAGAAGTTAGCCAGTGCCTCCTCACTGTGTGGGAAGAGTCTTGGTATCTGGTTATGGCCTTCATGGTGGATAGCATGGGACCCCAACTTGGTGGTTGACTAAAGGATGTAAAAAGCATATTTACCTCCTAAGATTGTTACTGTATATAGCTTTCAGTGCTCACTGCATTCATTATTAGCCTTCTATAGGAGGACTATTTTTAAGCCAATTTATGAAGGTGAAATACTAGCTGATTTTACAAAATTTCTGCCTTAAATATCCATTCCATTACTTTCTCACTGTGTCTATCATCATATATCATAATGGTTATATGAAAAAGTTTTGAGAGTAACATGCTAACATGCTTAAGATTCTTAGCTGTGTCACAAGCTCCATGAACTTGGGCGAGTTACTTGTTGACTGTGTACCCCATTATCCTCACGGGTAAATAGAGATGATAAGGCCCAACTCAAGGGTTGTTGCAAAATTAAAGGGTTAAAGTATATTGTGCCGAGATGGAGTAACAAGATTCTGATTTATATTCCATCCTGATATAGCCAAAAAAAAAAAAAAGAATAAAATTTATAAAACAATGGTTTTCAAGACAGTAGACATCAGTCAGTAAAGGACATTGATTCTTGAGAGATGGGAAACAAATGAAGTGAGCCCTACAATGCTCGCAGCTTACTGCCATGAGTGTTCATTTGAGCACTGATCTGCACATGCCTGAGAAGAAACTTACTGCAGGCTGGGAAAGAAACAACCAAAAGGATTTTAGGGGAAACGTATGCAGTAATTACACAAGGCTGGAAATTGCCTGTTCCCTCCAGCTAGCCTTGAAACCTCCTCATCCATGGGGCATTGAGTTGAGTTCTCAAAAATGTTTTGCCTCAGTAGTAGGAAATAATTTGCCTCTGACTGAAAGAACACAGCTCTGGTACCAATTTTAATAAATCTTCAAATTAAGACCTGAAAGGATTAAACTGTTTTTAAGTGACTTCACTGCTTCTCACAATGAAGTCCAGCAATATTTATAGGAAAGCAAAAATGTCCAGCCCCCAAGAAGAAAAATTTCACAATATCTGGCATCCAATAACATTACCAAGCATGCAAATAAGTAGGAAAACACGTCCCATAATGAGGAGAAAAGTCAATCTATCTAAGCCGTGCCCGAAATAACACAGATGTTAGAAGTACCAGACAAGGCTACTAAAGCAGTTATTCTAACTGTATTCTTTATGTCCAAAAGTTTACACATAGAAGATACAGAGAAGACCCAACTCAACTTCCAAAAACTACATATGAGATGAAAAATTTGCTTGATGAAATTCATGGCAGATTAGACATTATAGAAGGGAGAAATAGTAAACTTGTAGTCATAGCAATGGAAATTACTCGCAATAAAACATACAGAGAAAGGAAATTTAAAATACGAATAGGGCATAATTGAGATAGGGTGCAATTTCAAATGGCATAATATATGTGTAATTTGTATCCCTGAAGGAGTTGGAGGGGCAGAGGGAATATTTTAAAGCTATGACTAAAGATTTTCTAAATTTGTAGAAAAATATAAAAAGTCTCAGATCCAGGAAGTTCTATGAATCCCAAACACGGGATGAAAGAAGAAAACCACAAAGGCACATCATAATCATATAGCTCAAAGTGAGTGTTAAAAGAGAAAATATTAAAAGCAGATAGAGAGAAATAAGACCTTACATTAGAGGAGCAAAAAAGCCATGGCAGTTTTCTCATTGGAAATAACACAAACAAGAAGACAGTGGAGAAATATCTTGAAAACACTGAAGGGAAAAAAATAGTAAAACCAACTATCAACCTAGAGTTCTATACTTAATGAAATGTCTTTTCAAAACAAGGCAACATAAAGAATGTTTAGACATACAGAAGTTGAAAGTTTTCATAATCAGCAGACCAGCACTGCATGAAGTGATAACCGAGGTCCTCAAACTGGAAACAACCGAATGTCCATCAACATGTACCTGGATAACCAACTCTGATACATTCATACGATATACAGTAAAAAGGACTGCAATAGCGATGCATGGTACAACATGAAAGAATCTCAAAATGACCTTTGCTGCTATGGAGTCACAAAATAGTCACAAAAACATGCTGTGTGATTCCATTTGTAGAACATTATAGAAAATTGACACAATATATATCTATATTAACCGAAAGCAGATCAATGAATGCCTGGGGACTGGGGGAGGGGAAAGGAGGGTTGTTTGAGGGGGATTACAAAGGGGCTAGAGGAGACTTTTCTGGATTGTGCTGATGGTTTCACAGTGTATGTCATAACTTACCAAATTGTCTATTTTATTTTATTTTATTTTATTTTATTTTTTTAAAGATTTTATTTATTTATTCATTTATCCCCCCCTTGCTGCTTGTGCTCGCTGGGTCAGCTAACCACGCCGTGCGGGCGGGCTTGACTTCACCAGGAGGCCCCGGGAACCGAACCCGGGGCCTCCCATATGGTAAACGGGAGCCCTACTGATTGAGCCACAGCCGCTTCCCTGTCTATTTTAAATACGTGCAGCTTATTGTATATCAATCATATGCAATTGAGGAATAAAGCTGACAAAAATAGTATATTGGATTTGTAATGAAAGTCTTAGTAATAGTGACCAACCTAATGTATTATAAGTGCTGGTAATTATACATATCCTGTTCCCTCTGACGAGATTGAGAAAAATGGGCAGCATTCTTCTTTATAATGCTATCCTGTAGGATAAACTACCTGACTTTCAAATATTGGTTTGATTAGGGTTTGGTAGTAGGCCATGTTTATATCTTACTCAGTAATCTTTCACTAGACAGTGCCGTGGATTCGGATGGTCTAAAATGCCTGCATGAAGACAGCTGCAGGTTTATAACTTCAGTTCACATCCTATTTTGCAGCTGTAGCCAGTATTCTCATCTGTCTACTTTTCCTTGCTGGCAAATCAAACTTATTATGTCCAGTGGCAAATGTTTTGTTCTGTTCTCTCCCGCAGCGTTTGTTTCCTCCACCAGTACTTTTAATCACTTTACTGGTACAACTTACCATGGTTGTTCATGTCAGAAGAGTGAGGGCCAACCCTCACTTACTACTTCGAATCAGTTGCCTCTTTCCTACATGTGTACAGTCAATTTGTTCATTTTTCTCTTCTGTTTTGCTGCAGCTTGATTTTGAGCTTCTATTATCTCTGGTCTTTCATTTTAGATCCTGCCCTTCTATCTAGCCTGACAGTTTACAGTTCATCTTCTACTCCCTAGTAGAAAATGGACTTTTTATTAACTGTTAGGACTTGGCTCAAGAACACTCAACTCAGAAGCAAAGTATCAACTTCTTTTATGTCTCTGTCTTTGAGTTTTGGTTTTCCTGTCTCTGGAACTATGTAGACGGAGCCTGTTTTTGCAAGGGATGAAATTTTAGGAAACAAAATAAAAAATTTTCCCTTTCCTTTTTGCTTGGAGCATATGGTTAAATCCAGAATATTAGAATAAATTAATTGCCTGAACAAATAATCTGTTGCACAGATTGTGTAATAGATACATCTGTGTCTCTCATATGAATTATAGCTATAGTGGGTCAGAGTGTATCTGCCTTGGTCCCTACTGTATTCCATACTATATTCTATGCAGAAAGCAGAGAGCTCATTAGATGTGCATTGAAGGAATGAGTGGATTACATCAACCCTTTCCCATTTGAAGACTTGAACCATTCTCTGACCTCTATTCATGGGTGTTAGTTTCTACTTTAGCTGTTGTGTTGTAATACATTTCAAAAATTGTCTTTTCCCTTAACCCATATAGCCTATATGGGGTGACAATGTAGTGCCTTTACCTTACATTTACTTCAGATACTTTTTTATTTAAAGGTATTGAATTTCTAAAAATCCAGAGTCATATTTATCTTAGTGATTAGTGGTCAAGTAGTGAGCAGTTTGGACTTCTGGATTTTTTACTATCAGTGTTATGTTATATCAGTGTTTCTGGCATAAATAGCATTTTCTATCTTTCTTTACCAAAAGAACATTTATGTAAATACCTTTTGGCTTACCATTTTAAGAGCTGTAAAATGGTCAGTTTTTTCCACAGGTGTGTGTCAAACACCTAGGGAATATATAAAATGAAAACAACTCAGTTCTCGTTAAGTGGCTTTGATTGCATTTATAACTACTAATAAACAGCAACTCCCCAAGACATTTTCCAGAAAAGAGCAAAAACAATTTTACCTGTATTTCACTGGAAGTCTTAAATAATTTCCTTTCCTTTAGCTATGAAGACGAGAAAAAAAATTCATATGCTGTCAACTGCTATAACCATTAGTATGCCAAGTCCTAAAAGTAACTAATAATTTGAATAATTTGAATTAAAATTAACTCACATTATGAAATTGGGTTTATTACTGTTTTTATCAAGCACAATATTAAAGACCTAAACTTGACAGATTTTCTCCTGCTGAACATCTCCATCTCCCATAGGCAGAATGAAAACAGGAAACACACAAGACTTTCTTCTTTCACTGACACATATACTGTCTATCTGAATTGCACCTCGCTTAGGAGGAGAGGACATGTAGCCCTCTGAATATTAAAGAGTCCATAAATCACTCTGTCATTAAACAGGAAAAAAGACCTTTGCTATTAGGGTGTCACATTCAGAGTGGCACACCTTACTGAGCCTGTTGGTTCAAGAGAACCATCTGCCCATGGGTTGCATGGTCCATTCATTTTTTTAAAAGGTGATTTTCTTTTCATTTGAGTAGCTTTCAGAAATCTTCTAGACATACACGATATGTTCCTACCTCCCATCCTCACTCTCTCCTTTCCTTCCTTCCTTTGAAAATAGACTATACACACAATGTTTGTGTTTGTTTGTTTTTTAAACAGTATATCTTGTAGAATTTTTGTCTCACTACGTAGAAAACAACCTAATTCTTGCATGGTGCCATATAACTTGTGCAGTAGCTTATTTAACTGTGCCCTTATTGCTGGAAAATAGGGTATTTTCAGTTTTTTCCTAATTTAAACAACACTGCAGTATACACCTTTAAACGTAAATGTGTGAGTTTGTCTGAAGAATAAAATTCCTTAAAATGGAATTGCTGCATTAATGGTTGTGTTTACTGCTGCTCCGCAAATCCATCAATTTAAAATTTACCAGCAATACTTGAATACTTGATTCCATATACACTTGTTGGATCTTTTTATTTTTTGCCAATCTGATATGTGCAAAATTATCTTAAATTGCAAATTTAAATTATATTGATATTGGGCATTTTATATATTTTAATTGATTTGTGTTCCTTTTTTTATTGTGGAAACTACTGTTTCCTTCCATTCTTTCTTTTTCACTGAGTTATAAGAGCACTCTCTATATTAAGAAAATTGTTATATGTAATAAAATGAATTTATTGATGTGTTTTGATTTTGTTAATATATTTATTTTCAGATTAGTCATTTGTATTATGACGTTTAGTCTTGTATCTTGTTTTTAAAAAGTCTCCAGCATTTCAAAACTATTTTAAAAACAACTCATGTATCTTTTCCTCCCTCCCTCCCTCTTACTCTCTCCTTCCTTCCTCCCACCCTTCCCCCATTCCTTCCTTCCTTCCTTCCTCCTCTCCTCCCTCCCTTCCTTCTTTCCTTCTTTCTTCCTTTTTTCTATTTAAATCTTTGATCCACATGAAATACTTTTGGTGTAGGCATTGAAATTGGAATCTAATATTCCCCAAATTAAACAGGTGCTGCAGCACTGTATATTGAGTAATGCCTCTTTCTGTCTATATCACTTTGCTTTTACTGAGAGCTAGCAACTACAAATGCAATGTGGCTTAAGACAATGATCTCATGGTTCTTGGATGGACCAGGGCACCTGTGTGTCGCGTAGGTTGGCTCAGGCAGCAGCTCGGCTACATATGTCTCACAATCCATCTGGAACCAGTAACAAACTGGATATTGTTCTGTTGGTGATGGCAAATGTACTAGACAGCAAACAGCAGTGTGTGATCCCTCTTAAGTCTTAGCCTTGTAACTAGCAGCATACCAACTCTTTGACCACATTCAGCTGCCCAAAGAAGTTAGTTACACGGTGAGACCCAAAGTCAAGGAGCAGGAATGGCTACTTTGCCCCTAATGAGGCCATGGTGAGAATTTGAATACAGAGAGACTTGAAGAATTGGAACCAATAATTCAATTTAGCATATCTTCACTGAGTAAAGTGCTTCCTTTATTATATACCAGTTCTGACATACATTTCACCCTTTTTTTGAGTACAGTGTTTTGCACCAAATTATCTAAATCCTCCTTGGAAAATACCAAGACTTTTTTGCCTATTCCCTTTAGTAGAAATTGCAGTTTTCCGCATATATGGAGTTAGTTTTGTGTTCTTTGTTACTATTTAGAATGAAAACTTCTACCATACTTACCAAGTAATTTTATTTGTTTAAAGGAAAGCTGTTGATTTTATATATTAATTTTGAATTAGCTTCCTTGCAGAAATATTTTATTTCACATAATCTTCTTGTAGATTCTCTTGAGTAGCATGGGTACCTGATCATATCATTTATATTTAGAGATAATTTTCCTCCTCTTTGATTTTACTTTCTTTAAGTCATTCTCTTGATAATTGCATTGACTAGTTCTAGAGTAGTGTTATGTAATTAGTTTGTTACTAGGCATCATTGCTTCATTCTGAGTTTCTGGGAAATGAAGAACCATTTCTTTTCAATTGCCAATCATTAACCTGACAAAGAAATTAAAATCTTGGTCACTTTATCCTGGATAATTAATTCTAGAATCTTTGTATAATTTCTCTGACATTAAGATTGATGGTGAGGACCATCACCATCAGCATGAAAAGAAATTGAAATTTGGTATTAGCAATATTCTCTATTTCTTCATTGACTTTCAGTGTTTTCTTTCTTTTAACATTTCCTTGTAAACGGAAAGTTTCCTTACAATTTGGAGTTTATTTGTCTGACTATCACAGTAGGAGGTAGTCAAACATTGTTTCCTGAATGAAAACTTAAGGGATTCATTAAATAATTGTTATCGAATTTGGGTATCCTATTATTCAGAACTCTTGATTTCATGCAACAGGAAGCTAATTTGAACTATCTTCATCAATATAGGAGGTTTGTTTGAAAATACTAGTGTAGTTCACACATTGTAGGGAAGGGCTGAACAAAGGCAGCTGCAGCTATCTTTTTTGTTTGTTTCTTTTCAGCTGCAGATATCTTGAAGCTGAAACCTTTATAGAATTTCCACGCTTAGCATGATCTGTTCTCTTTGCTGGTTGGCTTCATTCTCTCTTGCTACAGATTGTCTTTCTCCATGTGGTATGGATTTCCTATTAGCTGGCAAGTGGTTTTTCTTTATAGCTTTGCCACCTGAGAAAAATATTGCTTCCTTCAACCTATATGCATGTACTTCCAATTTTGCTATGAAAAATCATACAGAAGATTTCTGATGAGCCCAATTCAGATCACTTGTCCATCTCTGTAGCTAGAGATAGTTTGTGGGAGCCATGAATAGGAGCTCCTGTAGAATTACATCATTGGAGTGGGGGAGTAGCAGTTTCTTCAGAAAACTGAGAAGGCATATTGGATAGAACTTAAACAATAGAAGTCTAAAATTGGTTAAATCATTTATTCTTTCTTATCTGTTCTCCCCTTTTTTGTTTTCCCTCCCCCTTCTGCATTTCCAGTCATCAAACACACATATATGTACATTTACCTTCCTGAGAAGTTTTCTCTTCTGCTCTCATTTTCCCTCTATCTCTGGATTGAGGTATGTTTCGTGCTTATAGGGTTGTTACCAATTCGGAGACAAATACCCATAAGTGCAGGAGTTGATGTCAGTGCAGAGATAGTACAGGAGGGACATCTTTTTGTTCACCGATTATTTTGCATAACAAAGGACAGAAATTAAACTAAATGAGACAGTGTTCTGAGCTAGTGTGGCAGAGTAAAAGGCAAAGCCAAGGTGTCATTTAATGAACTCTTGGATTGAATTTAAGGAACAATTTTTGGATTTATACTCAGCATTCGTTCTTTTTTTTTTTTTTCTTTTCTTTTTTTTTTTTTAAAGATTTTATTTATTTATTCATTTATCTCCCCCCCCTTGCTGCTTGTGCTCGCCGGGCCAGCCAACCACGCCGTGCGGGCGGGCTTGTCTTCACCAGGAGGCCCTCCCATATGGTAAACGGGAGCCCTACTGATTGAGCCACAGCCGCTTCCCTCAGCATTCGTTCTTAAGACATGAAAGAAATAGAGAGTAACTTTTTTTCCTAGAAGCTTCTTTGACTGCTTGCATGTGTTGAACCGACAGCAAAGTGCTGAGAATTTTGCTCTTTGCCCTCCTAAGTCTACTTTTTCCAGGTTAGGACCTCCTTAAATATAATCTAGATCAATTATTTTTTAGATGAGATATTGAGGTCATGGGAGCGGACATGACTTCCACAAACTTAATAGAAAGTCCCATTGAGAAACCAGAATAGAATATGGGGCTTCTCACACCAGTGCTCTTGTTATTTTATAAGGATTTATGAGGGAATGTGTTAGGGTATTAAAAAAAAAACAAAAACATTCTGCTGTGATGTCAGTGGTCAAATTTCAGAAATTCCCATTGAGATATGGGATTGATAAATGTTATTTTAGCACGCTTTGGATTCTTTCCGACTCTTAATAAAAATACCGTGTGAAACAATAACATTTTTAGTCATTTGACTATTGATGTATGAAGTCATTAGTGTATTTTCTTAGAACTAGTTTAACGGGGCAAAGGAATGGAGAGAGATTATTAGAATATTGCCCAAAGCCTTCGGAATGCAAGCTTTCACAAATTCAGTTAGCTTCAAATAATTTTTTGTGTATGTATTTTTTATTGAAAGATCTTTTCTCTTCAATAATGAATGTTTTACAAATGTCTCAAAATAACATTAAAATCACACTAAATTATTTTCATTGTAAGTCTACTTAATTTTATTGTTGCTGAAAATATTGCAAGACTCCTTTAACTGTTTCTTCTTTAAAATAAGCGATTAAATGTCACAAGAAGAGATAATGAATACATACTATATATTTGCTGATAACTGGCTAAAATTATAATTTAATAGTAATTAATAGTGTCTGTAAGAAACAGTTGCACTTGAAAAATTTTAAAAAGTAAACAAAAATCTCTAATTTTATATATGTCTATGAACAGAGGTCATTCATCTATAACCTTGCCAGGAGAAGTATATGTTTAAATTAAAATAAAGCTTAAGCCTTTTTCATGCTTGTGATTTAACATAGCAATCATTCATTAAAAAAAACCTCTTGAATTTTTTAATTTGTTTTTACAGAATTTCCCTATTGTTAGTTGATCAGAAAAGTCTGCAACACAACTAAAGCAAAATATCACTTTATTGGCATTTAGTGTAAATTTGAGTAATTTTCAAGACTTTGATGTAAATTTTTTAGCTGAGGTATTTCTCCTACTTTGTATGGGCTCGGTGGGAGATGAGTCAGTTCAGAGTTGACTCATCTATCATTCTTTCGTAATGATTTGATTCCCTCACCGTTTCTCTGCCATTACTGTGATATTACCCAAAGCTTATAGGATGAAAGAAGTTAGTTCAGAGGCGTTACTGTGGCACTGTCAGTCCAGGGCTCTAGCTGGAAAGATTTCCATTAAAGAGTGTTATATTAGCGAGGAAGCCACTGTAACTAACAGATACCTACATACAAGACGTGTAGTGGGATATTAATTGCTTTCCATAACAATAAGAAAGTAAAGTTACATAGATTCTTAACAGTCTGGATGTCCGGTATATGTAATATTAAAACCACCTTTCAAGAGTACAGCTACCCACTTGATCACACATGCCAGTTGCTACAGTGAAGCTTCCTAGGAAATTTTCTATATGGTGTAAATAACTTTGCCATCATCCTTCCTAAAGGGTATATGATAGAATAACAGTGCTTTGCATATTGAGTGAGCTAAAAGAAAGTAATGATGGTTAATAATAAAATGTGTTTTTGTAGAAGAGAAAAAAGGGTGTAATTTGCTCTGTTCCTGGCATAGGATTTGTACATATATTTTGGAACCAGAATCTAAGAAAAGGGAAAAATATCAATACCATGAAATATAAAGTTAGTAGCAGCAAAATGTGGGTTTACTGGTATGTCTATCATGTAAAGCACATTTAGGGAAATAAAAGTGAATCTATGTGGATTTTAAACTGCCAGGTCCCTTTGAATGGACATGTGAGTAACAATAACAAGGTCACTTAAACATATGAGTTTTTTTTTAAGGTAGGTAGCAAGTTGAATGCTTTAAATTATAAACGATACTGAACATTTAGCCTCAAATAATTTTATTGGAGATATATTTTCTTCCTCAATAGCAAAGATGTGTATAGAGTAGCTGTGATTCAGTCATCTTAGTTCTAGGCACTATTAAATAAGAGCATCTTTGTTTAAATATATCTTTTATGCTGAAATTAAACACATTTCTAACTATATACACATAATGTCATATCCATGTGCATATCTGTATGCTCATAAATGAAAGATACAGAATAGAGCATATGTATGCACGCATATATTGAAAGGAAGCTTTCTGAGTGATTTGAGAAATGAACCTGCTATTTATATACATTTGGGGATGTTCATCTTATTTTAAATTTGGTAGTGAATAAGTCAGAGTGATATTAAAAAGAGATAACTATTTTCCTGCTTTCAAGAAAGAGTAAAGAAGAGGATCAGGTTCTTTTAAAATCTTACATGTGAGACTTAATGCAGTTATAAAACGGAGAGTCAGAGAAGGAAGGATATTGAGGGAACAAGAGAAGGCTGAGAGAGGAGTTTTGTTTTTATTTTCCCCTGCATATTATCTCTAGAGGAATTAGGGTTCCTAGAAAGGATATTTGTCCTTTCTTGTAGAATTATTGCATGGAGACCTATGAGAAGTAATTTTCATTGAACTAGGTTTCAAATAAAGGATGGTATTACTTTTATGACAAGGTAGATATTTTAGTTTCCCTGCTCCTAAAACAAATACCATGCAATGGGTTGGCTTGTACAATGGGATTTTACTGGCTTATGGTTTTGGGGCTAGGATAAGTCCAAAATCGAGATGGGAGCAAAATGATGCTGTTTCCTTGAACATTGTGGTGTTCTGGGGCTTGCTGCCAGTGATCCTTGATTTTTGGCTTTTCTGTCACATGGCAATGGAATGGCAATGTCGTCTCCTTCCTCTCTGGGTTCCATTGCCTTCTGGCTTTCTCTGTCTGTATCTGATTTCCTTTGCTTATAAGTACTTCAGCATTATTGGATTAAGCTTGCGAACACATTAACTAATAACAGCTTTAAAGGTCCTGTTTACAAATGAGTTCACGCCCACAGGACCAAGGGTTGGGACCTGAACCCACCTTTTGTGGGGGACATGATTCAGCCTCCAACAGATATTTTATTATTTTAATGCATTAAAAAAGAAAAAAAAGATTTAAGTCACATTAATCTTTCAACTTCCTGTCTCTTCCTTCCTCTAAACATATGCTTAGAAAATCATAGACTGTGTAATTCTGCCTCTTATTTTTCCCATCTATCATTGCTTTGAGGTCACTTTTGTGTACCATCACCCTTGACAGGTGGCATGTCATTAGCTCGTGGAAGAGTTTTTCCAATTTCAGACTCTTTAAAAAAATAAGGCCTTCATTTCCAGCCTTTCCTCAATCTTAGAGGAGTCTATGACTTATGCATTCTCTCATTCTCACTCATTATCTCTCCCTTTCTCTCTGAGAGCTTGGGGGAAATATATACTAGTTGGGTTTAATAATTCTTGGATTTTTAAAAATATAGAAAACTTGGATTTTGTAATTTGAGACAAAAGAGTACCCTAGGAGTCCCACTGCAGTTTTCCCAGATAGCATATATTTTTATTTTCTGTATACAAGTATGGCAGTTGTTGCTATAAAGATATTGGCCACTCTTTTCCAGAGACCACTTGATGCAGTCTAGATGACCATCTTTTTAATGTGATTATTTTTGGAATTTCCCTGCATGGCAGACATTTATATTTACTTTAATAGGAAAGAAATAAAAGCATATGCATTCTAGTTTGTGTCTAGTATCTAGAATACACATTAAATAGACGTTAAGGTCTATGCTGTTTATAAAGTCTGGGGAGACAAGGGATGCAGGCATGAAACTAGTACAGAAAATAAGGCAATAATATGCTTCCAAGTTCTGTCATTTGTAATATAAGCCTTTATTTATGGGCTCATTAATAGACTCATTTTTAGGAGTTTACAGAGGAACGGCCTTGTGGATAAGAAGGGTTCTTATATGTTTTTTTGAGATAGAGTTGACTAAATGGTTTTTCTTCACGTCTTATCAATGCAGATGTATTACAGTCTCATATCATTATTAATCACCTCAAACTGATTCATTTGATGAAATAATGTCAATTTAAGATTCTTAGGTGGCAGTGGACTTTGGGAATTATCTGGACCACTTCAAAATCAGCAGGCAGAATTACCCACTTTACTGTTTTGTATTATAGGAATGACTGGTGGTGTTTTGTCATAAGTATTCTTTGAGGGTGAGGAAGAAGCATATGATGGAAAATAGGGCTTCAACCCCCAAGATCATTTTCTTTTTTGATTGCTACTTCCACATGAGTTCCAGGGAGAGGATAGAGAGACAGAAGTGTTAGCATTAATTAAAGAATTTGGAGTTTGGTACATTATTTTTTAAAATTTATGTTTCAACATTATATTGGTCTACCAGTGGATAAATAAAAGTGTGAACAGAGGTGTTATTCATTCACTTTCTAAACAGAAGAGGTCAGCCATGAATAAATGAACTAATCTGTTACTCACATATTCTCTTTAAATTTGGAATAGTTGCATATATTGTTACAGAGTGTAGGTAACCAGCACTAAGCATTTCAATGAATAAGTCCAACTTTATTTCTCTCTGTCCAACTTTTCTCCAACGGGACGTTCTCTCTAAACTATTTTCCCCATACTATGTGATTTAAAAGATTTAGCCTAAAAAGAAAACTTCTGATTTGTATGAAACAAATTGCAACATATAAATAGAATGTTAGAAATGAACTAATACAATTTTTACCGATAGTTTGTCCATATTTAGAAAAGTCATCAGATCAGTTTAAAATTAATTATATAATCAGGTATTGAGATTTAGTTGGTCCTCAAACTCTGTACATTGACCACATACACATGTGTATTTGAAGTAAGACATCAGTCATAAAGCAGTATAAATAACACTTCATTTGTGTAGCTAATCACAGAAAAAGTAGCACTGTTTTGAAAAGATGCCTTCAAAATTCAATGTTTTGTTCATCATCTCCTACTGTCACTTCTTTGTGCCATGGATCTGCAGGTCTCAAACTTCAGTGTGCAGAGAAGTCACCTGGAAAAGCCCGTCTGAAATCATAGGATCTACCTCCAGAGTGTCTATTTCAAGAGGTCTGGGGTAGAACTCCAGAATCTACATTTAAAAAAATCTCTCCCCTCCCCATATGATTTTAATGCTGCTGAATCATTGAGCTTGCTTTGAGAACCACTGTTACAGAATTTCCTCAAGTTTGTTATCTGAGCAATTCCACGTGTTTTCCATTTCTTCCTCTAAATTGAATTCAGGTTTATTGGCCTGTAATTCTCTGGTTCATCTCTTGTTCCACATGTAAATTTGGAAATTACAAACAGTACATTTTCTACCTCCCAATCTGCACTGTGAAGCTTAGATGGATCTGCCATATTATACTATTTCTAACATGTGGTGTTGGAGAATGGAGGGGAAAATGTTTCAAGGCTATTATGAGTTTTAACTGAATGTACTCAAAATGTTCCTATAACATTTCTTTCTTCTCTTTTCCCTGACAGTGACCTGTATTGGTTTCCTTGCCTTTTTTCTTTACCTTATAATCACTTTGAATGGGCACATGCATATTTTTAGCTAGCTTTTTACATTATTTACCCATTATTTAATTTCTCTTTATCATTTTTTTTTAATTAATTTATTTTTTATTGTGGGTAAAAATCAAAATTTTCACAATACATACCAATATTTGTAAAATGATATATAAATATATATGCATATATGTGCATTTGCTTACAAAAATGTTATTTATATATATATAAAAATATATTTTAAGAGGTGCTTAGATTACCTAAAATATTACACGGAACCCACTGGGATTCCCATGTTGCCCACCTCCCACACCTCCCACCACATCCCACACAAACATCTCCCACAAGTGTGGTCTAGTTCTTTGCTTTGTGTACAACTTGGCTTAGTGAATTCACTTGCAATTGCTGTAATTGTACAGTAATGTTCAATTGCATTGAATTTTCTTTACCAAATTGTCATTTTCATGGAATAATTTTGCTCTTCCTAATCACAGATATTATGATTTTTTTGGTAAAGCTATATTGTTAGGAGTAAATATGATAGTTTCCATCTTTTGGCAATTGTGAGTAATGTCACTATGAACATCAGTGTGCAAATATCTGTTTGAGCCCCTGCTTTCAGTTCTTTTGGGTATATACCTAGAAGTGGGATTACCAGGTCATATGGTAATTGTATTTTTAACTTTTGAGGAACTGCCAAACTGTCTTCAGTGGCTGTACCACTTTACATTCTTACCAACAATGAATGTGTTAGTATTTTTCAACATCCTCTCCAATGCTTGTAATTTTCTTTCTTTTTTTTTTTTTTTTTCCAAATAGTAGTCATTCTAATGTGTGTAGAATGGTATCTCATTGTGGTTTTGATTTTCAGGTCCCTAATGGCTAATGATGTTGTGTACCTTCTCATGTGTTTTTTGGCCTTTTGAATAAATGCCTTAGAGAAATGTTTATTCAATTCATTTGCTTATTTTTAAATTGGGTTGTTTGTCTTTTTGTTGTTGAGTTGTAGGGTTTCTTTATATATTTTGGATTTTAAACCTTTTGTCGGATATGTGATTTCCAAATATATTCTCCCACTGTGTAGTTTGTCGTTTTGATGCACAAAATTTTTTATTTTGATAAAGTCCCATTTATCTATTTTTTCTTTTGTTGCTTGTGCTTTGGGAGTACAGTATAAGAAACATTATCTTATACTAGGTCCTGAGGATGCTTCCCTGTGTTTTCTTCTAGGAGTTTGATAGTTCTGGTTCTTATATTTAGGTATCTGATCCATTTTGAGTTGATTTTATATATGGTATGAGGCAGGAGTCCACCTTCTTTCTTTTACATAGGAACATCCAGTTTTCCAAGCACCATTTGTTGAAGAGACTGTTCTTTTCCAACTGAGTTGACTTGGCACTATTATAAAAAATCAGTTGGTTGTAAAGGTGAGGCTTGATTTGTGAACTCTCAGTATGATTGTAATTGTCTCTATGTCTATCCTTGTAACAGTACCATGCTGGTTTGTTTACTGTGTCTTTGTAATAAGTTTTAAGATCAGGAAGTGTGAATTCTTCAACTTTGTTCTTTTTCAAGATGACTCTGGCTATTTGGGGCCAAATAAATTTGAAGATTGGCTTTTCTGTTTCTGCTAAGAAAGATATTAGAATTTTCGTTGGGATTGTGTTGAATCTGTAAATCTCTTTGGGTAGAATTGACATCTTAACAATATTTATTCTTCCAATCCATGAACATGGAATGTTCTTCCAATAATTTAGGTCTTCTTTGATTTCTTTTAACAATGTTTGTAGTTTTCTGTGTACTAATTTTTATGTCTTTGGTTAGATTTATTTCTACATATTTGATTCTTTTAGTTGCTATTGTAAATAGTGTTCTTGGAATCCTACAAGGTTAAGTGGATGGACATTAGGGCACTGTGATCTCCCTGAAGTCACATATGGCATATGTGTGTGTGTATTTTCTAAGGGTTCTTTCTTCAGATTCCCAAATGAGTTCAAAATCCATTGTCAACCAGGAGTTAAAACTATTGATACTGTGTATTTATATTTAAAAATTAGTAATGCTTAAATTAAACTAAAAGAGTTTCATAGGTTTATGTTAACTTTTAATTTACAAATATAAATTCTTATTTAATGTCAATCTTTTTAACAAAGTATTTTTCTACATATTTGGTGGTAGTTATTGTGATGCTTATGGATTTTCATATTTAGGCTTTTATGAATATCAATAAAGGAAAAACTACCTAGTTATCCAGATGTGCATATAACTTATTTCCTTTAATTACACTTCCCAATCATATTATATCTGTCACATATTTAACTTTTATTGGAGTTTTTCCCTTTTCCCAACTTGCAATTAAGGTATATAACCACTAGGTCACAGTATTATTTTAAAACTTGCCTGATGAGTTGCTGGGATAGTATTTGTACTAGTGCTGATGGTTCCTTACTTGGTGTTCACAGAACCCTAGAGCATGGGTTCTTAACCAGGGGTCCATGGACCCCCCAAGGGGTCTGTGGAAAGATTTCAGGGGATCTGTAAGCTTGAATTGAAAATTCAAAGAAAACATTCTTGTGGGGACGTGTTGGTGCATGTGTGAAATATTTATTAAATAATACACAGTATAGTGTGGACTTAGCAAAGGGTTTGTGGTTTTCACCTGGCTGGCAAAGGGGTCCATGGAACAAAAAAGGTTAGGAACCTCTGCCCTAGAGGGTTAGGTAGATGGACATCAGGGCTTTCTGAACTCCCTGAAGTCATATGGAATATTCATATATGTATATTTTCTTTTGGTCTTTTATTCATATTCTCAACTGGTCTATAAACAGCCCCCTCCCCTATCAGCTAACAGTTAAAATTGCTGACACTGTGAACTAATATAAAAAATGAGTAAAAAGTAAATTAAACTAAAAGAGGTAAAATGGCTCATTGGATTTTGTTAACTACTAATGTACAAATATAATTTCATATTCAATTTTAATCTTTTCAACAAAGCAGGTAATTCCTTTAGAATAATTCTTATTTAATAATTATTGATTTTGGCTTTCAAAGTACTATTTTCAGAAGGCAGCATCCATTGTTCAATGGAATGGGAATAAACTTTGTATCCAGGCAGATCTAAGTCAGAATAACACCTCTTTAGAACACTAGCTGTGTGTAAGCTTAGGTGAATTATTTAGTATTTTTGAGTCTCAGTGTCCTCATATGTAAAACCAAGACAGTAATGTCAGTCCTATATCTATGAGGATTAAAGATAATGTCAACAAAATATCTGGTGAACACCAAGCCCTCCAAAATTGGTAAGCCCTCCAAAATTGGTAAATGTTTTTCACATTAACAAAAGCCTATCTATTGAAATTAATTTGATGTGTTCTCATATTTCAATTTTTAAAATCAATTTAGCTTAAATATTAAGTTGCAATAAAAAATGGTAATAGAGATTGTTTCCAAATATCTAGGTTTTTTGTTCTTTGTATGTTTGATTCTCACCTTCTGCTTTTATTAATTTATTCAATCTGAGTATGTATTTCTACCAAATTAAGAAGAGAGAGTTTTAGATTGGCTCTACCATAGTCTGGAAAAGTATGTGCCTTTCTGCCTCCTCATTCTAAATCACTGAATTTGCTTTTTAATTTCTGAGGAAAACAGGAAGTAAAAGTTTAGCCACATCTGCAGTAGAACATATTTTTAAGGCCCTTGTTTCCCTTAAAAATTGTCCTTATTTTATAACTGACTTCACATGTGAAATTAAACAAGATTTTGCTCATCAGAATGGGATCATCTCTTCAGTTCTTGAATATTTTGGGGAAGTTTTCCATATTGTGCTCATGCAAATAAAAGTAGATTTCATACCCAGATTAGATTATGGGTACTTCTGGATTTGCATTTTATCTTCCAGAAGATTGCATAGCAAAGTTGCATGATTTGATGAATACCATTCTTGATATGGAGTTTAGATTTAGAATGAAATGACCCAGGAATTCTCATCCTTCCCTCCTTGCTATTTGCCTCAGAGTTTTGTGGCCTCTATTTCCCATTGAGAAAATTGTCCCTCCCAAGGAAGGTGGGAATTTTTGAATTATCGTTAGATAACTAAATTTTATACATGTCTTATGACCTTATGGTCATAAAGCCCTTGGAGTAGAAATTATTTAAAGCTAGAAAAGACCTTACAGATCTATAGACCAAGGTCAGTAGAAAATTCCAAGATTTTATAATCCATTTTTGTTGTTGTTGTACAAAGGAGGAAATTTTGGTTCAAAAAGGTTATATGATTTTGTCCTGAATAATCTGTCTACTAAATGGAAGCCCCCAACTTCGCAGTACTCTTTCCATGAAACCATACATACTACAGACACAAAGCAACTTCTCTATCTACACATATACCATAGGATGAGGTGAACTTTTCCATAATGTGGATGCATCTATATATTTTTAACTAAGCTCTAAAAATGTTGTGTGTGCAATGATTAGCACTATTGCAAAAATGCTTTGTGTGTGTGTTGCATATATTTAACTTGTTAAAGCTTTTGAAATCTATTACTCTATTACTTTCTTCCTGACAACAGTACTCTGATGTGAGAATTTTTTGAAGATATATTTTATGGGTCAGCTAACTGTGCTATTACAACTATTTTCTATTTTTCTTGCTTTTATAGTGGCTTTAAAATGTTTTCCCTGATGAATAATGTAGAAAATATTAGAAATATAGAAACCTATAAAGAAGAAAACAAAAATGACCTCTATTCCCACAACCTTTGATATTTTCCTTTTAGTCTTTTTTTCTCTGCGATCTCTTGGCCCTCTGATTCACTCCTCCAGGGTTCCAGAGTACTGCACTCTCTACCCCTCTCTGCTATATTGTGATTGGAATGTTCTCCCTATTGTCTTATTAAAGCATAGTTTTCAGGTATCAGCTTGAAACCTCTCTGACTCTTGCAGTCTGGAAGAAGGATCCCACCTTTTATGTACTCACAAATTGAAATTGTCTGGTTTCTTGTGACTTTCTAATAGACCTCTGAGAGCAGAATTATTTTTGCTCCATTACTCCTGCAGAATGTGTCTTAGAGAATTGAATCATGTCCCTCACAAAAGGCATGTTCAGTTCCTGGTTACGTCCTGTGTGTTGAACCAATTTATAAATAAGACCTTTGATAATGGTTTTAGTTAAGGTGCTCCCAAAGTGAATGAGGGTGCATCTTAATCCAACATGGCTGAAATCCTTTATAAGCAAATAAAATTGGATGAGGAAGAGAGACACCATGGAAAGAGCAAGAAACCAGAAGTCAATGGAGCCAGAGGAGAAAGGAGCAAACTTTGCCATGTGCAGTGCCCTGTTACAGAAAAGCCAAGGACCAAGGGTTACCCCCAGAATGCTAAGTCTTTGGGGAGAAAGCATTGCACCTTGATTTTTGAGTTCTCCCGACCTTAAAACCATGAGCCAATAAATTCCCATTGATTAAGTCAACCCATTGTATGATAAAACACATGGTTGGAGAGATCTACCTTAAATAGATCATATGAGAGTATGATCCTGGGTAAATAAATGATTTTTCATGGGATAGCTTCTTTGGGTTTCATTGTTTAAAAGGCCATGGAGATACAATGGTGAGAAAGATGAAAAGATTCCCCATCCCTCCTGGACTTTATAGTCTGTCAGACGATAAATAAGAAATTATAAAATAAACTAAATACTATTGTAGGGAAAATAGGCCAGTGATGGGAACACATTAACAGGAGCACATAATACAATCTAGAAGAATCTGGGACATTTACCTTGAGAAATTTATATTTCCATTGCAGCCTCAAGGATGTGTAGGAGTTAGCTAGAGGGAGACGTGGTGAGGGAAGAGTGTTCCTGGCAGAGAAGAGTTTTAAAAAAATGGGAAAGTCACAGAGAAAAAGAAAAGGAGCTTTGAAGGGGAGACAGCATCTCAAGCATTCGAGGAATTAAAGCAGTTTAGCGTTGGCGTGAGTAGAATTATTTTAGAAAGTACTGTAGCAAAGACTTGAGCTCTAGAGAGAGGCCAGTTGTGTGGCTGGTGAGTAATGGCACTCAGTAGCTGTATGCTGGCCATGGCCATTGCCGTTGTTGTTGTCTGTCATCCACTTCTCAGAAGTGCTCCTCGGGTTTCCAGACTGCAATGCTGGTATTCACTTAGCTTTAAGTAGACAACATGTTGCACTGAAAAGAGTAATAAATTAGGAATTAGCAAATTTACCATCTAGTACTGACCCTACCATTCCCTGCTTACCCAGCCTTGGGCAAGTTATTCACCTTCTCACTTAAAATCTGTGTTATCATTGTAAATGGAAGAAATAAGATTAGATGACCCTTCAGGTCCTTTTTAACTAAATAGCCTTTTTTATAGGATAGATATGAGCATATTCAGTATGCACCACATTGATAGCAAAAGCCAACTGTTCAAGTGTAGACATAAATTATTCAAGAGCTATTTTCCCCATGCCTGTATGTCTGTGATACTGTAAGTGCCATCGTTTATAAAAGCTGTTAGATTGGGGTGATAAGACATTGCTTCGTGTATTTTCAGGGTTAGCAGTACAGGGTTGTTCTGGATAATACAGAGCCAGTGCCTGCTGTGATTTCAAGTGACTTTCAGAAAAATAGTTGAAGACAATCTTTATTATCTTAATAGTATCATCAAATATTTTTTTCTGACAAATCACTATTTTTGAACAAAAAAGGGATGATGCTTTGGGGCAAATAATTTATGAAAGGCCATGCATTTATTGCTGATAATTATTACTGATTGTTTCAACATTTATTCAGTGTTCAAATACAGAACGCTTAGTACCGTTTTTGTGCTTTGAAAAACATTCTGATTCACATTGTTAACCACGGGTTAGGCATGTGGATGTTGCTGTTGTGTGGCCAGTGAGTGTCTTCCATGGGTGTCGCCTATGTTAGCAGACGTAAACACATCTGAGTGAATTTTTGTATGAGTAATAGAAACTGGATTGTTTTAGGTCTCTATAACTTGATTATTTTTAAGGTTTCTTTTAAAAACATTTAGTTGTTTTCTTTTAATGTACTTCCAAATAGTAGAATGTATACTCAGTCACTGGTGAATTTTTTTGATATAGGGGTAAGGCTTCTGGGCAAGCAATATGACATCCCTAAAGGATAGCATATGTCATGGACATGTATCCATAAATAGTGAGTGGGGACTTGAGGTAAGGATGGGAAGGAAGGCATGGCTTTATGGAGTACATGTAAATTACTAACTATATTATGTGCATGGTGATGTTTAATTTTCAAAATAACTTTATTTTTTAGTTAAATTTGTTTAAAACATACTCTGCTAGAGGAATTGATGTACAGGTTAAATAACTTGCCCAGTGTTAAAAATTTAGAACCTTCAACACCTATACCCAAGATGTGGTCTACCTGACCAAACATGGTATTAAGTCAGGTAATATTTCACAAGTCTCATATTTAAGTGGGACCAATGGAACTCTGTTGAAGAACATGAGGATTTATACCAATTTTTAAATGGTCTACCTCATTGTTTCCAGAGTTAATTGCCAACCAAGTAAGGGCCAGACAGTACTATGTCTAAGAGATGCTTAGTAATATAAGGTGATGGAGGAATGCCTTTATATCAAAGTTCCACATTGATACTACATCACTTAAAAATGGCAAATATATAAAAAAGCATACTGTACCTTAGTAGAATACAATTGCAAAGCTACCTTCTATTAAATCACTTCATAAATGGTGATTTAATAGAAACATGGGTAGATAATCAGGGGAACAAAACCTTAAGAGAGATCGCTTCACTCTTATTTAGTATAGTTCTAAAGTTCTAGTAAATGTAATAAGAAAACGTGAAGAAAGAAGACATATATCTGTTGAAAAAGAGATAATATATTTATCATCATTTGTCTATAATGTGTCTGTGTCTCTGGAAACTCTGTAGAATACATTGACTGAACAGTTACAATTTTAAGTTCATTATATCTTTACCTCATTTGCATGGACAAAAACTCTGGAATTTTAAATATAAATTTTAATTCCTTAGTGAAGTCTGCTTATATTTCTTTAAATCCCAATATGTAGAATTTTAGTTACCAAGTAATAGAGAGGAACTGTTTGAGCATCACTTAAAAACTCTGATGTGGGATGTAAAAGAGCTTGTAGATGTGGAGTGGTCAGGAGGGAAATGGCCCGAAGAGGTCTCAGAAAAAATTCCCAGGAAGAGAATTTTTTTCAAGGTAAATAGGATTTCCTAGGTTGATAGTGTAACACAGACTTGTGAAACCACTGGTTGTCTGCTTCCTGACTCTTGGGGCATTTTTCTGCAATGCCTCAAACGCCAGATGCAGGTCAGGCTCTCTCCATGGTTGCATAGAATCAGATCTCAGTTCTCTCAGGGCCTGGGTAAATGTATTGATTCAAGGCCCACAATAAAGCGTGATGGGCTCCCTGGTTAAGAGCTACTGACTGGAAAATATGCTGTCCTAAGGATAAATAGGCCAGGATTATAATTTGATTCTGATATTAGCAGCCTCAATAGCCTTCTCAAGGCAGCCAAAACCATTGGCGAAATGGCATTACAGTAAATTTCATTTACGACCATTTTGAATATGTTTCACCTTATTCACCTTCCTCTGGTCCTTCCACTGATATTTCGACTAAGGAGCAAGTAAGGATGCATTCTTAACCTTGGAAGCTCCCTCTTAATTCTTGTGTTGATCATCTAGTTTTCCTATGAACCAATAATTTATTTTTAAAATCCTTTTGGATTCTTTAGATGAGTTTAAGGTGAATTCTAACATAGTATAAGTGAATTCTGAGTTAAAACAGCCTTATCTATATAATGTTTTCTTTCTCACTTCAAATATTCTTTAAAAAATTAAACAGAAGATGTTTTTAATTCTACCTGAATAGACAATCAAAGGAATTAAGTTAAAATTTGGAATTGTAAAAAATTCTTTAATCAAAGGCTTACCATTTTTGGCTTTGCTACGTTCATGAATTTCAGCACTCACTTTGGAGTGAAATTTCACCCTTATTACTTTGTGTTCTTCTGATTTCATGAGTTCTCTGTGAGGCTGATTAAAGAAAACCGTGATACTCTCATACTTAGAAATATTGGGCAATATATTATAGAGTTTCATAGAAGCAGACTTGAATTTTAAGAAAATGCAAAGATCTCCATAATTTAAAGAATTTAAATTAACTTTTATTTATGTACAGGTTTCAGTAAATTTGGAGAAATGTTTAGTGTAGATTGAAATTAGTCTGCTCATTATTAAATGCTATCTTTATATTAACTACACAGTTAATTATTGCCAGTTATCTCCAGAATTTTTTACCATGTTCTTTAAAGATTAAATTTTTGATCACCTACCAATATATTTTATTTGGTTATTGGTAAGTTTTATAAATCTGCTAAAATATACCCAAATAAAAATTAAAAAGAATGAGCTTAAAGTTAACATAGGAAGAAGTTCTAATATTTGATTCCATCTTCTAAGTTGATTTTGCCACATTTCCTGGGATCAGTAGAGTCCATATTGTAGACAAATGTTCTGCAACATCAAATTTGTAAATTTTAATTTGACTGACTTTCAATAAATTTTCCCAAAACAAAAAGTATTTTATATTTATTTACTTGTCATCTCCTTATTTATATAACTAAATTAAATATCCCTAGACCTAAATTCTTTTTATTAAAAAAAAACAAAAACCATCTGGAGATGGTATTTTCACTCTTCCCATGTTTTACGTCGTTTTTGAATCATGGTAGCATTTATTCTACAGATATGTACTGCTTCTTTTTTCACGCCAATACATGGACAAATGAAATTTCAGGATTCTTTCCAGAAACATGTCTATTCCCTATATGGACAAAATTTTACATACTGTGTATGAAGTAAGTAAAGACAGCCATATTGTACTATAATGTTAACTACATGTTTAATCTTGTTTAAATTACATGGCATTTACAAAGAAAACACAGAGCAAACAATACATGTACTAATTGCCCCTCTTAAATACTTGTAGTTTGACTTTATGTCAGCTCAGAGAGATTAGTAAAAGCACAGATCAATTTTTTGAGCTTATCTGTGGATGGAGACTCTGCTTTGTAGTGCGGGATGTAGGAGATGAGTGGGGAATGTTGGGGAGACATCTGATTTCCGACCACTGAGGTTCATCTACCTTTTGGGATCTCCTAATTTCTGCTGCCTCCAACATTCTGGCTTCAGGATATTTCCCTTTCATTAACACGCAGTACAGGCGGAGCTTTATGGTTCTTTCCTTAGATATACCATAGCTCCATCATTGTTATCACTGAGGACTCCCTAGCATATTAGAGTTCCTTTTAGATGGTACTCTGAACAGGAATATGGAGAAGAATTTAGTGTCTCTAATAGTAAGCATGTGTGGAAAACATGCCTTCATACTTTGTTTTCCCTCTTTATCACCAAATGCATTAGCCCCTTTCATGGTGAAATAGGTGTTGCGCCTCTTGAGGCAGTAATTAGTGAGGTCCCAGAAAAGTCCCGCCTGCAGTTTTGTAAGGTTGCTTTTACAAACCGTACCCATGCTCCTTTGCTTCTTCATGGCAACAATGCCGTGGGCAATTCAGTCCCTTAAAACTTTCATAAGACGTCCTCTGATGTTGTTCCAGAAGCCTCTGAAATATTTCCAGAAGGATGTTAACCTGACCCACCCAATACACTAGAGCAGTGTGGCCCAAGAGAAACAGGATATGAGACACATAGGTAATTTTAAACATTCTAGTAGACACATTAAAACTGTAAAGAGAGACAGGTTACATTAATTTTAGTAATATGTTTATTTAATGCAATATGCAGAAAATTTCAACTTGTGATCAATACCAAAATTATTAATGAGATAGTTTACATTTTTTGTACACTGCTTCAAGTTTTAAATTTTAAAATGTGGTGCCAGCAATATTTCAAGTGTTTAGTAGACACATGTATCTATGGCTAAGGTATTGGACAGTACAGTACTGGCCCAATAATTCCTGTATCTCTTTTCCTTCTTTTTAATGCAGCCATGTTTTCCATGCAAATCCACTAACAAGGGTTATATATAGTCCCCTCCCTCCATTCCATATAGTAAAGCCATGATATTCCAAGCAAAACATTGTAAAATCTCCTGAAATTTCTTCCTACAATGAGAAATAATTGCCATACCAAGGCAGTCCTCAATTCCCACCAGAATACAAAATGATTCTCCCATCAATCTCCCATTTAAAAAAATACATATTCGGAACCATCTAGAAGCATTTCATTTGGGTACCTTTTCAAACCCAAGTCATTTCTATCGCTGTTATGACCATGGGGCATCTTCCACTGTAATTAGTGTAGTTTTTGCAGTACTACTGAGGCACTAAGTTTAGATTACCCCAACCCTATGACTGACTCTCATGCTTCCCATCACTTCAAAAGTCTAGGAAATTACCAACCTACATAAAGATATTGCAGCATCAATATTACAACACACCCAAATCTCAGGACCAAGCATGGCCACTTCCTCACTTTACGATCCAACCACTTGACCAAAGTATTTCCCAAGAAGTAGATGTATTCTCACAATCCATTCCAAATCCTAGATTTTAGATCTGTGTTTTGGGACTGTGTGATCAGGGGGATCAGGGTGAAAAGGGATATTGGAACAGCTAAAAATGCAGGTTTCAGGATTTCAGTTTGAGTGGTGATGGTTTAAAAAATATAAGACTTGGAGAAGGAGCAGATTTAAGAGATCAGTAATGACAATTTGTGCTTAGCTTTTTGGGCCTTCACTTTCAAATAATTTTAGTCATGTCCCCTGCTATAGATAGAATTTCAAGCATATGCATCTGGCATTAGTAACTTACTCAATAAGGTGCTCTATGAATTTTTGGAATTCAATGCAATCAGTAGTGCTGGGGAAGATCTTATAGATACCTATCAGATATCACCACATGGATAATTGCCTACTGGTGAAGAAGACTAAAGCTGTTTTACTTAGTTTCTCAAAATAAAAGTATCATCTGAAAACATATTAGACCTGATGTTAGAGAATTAAAAAGTGAATGTGTGGAAGATTATTCTGGGCAACAGTAGTACATACAGTGCAGGCTTAGTAGTAAACCATGAATTCATTCATTTTTCAATCTATCATTGAAAGAATAGCCAACTGTATGATTCTAGTAAGAGTTAAGTAAACATAACTATCCTTGTGGTTCACAGAGGTCCTCTCTGTATTATATTTATGGCCTGTATAAACATTAATTTTCAAAATAACCAGTGCAGCTGCCTGGAACACAGTTTCAGTGATGGTGAATCAGGAAAGAGAAAATGATGGTACATGTGTGTTTCTAGTCCACTCTCTGGAAGACATCTGTGAATCTCTAGATTAGAATCTTCCTAACGCTTAGATAAGTATCATCCTAATAGCATAATGGTGTAGATGTAGATCTTGAGGCTTTGAGTCTTAGTGTGAATAGCCTGAATAGAATATTCATAATTAAAGGTATTTGAAGAAAATACACATAATCATAGTGACAAATTAAATATATAGGGGAAATACATCCAAAGCAATTAGTATTGAGCTGCTGAGCTTTTCAATGTTTTTGCTCATTTTCAAAACTCCAAATGTTTTGAAATGGGAATAAAAAATTAAAATGTAAAAGTTGAACATCTTTAGTTTAAATGTTCTGGCTTAAGAATAGTTAGTTAATATGTATTGCGTATGTTCTTTTTCCTAAAGCAGATTTATTTCATTCCTCTTTTAAACTGTATAGTGTAATTAAGATGTTCTAATTTTAAGAATATTCAGTATATCGAAAAAGAAAATCTTTTATAGTAAAAATCTTATAAAGTGAAAAAATGTTTAGCTGGCAATAAAAATGACTTTTTTAGTTTTGTGTGTTACTATTGAACATTTGTGATTTTTACATTCAACTGAATCAATATTTAATATTCCTTAAAAAAAAAAATACATGGAAGTGGAATGAAACTTGGCCTAATAACATATCATTGATTTAATCAATGCAGATTAGTTAATAAATCTTACAGGGGTTCTTTTATTTATAATTTATAGGTGGGGAATGGTAACGTCTATGAAATGATATCTACCAACACCCAAGTAGTTGTGGGTAAAAATGTATGAATCAAAATGATTGTTTTATGCACTTCCTTTCATGATATAATATGTGCATTGATGAAGCAAACAATTTTAGTATTTAAATTCTGCATTTTTGAAGGAAAATTTAAAAACATTTTCTTTGAAATCATAGGTAACTAATTTTTTTTTCATAGCTATTTAAGGTAGTTCTTCCCTGGGATTTTCCAAGAGACTGAGCTGAACATTTGCATAAATACAAAGCAAAATTTGAAAGCAGGGAGTATTTCTTTCAAATCTTATTTAAGTTTCTATAGAGACTAGAATTATTCCCAAGGGTGATGAGTAACACTTGAGACTAAAGATGTAGCAGACCACAGAATGCTGGCAGTTAATTAAAACACACAAAAACATCCACATACTTATACACAGTCACACATACACACACACACACACGACACACAGACTAGAGGTTTGTTTGATGAGTACGATGTTAAGAAAGTCCTTGGTAGTGATGATATTGACTTTGCTTTTTTGGTCTCAACCCAGGCTGGTCTTAGATGTCTCCTTTTTGATAAGATTTTTTTTTTTTTTTATCACATGGTACCTGTTGGTATAACAAATATTAATTTCCTTCCTTTCCTTTCTTGAAGAACACAGATGAAAGGATTTCTTCACATTCATTTGGCTCTCATTTACCTTTCACAGAGTCAGAATTTAATGATTACAGATAGAATATTTTACATTTGACCATTCCATCTTGTGGAATCTGCTTAAAAGTGAACTTACATGTTATTTATTCATTGTTTCAATCAGTCATTTTTTCATCCATTTATTCAACACATTTCTTTTCAACATCTTCTTTGTGCCAAGCACAGTGCTGGGTGTACTAGACAAATAAGTTTAAATAAGACCAAATCTCTATCCTCAAGGAGTTATTACTGCCAATTGGTGAAGGCAGGTGAGTGTTCACAAAGTTCAGGTGATAAGTGCCCGAATAGAGCAAGCCCAAGTGCTTCAGGAGCCACAGGAGCTAATTGCTGATGGGTGAGAGATAAATATAAGAATGGTAAAATAATCAGAGCCAAATCCCAAGTGTATTATAAAATATGTCTTTGTGTTTGGGTAACAATTGAAAGAAAGGCAGACCATCATCCCTCCCTTACAAATACCCTTAAATTCCTCCTCGATTTCTTCCACTGTTTTCATCAAACAAACCTTCATTCTATGGGTAAACTCAGGTAACCTTAGATCCTGTGCCTCCATCCTAGTAGTTGAATGCTGCTGAAGAAAAACATCAATTTGCTGTTGGTCTCACTTTAAATTCATCCTCAAAAATCTCGAACATACATTCAACATTGTTAGATATTATGCTGCCCTTTTGTGGTAGGTTTATTTTCCCACTATCCCAAAATTATTTTTTTACACCTTCTTCTCTTTCGATAAAACCACTTCTCTCCAAGGACAATCCCTCCAAGATTTAGTATGTGTAATACAGTTACAACAGTGTCTGGCATATAGAGAAGGATTAGTAAGGTTGATGAAGAAGAAGAGGAAGAAGAGGAGGAGGAAGAAGAAAATCATGATGACAAAGATGTTGATGACAATGATGCTGCTTTGTGTCTTATCCTGTCATTTTATCAGGGGCTTTGCTTCAGCAATTATACTGTCTTTACTCTTGTACTATCAATTTCTCCTCCTCTACTCATTCATTTCCATTGGCATATAAGCATATTCTGGTTTCTCATATATCTTCTCGTGTGTGCGTGTGTGTATGGAGAGAGAGAGAGAGAGAGAGAGAGAGCGAGAACGAGAGAGAGAGCGAGCTACTGAGGCTTGCTAGTACCTTCTAAACTACCACTGCATTTATCTGCTTTCCTTCACAACAGAACTTCTTGTAAGAATGGTCTACAGTTGCTTTCACCACTCCCTTACCACACATTCTCTAATAGCTAATCGATGTCTGCTACCATTTCACAGAATCTCATTTTTGGGGGAAGAACTTTAATAACCTCCATGTTGCCAAACCCAACTGGCCACCTCTTTGTTGTTCTTATTGTACTTGATTCCCATCCATTTTTGAAGAGCTTTCCTGTCTTGGTTTCTGTGACTTAATCCTGCCCTGCCTTAACTCCTCCATCACTGACTGCTCCTCTTGGCCTTCCTTATGACTTCTCTTCCACTTTGCATGTTTCGACATCGAGGCATTGCTGATGATATTCCATTTTATTGTTGAGTTCTTCCTGGAAGAAGATAAGAATGCTTAGAATAGAGATTTTGTTGCTATTAACTTATGATGAAGAAGAATTGGATTTGAAGATATGTAACTGCTTCTAGTATTTGTAAGCACTCAGCAAGACTGTATGTAGAATTTAAGTTTTGAATCAGAAAAATTCTTTCCAAGGGAAAACCCCTTTGTATTAGTCAGCCAAAGGGGTGCTGATGCAAAGTATCAGAAATCTGTTGGCTTTTATAAAGGGTATTTATTGGTGGTAAAAGCTTTCAGTTACAAGGCCTTAAATATAGTCCAACCTGCTTTCTCACCAAAGTCATTTGCCACCTGTTTCAGCAAGAGGGTGGGCAATCTTTACTGGTCTCTCCTTCCTTCTTCCTCTTAAGGCTCCATGGGCACAGCTTCTTCTGATCACAGCTATAGGCTGGCATAGGGCTTGTATCTCAGGGCTTCCTTTATCAGCTGCAAATTATCAGGCGAATGGCTCTCATCTTTCCCTGGGGCCACAGGATCGAAAAAATGACAAAGTTCTCTCCTCTTCCACATCTATGGAGCTCTCTCTCTTCCTGTGTGTCTTCTTGAGTGAGTGTCTGTTTATATAGTCTACCAAGGAGGTGTGGACTCAACTAGAGTCATGCCCTACTGATGTGGTTGAGTCAAAGCCCTAATCATAAGATAATTTAATCAAAGATATCTCAGCTGCATCTAATACAATCAAAGATATCACATCCAGAGGAACAGATTGGTTTACAAACATAATCTCTATTTTGGGAATTCATAAATTATCTTCAAATACCCTTCAAATCTATAAAACATTTTAAAAACCTAAAATTGGTTTCAGCCATTCTGTTTAAGAAGCTGTGTTGTTTTTATATGCCCATTTGTTTTATTTAGTTTATTCCCTTCAATTTGTAACTAAAATGTAGGGTAGTGACTTACTGTGTCAGAATTTATGTGTCATATATCACTCTGTGCAAGATTAATCCAGAGCAAAATGGCATAGTCCTCAAATGGGTCAGCACAAAAGATTCAAGGCCAGGCTCTCATAAATTCAGATTCTTTTTTTTTTTTTTTCCCACAGGGCCAAATGCTCCCTTTCATTATGGTTCACTCAGTTACCACGGACAGATGTGCTGGCTCAGGCAAGTCAGCTGCCAGCTTGGGAATGGTCTGTCTCTCCCAGAAACAAGGAGGGGCAGTGGGCACCAGGATAATGCAAAAGCAGGTCACTGGCTGGCTGCAGACCTGAGGGTCCCCAGAACTGACCCGGGCTCTGTCCCATCCCATCTCCAAGCCAGGCCATCCAGTAGAGATGAATCTGTGCCCACTCTCCATTTTCATACCGGTCCCCTCCCCAGGAAAGTGCATAGTTGCCTGGAGATGCAGCATCCCAGGGCCTGGGCAAGCTGGGCCACATACTGGTAACAGGCCTTCCCAAGAGTGGAGCCAGGGCATGGCCATACAGGTCTAAGCCAAGGAAAAGCAGGCAATCGGTTGGAGGTGGCACAACAGGTCATGGATACTGGGTGGGCAGCTGGACCACAGGCCTCCTGGAGCCACCAAAGAGATCAAAGGAAAAGCAATCAGAGGTCTGGGGTGGGGGAGAGGAAAAGGAGGGAGGACCTGGACTTAGCATCCCTTTTCAGTACCACAGGCTGTGACAACTGCTTTCCAGAGAGAAAGTGTCAGGTAGGGGAGAGAGCCAATCACACATTTTGTGGCCTAAGCCAAAGAGACCAATAGGAAGAGAACTTTCCAGGACACATGGGCTCCCCTTACAGAGAACTGAAATACCTAGAGCTCAAAACTCAGGGCAACACCTGAAAGTCCAGGTGTTGGGTTCTAAGCTGAAGGCAGCCCAGAGTGGCCAAGTGGGATTTGTTTTTTTTCAGGCCAAATAGCCCAGATGGGCTTCTGTTGGGAGAAGGGGGAGGGGGTATTGGGGGTAGGGAATGGGGACCCCATTCTCCTCCAGGTCACAGACTGAGCAGGGGCCTCTACCAGCAATGTTCTCATACTGCTTGGGCCCACGGGCCTGAAATGGCTTTCCTGGAAGGGGAAGGCGACTCTGAAAGTGCGAGGAAGGGCCAAGAACCAAGTCCAGTGGGCAGAGAAAAGCAAGTTAACTTGATTTATAAAAAAAAGAAAAAGAAAGCCAGAGAGCTTCCAACCATCCTGCCTATTGTGAAATCCCATTCAGGCCATTATGTGCTTGTGGCTAGGATTAGGCTTATGCTTCTGCCTGGGCCTTGAGTTCAGGTACCCAGCTAGGGTAGGAGAGGCATGCTCCCTCTCACTGGCCGTGCCTGCCTTCATCACTGACCTTCCCTCCAGGCCTCGTCCCCTGAGCCTCATCCCTTCTACCAAACCCAAGCAGGATAGCTACTGCTCCCAGAAATCCAATGGTCACTCAGAGATACCTAGAACCCAAACACAGTAGAATTAGGCCATCCAGACCTCACCCAGGGACCAATAATTATTTACAGGACCCCTGATCCAGCTGTACCTTTATACCTGACAACTGCCTGGGTGCGACCCTGGGGAAGGCAGTAGGATATGCCCATGTGGATGCATCTGGCATGTGGTGGGAGCAAGGTAGGAGGGGGGAACTGACTTGGAGGGATGGGGAAGAAGGAGAGGAACACAGACAGAGGAACTCAGGAGAGCTCTAGGAAGAGAAGGAATGAAAGACAGACAGAAGGGCAAAGAGCCTGCCCTGCAAGCCAAGCTCTTGGAGTCAAGGAGCTTGCCCCTGCCTTTCCATTCCCTTGGAGTCAGGTACCTTAGGGGGGCTCTGCAGCAACAGCTATGTGCCCCTCCCACATCAGGGTTACTCAGAGACTCAGCTTCCAGGTCAGTTTCCTTCATTGGGAGAATGGGCTCAGTCTTAGAAGCAGATATAAGTGGGGCACTCAGCATTGAGGAAGACAAAGAAAAGCCACATGGAAAAGACCCTAGGCAAGGGGAAATCCCACAGAGAATCTGACAGCAGGAAGGAGGGGAGGGGAAGAGGGGGTTGAGGGAGGAGGAAACCTGGAAGGATCCAGAAAGATCCCCTACCTGTCCCCACCCTCTCCCATACCACCATGAATGCTAAATATTTTGCTTCCCAGGAAAACCAAATGTGGAAACAGTTTCAATTCATAACTCTGGGAAGGGGGCCAGGCTTTCTGTTCTGCCATGCCTTCCCCTTCCCCATGAAGAGTCCCTGGGCCAGTATCAGTGGGGGCATCCTGGTGGAGGGTGGGGGCTAGTTTAGTTCTAAATACATATCTAGCACCACAACAACAGAGACCTCCACTGCACACTATATCACAAGGGTACATGGACGCAGCCATCACCGCATGGGACAGCTCCATGTGCAGCCTGCTGCTCTCAGAATGCCAAGAGCAGAATCTATAGGGTAGGAGGAGGGGACAGACATATACATACACACACATATATATATATAACTCTGATTCTTTGTACAAAGTGGGGGGGGGGGGGAAGGGAAGGAGCAACCCTGCTTGGTCACCACAAGAGACGATGTGGCTTGAGCCCCCTGTCCCACTGGCCCCCCAGCCCTGTCCTCCGGCAGGCTTGGCTGGCTCACATCTCATTAGAGTATGTATAGTTGGGGGTGGCGGAATACTGGGTCTGCGGCTGATTCATGGCACCCTGTGCTGCCCCCATGGCTGCATTCTGGGCTGCCTGCTGCACATGCGGGTTCTTCCATGCCCCTGTGGTCCACTCCTACTGGGCTTTGCTGAAACTACCCCCGCTGCCACGGTAGAATTTATGAACCATGCTGAGGGCAATGAAGGAAAAGACAGCCACGACTGTGAACATGATGGTGGGAATGAGCATCACCACCGCTGAGCCAACGTTCGTTCCGAAGGAGATGGTGGCGATCCAGCCGCAGACGCCCCAGCCTGGGATGCCCACAGCCTGGATGATGCTGATGACCAGCTGGGCCATGAAGGTGAAGAAGAATGCCATGAAACTGAAGGAGCTGTCAGTCACATCCAGAGGTAGTAGAGGCGCTTGGTCATGCTGAGATGCTGGTGAGGGATGTCTGCCTCGAAGTCTTGGTAGAAACATGGCTTCAGGGGGATGAATTTGGGCAATGGTGGGAAGTTGTTCACTTTCTCCGCCATGATGGCACCAGCCAGCCCAGCAGCCTGTCCACACCTCTTTGTCCTAACCCTGCGCGGCCTCTCGGCTGCAGAAAGGCGGTGGAGCTGGGCTGCGCTGCACACAGCGATGCTGCGCGGAGCCGGCAGCGAGCAGCTCCAGGGCTGGGAGCTGGGAGCGAGCGCGCGCTCTCCTTGAGCCAGCTCTTTTCGGCGCCCCCGCCCCTGCTTCTTTACCATTTAGCTATTCAAATCAGGAGAGATACTTTTTCTAGAATGATTTATTTGAAGACTGCCTAGTAGCAGAGACTGAGCCCTGGAGTTCCATTACAGTTCTATTCCAGTTGATTCATCTAAAATTATGGAATCATAGGATTTTGATTCTGAGAATCTCTGGGGAGGAAACCTTGAGGTCAGATAGTCTAAGCTTCTATTTAGTATCCCTGACATGCTCACTTCTGGTGATCACTGCTTCCTTTATTGTGTGCTTACAAAACATCTGTGCTACAACTTCACCAGCGATCAGTGTTCACTGGTGTGCAATTTTGGAAATTTATCTCCTGACAGCTTTTCAACATAAGTTTCACAATTGTATGCCTCTAGATTTTGGCTGCTTTCCTCTTGCTTGTGACAATATAAATATTTTCCATCACAGTTATGTGACCACATTTACTTGCATATTGTTCTCTTACCCTAGAATATAATTTGTCTGGGGGATTAAAGATAGCTGTAGTGTGTTTTTAGACTCACCGCTTCTATCTCAGGGCCTCAGCAATCTCTTAACCATAATTTTTCCTCTTTCCCTGTTTGTGGTCATTTGCTTTGATAGAGAAGCACAAACAAAACAGTTCAGCTTTTCATCTGTAATCTGTTATGGCACTTATGTACCAGGCATTAAGATTTGTGTCTTTGTCTTTTTTCTTACTCTAGCATGATTGAAAGCACTTTCTCTTTTCCCAGGATCAAAATATAGAAAAAATGGTGATGATTTTCATGAGATTGCTGCTGTTGTGATGCTAAGAATAGTGATAATCCTGCTCCTAAAATAACAGCACCATCACCCTGATGATAACAGTGATAATAGTACTACTGATATCACACACACACCACCACACTCATACACACACGTCCACACACACACATATCTACATTTAACTGAGCATTTACTATGTGCCGTGAACTGTGTTATGCACTTTATATACACTATCGCCTTTGAAATCGCCACAAAAGTTTTATGAGGTAGTTATTATCTCCATTTTATAAATGGACAAACTGAGAATGTAAATATCCCTTAGTTGGTATGTTTCTTAGCTTGTCTTCACATCTAGCCTACTCTGGCCCCAGAGTAGGGTATATAACTGTAATGCAATACATAAATACAGATTTTACCAGTTTAAACTAACTTTTTTGTTATCTGCTAATCCTGTGTTTTTGTTTTGTGGCTGCCCCTTTCACCACTTCACTTTTAAGCCAATATTTTATATCTGGAACTCTCAATTTTGGGGTCTTTTATATTTTAACATTTGTTTCTATGGGATCATACTTAAATTTTTATCTGGAACTTTGAGAAGCTACTTTCCTAAAACCAGAATCCATGAAAGGCAATGTCTGGTATATTTCTTAAGGAATCTACTTTGATAAAATGATTTTCTGTCACAATTCTTCTTGTATATGCCTCACCAAAACTTTTGTTATCTTAAAATAAAATCTAGAGAAGTTTCTGTATTTGCTTCTGTCACCCAAGTTAGGAAGAGTGGTGGAAAGCAAGTCACGCATCCATTAGTGTTCTTTCATGGTAAATTCAAAATTCTAGTAGGTCATAAGTAGTTGAAATTTCTCACAACTATTGTCTCTTTTCTGTAAGTTTTATAATCCATAAATTATCACTTCTGTCTTCTACCTGATGAGTTGTCCTGTGGTATACTCACTTATAGAATATCACGTTTTTCCTCAGTCATTTTATATTACGTTCTATTGGGATACAAGCCACATCCTAAGTCTAAATCAAGTATGCCTACTGTACTTTAGGCCCATTCATTTATTATTCATACGTCTAGCAAGTGCCAGGCACTATACCAACTTATAGATATATAGAGAGGATAATGAGGTAGATGTGCTCATTTATAGATACATTCTGATAGTTATGGGAATGTCTGGAACTTGTTTGGATTCTGATTCAAGTAAGTAAACTCTTTCTAGGAGTTCTGGTAAGAAGACAATTATGTAAAAATAATCAAGTTTGATGAGAGAAATCAGGAGAATTTGAAGGCATAAAATAGGTTTATTTTAGCTTAGGGTTTTAAGGAAGTGTTTTAGAGGAAATGGCACTTGATCCGATACCCAGTGAATGAATAGGCATTTCCTTTGGATGTTTATTGTGTGCAGTTTTACTGAGGTATATCGTTCATACATGAACATACATAAACAATCTGTGTATAGTAAAATTTGTGTGCCACTGACTTTTCATAGGCTTAGGCCTGGCACTAAATAATTCAATAGTTATGTATCCCCTTTCTTTTACTTACTTCCAGGTAGCTTCTCCAATAGTCAGTTTCCTTCTCTATAAAATAGGCATACTAAGTTGTTGTTAACCAATGAAAATATAAATAAATGAATATCTTTGTAAACTGTGCATTGTTTTAAAAATTATTTCTCTTACAGTTCTAATTATAGGTAAGGTTCTGTATGACTTGCTGTGAAAATATAAGAATTGAAGGCCCATTCTCTGATTCTTGCACTGGTCATACACTGTATCTTCTTTTTCTCTTGATATTTACAAAAGTGGTCCAATGTGGTTTAAAAGTTGAATTACCGCAATAGAGGTCCTTTAAAATTAAATGAATTAAAAATACTTTTATTGACTGCATGACTTGAGTCTGGTCTTCAGTTTCCTACTTGGAAGTTAAGATATTTTTATAATCTCGTAATACATTTTGTGATGGTTTGAGGCTCTATGTACCTCAGAAAAGTATGTTCTTAGAGTTTATCCATTCCTGTGGTTGTGGACCTATTTTAGGTGGGACAATTTGATTAGGTTACTTCATTTAAGGCATGGCCCAGAGTGATTCTTAATCCTCTTACTGGAATCCTTTATAAATGAGATGAATATATAGAGAGAGAGCGCGAGCCACAGAAGCAAGAAGCTGAAAGCAAGAAGCTGAAACCCAGAAGAGAAGACACAGAACAGCAAAAACTACCATGTGCCTTGCTACATGACAAAGGAGTCCAGGACCACCAATAGCCAGTCTTTGGAAAGAAAGCATCACCTGATGGTGTCTTGATTTGGACATTTTTCTCAGCCTCAAAACTGTAAGCCTGTAAGTTAATAAATTCCCATTGTAAAAGCCAACCCAGTTCTGGTATATTGCATTTTGGCAGCCTAGCAGACTAGAACAGCATTTATTCTATCCTTTTTTATTGAGATCCTCTATAAGTTGCCATGTTGGGTGCTGAGGTTATAACATTGTCCTTCCTCTTAAGGAATTGGTTAAGAAGACAGTGCCATTCCAAAAGGATTGAAGGGTTTGAATGTGAACTTGAGCATGTCACTTTAAGTGCATAACAGTCAGGGTTAAAAAGTGCTTTTTACTTAATTATAACTAGATAAAGGAAATGAAAGGTAAAGACTTTTTATACCTGCATCTAATATGAGGTATTTTAGTATTAGTTGCCTGTGAAATTACCTCTTCTTATGTCTAGTTAATTTTTCTTTGGAATTCCACCTAACAGTTCTTCTAAGATGGATCTCCTTCGTGAGTAATACTAGACTATTTTAATGGATCATAGAACAAACAGTGGAGTGGACACCATTCCCAGTGCTGACTCAGGATCTGGGGGGTCCGTTTTGTTAACTCTTTAGTTGATAGATCATTGATATTTTGATGGGGTGAGTCGAGGCATCCAACCAAGTTGATTGGAAGATGCTTAGAGTTGAAACAACTGTACTGGCTCATTCCAGCTCATCATCATCAATGGTCTCAGTGTCACTTTATCCACTTTTCAGGGTCTTATTTATGTTTCTTAGTAAATGTGTTATTCCTTTCTTCCCTCTCTCTGTCTTCCTAATTCTTCCTTGAAAGGGGTGCTGGGACCTTATCCAACTGTGTCATTGATCAACCTGATTCCTCTCTGATAGTGCTTCCTTTACAGGTAAACCTCTTGCTGGTTTACTCGTTTTATTATTTAGGGCATCTCAGCGGAAGATAAGCAGTAGGTCAGTGACATGGTCATTGCTGTTCTGCCTTAGATACCTTAGGTCAGGTCCCTCTGGGGGCTGAAGGAAAAGCATGGACTAACTGTTCTGTCAGTGAGTTGCACTGTTACATCAAATATTGCCTTGAGAGAAACACTTGAGTGGTTTTAAATTTCAGTATGATGCACTAATAACTACTTAGTACTATTTCATGAATAAAATTAAAAAATAATTAAAAAATTATTAAGGCAATGAAATACCTTGGCACAGAACTAATTATGTCCCTCCCCCCACACACACACATTGCAGGCTATTGTGCAAGCTTCTGAAGGAGCCCTCCCTTATCAGCCAAGTACACTGGCTTCCATTGTCCTGTTACACACATTGCAACGCTTCAGTCTAGACTACAGCTTCTTACATTTGAGGAATTCTGCCCAGATCCTCCATTCAAGGTACTGGAGAAACTAGGCCTGATTTTGTATCTAGGATGTATGTAAGAACCACAGCAGGCATTTAGTGCTTTCAGTGTAGGAGGTAACACAGCTGGGAATGGAGAGAATGGAAGATCAGTGAATGGGAAGATTTAAAAAATGAAGAGCAATAAAAGTGTGGGGAACTTGAGAAGAAATGGAAGGTAGCATTCTTTTTGCCAAGCCCATAAACACAGATGTTGCATTTGCACAATGCCCATCATATGGAAAGAAAGGAAAATCTAAACATTTGCTTAAAATCCAGATGTTCTGAAGACTAAACCAGTGGTTTTCTAACTAACTTCTGGGGAGAAATTGGTATCCTAGGAACAGGGGGGCAAAAGAGGACTGAGACATTGCAGTTCCAGTCCCCCCTTTTTAAACCATTTTTCTTGCTCTCTTTTTTGAAAAAAAAAAAATCTCTTTTATATATTTGAGTTCCTATTAAAATTTTATTTGAGGTGAGGAAAAGCATGGCCTGATGTCTTCGTTTTCTAGGACTATTGTGATAAATTACCACAAACTGGTGGCTTACAAAAACAGAAATTTATTTACTCACAGTTCTGGAGGCTGGAAGTCTGAAGTCAAGGTGTCAGGAAGGCCTCACTCCCATTGAAACCTGTAGGGGAGAAGATGTCCTTGCCCTTTCCTAGGTTCTGATGTTCGCCGTCAGCCTTTGGCATTCCTTGGCTTGCGGCTGCAGCACTTCAGTCTCTGCCTCCACTGTCACTTGGTCGTCTTGTCTCTGTGTCTGTCCGCATCTCTTCTGCCCTTCTTATAAGGACATCTGTCATGTTGGATTAAGGGCCCACCCTACTCTAGTAGGACCTCATTTTAACTTAGCCAGTTCTTCTGCAAACAAGGTCACATTCATAGGTGCCTGGGACTACAACCTTAACAAATCTTCTGAGGGGACACAATTGAACCCATAACTTCTAAGGAGAAAAGTATGCAAGTCACAGAACTAGACCAAATGCTCCTTGGAATTCCCTGTGTTCACCGTGCCTGGCATAGAATAGGCATGTTTGTTTAGTAGATGAATTAATGAATTTTGGATGTAAAATCTGTTGTTCTTTGTATATAATGTATATATCATGGCAGGATCTTTCTATTTCATCCAGACAAAGCCTTATTTGAATCTAGCTTCTTTTTGTATAAACCATATTAAAAACTGCCTTTGACCTAGCCTAGCCTTTGACCGCTTCATTCCCATTAGTAGTGTAGTGATAATTCAATGATCAATATCATTGAATAGGAATATGATGTGAATTTTCACAAATTCATTACAAATTTTTCACAAATATTTTGTCCTTAACTGCTATATTTTAACTTTTTACTAATTTATTCATACATTATGACGATCTTACACAGATATGACATATTGAATATCATACAACATCAATTTCCCTTTAGGAATTCAGGAATAGCATCATTTCACCATGCACTATTTCTGATAATTCTACTAACCCTTAATTTTTAACAATGAGAGGAAAATAGCAACTAACTCTGAGATGGTGGTCTTTTTAATACAATCAGCAAATATCTGTTCAATGCCTACTATGTGCCCGGTTGCATGCCAAGTGCTAGTTTTATAAAGTAAGTCAGATATAGTTCCAGGATGCAAAAAATCATAGCCTGGTATGAGGAGGCAGTCACATTCATAAGTGCAATGAGGTGTGATGTCAGTAGGCTCTTGTCTCTTTTTTGTGAGTTTTGTGGGTATTGTGAGGGCACAAAGAAATCATAATAAATTGGGGAGCATCTTGGGTAAAGGAAAGAGCTTGAGATCAGAAGTGAACAGATTTAAATTTAACACTTGGCTGTATTACAACTCATGGTGCAGCCCTGGGCAAATTACTTAATCTTTTGTACTCCTCTCAGTTTTCTCAGCTGTGAAATGGAAAAGATTGATCCCAGAATTTTATAAGAATCAAATGATCATATTTTCTAATGTGTTTTTTTATTCGTAAGTTACTATACAAATGTTAGCTCTCTCAGCACATGTCCTCCTATGTAAAAGCAAATGAAAGACCGCAATACTTACATGAAGGTGTGAGGTGGCAAAATGTGCAAATGACTAGGAAGGATATTGTAGTGGCCCACAAGTGCCATGTAAGTTAGCACGTGTCATATATGAGTTTTCCGTCTACACGCATATTAATTTCCTGTGAGCTTCCCAAACTATTTTAGAATAGTTATTGTATTCTCAACTAATGTGACTAGTTTCTGTGCAAAATTGTATAATGCAAAGCTTTTCAGGAGTCATGAAATATCTATTTGAAGGTAATTGCTACTGATTCAGCATGATTGAGATCCAAGTGCTAAAACTGGTTAGGAAGATTGCAGTGTGTTCCCTTTTTCATGCTCTAGGGGCTCCCATTAAGAACGTGGACGGTTGCTCACCTTAGGTAGGCCCATTTCTTTTTAAGTCTCTACAAGCTACTAAATAGATGATTTCTTAGAGAGCGTTAAGTGGAACTGTTACTGTTAGGATAAAATTTCCTTAAAGTTGTGTAATTTCCATTTTACGATAGCAGGAGGGAACTCCAGAAAATGTGAGGACATCAGACAGGTATAAGTATGCCACTTAAAAAAAAAAAGCTGAGACCTGGTTCTTAGGTAATTATGTGCCAATTTCACTAGGTTGTCTGATCTATGAAATGATAAATTTATTCTAGGTAATCTCCAAAATTGTTGACAACACTGTGAATTCATAAAAATTTACTTAATGAATCCCAACCCAAAGGTCATTTTTCTTTTACCTGAAGAAAGTTTGTCAAAGAATGACATTTTTGCTAATATCTAGATGCCCTTAGTCTGAAGGATATAAACTTCAGTATGATTTCTTTATATGATTGTATAAACTATCTAATATTTGGACTTGGGCCACCATTTTTGTGATACACCATATTGTTGTATCAGCCCCAGGTTCTATAACAATACTTTGCCTTCCCACAGGAGCAGCTGTATCACTTCCGGGTAATGACAACTAGTCAGCAGGCATGGGCAGTTATTTAAGTGCTGTGCCCAAGGCCATGGAGATTCTGAGCATGCAGGCCTGGCCATGACCTGATGATATCTCAAAGGATTGCTTTGAGAATTGAGATAATCACTTACATGTGCCTGGCACTTAGGAGTTGCTCAGTGCATGTGGGGTTATTAACCATCCATCCTTCCTATTTTTTCCTAGTCTCTAAAACTTTAAAACATGCAAATGATTTTTAATTGGGCAAAACTGTGGATTTTTATTTCTGTTAAATATTTATTAGCAGCTTTTCTGCATGTAGCACTGACGTAAAGTGATGTCTGTGTTTGTCATTTTTGTAAGATTAGTAGGATAGAGAAGTTTATCAGTCAGGCATAATATACATTTTGTAGAGGATTTGTAAGAACCAACCTCTGATTAGGGAGAAAATCTGTCCTTATAGAGTACTCCTCCTCTGTGTGTCCATTGTAATTTAAGTCCTGCTTTAAATAATATGCCATGACAGTTTATATATGCTTTGTATGCACCAGGCAGTTTTTTCCCCCAGAAAAATGCTTTCGAATTTTATGAAGTGTAATATTACTAGACATATTACTATGTCCATATTACTAGGCCAAGCTCATGGAAAGCCTCGAGAATCAAAACACAAACATAACCTGCAAAAACAAAGTGTTTTTTATTCTTATTTTCTCCTGCTTTAATAAAATGTGAACATGATTTTGTTTCTTCATTTAAGTCTATTGTATATCTTGATCCTGTAAAACACATGTATAGTTAAATCCAAGTAAATTTTACTATTTATTAAGAAGTATATAACTTTTATGTTTTTTAGACCCACCCTTTCCGGTTAACAATACATCTCACTACTATGTATAGCCTTGGTTATTTATTTATTTTTTTTAAGATTTATTTTATTTATTTATTTATTCCCCCTTGCTGCTTGTGCTGGCTGTGTCCATTTGCTGTGCATTCTTCTATGTCTGCTTGTCTTGCTTTGCTGAGTCATCTTGCTGCACCAGCTCGCTGCACCAGCTCACCGCACTGCACGGGCTGGCTTGCTTTCACCAGGAGGCGTGGGGAATCGAACCCTGGACCTCCCATATGGTAAACGGGAGCCCAACCAATTGAGCCACAGCCAGTTCCCCCTTGGTTATTTTTATAATTCATTTTTGTTTTTGGTTTTTGGTGAGAGCAGGGCTTTGGTTGGAATCCACAAGGGTTCCAGTGTCACTTCATTTCCAAGCATTGAAACACCCATTTTCTTAGCCCTGTGCTAGGCAATGGGATACAGACATAGCCCTTTGCCTTAACGAGTTCATAGTCTTCAGAGCTTACTTACATACTAGCTGAGTAACCTTGACCAAGTTACTTTTAGAATCTTATATTGTTTATAACATCACAGGGTTGTTCTGCAGATTAAATTATATAATCCAAGTACAATTGCTAGATGTAGTACCCAGTGGATAGACTACACGGGAAATATTAGTCATCTTCTTTCTCTTCCATCTGTAGATGGTTAGATGGTCTGTACATACATGTATATAACATACGTAATAGAAAGTACTTTGAGGTGCTCCTCTAGTATTAGATATGGACAATTATTCTCTTTTGTCTGATATCTTTTTGCCCAGCAGTTTGTAGAGAGTCTGAGTTGAGGAAGAAATTTTAATTAATTGGCTCGGTGGAAAGCATAGCCCTAGTAGTGAAGCAGAGAGAGAAGTATTGATTATATTATCAAGCATGGTAGTAAAAACATGAGCCACAGACCAAGAGTTTTGGGGATTTCCTTTTATAGTATTATAAATTGTATTTTCTCTTTCTCATCAAACTGGAATGCTGAATATACAATAACATTTTTCTAGGCTAGATAATATGACTGTGTGAAATCATATTTGAATCAAAGATAGGCATATTTGTCTCCTAAATGTTTTCTTTCTTTTTTTTTTTTTTTTTAAAGATTTTATTTATTTATTCATTTATCCCCCCCTTGCTGCTTGTGCTCGCTGGGTCAGCTAACCACGCCGTGCGGGCGGGCTTGCCTTCACCAGGAGGCCCCGGGAACCGAACCCGGGGCCTCCCATTATGGTAAACGGGAGCCCTACTGATTGAGCCACAGCCGCTTCCCTCTCCTAAATGTTTTCTAATCTTAATAAAATAAATGAACAAAATCGGTACAGATCCAGTCCAGTGCGTGTAACTACTTACTCTAGATCATGGTAAAATGATTTTTTATAGTGATGCCCTTGAGACCAAAAGGAATGATGAAATGAGAATCAGCATGTTCTACTTAATAAAGTAGGGAAATTTATAGCATGTTTGAGGCATACTTTCAACAAAGAAGTGTTCACATACCTTCAGCATTTAAGAAAGTGGTATATTCCCTTGCCAACGACAGGTTGGACTGAAATGAGCTATTAGGGTGCTTGACTACAAGGTACTTCTTGAAGAGCATTAATTATCTGGATTCACTAATATATTAATTAGCCATCAGTATATTAGAAGGCATATATGACTTAAAATAACAGTGCCCATTACATGAAAATTTACATTTAATACACTTATATATTGAAGTCTGATAGTCAATAAACTGTCTATGTTAACTCAGGAACTTAATAATATTGGTTAATAATACATGAGTATTCTTTGGTCCTATAGCAATGGTTATAGTTTATATATATATATTATATAGTTTATATATATATATATAATATATATAGTTTATATATATATGTATATATACATTCTTTTTTCATATTTTCAATCTATATTGTAATTGTTAAGTCTTATCTGACTCATTGATTAAAATATTGATTTTTTTCCTGATAATTTTGTTCTTGGTTAATTGACTCACTTTCTTGGCAGAAGTAGCAGGGACCTGTCTTTTGGGATTTTATATGTAAATTGATTAAGTCATTTATGATGTTAGACTATGGAGATACGGTATCCTGTTTTTACTGATAGTAATACTCGATTAAGGCTATACAAAATAGGAAAACACCAGTATATATTTATTTTAGCAGACTGTTCAGAGGCAGCCAATAATTGAGTACAGAAATAGGAAAAATATAAATTTTTAGGTAAAAAACTATCAGATGAATTGATGATAGCTTAAATGGCAAGGAAAATAATTTTTTTTCTTTTTTACCTTCATTATGTTTTAATTTCTTTCTTTGATTTTGAAAAAGCAAACGTGCATTCCTTAAATATGAGTGTTTTGTGAGGGAAGTATTTCATATGCATGACCATATAGATAAAAAAGTACTCTTTTTTTTGCAAAGCTGTATAACCATATTATGTTAATATAAAAATAGAGTAAAGTTATAAAAAGAAACCCAGTTTTCATCACTTTATTCTTGCTAGTGTACTTCCTTCCAGTAAGGTCATTGTGGGCCTGTTTTTTCCTAGTGCCTTTTATTGTGTTTCAGACATATAATTTTTTCACTCTACTTGGTCAACTGTGTTTCTGCCTTTTTTATAGTGCTACCTTTATTAATGGCAATAAGTAAGTTTTTTCAAGACAGGACAATGAAACAATGATTAATCCACTTGACTTGTTCATGCCCATTTACCAAACTGACCAGGAGCTCTTTAGGAATCCAGCTTCGAGTCAGGTTCTTTTCTCACTGACAAACATTGATGTGTAAACAGTGGTCAGCAGTAGCCTAAGCTGAGGGACAAGACCAACGTGTACCATAAGCATGTTTCTTGTTACTAAAATAGTCTTAATAATAATCAGTGTCTTGTTTGTTTTGATTTGTTTTGTGGTTTTTTTTTTTAATGCTTTATTTCAACTTCAAAAAATAAAATAACAAAGGCAGTTTAACAAATTATGGAAGCATTAATTAAAAAATATCCTGTCCAGGCTCCTTTATCATATTTAATCCTAAAAACAAACTCATTTGTTTTTTGTTTTAATTTTAATTCTGTTACTGTATATACAATCTAACATTTCCCCCTTTAATCACATTCAGATATGTATTTCAATGCTGTTAATTACATTCACAATGTTACGCTGTTATCACCACTATCCATTACCAAAACATTTCAATCATTTCGAATAGGAACAGTGTACATTTTAAGCTTTAACGTCCAATTCCCTATCCCCACCCATCCCCTGGTACCATGTATACCAGATTCTGATTCTATGAATTTACTTATTCTAATTACTTCAAGTTAATGAAATCATACAATATTTGTCTTAAAGTGTCTGGCTTATTTCACTCAACACAATGTATTCAAGGTATCTCCATATTGTCACATTTATCAGGATTTCATTCCTTTTTATGGCTGAATCCATTGTATGTATATACCAGATTTTATTTATCCATTCATCAGTTGATGGACACTTTGGGTTGCTTCCCTCTTGTGTCAATTACAAATAATGCTGCTGTAAACAAAGGTATACAAATATTTGTTTGAGTCCCTGCTTTCAATTCTTTTTGGTATATACTTAGTAGTAAGATTGCTGGGTCACATGGTAGTTTTATACTTGGCTTTCTGAGGAACTGCCAAACTGTCTTGCATAGCAACTATACCATTTTACTGCCACCAGCAATGAGTGAGTAATTTTTAATGGAATCAACCTTCCATTTTTAACAGAGCTGTGGTCCGAATTATTGGGAATTCTACATTTCGCTTTCGCCATGAATTTAATTTTTTTCTGGGATTAAGTCTCCCAAATCCTCAGTACTGTTACTATTTTAGATTTGTGATAGATGTTACCAAATTGTTTCACAGTAGGGTATTGCAATGTAAAATGCCTTAAAGCTATATTCACATTGTATCCTTATCAGTATATGAACATTATCACTTTAATGTTTGTACTTCTAATTTTAAAGTGCTGTGATCTTTTGATCTCGTCGTTATGGTGTCATCTCTTTAGAGACACTTTCATTGAGAACACAAACAATTTCATAGCTTACCTGTTTTCTTCTACAGCTGTAACTGTGGCTTGACAGAAAGTATCCAGATAGCTCATCTGTAGCTCCCTAGAAATCCTGGGCTCTGAACTTAAACATGCGTTCACATGACAATTTGACCACTGGACAAGGCACTTAATCTCTTTGTACTCAGAGTCTTCATTTTCTTCATCTGTAATTGGGAACAGTGAATGGTGGAAGGAAGGAAGGGAGGAAGGAGAGGTAAGGGGTAGATAGTGGAGGGTGGGGAGGGGAGGGGAGGGAGGGAAGGAAGGAAGCATGTTCTCTCATGTGGCAACCACTTGAGGTCCTTTGGGGTTTTATGATGGCTCCAAAATTGTCACGTTGTTCTAAAAGGGAGATGAAATCTCTGAATCATGACAATACCCCTTGTATAAATTAACAGAACATAATCAAGTATATTGATTTTAAATTACCTTCCTTTAGTGATTGTTGTCGATTTTTTATTTTTCTGCAGTACCTCAACTTTCACACTATACCTACTACAAAAAGAGATGACAAAATTTCTAAGTTATTGAAATAGGGGAACAATGGTAGCATGATTAATTTTGCCCAGGTCAGAAATAAAAATATCATTTTTGGAGTTACAAGCTGCCTCTCTTCTTATCGTAAACAGTTATTTAACACTGTGTACCCGGTTGGATAGAAATTACAGGATAAAATTTTACTCAAAAGGAATACCTTGTTCACATAAGGTTTTATTTAGTTGTTTTTTTTTTTAGTGATTTCTTTGGTTTTGGAACAAAAGGCGGCTGACACGAGGGGGAGAATTAGGGAAGGAGAACAAGGGCTTAGGCAGAGAATGATTTTTCAAGTCCAGGAGGGACCTGATATGTTAGGCAGGAATTAGTATTCCTTCCAGCTGACTCATGGGGAAACTCACTTTGGTAACCTATTCATAGTTTTTGAAATTGGAAACCTATTTTAGCTACTGATCTTAAGTATAGGCTTCTGACTGCAGAGCTGGGTGCATTTTAATCATCTTCATTCTTGAAGGCAGGCAGGAAAGGAAATTATATTAACCCAGCAGAGGTGTTAACGCAGGCAGCCTGGACAAAGCACTGGGGAAGGAGAGGAAGCTGTAAAGCAAGTCCTGGGCAAGAGAAGCATAATTGGACTGCGAATTTCAGGCAGTGAAACTAGATCTTCTTCCTAAATTTTGATTCTTTGTCACCATTAGCTTACCCTTTTATTCCTAGAGAGTATTCTTCTTTCAGAAGTAATGTAACTGACCCTAATATTTTCTATTTAATTGTAAACTCCATGAGACAGCATTTAGGTGTTACTCCTTTCTGTATCAACTTTAATTGGACTCAGTGTATTACATAGCAAGTGCACTTGGTAAATGTTTATAAAAATGAAATGCCAGGAATATATTTAGCCAGTTGAACAGATATTGAATGCATATATGAGGCAAGCACTCTTCTAAATGAACAGTGGACAAAAGAAACAACTCTTGTCCTGGAGCTTATATTCTAGCGAAATTCATGACAGTACATTATAAAGAAAAACTAGAAATTAAAAAATGGAAATTTGTCTAAGGGTATACTAAGTGATTCCAATATGATGTACATATAGATCTTCAAAGAAAATAATGTGCATAGAGATGATTGATGTCACATTTAAAATAAGTATTCATATAATTAAAGCATTTTTAAACTCATTGATCATTATGATCATTCACCCACAATCCTGATGTTTCAGGTAATAAAAGTGATCTACCATGAAATTAAGTTATATAACTACTTTTTTAAATCAAAGAACTTGTCTTCTAGTACTATGTAGAGTACAACACCATTGTCTTCGTTATTTATTATACTCACATTACAATGTGAGTTCAAAGAGGATTCTGCTTCTGTTTGTTCCCTAACATATCCCAAGTACTAGAATAGTACCCATCACAGCAAAGATGCTCAACGAATATCTGTTGAATGAATGAATGAATGAGTGAATGAACAAATAGTGTCTGAATTTTTAACAACAAATCAGTAGTGGCCAGTGACCAGAACAATGTGGGTAAAAAAAATAAAAATAAAAAAAAAATTAACTCTTTGCCTCATTAAAAGGACTTTTGGTTTTCATAAGCTAAGTGAGCAGGGCTAACTTCTTGTAAGCATTCCTGAGGGAGCTTTCCATTATCAAAAGTTCAAAGAATTTCATCATAGCAACTGAGGCATTCCATTTGAATACAAAATATAATGGTGCATCGTTTTGTTCTCCAATCTGGCAAAGCAGATTTTAAGCAGATAAGGAAAGTGAGGTTCAACTCCAGAATCAGAATGTTCTACTTTATTTCTAGATATTGTTAATGGTTCCCCTGGATTTGTGCAGTGCCCAGACTGCACAGCTGTGTGTTCTACTCAGTTCAATAACTCTCTCAGACCTCTCTCTGACACACACACACACACACACATGCATGCACACTCACACACCCTTTTCTCCAAAGCACATCCACTAAATTGAAGAGTCTCAGGAGTTTCCAACCTGGGCACATGCTGCCCAGAAATAAGCCACTTGCCTTAAGTATTTTGACTTTGAAAACTGAGAAAGTCCAGCTCTCAGTCCCAAAGCCCATCACCAACTCTAATTCCACTGTCAGTGGCCTTTCATTCTCAGGCCAAACACTACTTTGTTACATGTAAAAAGGAAACAATCTTGTCCAGCTTATGAGGATTTGTGAGAATTGGGTGAGCCAATGAGTATTCAAGTCTGGAGTCCGTGACATAGTTGTTGTCTAGGAGTAGCAAGGCTCCAGTCACCTGTCAGGGGATGAGGGGAGAGACCCTAAGGGACTCTAAGTGAAAGTCCTGTTCTGGGATACAGGGTGTCTGTGGGAAATGTGAAATAGAATGGTGAGACGGAGCACCTGGACCATGAGCCCAGATGGGTGTTAATTTTGGTTTCAAGGTTGGATGGTCAAGATTGGCTAAGCACTTTCTGCCTTAGGCTGAATTAGTTTAGGAGTTGGAATTGGATTGGCTATTTAGGTGTAAAGATCACTGTTCCTTGCAAGATAGAGCCAGGGAAAACAAAGTCAAAGTTTCTAGTCTTCCTCAGAAGATTTAGAGCTATCTATGGTGGTGTTTAATGTTTTGCTTTGTGCTCTGCTCTAAATATGGTATGAGAAAATATATGAGTGACTTTAGAAAATATGACACTGACATATAGAAAATATGACACTGGCATATCATAATACATAATACAGGTTGAAATTATTTCAGTGTTTATATCTACATTTTAATTAAATAGACATATTTAGTGATGATTCTGCTTTTGAAAAAAATCGCTTGCTGTAGTAAGGGAAATAAGACTTTTGAATAGTTGCCTATTTTCTTCATTACCTCTATATTGATTTTTACCTAGCCATATCCATTTCAGAATTTCTCAGATGAAACACAGCTAGTGTTGAATTTTTGATACTCATTTTACCTTACAGAGCTAATTTGATTCCTAAACAACTAAAGTGTAAACCCAATAAGTGTTTGTTGAATGAATGTAGGTCCTTAAGTTTAAATGTACACTTACATTTATTTGAGTGGATTCCCTGGTTTAAGTGAAATAAGATCAAATTCAGCCTTATCAAGTGCTTGAAGAAGTGATACTAAAAGGATCCAAAGTGGCAATTGAATTTAAGAAATGCAATTATTGAATTTGGAACACTGGAGGCTGGGAAAATACATTATTGCCCAGAGAGTAGTGGTCATTCTTATTGAGGGTAGAATCAAAATAATTGGCAGGATTGTAATGAAGGTATGGTTCTGTATTTTGAAAACTTGCATATTTTATTATGTTGAGAATTGTTTAAATAGGTTCAGATTAAAAGGAAAAAAAAAATGACAATTGGCTATAGTGACTTGACAATAGCTTCTAGCAAGGAAAGCATGGTTATACAATTTGTATTACTGCTATTACTATATAATTACTGTATTACTGCTAGGGAGAGTTATAACCCAGTAACTCTCTGTGTTAGAAGACAAAAGCTGCAGGTTTTGTGATGAGGAATGTGATTGTGTGTGTGTGTGTGTGTGTTAGTTATGGGACAATTATGGCAAGATGGAGTGGGAAACAAAAAGGAAAGAAAAGCAAGGTGATGACAAAGTGATACATATATTATGCAAACTTGGTAGTTTATCTCTCTTCTCAGAAAAAGTCATGGGATTTGGCCACAAAAGAAGCGATCCCTGTTCCTTTTCTGCATGTAACTTGGTATAAAACCATAGACAAAAAAACAAGGATTCACAGATGCACATGGGGCGGAAAAGGTGGGGAGCTGGACAGGCACCTCGCCATGGCCCTCTGCAGGCCAAAACTGGCCCCGGTTTCAGTACATGTGACCTTCTAGGTGGCCCACACCCTGAAACATTGCAGGATTTCTGGAAACAGAAAGAAAGCAGAAATTCAGAGCAGATTTTGATTGTGTTGGTCTATTTGTATTTCTCTAAATCTTACCCCACATGTTATATTTTACTAAAGTTAAAAAGCAACCAATGATTTTCTTTAATTGATATATGGTTATTTTGAATATATACACTATGCTAGGAAATTCATGCTGAAAATGTGGTTGCTTACAAAAGTCTAGATTGACATCTAGAACATTTTCCTACAACTAGAAGACATTCACAATTGATCTAATTAAATATTCTTCCACAAAAAGGAATCATGTATTGGATGGAACGTTTTCCATGAATCAATCACTCTTCAATTTGGGACACACTTGCCAATATCTTTGAATGTATTTTAAAAGTAAGACTTATCTTCGTTAATCTCAGATGCATTGTGACTCTTATTTTGCTTAGGGAGAAAATCAAATAGTTTAAAGTTTTTGTCTTCCTTTATATTCTACACAGAAATGTTTATTGGGTAGAAGAATAAAAATGAAAATAGCACCTACCTTGCAGTCAGGAGACCTGGGTTCCCACCTTAGATTCTTTAGATGTATAACATTGGACAAGGAGTCTAAATTCTTTAAAACCCAGTTTTATCATCTGCTAAATGAGATGTTTTGAACTAGATTAATTAATCTCCAAGTCCTTTCAACTCTACAATACTATGTCTATTAGTGTACCCATAAGCAATCTTTTGAAAATACTGAATGAATATCAAAGTTGGAGGAAGTTTTGCAAAGGATTTCTCGGAAAAAATTAAGTTTGAGGCAAAATGAAAGTTATTCTGATATAATTTCTATAACCTAGAACTCCTAAACTAGTTTAAGTAAATGGATATATTCATGTAAGGACCTTTTGCCATCTCAAAATAACTGAATCACTGAATGATAGATTTGACTCCAGCAGTTCTTGGCAGATCCTTAAGGACACAGCATGAGTTGGGGCTACTGCTCTGGAACAGTAAACCTTTGTGTTTCTTTGTTAATACAGGAGCCACAGGGAAGCAGCAGTGTGGGAGCAGAGGAAAGCTTGAATTCAGTCAGAAAAAGAGGAAGATGTTGTTTTATTAGGTGTGTTATTCCCATCCTACCTCTTTCATTCATTCATGAAAACAGCATTATTTGAAAGCCACCATGCACTAGCATCTCTGTCACTTTAGAGACAGGCTTGATGTTAGAAGGGATAAGATCTGAGGCTTGTTAACATGAAAGCTCTGATTTCTGATTTAAACAGTACTCTAACAGTGGAACTATAATAATGATAAATATACCTGGCTGCAAGATTATCAGTTTTATTTCAAAGGCCTTTTTATGGTTGAAGTGAATATTTTTTAAATTTTATATTAAACTTTATCTCCTTATAGATTTTCAATGCTTCAGCCTTCTATGATCTTTTGATAGCAAAACATTAGTCAAGGAAAAAAATCATCTTTCAAAATCTTCTGGCTCCATATTACTATCTTCTGTAAGTTTTATTCTATTCTTGAATCCCAGTGGTCATTTTCAAGTTGTTAGAAGCCATAAAACAAATTGCAACTTAATGGAAATGCAATTCTTTTTCTAGAACACCTGAAGCATAAAGGGCATAGATAGTTAACTTTCTGGGATGGTCTTCACATTTCAGTTTTAGTTCCTATCCTTAATGAGTTCAACACTTGAACAAGCATTTATGAAATACCTTCCACTTGGTAAAGCTTTATTATACCCTGGAGATAAAAGATTCTTAAGCCATGCTACCACCCTGGAGGAATATATGAATACCTGGGGAGTTATTCACAAAAGGAGATGATTTAAAACTGTTAGGTAAGTGAGAAAATAAAGTTAGGGCTGGGAATGCAAGACTCAGAAATAGGGAAACATATCCCTTTGGGTCATTGCCTGGCTTCATATACCTGGAAGTGTCCCCCTGCTTTCCACCCTCCCAGGCATTGGCAGTCCCCTGAAGAGCTCTTCCTTTCCATCAAGATTTTTGTGCACCACAGCTCAGGGGCCCTGCTCCTGTACTCTGTTACCAGATTGCATCCTGGAGTCTCCTGAAACCGTGTCCCCAAATGTTTATCCCTGTGTCCCTAAATGTTTATCTCTTGCCCATGGGTCAGTTGCTTTCCTGGATGTGGGCAGAAGGATCAGTGATTATGTAGGTCACTGGACTATCAGAGAAGACCTGGGAGAGGTCAGTCAGAATACTGCCAGGCACTGCGGGTCTTTGGTCATAACAATAACAGCATCTTTTGGCTGCCCTTATGGCTGTTGTGTCTGGGATGGTTTAGTTGTAAACATTTAGAATTGCCTGGGCGTCCGTATGTAAAAGTTGGAGTTGGCTTTGATAAGGAGTTCATTGAATTCTAAATATTCTGGGACTTCCCTTCCTTGGGTGGGGAAGAGACAAGAACAGGCTATATTTAAAAGAAAACAAAGCATTTAGGTCATCTATCCTCATATTCAGGTCATTCATCATTGGAGCTTAGTAAGGAAAATCCATTTGAGCATTCGGTGTATTTGTTAAGGAAGAACAGTTGCCCATTTATCTATTTCATAGAATAGATTAATTTTTATTAGACAGGCTAATTGTAAATTAATCAAATGGTTTCTAAAAAGCAACATAGTATTTTTATTAGGTCCTATTTTTGATGATGAAATCTATGGAGGCATTTTTTTCTTTTCTTTTTACTATTTACTCATTATAAATTGAGTTTAGAAAATAGACAGCTTTAGGAAATAGAACTGATGAAGGGATAATAAATGGGTTTAAATGTTTGTCTAGCAAAAGACCAAGCTGGAAAGCAGGAGATGAGCTGCTTTAATAAGGGACAGCAGATGCAGAGACATTACAGAGATAAGCTGAGACAACCTTGAGGTTCAACCGAGAGGAGCGATAAGAACGACCTCTGGGTAAATGAAAAGAGAGAGTAGGAGAAAATGAAACCAGCATCTGCAGAAAAGCTCCTGAAAGCCACAACTGCAGAAACTGGGATACAAATTATTGTATTCCAACACTTTCAAAAAAGGACTGACCAAGTTGTGCCTTTCCCAGTAGAAAAATTTGTCTCTTGCTCAACTATCCATCGGTGTGTATGAGTGTGTCTTCTGTGTTTTATGTACATACATAAAAAAATTCTAACAATTAACCCTTCTCTTGCTTCCCTTCCTTTGCCAAATAATTCAAATGGATTGTCAGGTCTTTATAGTCAGTGAATACTACTTAAGAGTCTTATATTGTACTTAGTACTCTTACTTTAAATTTGAAAATCCTCATGGTTCAATTTAGGTTTTACTAGCAATCCAGGCACATCACTGATTTTTACAGTAGCATTTACTGCAATATTAGGATAATATGTATGTTTGTAAATTCTTTTCCATATTTTTAATTTTTTTTATTTTTAAAGAAGCTTTAGATTACATAAACGATATATCGAAAATATAGGGTGATTCTCATATACCCCACTCCCTCTTCCTCTACACCTTTTCCCATTAACAACATCCTTCATTAGTGTGGTACATTTGTCACAATTGATGAACACATATTGAAGCATTGCTACTAACCATGGTCAATAATTTACATTATAGTTTACATTTTGCACCACGCATTTTTAAGGTTTTGTCAAAATTGTATAGTGGCCTGTATCCGTCATTGTAGCACTCTTCAGAACAATTCCAATGTCCCATTTACCATATTTTAAAAATAAATTTTTTATTCTAGAATATATTTGGGTTTACAGAAAAGTTTTGATAATACGGAGAGTTCCTATGTCCTCCAGAACCAGTTTTCTCTATTATTAACATCTTACTTTAGTATGGTATATTTGTCACAATTAATGAACCAAGAAGGATACATTATTATTAACAAAAGTCTACACTTTATTCAGATTTTGTTGGTTTTTATCTAATGTCCTCTTCTCTGTTCCAGAATTCTGTCCAGGATACCATACTTGCTGTGACAGTTTCTTCATTTTTTTTATGACCTTGGCAATTTTGTGGAGTATCAGTAATATATTTTTGTAGTGTGTCCTCCCGTTGGGATTTGTCTGATGTTCTTCTCATGATTAGGCTGGTTTATAAGTATTTGGGAAAGAGACCAAAGGGGAAAAGTGCCATTCTCATCACATAATATCAAGGATAAATACTATCAACATGACTTATCACTGTTGTTGTTAATCTTGATCACCTGGCTGAGGTTGTATTTTCAGTTCCTCAAATGGAAAGTTTCCATTTTTTTCCCTTGTCCATACTGTACTTTTTAGAGGGAAATCACTATGCACAGCCCACACTTAAGGAGTGGGGAGTTAAGCTCCAATTCCAATATAATACCTATTTTATGACAGCCATTATAAGACTAAATGGTATAATATAAATGAAAGACTTGAAACAATTTGCATAATTGTGAACACGTATTATTAATAATAATCATAATCATAAGAGTGTCGAATGTATTTGGCTATGCTGTTTAACCAGCACCTCTGCAAATAAGTGGCTACTGTATTATGAACTTGAGGAAGTAGAAGGGCTAAAGGATAATAGAATGCTAATTAAGAGAGCAACAGTCTTTCTAAAGAACTATTCTGTCCTCTCAAGGAAAAGTATCTGTTGTAGATGTTTGATACTGACCTCTGGTTTAAGTGGCTTCTACTTCATATATCGTCTTTTGGGAAAAATATATATATATTGCAAAATACTTTGCTCCTATTTTGAGAAAATAAATATTAAAATATATTTTGCTGTACTACTCAGGCTGGAAGTATACATACTACTTATATTACAATTGAGTTGGGAAGCGGCTGTGGCTCAATCAGTAGGGCTCCCGTTTACCATATGGGAGGCCTCGGGTTCGGTTCCTGGGGCCTCCTGGTGAAGGCAAGCCCGCCCGCACGGCGTGGTTAGCTGACCCAGCGAGCACAGGCAGCAAGGGGGGGATAAATGAATAAATAAATAAAATCTTAAAAAAAAAAAAAAATATATATATATATATATATATTACAATTGAGTAATATTGAATATTACTTTGATTTGCTAAAATATTAAGGCTGCATATTCTTAGGGAATTTTAAGTCATTTAAGTTTTATTGTGCACTTTTAAAAGGTTTTGGGAATCTAAATAAAATGCTGGAAAATGATGTGAAATATGATTTAAATTCCTATAATTCTGTTGATTTCTGTTAAGTTTCTTCCATTTTCTGTTGAGAAGCAAAAAACATTTGATTTTGAGACTTAATTATTAAAAATACTGTTTCACTTCATTTTTACTAGGACCTTGATTCTAGATTTTGGACTTTTTATGTATTTCCTCCTTGACAGATGGAGAATACTGGTTTGTTTTTACAAAGTTGGGGAAATGGTTCAGAGGGAAAATAAATAAAATGCAGTTGTTCCATTTGCAATTCAGTGGCTGAAAATGTAGGCAATAATACATATCTTCCTATTAACAGTATGATTGAGAAATCACTTGGAGAGCTATAATTGTCCACTACAATAATGAGCATCATGGGCTAGAAACAGCATGTGTGAGAGAGGGCCAATCTTATGTACCATAGGAATATCTGTGCAGCTATCAGAGGGTCATAGAAAGATGGTTATCAAAACTACACCAAAGAATGACAGACACTGAAGGGCTGCTTTGGTAAATTTCAGGGGTTTGTTAATGACATCCTTATACATGTTAATATTAATTTTAAGAGATGAAATATTTTTATCATTTACCAGCTGGCCTTTTTGCATAGTTTATACAGGCTGATTAATGGTTGAGCTCTTTAAGATTTTCCCAGGAAAATTTAGTTGATCCTAAGGAAAAATAAAATTGCTCATATTTAAGTGGTTTCAAAATAAAGTTAATAGCATCACATTTAAACTTTTATAGCATTTTATTTAAGGATATGAAAACTTTGGAACCTTTAATCTTCTTAATATTAGCACTTACCACTAGAACAAAGTTTTAGAGTGTCTTTCATATGCTTACATTGTATCAGGTGCTTGGGATATAAAACCAAGAAATGCATGATACATATGCCCTGTCTAGTAAAAGAAATTGTAATCTTTTGTGACATGTTCTACAGTAAATTTTACACCGTGTTTTTCAAGGTTCCTATTTAGGAAGCTACTAAGTCTTGATGATTTCTGAGAGTTGGTCCATGAAAATAGAATAGAAATTGGGAGGCAGAAAGGTATTTTCTGGGCACTGAGGATATATGTTTAGCCAAGCTATTAAGTCATGGTATAACTTTGAAATGCTCTTTACAGCTAGAGCATATCTTAAGTGATAGGGAAATAGTGAAAGTGGTTAATAGGAAGGTAAGATGGCTACATAGATGTATGGTTTCCTTAAGTAACTAGATTATTAATGATTGTGTGCAAATAGTGCCAAAATAAAAGTATATTTTAGGAAGATGATATACACTGTTTGTTGAAAAGCAGGCCAAAGGCTTAAGAGACACAATCTTAATCTGCTTCTCAGCTGAGCCCTCTTGCTTTAGGATATTAGAAACACAACTATATGGTCAGAGACAAAGTCATCTTGATGCTTCCCCTCTTGCACCCCTTCTTTATAGATATTCCTTATGCTCGCAGCTCTGATTCTGGTATAGGTTTCCACAATGACTAGGTTCTTGCTTGCCTTCTCCCTAAAGCCATTGACTGAAAGAAGTGTTGGCTGAGGAAGAGGGGAGGATACTCCAGAGCTGCTTGTCAGGCCAAGAGGAAGGACATTCTCAGGTTTCAGTCATAAGAATGGGGCTTCTAAAATATAGTGCCTCTGGATAAAAGGCCCCTTCCAACATAAGGATTTTGAAGTGGAAGGGTTACCCCAGGAGTCCAAAAGGGTAGGCGTAGTCATTCAAGATTAGGAGATGCATGTCTTCTCTAGGCTGGGGAAACTACGTGAACATAATTGCAATGTCAGAAAGTTCTTCACTACTCTTTCCTTGTACCTTTACTCTGCTTCAGTTTACCCAACTGCATTTTACTTATTTTCCCATTAGGCCTCTGCTGGACTAAAAAAGCCAAGTTATAAACAACAGTTCATGAACTAGGCAGTTACTCAGCACCCCACTGGAATGCCTCTTCTTCATCAAGATCCATTATGGTCATTCTTGCCTCTCTGATTTCCAAAGTTTGGCTTTTTCTTTAAATCTACTTCTGTTTCCATAAGATGTGGTCCTTTTCAATACTCACCCCACCCTACCCCCAGAATTTTGAATGGCATTTTGAATGTTGGCTCTTCTGTGCATCTTGTGGCTTTTTCTGTTTCCAGTTTGATGTCCACTGTTGTCGCTCAGGCGAGAGTTGCTGTGTCCACGTATCTCTGAAGAACAGAACCGTAAATCTCAATCTATCCCCAGACTGCTAATTTAAAGAGTTGTGTAGGTATAGGCCTTTTTTGTCCCTTAAAATACCAGTTTCACAAGAGATCAAATAAGATATTTTTTCCCTAAAATAATAGAAAAAATAAATATCAAATTAAATTGGATGAAAATAGCTCTTTAAATCCCTACTATTGGCCATAGTAATATAAACTGTATTGTGATTGGGAAACGCATACAACCCCAACAATAAGATTCTTTTTACCAAGTCTCACACTAGGCAAGTCCTTCTGGGTATATTGTGATGAGCAAATGTATAACTTCAGAGATCCAGAATGGAAGTTCTAGAAGCTCTAGAAGTTCTCTGGGAACTTAATCAAGGAAATTCTCAAGTAAAGAGGGCTCCTTTGGGAATTTCTGCCATTGATGGGGACCTTAGCTTTTGCCATTTCTGCCTCTGTCTTCTACATCTTTGAAACTTTTCTTCACACTTTTCATCCATTTATTCCTTCCTGGTCCCTTCTGGGAACACTCCTCAATTTCTATCACTGGCCCACTAATTTATTCTCCACCCTGAACCATTCTGCTTTTCAGCCAACCTGTTGAATCTCTTACTTCCACTATTATATTCTGTACACCCTATAAATCCAGTAGTTTGTTAGGTATTCTAGTGCCTACTTAAATTTCCATAATTCTCTGTCTCTTTGATAATATTTAATATGCTTATTTTTTTTTAACACACAGAGAGATTTATTTTTGTGGGATTGCTTACAACTGGGAAAGGTGGACAAAATCAGGCTTTTATAACATGGGATGGTGGAGTAAAATAGGGGATATCTGTGCAGTGCACATTTCACAACATTTAAAAATGACATCAAAGAGTTGGGAATATCTTGTGAAAATATGTATTATAGCAATAAGTAAAAAAATCAGGGAGCTGAGGTGGCTCAAGCAATTGAGTGCCCGCCTCCCACATGGGAGGTTAATATGCTTATTTTTAATACTTTGTTCTGCCTGGACCCATTAATTCTGCATCATATGATGTAGATGGTTCAGTATATTGTCTTCTTTATTCTGCAGAGGTTGTACTATAGATGAGTGAAATATCCAGAAATGCCCCAGTCTCAGCTTGTGTCTTTTTGGGTTTGTTTTACTATTTGGGGGAGTTGGAGGGTGCCTCTGGAGAGATTTAAAAAATATTCACGCCTGAGTACTTCTACCCACTTCCATATTTTAATTCAGTTGGTCTGGGATGGGGCCCAATCTTTGATATTTTTCAAAGCTGCCTTGATGAGGTCAATATGCAGCCAAGCTTGAGCTCTCAGAGGGTAGGAGTTGGAAATGCTCGGGGGATGGGGGAACAGACCTGCACTGTTGTGTACTCCCAAGCCACAGGAATGGCAATGAAATGATTAGTGATTTGGCCAGAGCAATGTAGGGAAAGAAAAGAAACAGCCAATATAGACGTCTATTCCACATCCATGATCCAGTACTCTCTTAGTCTCTGTATTGCTTAACCTAGATTTGCCCCAGGGATTACCTACCTTTTAGTATGAATTTACCTCCTCTTTTTATGCCATTTTCTGGATTGAGTGATTGCTAGGGACCATCCTGGTGAATTCTATCCTCTTTTTCTGTGAATTCTCTAAGGCTAGCCTATTAGCCTTTTGCTGTAAACACCAGCAAACAATGCACAGGAGCAGCCAGTGCAAACAATGCACAGGAGCAGGATACATGGAAGCAGACCCATGTGTCCTGTGTTTCCCTGGTGACCATCACTTCTTTATATCCTCTGGGTACCTTGTCAGCTGGTCCTGAAAACCAATACAATGATAATAATTTATACCACTGTGTCATCTGCCAAAGGGCTCCTGATGCAATGTACAAGAAATCTGCTGGCTTTTATAAAGGGTATTTATTTGGGGTAAAAGCTTACAGTTACAAGGTCATTAAAAGTCCAACTCAAGGTTGCTTTCTTACTTTCTCACAAAGTCAGTTGCCACGTGTTGAAGCAAGATGGTCACTGATCTCTAGCTGGTCTCTGCGTTCCCCTCTGGAGCATATAACCAGTTCTTTAGTAAATACAGTTCTGGATGTGGCAAACATTTCCATAAGCATTCAATTACCTACTGAGTATAAGGCAGGGTTGGGTAGTGTATATCATCCAATAAATTTTTATAGGACTTATCTTTATGTACAGAAAATATGCCACTAAACTGTTATCTTCATTTTAACCATCTTAATAGTTGTTGGAAGATTGCTACACAATCTTAAAGGTGACGATATTGGTCATTTTGCTTGTCATTTTGGCTGTAACACACAGGTATCCATACCCTCTACTCTTTAGGTATACTCCATAAGCTGTGTCTAGGTGCACATAATTGAATTGGAAATGACCACGATGGATTTGATTGTCTAGTTTTAATGGGTGGCTCATAAAAACATTTGGTCTATAACTTGAAAAGTCATCCAAATGAATAATATTAAATTAGAATAACAAAATATGTTCTTATAAATATAATTGCCCATGTTTATCTTAAAGCTATTATAATCACTACTTTATTCAGAATTAGAATAGGTTGTTCCATACTAGTGCTTATCAAAAAGATCCCTTAAAATATAATTTGACTTTGAGATCCTTTTCTTCATAGGCATAGTCAGAAGCAGGGATCTTGGAACAGAGGAGATTCAGAGTAGTGGCATAAAGTAACCTATGCCAGAGGGCCTTTTCATATTTTTTTCTAAATGTGCAGACATTGATTAGCACACTAATTTGAAAATGTTGGATTAATTATTGTGAAGGATGTTTAAATACATCAAAATAGGCCACATATTAAATTAGATTTAACCAATATTATTTGAATTGTTACTCAAGATAAACTCTCAAGTCAATGATTGATTATTAACCTGATATAAAATATGTTATTTAAGTGATGACATTGCCATTGTGGACTTAATATTAATCATTCATGTTTCTGTACAGAAGTGATTTAATGAAGTCCTTAGAAGGTTTGCTAGGGAAAGCTTTTTAATATTTACTTTTAAAAAATGAGCTTCATTTATTTTCTTGTTCTCCACTTTGGGGATGCCCATCCGTTTCCTCCAAAGTTACACCTTGATATTGTCACACTTCCCTTGCCATCAATGCGCCCACAGTTGCTGGATGCCATTGAGTACCACTTCTGCTTAACATCTGAAGTTTGCAGCACTTGGGCTTGTACTCATGAGTGTAGTTGTTATAGATTTAGGATGTTGAATTTTAGCCTCATGGTAAACACGAAGAAAATATATGAAACATACATGGAAAAGGAAATGAGAAGGGACAAAAATGCTACAATACAAAACCTCAAGTAAATATGAAAGTGGCATTAACAGAATTGAAGGTCAGAAATGCTATAAGACTTACAAAAACTAAGTAACAAAATGGCAGAATAGTTTCCTGCATTATCAGTAGTTATTTTAAATATTAAATGAATTAAACCTTTCAGTCAAAAGGCAGAGATTGGCAGAATGGATAAAAAGCATAACCCAAATTAAATTCAAAGACACAAGTAGGTTGAGAGTGAAAGGAAGGAGAGCAATATACATACAAATAGTGTCCAGAAGAGGGCTGGGGTAGCTATATTAATATCAAATAAAATTGACATAAAATAGAATTCAGAAACTGTTATGAGGAACAAAGATGGTCACTATATACTGATAAAGTGGTCAATTCCACAAGAAGACATAGCAATTATAAAAACATATATATACTTAATGACAGAATCCCAAAATATATGATGCAAATATTGACAGATTTGAAGGTAGGAATAAGTGGTTCTACATTAATGGTAGGAAACTTTAATACACCCCTTTCAATAAAGGATAGAACATCTAGACAGGAGATCAAGAAGAAAATAGAAGACTTGATTGATACTATAAATCAATTAGACCCAAAAGACATATATAGAACACTTCACCCAACAGCAATGTAATATACATTCCAAAATCGGAACATAACAAAGCTTATGGGATACAGTGCTGAGAGGGAAATTTATACCTCTAATGCTTACATTAAAAAAGAAGAAAAATCTCAAATCAAAGATATAACCCCACAACTGGAGGATCTAGAAAAAGAAAAGAAAACTTAAATCCAAAGTGAGCAGAAGGAAGGAAATGACAAAGATTAGAGTGGAGATAAGTGAAAGAGAGTAAAAACAGAGAATCAATGAAACTAAAAGTTTATTCTTTAAAAAGATCAATAAAATCAACAAATCTCTAGCTGGACTGACAAGGAAATAGAGAGAATGCAAATAACTAAAATAAAAAATGAACATGGGGGAAAGAAGACGTGGCTCAAGTGATTAAGCTCCTGCCTACCACATGGGAGGTCCGGATTTGGTTCCCAGTGCCTCCTAAAGAGGACGAGCAAGACAGTGAGCTGACATGATGGGCGGGCGCGGTGAGCTAATGCAGCAAGATGATGCAACTAGACACACATGGAGGAAAACATAATGAGAGACAACAAAGCAGTGAGCGGAAGTAGCTCAAGCGATTAGGCGCCTCCCTCCCACATGGGAGGTCCCAGGTTTGGGGTCCTTGTGCCTCTTAAAAAAGGAAGTCCAGCACACAACAAACAGACTCAGCAAATACAAACAAGGGGGTGGGGAAAAATGGATAAATAAAATAAATCTTTGAAAAAAGAAAATAGAACATGGGAACATTACTACCACCCCACAGATATAAAACATGTTATAAGAGGAAACTTTGAATAACTGTACGCCAATAAATTAGAACATTCAAATGAAATAGATATATTCCTAGAAACACTCAAACTACCTACACTGACTCAAAGAGTAGTAGATCTCGATAGACCAAAAACAAGTAAAGATAATTGAATCACTAATCAAAAATGTCCCAAGAAGAAAAGCCCAGACTAGATTCACTGGTAAATTATACCCATCATTCCAAGAAGAATTAACGCCAAACCTGCTCATACACTTCCAAAAAAATTGAAGAGGAGGAAACACATCCTAATTCATCCTATGAGGCCAACATCACTTTAATAACCAAATCCGTTAAAGTTACTGCAAGAAAGTAAAATTATAGACCAATACTCCATATGAATGTAGATGCAAAAATTATCAACAAAATACTAGCAAAGTGAATCTTACAGCACAAGAAAAAAATTATGTACTCTGATCAAATAGGATTTATCCTATGTCTATGTGTCAGTCTGCCAAAGGGCTGCTGTTGGCTTTTATAAAGGGTATTTTTTTTTTGAGGTAAAATCTTACACTTACAAGGCTGTAAAAAGTCCAGCTAAAGTCAGTTGCTTTGTGTTGAAGCAAGGTGGTTGTTGATCTCTGGTTAGTCTCTGCCTTCCCTTCTGGCCTTCCCCTTCCTCTGAAGGCTCTGTAGGCCCAGGCCTCGTGAGACGTCGTGCTAAAGTGAAGTGCTCTCTCCTGGCATACGGCTTGTTTCTTTCCAGGCCTCCTAAATCAGTCTCAGCTCTCTTCCCAAGGTCAGCTCTAAACTATCAGGCAAAATGGTTCATCTCTCACTGGGACTTTAGCTCCTTCCTGTCACATACATGGCAGGTTCAAAAAATGGCAGAGCTCTCTTCCCTGTGTGTCTCTCTGTCTCTGTGAGTCCCTTTATATCAGACCCAGCAAAGGGGTGAGGACTCAACCTGAGTCATGCCCTACTGATGTAGTTGAAATAAAAAATGCCCTAAAAGCACTCTTAACAGGTAATCTAATCAAAGTTATTTCAGCTGAACTTAATGCAATCAAAGGGTATCACACCCAGGGGAATAGATTAGTTTACAAACATCATCTTTCTCTTTTTGGGATTCATAAAATAATCTCAAACTGCCACACTATGCAAGACAGGTTTAACATAAGAAAATCAATTAATATAAAACACCACATTAATAGAAAAAGGAGTAAAACCATGTGATCTCAGTAGACTCAGAAAAGGTATTAACAAAAGCAATGTTATGCCTTTATAACAATACTGAGAAAATTAGGAATAGAAGAAAACTTCCTCAACATGATGAAGGGCGTCTATGGAAAACCCACAACTAACATTATACTCAATGGTGAAAGACTGACAACTTTCTTCTAAGATCAAGAACAAGAGAAGGATGCCCACCATCACCACTCTTATTCAACATTATGCTAGAAGTTCTAGCCAAAACAGTTCAGCAAGAAAAAGAAATAAAGGCATCCAAAACTGGAAAAGAAGTAAAATTCCTTATTTCTGATTAACATGATCCCATATATAGGAAATCCTGGAAAATCCACAGCAAACCTATTATAGTTGGTGAATGAATTCAGCAGCATGGTGAGGTAGATCAATATACAAAAATCACTAGTGTTTCTATACACTAGAAATGAACAGTCTGAAGAGGAAATCAAGAGAAAAAAATCCATTTACATTAGCAACTAAAGGAATCAAATTTCTAGGCATAAATTTAACCAAGGATGTAAAGGACTTATACATGGAAAATTACAAAATATTACTAAAAGAAATCAAAGAAGACCTAAATAAATGGAAGGATGTTTCTTGTTCATGGATTGGAAAACTAAATATCATTAATATGTCAATTCTACCCAAAGCATTTTATAGACTCACTGCTATCCCAATCTAAACTCCAACAGTCTTCTTTGCAGAATTGGAAAAGTCAATTAACAAATTTATATGGAAGGCCATGAATAGTCCAAAAAAACCTTGAAAAGAAGAATAAATTTGGAGGACTCACAGTCCCCAATATTTGGTATAATAATCTAAAATAGCAGGGTAATATCATGAGGACAGGCATATAGACCAATGGAATTGAACTGAGAGTTCAGAAATCAATGTTCACATTGATGGCACATTGATTTTTGACAAGGGTGCCAAGTCTACTAAATGGGGAAACTAGTTTCTTCAAGAAATGGTGCTGGGAAAACTGGATATCCATATGCAAAACAATGAAGGTGGACCCCTTCCTCACACCATGTACAAAATCAACTCAAAACAGCTCAAAAACCTAAATATAAGAACTAAAGTTATAAAACTCTTTGAAGTAAACACAGGGAAGCATCTTAATGATCTTGTGTTAGGTAGTAGTTTCTTAGACTTAACACCAAAAGCATGAGCAACAGAAGAAAAAGTAGCTATATGGAATTTCATCAAAATGTAAACTTTTGTGCATGAAAGGACTTCATCCTCAAAGTAAAAAGACAGTCTACAGAATGGGAGAGAATATCTGGAAATTACATATCTGATAAGGGATTAATATCCAGGATTTATAAAGAAGTCCTTCAACCCAACAACAAAAAGACAGCCCAATTAAAAAAAATAGACAAAATAATTGAATAGACATTTCTCCAAAGAAGATACAGTTACACATTAGGGAAAAGTAAAATAAAACCACGATGCAATGCCATTTCATACCCACTAGGATGGCTACTATCAAAACATCAGAAGATAGCAAGTGTTAGGATGTGGAGAAATAGGAACACTCATTCCTTGTTGGTGGAAATGTAAAAATGTTGCAGCCACTATGGAAAACAGTTTTTGCCCAAAGGAATTGAAAGCAGGGACTTGAACAGGTATTTGCACACCAGTGTTCATAGTGGCATTATTCACAATTGCCGAAAGATGGAAGCAACCGAAGTGTCCATTGCTGTCTGAATAGATAAACAAAATGTGGTTTATATATAGGATGGAATGTTATTCAGCCAAAAAAAGTAGCAAAGTTTATACACGTGACAATATGGATGAAAACTGAAGACACAATGTGAAGTGAAATAAGCCAGACTCTAAAGGAAAAATATCATACGATCCTATTGATATGAAATAATTAGAATAAGCAAATTCAGAGTCAGAAACTGGAATACAGGTTACCAGGTACTGGTGTGGGGGTAAGGAATGGGGAGTTAATGTTTAACTGATACAGAGTTTCTGTGTGGGGTGATGGAAAAATTTTGGTAATGGATGGTGTTGGTACTGGCACAACATTGTAAAAGTAATCAACACTATTGAATTATATATTTGATTGTGATTAAGGGGAAAATTTTAGATTGTATATATGTTCCTAGAATAAAACATTTAAGAAAAACCATAGGACTGTACAACACAAAAGTGAATCCTATTCAGTTTTTCTAATTAAAAAAAATGTGTGTGTGTGTGTGTATATATATATATATATATATAGTAACCCTATAGATTTCTATGCCTGTGTGAGAGTGCATTCATACAATTCAGTTTGTTATCTTAGCAACTCTTAAGGTCATCTACTTATGCTCTCCAAAATTCTTAGGCTCTTAATAGTGTGGCACAACGATAGCGTAGATGTAGAGTTATGGGTCTCCAAGTGAGGAGTACCTTGCTTGTATGGTTAAAACTTGTGATATGGGAATACATGTATTTTCATGTGTTTAACCAGAAGCATTTAAATTCTCTATCTATATATGGAAAGTCATGCTTGTTAGGCATATTTAGCAAAAGAGAAAATTGTATGGTTGAGAAGAGAAAAGGGACATAAAGCATATGGCAAAGAAGGAATAGAGATTTTCTGTTAAAATGCTTCAAGATGAAAACAAAGTTAAGACAAATCGTTCTGTGCCTTACAACACCTATTCCAGTGTATTGGTATGAACCGGTGGAGTTAAGAAAGATTTCATTGGAGCTGAGGACATGTGTTTGGCCTGAGGTTTATTGACAGTTTTGGTTGTGTAAAACCCTGGATACTTACTAAAATTAAGAGGTATAAAAATTGAGTAACAACACAGATATGTTCAGAATCTTTCTGTCACATAATTTTTCATGTCTATGAAAGTTATGAAAATGAGAGCTATTATAGCAAAGTAATTAAAAAAGCCAAGATGCTGAGCTGAACTGCTTGTGTTCAAACCAGGGGTCTGCCTTTTACCAGTGGTGTGCCTTTAGGCAAGTTATTTATCCTCCCTGCCTCTTGCTTTTCTCATATTATAATGTAAATCAAAGGACTATGGTTATTATCAGTTAGGTTAATGAATGTAAATTCTTACAGGAGTGCCTGTACATTCAAATGTTCAATAGGTTTAGCTAAAAACAAAATCATTATTAGAGAAATTGTGATATATATATATTACGAAGAAAAGGAAAGGGGTACCATGAGGGCGATGGCACCTATTTTTGCCATTTGGTCTTAAATTACTCATCCCGAATTAGTTTTTAGAACCTCACCTCCAGCATTTGATGTGGCTTCTATATTGAGGTCCTTCGATGCTTTTCTATCCTGCTAAGGTACTCTAAGGAATACAACATATTTTTGTTTATTCACAAAATAATATATCTTACATTTTCATATTTTCCAATTTATAGCGTTTCTCTGAACTAGTTAAGGCAGGTGTATTCTACGGATGAGAAAATTGAGGCTGCCGAGAAATTTGCATTTATGAATCTGTGATTTGATAGAGCACAGTACTGGCTTCAGGCCAAAGAAACATTTGCAATTAGATTGGTAATCAACTGCTGCCATGAGCAAAGGACATATCATGGGCTTAGTTCTAAAGGCCCTTTACTAGGATTTTTCACTGAGTAAATTAAAAAAAAGTTCATTATTTTTACATTTAACAAAAAACAATTCAGGTAACTAATTTACCTTTGTGAAATACTAAATTGCAGGCATCATTTACTTTTGTCTTTTCCTCTTGGTTAATGCTTTGGCTAAAACGAATGGCAGTAAGATTGAAATTCTCGCAAACTGAGCTTTGCATTGTCTTCAGCAGGCAACCCTATTACCTAGAAAGCAGTTCATTATTCACCTCTTTGGAGCAGTTGCCCAAATGTAACAATGGTATCATCAGTTATATTAACATGAAGCACAAAAGATCCCTGCTTACTAAACAATTCTGAGCTACACAGAAAGGCTTGGGCCTTTTTCCAACGAGTTACATAAAAAACTTACCTACATCAGCAAAAACCAAGTATCTAATGCAACTCCGGAAAAAAATTTGTGGACTTTTGCCCTAAATACAGTTTTTTAAGCTTCCACTATTTCATCCTGTCTTCCTCCAGATTCTGTTCCTGGATTCTCTGAGTGAAATCATGCCTACAAGAAACAAAATTAGAAAGACATGTGACAGGAATTAAACATCTTTATTCTCAAGAATGCCTGGGGCTGCTGTCACCCATAATTGCAAGTAGAACCTTGGAAGCAGTGAGGTGGGAACCCAGCCTCGTCCTTTGCCTACTGCGTCAGCTCTCTGATGCCTTCCCACCCGGCCTAGCTGTGGCTTGTGTGGTGGAAGCATGAGTAAAATACCTCTTCTGCCCTCTTAAATCACACCAGAATGATTCTTAGTCTCAACAAACCCATGTAACTTTGGGAATATTTTTATCTTTCTACTCTAAAACTTGTTAGCAGCTGTAGCTTTCATTTGAAGACGCTGTTTTTCAAGCCTGAAGTTGAGATTGAAAAGAGGATGGTAGCTTGATAAAAGGACTGAGAGCTCATTCTTGAGAATGTAGGATTCAGAAAAACATGCTTGTAAGCACATTTAACTTTTGGCTTCTGAGGTTGTAGTGCATTAGTTTTCAGAAATGTGAAGGATGGTTAAGGATTATCATCACTTTCTGTATTGGTTTCTTAGATGCTAAAGCAAATGCCATATATTGGGCTGGCTTAAACAATGGAAACTTTTTGGCTCATGGTTTTGAGATGAGGGGAAGTCCAATACTGAGGCATCAGCAAGGCAGTGCTTTTCCCTGAAGAATGTGGTGTTCTCCAGCTGGCCACAGGCTATCCTTGGTCTGTGGCTTTTCCACAGACCATGGCAATTGCACATGGTGGTGTCTTTTCCTTTGTTTTCCAGATTCTGTTGACTTCCAGCTTCTGGCTGCTCCCCATGGCTTCATTTCCTGTGTCCATTTTCCTTTACTTATAAGGACTATAGCCATGCTGATTCAGTGTGGGCACACCTTAACTAATAACATTTTTAAAAGTCCTGTTTACAAATGGGTTCACACCCACAGGACCTGAACATGCCCATTGTGGGGGACATGATTCAATCCCCAGTACTTTTCAGCAAAATGACTAGTCACCATAAGGCCATTAAAAAAAAAAGTAATACCTGGGTAATGTATGCTAACTAATAACACTCCTTTCTAACTCGTTCTTTTTCACTGACACAGGGATATGAAGATTAGCAGCTATCTGTCTGCTAGCTAAACTGAAGAGGGCTAAGGCTAAAATTTTTCCAGTCATAGTATTTAGCCTGTGACTTTCCAAGGCTTTTATTATGGTGACTCATATTGCCTATTATAGAGTTCTCCTATACTTACAGTCTCAGACTATAGCTTTTATTTTTGAGTGGACTCAAACCGTATGTTTTAGTATGCCTGTGGCATTCGGGTTGGGAGTTTGCCCTGTCGGAGAGAGGTTAGATGGACAATTCAGCAACAGTGCGTTTCTGTGGTATCATCCCCTCTACAATTTTTAAGAGTGGAGTTTCAAGTCTTCTCCCCAGTTGGTTCGACCACAGTTGTTTTTGTTGAGATGTACGCACAAGGGATGCGTACTCAATTTAATTGCAATGTATAATTTGGCTCAAAATATCTCCCCTTCCACTATGATTTTTGTCTGGAAGTGGTGGGAAAGGATACTGTTGGTAAGGCAGGGTCAGGGTAAGTGCCTAACCCTTTGACAACTAATATAGAAATTTTGTCTGGAACTTTACCACAAGACAAAAGATGCAATGTTAGAAAGGATGATAAAAAAGAAACAAAGTGATTAACCTAGTTTTTCATGTTTAAATACTGCCACCTACAGCTGTGTGCTCTATTCCTGTTAACATTAAAGGGAAAATTATATATCCATTTTATCATCTCATTTCAAGATATGAAGATAAACTAATTCTATATCTTTCTTTTCTAAATTTCTCTACAAATTATGGAATATTATATATGTTACCCTGAGGCTTTAATAAATGTCATATATTTCCTAAAGCCTTATTTAAACTAAAAAACATATATACTTCCAGTTGTTCAAGTTAAATTCAGAGTAATTCTTCAATTCTTCAGATTAGGGCCATAGCAAAAACAGGTAAAGGAAGAATTCTAAAATACCGAATTTGAGATACTTAGCTATAATGACATAAATCCTATTGCCCTCGGTATCTTTTCATATCTATCTTAGCTGAAAAGAGTACTTGGTATTAATTTTTTCTGAGCATTTAAAATTACCGTATGTACTTAAGTTACACTATAATTTCAAATTTATAACATATACCCTATAATTTCAAATTTTCAACCATGACATTAATTTTTGGTAAGCACTTTTTTTTCTGAAAAGTTAAATATTATACCTCTAGGGTGATATTATTGCTTAAAGTTTATAATATTATTTCATATATGCATGAAATGCAAAGCTTCTTCCCAATTTCATTTTTTAGTAGTTGTTGATATTTTTGAGATTTGAATTGCCTTTGATAAAGAGTGTTGGCTTTATGGCAAACAAAATCCTTCCCTTCCCTTCAGAGTGAGACATTAGCGTGGTAGAGTCCTGAAATTCACTATGCTATTAATGATGGACATTGTTTAATTTAATTTCCGTTTTTGGAAGAACAATATGATTTTCAATGTATTTCTTTAAATTAATATTTTCAGTGAGAAAAAAATTACCTGATGGAAAATTGAGAAACTAAATTAGTAATTACAGGCTAGTTCATGAGTGGGGAAAGTAGTAAAGAGAGGTGGTTTTTCCTTAGGCCTATTTCTTCTGGGTCACAATGACTCTAAATGAAATATTTTTCCATATACCAAAGAACACTTCTAAATTGGTAAGATTGTGTCTCTAAAACTCTGCATCTTCTCCCCTAAGTGTGGTTCAGACCCATAAACAATTTCCTTACTGGGCATATCTTCATGTTAATAAATGCTTACTTTAGATATATTACAAATCCTAATAATTAAATATAATCTCCACACAGACAGGGATTTTTGTGTATGTTCTTCATTTGTGTGCCTCGAAACCATATAGTAGGTGTTTAAATGAATGAAGGAAAGCATTTTACTGATTGAAACCAAACGGGAAACATTGCATCGTTTTCCATCATAGAGGTATGGATGATCTTTCTGTGTTGAAGGCAATCATTTTTTTTCTTATTCCAAGTTAAGAGATACCTCACTAGAGGTACGTAAAAAACTTGCCCTGCCATTAAAAAAAAAATTCCTTTTGGTAACATTTTTTTACAGCACTGGAATATGTTTTATTTAATATAATCGCTATTTAATTAAACTTTATTGTAAGGGATTCTCTGTGTTTCAAAATGTTATCTATCTTATTTACAACTTGATAATATAAACTTTTTTATTCTTATATAAAAATTACGTTTGAATGATCTGCATATGTTTCTCAACAAGTTACACAATTAACTAGTGTTCCAGTACTAGATTCTCATTTAGGACTTAAAACAGAACTCATTGGCTCATTTATCCATTCAGGACTTGAGACATTTGTTGAACACCTACAATATTTGGGTCATTATACCAAGGCTCAGCAATGTCTTGTCTCAGTTGTCCCTGCCCTCAGGCATTCCCAGTCTCAGGTGAGACAATAACTACATTCTGGGGAGTTAAGAGTTCCCTCAGGGCCCTAAGGGAGCATGCAGGAGGGGCACCAGAAACAAACCAGGAATATCCTCGAATCTTTTCTAGAGAGTTGATGTTTTAGCTGGTGTTTTAAGAGACAGCAACACATTAGTTAGATGATGAAAAGTGTGTGTAGTGGAATAAGGGTGGCAGGTGTTCAAGATTGAGGAAAGAGAATCTTTGAAAGTATGAATTAAAAATAGACAAGATAATGGTAGGACATGTATGTCAGAACTATGCAAACATAATAGCAAATCTTTGTATATGAGAGAGGGAGAAATGAGTTTCTTCTTTTTATCACTTTATACACTCTACCTAGGTAATCTCATTGACTTTCCCCAAGGGAAAGGAAATGCTTGTGTTGGACAAGAATACATGGGACATTATAAAAAGAGACTGTTTGTGGACTACACAGTTAGCTTTAACATGTTAAAAAATAGTTTAGGCAGAACCCATTTCCTGAGCACAATGCAATATTAGAAGTAAAAACTATAGTAAAAAAAAAAAAAACACAAAAAAACGCATGTTTGAAAGTTTAAAACCACACTTCCAAATACTTGGAAATTAAAGAAAAAAATCATAAGGAAAATTAGAAAGCATTTATAACTGAATGTAAACACATATGGCATGCAGCTTAAGTCAGACTAGAAAAAATTTGTAACCCAAATGCTGAATTAAAAAGGCATAAAGATTCAAAATTCTTGATCTAAACATCCAATTTAAGAAGTTAGAAAAGAATGGCTGAATATATCCAAAGAATGTAGATAGAAGAAAATAATTTACAAAGAGCATAAATTAATGAAACAGAAAAATAAATTGTGATATAATAAACATAATAGAGTGAATTGAGAAAACCACATTGGTTCTTTGAAAGGCTAATGAAAATAGATATGCCTTTGGCAAGATTAAGAATTACAAAAGAGAAGGCACCAATAAACCGGCAATGGAGATGAAACTATAGATAAAATAGAGACTGAACCAAAAAGAGGGTATTATAAACAGTTTTATGCCAGTCATCTTGGAAAGCTTAAATGGACTGGAACAATTCCTAGATCGCTGCAGTAGCCTCATAATCAGTCCTCCAGACTTGACTCTTAACCTCTCAGTCCATTATCCATGCAGCAAAGTGATTGGTTTACAAAGCAAATCTAATCACACCACTCTTCTGTTAAAATGTGAGCTTTAAATGACTTCCCGCTAGTCCAAGGGTAAAGTATAAAATCTTAAACGTTTCCTGCTAAGGCCCAACACATTGCCCTCACCTCTTTCCATCTTCATCTGCCCCTATTCTGCCCTTGCCTACTGCTCTCCTGTCACACTGTTCTCCTTTCACTCTGTCCCTACATTGTACTGAATTCCATGCTCTTTCCTCTATGGATGGCACTTTTCACCATGTTCTTGAGGAAAATTTTTACTTAGGTTCCATATCTCAACTAAATGTTTGTCCTCAGTGACAGCTTCTCAGATTTCATAACCTAGATTAGGTCTCCCTAACTCAGTCTTTCCCACCATGCTGTGCTTTTTTTTGACAAGTCCAATCCCATTTAGGTGTGGTGATATTTTAACATTTTTCTTTTTTATTCACTAGATTATATACATTTCACAAAGACAGGAATCATGTCTGTTTAATTTACTGCTTTAATCCTCAATGCCAGCATAGTACCTGCCCCATTATAAGTCTTCAGTCCGTTCACTCATTCTTTCAGAAAAATATTTATTGAACATCTTTTATGTACTTGGCTCTCCTAGAAGTGTTGGTAACTCAGCAATGCACAAAACAAACAAAATGCCAGCCCTTGTGGAGTTTTAATTTCTATTGTGTGTGGTGAGAGGGGGGCAGTATCAGACAAAATAAAAGTAAAATCCAGTGTCAGATGGTGATGAGTACTACAGAAAAAAATAACTAAGTGAGAGAGTTAGCATTGTTCTTTTCAATCCATATGGACAGGAAAGACTTCGTTAAGAAGTTGACGTTTGATTAAAGACTTGACGGAGCAGCCTTCTGTAATATTTCCAGAAAAAAAAAAGGGGGGCGGTAATTACTTCTTCCCGGCTTTTTCAAGTTGTATTAATAACAAGTTCACTGTAATTTGTTGTTTTGTTTCATGTTTGTTTCCCAGCTTTGATTATGAGAGCCTTAAAGTAATCGTAATTCTTAAAAAAAAGGACCATCATGCTCATCATGTCCAGTTAATGCTTTAAGAACAAATGAAAGGAACAAATGAGGATATTTAAAAGGATATTGCAATATACTTATCTTACAAAGGGTTTTTAAAGACACCTCTATTGAAGTGTAATTGACAGACAATAAACTGCACATATTTAAAGCATAGAATTCGATAGATTTTATATACTTTTCCCCCTTCCCCAAAGGAGCTACAACTGATCTGTTTTCTGTCACTATAAGTTAGTTTGCATTTTCCAGTGATTTATATAAATGAAATGATACTATATAAACTCTTTTGTGTCTGGCTTCTTTAATTCGGCATACTATTTTGAGATTTGCCCATCTTGTAGTATGTGTTTATACTTCATTCCTTTTTATTGCTGAGCAATAAATCCATCATATGGATATAACATCATTTGTTTATGCTCTCATCTGTGGATGGATTTGCACTGGATTTTCATCAGTTGTCTCTCTTCCCCATTGAAATATTAATAAAGCCTGCACAGACTTAGGGGGTAAGGAAACACCAAATTATAAAATTGCAAAAGAGAAGCTAGTCTAACACTGTTTATTCTAAATATTTTCAAGTTAGTAGGAATTTGCGTGTTGTCACATAGAAGTCTAAAAATTATCTGAAATCATGATGGTTTTTGGCTACAAGGAAGACTTACAGAAATGCTTGAATATTGATAGAATCATTTCTTGCTATTTCTATACTTAAAGTGATTATAAATATAAACTATATGTTTAACTTCTATGCTGGCAGTCTTCTAAACTTATAGTTAAAATTACATAAAGTCAGTGTTAAAAGAAATGATGACTCTTAGATAAAGGGGGTATAAAAAAATAATCTACTGTCATTTTCCCCAGCATTATTTTTGCTATCTCTTTTCTTTTGATGTCTAGACATAACCTTAAGTGATCTTAAATAAGTACATTCTATACCTTGTTTTTCTTAGTTTTGAGTTTCATTGACTTAAAATGATCTGTGTAAGGGAGGACAAGGAAATGTTCTCTATCTCTAGCTTTCTGTCAACGTCTTCATTCATAGAGCAGTGTTAGTCCAAGGAATAACTAGGAAGAGAGTGAAGACAGAATGTCTCCACTGTACTTCCCCTTTCATTGTACTCTTCTTCTAGAAAATGTCTCTCTTCCTGTGTTTTTCTACTGGTGTGAGAATGGATGGTGTCACCTGAATAAAAAAAGTTCACTGAGGGGTTGGAATTTTCAGGAGTATTTATCGTTTTTAGCATAGTCAGACATATAGACTTATAAAAAGGGTATTTCCATTGCAAAGGGAAATTTTTTGAAATTTCAGCACTGGGACCTGGGTGGAACTCTTGGTGTGGCCACATCTGCTGTCTCTAGAGTCATTTCACAGGATGCCAGCTTACCCTACTAGTAAGACCAGTCAGTTCAGCATGGATGGCCCAGCTTTAAATGTAAATGACTTTAAAATGTTAAGCGTAGCACATGTATGAAGGGAAAATTGAAAGTCAATGTGAAAACGTGGGAACTTTGACAATATTGCCAGGCTTTGTAGGAAATTATTTTTAGTAATTGGCCATGGATTCTTAGACTCAGTCCTATGTAATGGAAGTTATGTTAGCTGTATTCTAACAGGTTTAACTGAATTGTTTTGATATGTTTGTCATCTCCCATTATTTAGTTCTAAAGTGTTTTATTCCTGGAATATAATATTATGCAGTGATTAAGAATAAAGTGAAGAAAAATCTGGGTTTGAAACCCTGATTTCTTACACTCTTACTGTTGGGATTTGGGCTGAATGATTTAGCCTCTACAAGACTCAGTGACCACATATAAAAATGGAAATCATGATTTTACCAAAATTTCTGTGATTGTTAGGTTATTAAATGATAAATGCATATTAATGTACTAGTATAGTGCCCAATGCATAGTATGTGTTCAGTTAGTGAATGTTAATGATGGGGCACATATTTATAAGATTGTATATTCCCTAAAATGCCTTTTTCCCTGTTAGCCGTTCTTTCTAAGACACTAGTATTGTACTGAAGGTAAAGGTGCCCTACAAAAGGGGCAGCGTCCTCTAGGAGGCTTTAGAAATAACTAGAATTTATGTAGTTGAAAAGGCACCGCACGTATATTCTCTCGGGTAACCATTTTAACTATGCAGAGTAGCTTTCACTACCCTCATTTTACAGAGTAGCAAACTGAAGCTTAGTTCAGTGAAGATGTTGCATGAAATCACAAAGCTACCTGGTGAGAAGCTGAGCTGTAGGTTTCAGATTGGGGGATCACTTCTGTCCATTATTCATGCTCTTCATTCAACATTATATAACAGTTCTTCCCGGCCTAGGATGAAGGCCACCCTGGCCATACCTGCAAGATTGGCCCTATGCAGTCCCTTGAACGCAGTCTCCAGGCATGCAGATCTAAAAGATGGATAGTTTGTATCTAGATACCTTAAGTCAGCAAAATAAGGGATTACTTCTTAAAAACCCTCCAAATATTTTTTACCCTTGTTTTTGAGAAATACATAAAAGTAAAGCATATCATTTTTTATGCTTATTATTCAGGGTATAATTTCTATGTTTGATTTACTGGGAAAAAAATTATACTCTCTCCTACCCAGTATTAATTTTTGACTGTTTTACTGCAATGGAATGAAAAAACTGCAATAAAATCAAGTAGGGCAACATGGTACAAGTGAGTATAGTTAAAATAGCTCCAATAAGGATTCATATTATATTATCATCTAATTTATCCTCCTCCTGAGAATGACTATATTTGAAATATAAAAGACACTTTAAAGACATTCTTAGCAGTTTTCATACTGATATGAAGAGTTTTGTGTAGTTTCTGTTAAACAATAAGATTTTCCTCTTTAATGTTCTACCCACCATTTCTTCTTCTTTTTTTCCCCCTTATACTCTATCAGTGTTTCCAGAGACTGTACACTAGATGCTGATATAATGTTTTGAATTTTTAGCAATGTACCTCAAAGAGTTTTTATAATGATGTGAGGTAAACATTAATATTTACACTTTTGGAGATACAACAGTGATGTAAGTTAAAACCTGCAGCAATTTTACCCTGAAATTTTAAAAATAAAGTAAAAAACCAATCCAAAAAAGTAGCATTTTGATATTTTTGAAGTTTCAGTTTTTATTATTTCTTCTTCTGGCCAGAGAAGTATCACAAGATTTTAAGCATGAATCAACATTATTATAGAATAAATATATGCATGTGGTATAAAAAATACTGAAGGATAGAAAACTAGAAGTAAAATTCTCCCATATCATCTCCTTTGACATGTGAATTTCCCCCTTGTACTTGACACTGAAGATCAAGATGATTTTTTACTAATACAGGGTATGGCAAGGAGACAAGAAGGAGGACCTTGTTCTCTCTTTCTTTGGTAAGCATACTACATAATACATGTAAATTTCTGAAACAACTCTACATTACAATTGCTTTCTGACCACCGACTTTGAAGTTCTTCCTGCCAAGATTGACCTGTGCCACAGTTTTCTTTGAGAGAGTGAATGTGCAAATATGCTGTTGTATGTTACTTAGAGTAACAAATATTACATTAAACTTACAGATCATTTCCAAGATACAAGATTGGTCATAATAATAGAGCCATCTGCCTGGAGTACCAAAGCATTTGTTTTCAGTCTTTGAAAACAAACAAACAAACCTCTCAAACTTTCCAATGATAGCCTCAACCTCTTTAGCAAACAGTACGTTCTATGTACTTGCGGTACCTCAATACAGTTAAGAAAAACCAAGTTCAGGAATGTGAAGTTGAATCAGCCCTACTACCAGTTAGCTGTATGACTTTGAGCAAAACGCATAAATGTCTATTCCTTTGGGGGTTTTTTTAATCTGTAAAATAAAGTGGTTGAACAAAAAAAGTTCAAGGTCTCGTTCACCTCTAAAATATTTGTCAAAACTTCTGTGAAGAATGCTATGAAAGATGGTCTTAGTGTAATGGAGAGATGGAGGTTTAGGAGGATTACTAATTACCGTTTAGGTCAGATGTTTGCATGCTCATTTAAAATTTATATAAACTTTGAGTAATACTTGAGATAACTTTTTCATCTATAGAATGGGAATGTTTATCAACTCTGACTTGCCTACATCACAGAAACTGTGAAGTACTTTATCAATGTGTAATTTTATTTTTATTACTACAACTTCTAATTTTGTCTTTAGTGAATAGTGTGAAAAATCCTGTTAGGGATAGCTGAAAGAGTTGTTAGGGCAGGTGAGGTCAGTGGTGGCCCCTCGCTGAAAAGTGACCCCTGCCTAGGAAGGAGAGAGAATGTGAACAGCCTTAGTTCTAGGGTCAGTTTTAATTACCAGGATAGCTTGATGGCCATTTAGGTGGGACCTTCTTCCATCCTGATTATTGCCACCAATAGCTAATGTCGTCAGCAGTGGCAGAATAACAGTGAGTGAGTGCTTCCTGTATGCCAGGCACTGTTGCTAAGCACATTACATTTCATCTTCACAAAAACACTTTGGGGTACAAATTGTTAAGGACACACCACTTAGTAGTAGTGGTAGATTCAGATCCCATTTCAGACTGTTGGACTCCAGAATATGTGCTCCCCACCACTCCACCACACTGCTGCCTGATTGTGCCGCCGTGCTTTTGCTGCTTTACTTGTTCTTTGCATATTTTTCCACCTCCTCTTTCCATCTGCTCACACAGATTTCCACTTTATGAACAACTCCCTGTTTCCAATAAATCATTGGTTTCAAGGCGAAGTTGGCAATTTAGTTCACTGCTAGTGCATTCCTTCTAGGAAATATAGTGATTTGACTAAAGACATGTATGCCCATGTTCTTGTTCCCTGATTGGATGTTGTGGGTTTTGGAGATAACATGCTTAAAACTTTTTACAATAGGCATTTAGAGGTAAATTAATCTGCACTTAACACATGTTGCCTTATTATTCTGTGTCAGTGATTCTTAACATTATGGGGTGGGGGCCACAAAACTCTTCAATAAGTTAAAAGTTATGAAATCTCTATGCAAACAGAAAGAAAGAAACAGAATTTTCAAAGAGTTCAAGAAAGTTCATGGACTGCCTAAAAAGCCTGTCATGGGGCCACAGGTAAAGAAGACCTGAACCATGTTTTTGGCTTTGTTGTAACTTTAGGCAATGCCATAAACTTACTATTTCTAAAAGACATTTAAACAATGAGTGAGTAAATGGAATAAAGGGTAACATATACTTTGGGGTTTTGAAAGCCCTCTTGGCACCTTCCCTCCATTAGTCTGGTGACCTTTCTCTAATGCCTTCTTTACAGCAGGTTTGCTTTTCTGAGTCACCATAGTTAAAAGGGTCCAGCTGTAATTGTGTCTGTAAGTAAAGGTCAGAACCTAACCCTGAATTTTTGCTATATTTGTCCTCATTTCTCTGGAAGGAAACAAAAGATCTTCTGCATTTAAAGAGGGGTGGAGGCAGAAAAGTTAGTTAAATGGTTAAATCAGATAGCAGTCATTAATTGTAAAATAATTGTTGGGGAGACCCTTGGAGCCCAGAGCCATTAAAGTGAAAAAAGCTTTGGATACATTACTTCTAAGGCCAAATCTATTCTTGGAAGGGGTGGGTGAGGAAAATAATGTATTCACTCAAATTGGATTATATCATACTCTTGTCCAAATACTTTAACTTTTATTAAACTGTCAGGAAAGCATGATTACCCCATTTTAGATTTGTGTCATACCCAAAGTTCTACTTCATATTTTAGGTGAAATTATGGCTACAAGACAACAGACTCAAATGAATAAACATTTTTGGTTAATTAAGTTGGATTCTGTTATCTATCTGTTGTCTGGTAATACCAGCACAACTCCATTATAGGATATTTTATTAAGGATAAATAAATTAAAAATGAGCATTATCTGCTTTTTCTGAGAGATTTATTAAAATGTACACTTAATGAAACTTTTATTTAATCACTCATTAAATCTTTTTTAGTCTTAATTGAATACTACTATTCTCAAGAGGCTAGATTTAGCTCCTTGAAGTTATACAAAATGCATGTCAGTTTGCATGTTTGGCCATAAAATAGAACCATTCCTAATGAATGATGAGGTTTGAAACCCACTTTGGGAGCCTTTCAAGTAAAGTAATTGAATAAAATTGGAAATCCCAGTGCTTCTGTATCCTGTACATTAAATGTTTGTTCAAATGTGAATAAACTTTGTTGTGTGAGAAGGTCTGGCATTAGGAACAAGTCATGTCCTCAAATTTCTTTTAAGTCTGTTTCATTCCTCATCTGTTTGCATTTTTTTTTCTTTTATTTATTCTTCTTTTGTATTTTTTTTCCACATTTGCTTTGATCTCACTTTACATTATGTAGACAATGTGTTGGCAGCTTTGGTCATTGAAAGGTGAGGAAAGCACAGTCCTTGACACTAAAGATCTCAATTTCAGTAATGGAAAGTAGTATCTGTCCAGATAGATGTTGCTCTTGAAATCAAAAGGAAGAAGACTTTCTCTCTGGTTGGGGGATCAGGGTTGCATCATACAAGAGGCAGCATTTGGATGTGGACTGTCAAGGGACTGAATTTGGTAAGAGGAATGTGGAATGGGAAGGGCATTTGGGGTGATCAAAGGGGATACCCAAAGGCAGAGGGATAGGACATTTTGGGGGAAACCCATCTAGTTTGTGACAGAGATTGCCAGTAGGGAAGTGATATAATAGAAATCCAGACAAACTACCCTGGATTTCTGCCTTAGAAACTCAGAATTTATCCAATAAGCAACTTTAAAGGTCTTTTTTTTTGAGGGGTGGGAGGTGTCATGAGAATAATAACATTTGATGTTTATTGGACATATCCTATATTCTCGGTATTCTGCTAAGAATTTTCATTTATTATTTTATTTAACCCTCATGTAAAATTTAAATGTAGACTTATTATTATTCCTATTGTACAGATGACAATGACTGGAGACATTAAGTACATTTTCCTAAGTCACTTAGGTAATTTAATAAATGGCAGGACCAGGATTCAAAGCTTGATCCTTTTAACTCCAGATGTTCTTATTTGTATTCACTATATCATGATCTGACTATGGCTTTAAGAAGATGATTCTAGAAACACTGTATAGATTAGGTCATTGAGGGAAGGTAAACTAGAGATACTAAATAAAAACAATGAGATGTGAAGATAGACTACCATTAGTAGGAATGCATAGAATAAACATTAGCAACAATGCCAAGATTGAATCAGGGAATTTGGCCCAGATTTTCCTGCATGAGGACTTTCCCCTTTTAACCAGAAAGTACACTTAGATGACTCCTCTAGTCCTCATAATCCTCAGCATTTACATAAGTTAAATATTATTGGTCTGTGCTGGTCACTGCTTTTGCCCAAGTGGCTTTGTGTATGTGACTGTTTTGTTTTCTAGCTAGATTCTAAATTCACCAAAAGCAAAAATTTCCTCTTATTATTGAGCTTGTTCCATACTGCCTTAGCTGTATATTAAATGTGTTTTGCTCAAAAAGAAACTGTCAGTGCTTGTTGAAATTCCACTTACTGTGTGTGTTGACAATATTTGATTCATATAATTGTGTGATATAGGTGTTGTTGACTTGCATTGGCTCTGTTGCCAGAAAAGGTATGTTTTAAAGTAATCCTATATATTTCAACATTAGATTCTTGAGGGACTTGAGTGCTTTCTTTTTAAAACTTTAGAAAATATTTAGAATACTTTAGAACATAATGTGACTCTTTCTGTGAAGTCTCATAATATACAATCGTCTGTGGATTATACTTTGTAATTGTTTACATTTGCCAAAGGGCTGCGGATGCAAAGTACCAGAAATGGGTCAGCTGTTATAAAGGGGATTTATTTGGGGTAAAAGCTAACAGTTCTAAAACCATGAAAAGTCCAGCTCAAGACACCACAAGAGGTACTGTCTCACCAAACTCAGCTGCCATGTGGTGAAGCAAGATGGCCATCGATCTCTGCCGAGTTCTCTGCCTTTCTGCAGCTGTAGGCAAAACTGGCATAGGGGTTTGTCTCTAATCGGGCCTCCTCTCTCAGTCTTGGCAGCTCTCTCTTCTTCCTGAGTTCAACTGTAGGCTCTCAGGCATAAGGCTTCTCTCTCCCTAGGCCTCAGTTCTTTGAGCTTCTCAGGGCTTCTCTCCTTATAGCTCAGCTGTGGGTGAAACTGTTGACCTTTTTCTCACATGGCAGGATCAGATATGGCAGTTTTCTTTATCTGTGTCTGTGTGTATCTGTAGCAGTTTAGCAGTTTGATATAGTTATGAATTCTAAATATAGATACTGGATTATGCTTGTAAACTGGTCTGATCATCTGGGCATGATGAAGATATGATTAGGGCTTTCATTGGGCCACGTCAGCAGGATGTTGAGCCCCGCCCCTTGGTGGGCGGGGTTTCAAAGAATACATAAGACATAGCAATGGGCAGAATTGGGAGTGTTTTGAGTTGGAATTCTGATACGGAGTTTTGATGCTGGAGCCCAGGGAAGTAAGCCCACAGAGGAGTTTGGTCGTGAGGAAAGAGACAAGCTGTTCACTTGATAGTTTACAGCTGGCTTTGTGGAGTGAAGCAAGCCTGAGCCCGGAGAGAGGCAAGCCCCGGGAAGAGAGGAACCCAAGAAGCCTGAACCCTGGCAGACGTCGGCAGCCATCTTGCTCCAACACGTGGCAATAGACTTTGGTGAGAGAAGTAACTTATGCTTTATGTCCTGGTAACTGTGGGCTTCTACCCCAAATAAATACTCTTTATAGAAGCCATCTGATTTCTGGTATTTTGCATCAGCACCCCTTTGGCTGACTAATACAGTATCTCTCTCTGTTTCTCTGTTTATATCAGACCCAGCCAGAAGGCAGAGACCCAAGCTGGCTCACACCTCACTGAAGTATTCCAATCAAAAGCCCTAAGGGATCTTATCAAGTAACCTAATTAAAGGACCCCTAACTGAATTTAATGCAGTCAAAGGGTATCACACCCACAGGAATAGATAAATTCAAAAACATGATCTTTCTCTTTTTGGGATTCATAAAATAATCTCAAACTGCCATAGTAATCCTCTTCTTTGAGAGCCCCAGTAGCCTTTCTGTTGAGAAATATAAGCAATGAACTGAGATGTAATTTTGAAGACTCTACAAATATGCTGGTTAATCTGTTTAATATGTAGCAAATTCAGTTCATCTGAATTTGGGAGCCTTCTTCCTAGTTTTATATAATCTAGAATGTGTCTTTTTTCTGTCTCTGAATTATTGGAAGTTTGCATCAATTTTTCCATCTGTAAAGTGGCATTTTCTATGGAGTATTTGCTTACGTTGATGCACTAAAAGAGGTAATGCATAAGTTCTTTATAAATCACTTTGAAATATGAGACGAAAATTATTTCAGAAGTTCAAATATGCAATTAATATCCATCAAGCTTTAAATTCACAATAGGACCACCTCTTTATGTGCTTATTTGTAAATTCTGATCTTCACAGATGAAAAGCTAGTGAAGTAAATGCATGATAACCTTTAGGTTTCCTCCCTACTCCATTCCCTCTTTATATAGTTGATGTCTGTGCAGCAAAATGAATCCGGAATTTAAAAATACCTTGACTTGGGAAGTGTCATTAGCACTGTGACATATTAGAATCCTGAAAGTTTTAATAGTTTTTAGGTAAGATGGTGAATCAGAATGTGATATTTTAAATGTTATACCTAAAAATACACACACACACATTTATATATATGTTTACAACATTGATAAATATTTTGGGAAAAATACATTTGTAATTATTCACATCCTATTATAAAATTTGTTTTCAACTTTACCATATTTTAAAATAAATAAATTAAAATAATTCTGGTGACATTGGAAGAGAGGGTACCAGTATTTTCATCATAGGTGTTATTTTAACTTGGGCACCTTTAAAATTTACAAGCTGGGTCATCCAAGTGGCCTCCAAGTGATCTTCCATGGCTCTCTTGTGCTTTGGTTGGAGAAAAGTGATGCATGGCTTAAATGTGACATGCATCCTGGTTGTTTTGCTTCCTACTACCACTGGACTTTCATTTCTAGACTTGGTGGAATGTTTGCTCTTTAGCATATTTCTGTGCTGACCCTGAACTAGCTTTCTGCCTAAGAATAGTAAGTAAAGAAAAAAAAAACAACTCTAGCTAGATTTAAATTCTTCTTTCAGTTGAGTGTAAGGAAGATATGTATTAAGCTGATCAAATGTACTGCAGCACACCCTGGAAATCTCATATTGACTAAAGAAGTAATAATTTTATTCCTATATTGAGATAAGTAATGTTTCAGTTCTGGGTTGAATAAACACATTTATTTTAGTGAGTCATTAGAGAATCTACTCACTCTGATCTTTATTGATTCTACTTTCATTTCTCAAATCCATTTTGGTAACGAAGAATGATCAAACAAGGAATTTTATAACTGGTTTCAAGATGGTATTACAGATATTTCAAGCAAAACATCTATAAATAATGTTTATCAAGGCCTCTCTTTAGATTGGACACGGACATAGATATTGCCTAATTCCATTCTGCTGTACTGCAAAGAAGGAAGTGATTATCCCCATTTTACAAATGATAATACTTAAGCCTGGAAAGGTTATATGTCGTCCTAAAGCCTCATAGATAGCTAATGTCAGAGATCTTTTACTATATGTCTTGGAATGACTTGATTTCTGAGTTCTACAATTTGCAATTTATGAAAACTCTTATGACTCCCACAGTGCATGTTGCAAATTTGGGAATAAGAAAAAATGAGTTGTTTGTTTTTCCAGCATTTAGAAGACTGAATAACAGTTCATGAAAGATGATCATATTTTGTAAAATATATTAATGTCGCAATTTTAATATTCCTATTAATACATGCAAATTTTAAGTGGCTCATATGTAGTCCAATTTTTCAGCTGACTAGAGGCAGGACTATCATACATTTTATGAGTGGAAATAAGAGAATTTACTTTCCTACCCCGAGTAGCTTTGACTGCCAACTACCTGTCCTCTCCCCTTATTAACTACCATGTTATATCAGAAATCAATATCAGAAAGGAAAAATGTAGTCATTAACTATTTTCCTTTGGTTTCATTTCTATCCCACACTAAAAAATTAGTTTGATCTAGTGACTATCTAGCGATTAGTATTTAGTTGAAGTGTGAAAATATGCAGTACAGGTTCTTGGAATTTCAGTTTTTGAATGCCTAAACAATGAAATATCACATACTCAAATTGCCATTTTAACCACCTATTCAGTGTCGGTGTGTAGCCTGCTCCAGAGATTTATTTTGAGATTTTGTCCTTCGCTGTATTTAATTGAACCTGTGTTACTTAAGATACTTTACTTTTCCTTTGCCTGGGGTGACAAGGTTCTAGGACAGTAGTTCTTCAAGTGTGGCCCCAGATCAGCAGCAGCATCATCTTCTGGGAACTTATTAGAAATGCAGATCCCTAGGCCTCATCCCACCAACCTCCTGAATCAGAAACTGAGTGGTGGGGATTAGTAACCTGCGTTTTTTAAAAAGCGCCCCCAGGAGATTGAAAGGCAAACTAAATTTCAAGAACCCTTGTCCTAGAGATATGCCAAATGGATGACAAAATTATAAGTAGGAGTTTCAGTGTGTGTGATATTTAAGTTCTAAGTAAAATTGTTGACTTTTTGACTAAGTTTTGTTTTTGAATGCTTTTTTACTTCTCTTGAAGTAGGAATGTATATTTTGCCATGGTGTATGTGTGCAAGGATGAAAAAGCACAACCACTCCATCAAAGGGGGGAAAACAAGACATACAGATTATTAAAATATATTAGATATTCTAACCCTCCCTAAATTTACCATTCTCTCCACCCCATGTCCCTATGTTCTTTAAATAAAGCATTATTTATTGTCTCCGTCATTTAGGCTTGGAAGCTCAGATCCATGTGACTTACTTTCTTCTCCTTGTTTCTCACCTTATTTAATTGGGCTTCTAAATTTTAGTAATTCTACAATTTACTGAAGTCCATTCTTCTCATTTTTCCTGTAATAATCTGTCTATTTCTAAACTTAATTACTGATTTCTTAGGTGATTGCTCTGGCCTCTTAACTGGGCAGGGAATGCAAGTATTTTAAAATATAATACATTGTATAAAGGTAAATGTCACTAGAATATTGCTCTGTCATTTTTCTGCAAAAAAGAGAAGATTGTAAATGTGATTAACAGTGCTGAATTATATATAATTGAATCTGTTAAAAGGAGAAATTTTAGGTAGTATATATGTTACTGGAATAAAAAGTAACCAAAACAAAACCATAGGACTGTATACTAAAAACAGTAATCCCTAACGTAAACTATGGGCAGTACTTAATAGTACAATTATAATAATATTTCATCATTGTAACAAATCTATCACACAATTGCAAGGTGTTAACAATGGGGAGTGGGGTAATGGGAACTCTTTTATTCTACATGATATTTCTATAAACCTAAAACTTCTATAATACTTATACGTCTAAAAATAAATTTATATAAATTTAATATATACTTATATATAATACTAATATATATTTATATGTATTTATTTATATATAAATATATATATTTAAAACAAACATGCAAACAAGCAATTGCCTGCCTTATAAAAGCCAAATGTCTTACCCTGGCTGCAAACTCTCTGTCCTCAGAATCTCTTTTCTGACCAATCTTCCATCCTTTTTTTTTTTTTTTAACCTTGTTTTTTAGCCAAATTTAGATTTGAGAGTTGATCCTGTTTTTTTTTTTTTTTTCTCTTTTATTATTTTAAAAGATGCTTAGATTACATAAATGTTACCACAAAAATTACAGGGATTCCCATGTTCCCCACCTCCCACACCTCCCACAACCTCCCACATAAACATCCTTCATTAGTGTGGCTCATCACCTGCAATGGATATACACATCCTGGGGCTTTGCCACTAAGCATGGACCATAGTTCACATTGTAGACCACACTCTCTCCCACACAGTTCTGCATGGTATATGCTGATGTAAAATGGCCTATATCTGTCATTGCAATGTCACTCAGGATAATTCCCAAGTCCCGAAAAAGCCCCTGTATTGCAACTGCTTTTCCCTCTCCCTGCCCCGAAAGTGTCCAGTGGCCACTGGCTCTACATCAATGTTGTAGTTTCCTCCATTGCTTGAATCACAATATGTCTACTACAGAATACCAGTAAGTCCACTCTAGTCCATAGCTCTTCCCCCAAGTCCTGAGGAGTCTGGGATGGTGATGTCCACTCTACCTCTAAGTGAGAGGGGGCGTATAGCCCATGGATAAGATGGATGGGATTATCCTGCCTGCAGCTGCAGACTCTCCATTCCCTGGGATGGTCATTGTCCATCATCATCTCCCTGCCAGGTGTCTTGGGTCTGTTTTTTTTTTTTGTTTTTTTTTGTCTTCCTCTTTTGATGTTGTTTCCTCATCAAACATGTGAACATAGAACGTGGGAGTCTAATAGAACTACTAATGTGGTTTGTATTTTTTTTTAATATGGAAAGAGTTAAATATGCATATGCTGGAAAACCTAGGACAGATGCAAAATATACCATAAAATTAACAATGCAATTTGTCACTTTCAATTTTATCACTTATATTAATGAACCTATTAATTTTCTTCCTTTGCATTTTTCCATGGTTGTAACCAAACTGTGTAGTTTCATGTTGTACTTTGCAGAAAACATTTTATGCTTTTAAAATTTTGTTTTCAAATATAATTTTATTGTCTCAAGCACTCCTCTAGCATGAATATGCCATAGTTTATATCACAGCAATCTTATAATGGGACATGCAGACTACTTCAGGCCATATCCATGAGGGAAGGGTTATTAAAAATATTGGTCTAAAGAACATTTTTGTATGTCATCAATTTGCCCATGTTTTGGAATTTAAGATGGATTATTAGAAGTGAGGTTATTGAATTTAATGTTATAAACATATAAATTAAAATTTGCTGTTAATGTATAGCTTGGAGGGAACCATGAATTATATATTAATAAATATACTACTGGTCCTTTCTTTGGCAAGCATTTTTATATGTAATTGGTACCATACATATTTTTCCTAATATTTTTCTATTGACAGTTTTACATAAGAACTTGACCATGTCATTATATAAAATGATTTATAAAAATCATTTTAATGGCTGTATAATATTCCATTTTAAAAGATATGATTATTGAATCTTTTTACTATTTTTATTTAGTCATTTTTGATATGTCTATTAAAGCCATTCTTCATGATAATATTTGTATAACAGCATCTTTCTGGGTCTCTCCTTATTTTCTTATAATTGTTTTCTAGAAGTTCATCAAAGGGCATGAATATTTTAAAGCTCTTGAAATAGCTTGCCAAAATTGTTCCCAGAATGGTTTGCCAATAAATCCTGCCATCAGCAGGGTATGAGAATGCTTGATTCAGTACTCCCATTTCAGTGCTAATGATTATGTTTTAATCATTGCTAAGTTTATGGAGGAAAACAGTATTTTGTTTTAATTAGCATTTCTTTGATTAGTGTTTGAATATTTTTATGTTCATTAGTCATTTGTATTTCTTTTAGTAATCTTCTATACATAGTCATTACCAATTTCTAAATTGTGGTTATATGAGTTTTCTATTTGCTGTTAAAGATATTAACCTTTTGTCTATTGTAGTAATTTCAAAAAATAATTCAGCAGTTATTTTTTAAGCTACAATATATTGCAGGGAATTTGCTCTTCAAAGTGAAATTAAACAGAGTGATTGCTGTATTTCAAATTTGAAGAGACTGCTTTTGAAACAAATTATAGGCCATGAAGCAAAAATTAAATTTTAATCTATAGATATTGTAGAATCTTTGAATACTTTTGAGTAAGGGTAAAAACACATTCATCTTTATATATTAGAGAGAACAAACATAGAGCCTGGAAAAAGTATACTGGAGTGGGGCAAGAATGAAAAAGGAGCTGGCCACTTAGGAAGATGATTGATTCCTAATGCGAGTGAGATTACGATTCTCCTGACCTTAGCCAAGGGGAAAGTGTATAAAATAAAGACTAATCCCCAACTAAGATTGATTCATCTTTCTTCAGTATAGTGACAGGGTTATTTTGACTTCATATTTCTTTCATTTTTAAATTTGTACACTTAATTTTAGGTTTGGGCGTTTTTAATTTTTGATGTAAAAGTCTGTTTTTTGGTAATTTTTCATCTTTTTAAGCATGGAAATTCCCTCCCTGTTGATATTTAATAAATATTCCTCATTATTCTTTAAAAATATAATTTGTTGTTTTATATTTGATGCTTTAAATTTCCTGATACTAAGTTTGCTGTATGTATAACAGCATGAGAATATAAATTATCTTCTTTCCCCCCAATTGTCTGAAAACAGAGCTACTTAACAGATTTTATAAGACTAATTGTTATCTAACTGGCTTTACTATCATTTATTTTCATTTTCTTATTCAGCTATTTTATAGGATGTTTTCCTAAAAATATATCATTGACAGATTTCTTCATTCCCTCTAGATTACTTTTGTGTGGAAAAAAAAAAAAAAAAAAAGCCAAGCCAAGCAAATATTGAATCTCTAGCTATTTTTTACTGTTCTTAAATAGTTTCATCTAAACTGTTTATTTATGAGAAAATAAGAAACAATAAATAATTAACAGTAATCCCTTTGAATATCTCTTTCTTTAATAGGTTTCAGAAAAATAATTTCTCTGGAATATTTTATAGGGATTGTGTTAGAGGCAGAGTTAGCCAGAATTGAAGCCCCCACAAAATGAAGTAAGTGGAAGATACCCTGGCCAAGTCTCTCAAACATGCCTTACCATGAGAGGAGGACACAAGACCTGGTTTTTGGCTAGGAAAAATAGGAAACCTATAATTTATGGGAAAAAGAAATTCCACATAGAAAAGATTCGGAGTGAGAAGCACAATCTCTGTGAGAACAACTAGAAAACTTTAATAGGCTTAAAACATAATTTTAATAAAGAGAAATACATAGCTTGCTTTTTGATGGAACAACTAATTATTAAATATGATAGTGTTTGAGAGTGAGTCCTCTAGAATTACAAGGTGTGGTATGAAATCCTGTGTCTACTGCTTATTTGTTGGGACATCATTAATCTCTTTGTTCCCAAATTTCTTCATTGAAATTTGTTTAAGATAGCAACAGTACCTGCCCTATAAGTTTCTAAAGCATTTAAAATGTAGTCTGTAAAATAGTAGGTACTCAGTGATAACTGTTATAGGATGTTAAGTCTATCACAATAAATGTAGATATGATATACATTTATCGTCAGAAACCAAAAGGAGAAATGAAATAGCACAGAATTGAGAAGGTAATGCTCAGTTTCACCCCCAAAAATAAACAGAATAGGTGGGAAACCTTTGGAAAATAAGAATTTATGAGATCCATTCAGCGCTCCAGAGTATTTTTATGTTATATATATTATACATAAAGTAAAGTTTCTATTTGCCAATTGCTATGAACAAAGTTGAGAGACAAATATCTAACTAGGAATATATTTTTAACTTACATGAAAAAGTTTTCAAAACATTATTATATTAAAAATTCTCTATGAAAAATGGGCACACACCAATAGAAAAATGGACAAGGTATGATTCTGCTATTCATACATGCATACACACAGTTGGATCTTCCTAATAATCTAAAGAATATAAATGGAGGAATAAGATAATTTATTTCCTATGAAATTGAAAGAAACAATTATAATTCAGAGCACTGTCAAGAGTGTGAGGAAAAATGGGTGAACTCAAACATGGGTTATAGGAGAAGTGAAAAATAGTATATTTCTCAAGAGCAATTTGGGAGTATCAAAGCTTTGAAATATTTATACACCTTGATAGTATTTTAGCACTTCCAGGAATTTTCACAAGAAAAATCAGAATTACACATACAGCTTTTGTTAAAGTGTTGTTTGTAATAATAACTGATTTGAAACAACCTACATGTCCAGAAGTAGGCAACATTTTAATTAATGGTTAACCTATACATAGTAATCCTATAAAACACATTGTGTTTTAAAAGATTTCTGACATGGGAAAATGTTTACAAGAAAACAGTTAAGTTGGAAGTATGAAAACAATTATATATGCAGCATAAGCCCAACACATAAATCATTGTCCATATTTGTGTGTGTGTGTAGTGTGGGTATTATGTGAGTGGGTGTGTCTATGAATGTGGGTGAGTGTGGGATATGTGGGTGGGGTATTTGTGTGTCTGTGTGTTTGGAGTATTTGGGTGTCTGTGTGTGTTTGTGGTATTTGTGTGTGTGGATGTGTGCACATGTATGTGTATTCATGGGTGTGTGCATATCACCAATGAATATTCAAAAATGAAAGACTCAAAGCAGCAACATTGAAATGACCATAGTAAGTATGACTGGAAAGGTTGGATTAATTTTCTTTTTTAAATAGTAGTTACATTTTCATTTTTAAAGATTCATTTATTTCTCCCCAACTCCCTCATTGTTTTGTGCTCACTGTGTCACTGTGTCTGTTCTTTGTGTGCTTGTCTTCTTTTTTTTTTTTTTTTAGGAGGCAATGGAACCGAACCCAGGAAGGACCTCACATGTGGGAGGGAGGTGCCTAATTGCTTGAGCCACCTCTGCTCCTGCTTTGTCATGTCTTTCATTGTGTTTTTACTCCTTGTATCTCTTTGTTGCGTCATCTTGTTGCCTCAGCTCTCTGTGCCAGTCCATCATGTCAGCTTGCTGTCTTGCTCATCTTCTTTAGGAGGCACCAGGAACTGAACCTGGGACCTCCCGTGTGGTAGGCAGAAGCTCAACCGCTTGAGCCACATCTGCTTCGCTCAATTTTCTTAATTATATACTTTTTCCTTCAGTGAACGTGGATTCATATATTTCTTATGCTGAGGAAAACAGATTGTTAAATTAATTAAAATATATTTTCAGTAATTATAAAGAAGTGTACATCTAAAGATAATAAATAACCCTCAAATCTCAATAAATAGGACAATAAATTCTACTTAACTTGGATAAAGAGATAAAATGGATAAATTTTAATAAAAGAGAATGGACAAACAACAAATTGTGTGCATTTTAATGTGCTGTGGATATATTTCATGTGAAGCATGACGTTTTAATTTGAACTAAATAACATTGGTATAGGATGTTCCTTCTCTCAGTGCCTTTTTATTCATTTTCAACAACATAAAGTAACTTATGGGTGTTTCACATTAAAGCTAGTTAAGTTGTAAATTATATGGTTTCAGAATTTATTTTTTTATTTGAAAGAGGTCCTTTATGCCTCAGTGTAGAATGGGAATATTTCAAATATTTAAACAGGTGGCGCTTTTTCATAAATGATTTGAAATGTTGGTCAGGATATATTTAACACCTCACTCAGGAAACATAGCAGAGACGATCAGAGGTTAATTTAAAGCTGTAGGCCAAGGACTCTCAAATTGTGCTCAGAGATGTTAATGGATTTCTGAAAAAAATACATAAAGGTTGTGTGGTCACATAAGGTTGGAAAATGCTGTCTACTCTCATCCTCTTTTGTTGATTTCCAGTTCACATTAGCTTGCTCAGAAAGAGATCTGTTCAGCTTTGTTTAACTCAGCATTTACCAACTCTATTTGACTCTGGAACTCTTTTTTTCCCCCCAAAGGTTGCCCGTTAACCTGCCATGAAAGTAGAGTTCCAAAATGAGAATTGATTCACTAAACTCTTCAGTTCAAGGACAGTAACAGATTTATTTTCTGGACAAAATAGTTGTTTGCAGTAGTTTTACATGTCCAATTCATTCTGATCATCCTGAAACTAAGAATAAAAATAAGGTAGTAAATAATAGTTTGTCATGAAGTGGTCAAAATTTACTTCTAAAGTACTTGATGTGTAAATGGAGTAGTTGATCATTTAAATAAACAGCCTAAATCCTTTTGCAATTAATAAACATATGCATATTGGACAATATATCTATTGATGGAGGAAAATTAACCAAAACCATCTGTTTATAGTACTTGTAGCTAGTTTTATCCCTGTATTAGTCAGCTGAAGGGGTGCCAATGAAAAATGCCAGAAATCAGTGGTTTTTATAAAGGGTATTTATTTGGGGTAGAAGCATATAGTCACAAGACCCTAAAGAGTCCAATTCAAGGAACCATAAGAGGTACTTTCTCATTCAGAGTCTGTTGCCGTGTATTGATGCAAGATAGCGGGCAATGTCTGCGAGGGTTCAGTCTTCCTCCTCCTCCCAAGGTTCTGTGGTCCCAGCTTCTCCCATTCTCAGCCACAGCCTGGGACAAATCTTGTCTCTCTCCCTGGGCTCCTTTCTCTCTGGGTTCAGCTGCTCCGCTCTCTCCACAAAGCCAGCTGTAAACTGCCAGGGGAAGGGCTCATCTCTCTTCCCAGTGCATCTGCCATATCTAATGGAGCCTTCTCTCTTTCCTCATGTATCTGCTTCTCTGTGTGCTTACTTCCCGGGCTCCAGGATCAAAACTCCACAACTATCTCCTCTGCCATGCCAAGGGGACAGGGAATCAACGTCCTACTGACATGGCCCAATCAAAGCCTTAATCACAATTTAATCAAGTAAGACTGAAACCTCTGAATCCAATACAATCTAATATACCCAGAGGAACAGACCAATTTACAAACATAATCCAATATCTATTTTTCGAATTCAAAAATAGTACCAAACTGCTACTATCACCATATTTAGAGTTCTGCCGATGTGATGATATATGATATCCTAATCAGGCATGTGATTCATATTATATGCTGTCCAGAATCTTAAGTTCTTGAAGAGCAACTAAAAATTAAAATGGGCCTCAATTATTTTATTGCCTAATCTTGATGCACAGAATAAAATAGATTCTTTTCCTTATTAGTAAAAGCTACTGTAGATAGATATGACCAATATCATCTTGTTTTGAAACTGTACATTTTGATCTTAATAGAAATAGAATACCTGCTTGCATTTTCAAATATTTTACCCCATTAATAAACATATTATTTTGACATGAATATATTTATCAAATAATTTATCATGATATTTAAAAAAAAAAACATGAAACGAGCAAGATTTTCTTCTAAAATATTAAAAAGTGGATAAAAAGACTGGTGTTTTGTAATGGATCAATCTAAAACCTTTTAAAGCCATGTTGGAAGAGAATGCATGAAATCATTATATGTTGATTGGTCTTTACCTTCATCTAGGTCTCAGTGAAACACTGGGTGGGAGTTTCAAAAATATGTAAAACTACTTTTTAAAAAAATTCTCTTTCGATTTTGTTAATAAGATGTTAGACCTTTTTAACTGAACACCTGGGTTTTTTTTTTTTTTTTTCAATATTCTCATTATTTTGCATAGTTCTCTTTATTTTGCATATGTTGTTTGTTTGTTTGAAATTGTCAAATCATCCTGTCCTCTAAAGATATTTATTTTAGGTCAGCAGTCATGTATTTATTTTCCAAGAGACGTTATTGTTCTTTGTTTTCTTAGTATTCCTTTTTTCTTTTAGATTTTTTTTTTTTTTGCATGGTGAGGGTGGGTAGAATTCTCTTCTCCCTGAGGATATTAATTTATATAGGTATTTTAATTTTTTTGACTCTTTATGTCTGGTTTCTCTGTGATTATCATTTAATGTTATGGTGTTTGATTGTTTGTATTCTCAGGTTGGAGGTTTTCTTCAATTATCTGGTAATCCTTATCTATTTATGTATATATAAGACCAAGGCACTAAAAAGCTTATTTTTGTCATAGGCCAGGCTTGTCAGTGGGAAGGCTTCACGGAAGAGCATAAGGTGGCAACTTCCCAGATTTCACCATCTATGGAACGTTGTTTTTTGGGTTTTTTTTGGCATTTGATTTTTCTTGAGAAATGTTTTTCAGTCCCTGCCTGAGGAGAATAAACCTGGCTGCTAGGGGGGGAAAGGACATGGAGTCTCACCGTTTGCTTCACAGAATGTCACTCAACGACCCCATAGTCATTCCAGTCCCTGATCTCAGTGCCTCACCCACAGGTTCAGCTGTGGCTGGTATCCCTGAGTCCTGGGGCTTTTTGGTTAACTTTTTGCTGAAACTTATTCTTTTATGATGGTAAGATAGTCATCCCACTGCATGGCACCCAGGCTGGATTCTTGAGAGTCTGAGTGATCCTTATACAACTTTTAGACAGTTCTTTGTGGGTTTATTTATTTATTTTTCTAATTTAGTAGAATTTAAGGAGGGAACAAGATAAATGCTCATACTCAATCTGCCATGTTTATCCAGAAATTTTAAATGTCCCATTTGTGTGTGTGTGTGTATAAATGTAGTATTATAGGAGTTATTGGATACAATTTTTATATGGCAGAGTATTACAATTGTGTAATTATATTTCTATTATATCTACAAATTATATTTCTATTTTTTCTCCCTTGTGTCTTCATATTTATTTTTACATCTTCCTTTATATGAAATAAGTGAAAATGGTGATAGTTAGGGATCCATATTTTTTCTGATTTTAAAGAGAATGCCTCTAGATCAGGACTTCTGCCTCTAGATCAGGACTTCTAGAACTATCTGTGTTATGGAGGTGTTCAGGTATTGGTGATGATGGGCTTAGAAGATGGGTTACATAGAGATGGTGGTGTCTGAAGTGAGTCTTGTGTAGGACCCCTTTAACCATAAAGTTTGCTCTAATTCTTTGCAAACATTCCACAGTATTTTCATTGCATTTCCCAAGGTATTGATACATTATATACTATAAAATTTGAAACTTGTCCTTCCCTACAGATAGTTTTTTTTTTAATAATTTTTGAAATAATCATAAACTTACAGAAAAATACAACAGAGGCCTTTTATTTCTCCTGAACTTTTGAAAATAAATTGGCAATGACATGATGCTCCATTATCTCAAATATTGTATTTCTTATAAGCATGAACATTTTCCTATGTAGCTAAATATATCCATCAATGTCAGGAAATTAACAATGATACATTATTATCATTTATTCATTAGACCCCATATGAAGTTGTCCCTATAATATTTTTAATAGCAAAAGAATTCAGTTCAAAAGCACAAGCTGCATGCTGACATGATGTCATCCCAGTCTCCTTCAGTCTGCGACAGTTTCTTCCTCACTTTCTTATTAACTTTCATGACCTTGATACATTGGATGATTATAAGCCAGTCATTTTGCAGAATGCCCATCCATTTTGGTTTGTCTGACACTTTATTGCAATCAGATTTGGTTATGCATCGTTGGCAGGAATATCTCAAAGCAATGCTGTGTTCTCACTGTATCCATCAGATGGTGCATGATTTCAGTTTGTCCCATTATTAACGATGTTTACTTTGATCTCTTGATTAAGGTGGTGTCTGTCAAGGTTTTCTCAGCTATAAATTTATACTTTCCCCCTTTGCAATCAATAAGAATTTTATGGGATATAAATATCCAGTTTTCTGATGAAATTTCAAATTTTTTTCTTATGTATTTATAAGTAAATAGACTCATGGTTTGCTGTTTTGTTTTGGATTATAGGCTTATCATTACTTATTATCTGTGGGTTCCTTTTTAAGTTTAGGGGTTAGAATGATAGTTGCTTCATGTAATGAGTCCCACTTAACTCTGATAACTTATTATGCTCTCTTCTTCAAGTGTTTGGAAGGTACCCTAAAGGTTATTACACTGGAAGTAAATAAGGACGTGAATTGGAAGTAGAGTCAGGGGAACATGTTAGGAAGTCATTACCATCTTAAGATAAAAATGGATGAGGGCTGGGGATGGAAGGAAGTGTGTGACGTATTGACTGTGCAGAATCAGTCAGACTTATTGACTGATTAACAGGCTGAGAGAGGCCAAAAAATAAAAATAAACTTTTAAAAATGAATTTAAAATAGCTTCCCGATTGGGAATTTTGTTGATGGGATGGCGCCATTTAGTTATATAAATAACATATTTTTTCTGTACTAGGAGCCAGATGAGCAGTGATGAAAGGTTCCGTTTTAAACATGGTGAATTTAAGGTGCCTGTTGGACACATCTAGATGGAGGTGTTTGGTAGAAAATGTGATTTGCAGTTCTAAAACTGGAGAAAGGGCTGATCTCATGTTACAGCTAGAGGAGTCATCTGCATTTAGGTATTGGTTGAAGAGGTTGCTGCAGCTGCTGCTGTTAGCAGCCTGCATTTATTGAAAAACAACATTGTCAGCTCCTTGGTAGAATCAGAGTGGCTCAGTAACTTGTTTCCTTATTTGAAGATTTCTCAAAGTATAGGGAGATTGAGATTGGAAAAGTAGATCATTTTCAAACATTTGGAATATTGTTTTGATGATGATAGGAAGGAAGAAATATCAGCAAAGAGAAAGAGAAGGAACAATCTGATTTCCTTTCCCGTTTGTGATATATGTTTAATTTTCACTATTATAAGTAATTAATGCTTTTTCTAGACTGCTGCTTTTTCATCTGTAATAAGAAATCTGAGGCTAATTCATAGCCTCAGGGTCATAGGGTCAAAAAGCTCATGAGGAAAATAACTCTTAGGATAGGACTGGAAAAAAAAGTTGTGCTCCTTGTAAAACAATTCTGAGACTTTTATGATTGATCTCATAATCAATCATTTTTCAGTCTTTGCTCTGAGTGATAGGACATCCAGTCAGGTATATGGTGCGTGAATAGGATATGAGAGTATACATATTCTGCATTAATTTTGCTGCTTAAATTATCATATTGTCTGCACTTTCCCCACTAAATTTCAGTGTAATTCATTTTAATCCTATGTAATATATTTAATCTATGTAATATAACATTAAATATTGGATAAGGTGGAATATTTTTAAATGAATAAAAAATATAAGCACGTAATTCTCTTTCATAGAGCAGTTTTCCTCATTCTCAAGCAGCTTTGGATCAAGTGTTGGCCCATTTCAGATTTTAATTTGCAGTGTTTATCAAGTCAAAATAACATGCTAAATTGAACACAAATGAGTGACACATAAGAGTTAGTGTGGAGGATCTTAACATAATGTTTACTGGATTACTGGTCTAATGATATTGCTACAGAAATACAGAACTCAGTATGTTTAATCAGTACAATATATTTAGAGTATTGTTTTAAGCAATCTTTAAAAATTTTGTGGGATATCATAGTTAAACAAAAAAAGAATTGCTTTTAACTAGACATGACCACTGAATATTTATATTTACTAGGTCCATTAAAATCATAATCATAGATTTTTTAAAGTTAAATAATATGCATGTGGAGTTGTCTACTTCAGTCCTTTTACCCAACAATTCTTCTTCCAAAAGATAATGATTTTTAATAGTTTCTTGTGTAAACATCCAGAAATTTTCAATGAATATACAAATAGCATATAGGTATGCGTATGCATGCATGTTTTCACTAAAAATATTTTATGTGCACCTTTTCCTACCTGTTCATATGAGCCATCTGATTCTTTTTTATAACTATATAATATTCCATTGTAACCATCTGTTCACTCATTCAAAAATTTTTGAGCACCTCCTCCATGGCAGTAACTGTTCAGTCTGTGATTTAACAAGACTCATGAAGTCCCTGCCCTCATGGAGTCCAGGAGGTGAGTGACAAGTAAGTTAAGTAAAATAATTATCTATTTTAGGAAGCATTTTGGAAGAAACAAATACACTGTGAAAATAGAAAATACTTGGAGAGACCTATTTATCTACAGTGACCTGAACAAGCCGCCTTTCTGAGAAGGTGCCATTTAAGCCTAGTCCTGTAATATTGAATGGAAGCAGTCAGATGCCAAGAGAAGGCCAAGGTCTCCTTTCTGCTCTGCTATATAGTATTCCACTGAAATAGTATTCCACAACTTATTTATCCCTTCTCTACTTAGAAGGCTTCCACGGTTTTGTTTGTTTGATTTTTTTTGTTATGGAAAGCTTGAGGGAGAGGTAAGGAAAGGGAAGACTTCATGGGATACTAGGTCTTGCTCGTCCAGGCACATTGGTATGTGCAGGGCAATGGCGGTATGGACCCAGTGTGAACATAGGTGGAGCTCAGAAAGCACAATCCATGACTCATAAATAATGCATTTAGATAATGCCCAGGGAGTATATAGGTCTTTAGAGAGAGCTAAGTTTGCAGAGGTAGATATATATGAACGTTAGGAGTTTATTATATGCAAGGGTAAGGAATTTTACACCAGATCTGTAAGTAAATGATAGCAATCACAGTATTTTTGTACAGAAAAGTTAAACAAAGGAAATGATATTTTAGGATAATTTATCTTTCAGTACCAAGTTAGGTCAAAATAGAAAGAATATGGAGTCAGGGAAATTAGGAAATTAGGAACTGTCATAATACTCAGGTACAAGCAATAGAGTGCCTGGTCAAAGGAGGTGACACTGAAGATGGAATGGGGACAGAGGAGACTTTTTTAAACTCGGGGGATTTAAAGTTTTTTGAAATAATTTTTAATTTGTGATTAAGGTCTTATTACCTTCCCCCTTAAAATCTACCCTGTGGAGTTTGGGTGCCCCAACCATGTGCTCCTGTAGTGCTCTCTACAAACTTCTATCAAAAGCACTTGCCACCCTAATTAGTTGCTTGTTTCTCTGATAACTGGACTGTCAACTCCTTGATAGCAGATGCCTGGCTGTTTATCTTTGTATCTGTAGTGCCTAGCATTTTGTCTGAAATAATAAAAGTAGGCACCAAATAATGGATCATACTTAAGTAGGATAATATCAATGATAATATAATGATAATGATAATAATAGTAACACCTAAGCAATCTTTATAGCTTAGAAAGTTGTGTCTTTCTCCATTAGATTGTATTTTGAATCCATCTACTTCTCCATTTCTCCAGTTACAAACGCAATTGCAGTGACTTCCTGACTGCTCCTCTTGTGCTTATATTCCCTCTGATTCATTAACCATACAGCAGCAAGAGTGATCCTTTTCTACACAAATCTTATCATATCACTTAAAGACTTAAAAGACTTCTCTGCATTCCATATTACACTTAGCATAAAATCCTACGAGTTGCTCATCATCTGATTATGCAATTGTCTTTTATAAACTCATTTTTTTATAGCCAAAGTGGCCTTCTTTCAATTCCCTGAAAACTCACAGCACTTTCTTACTGTTCTACTCATATATTGCTATGAAAGAATCCATCCCCAAAATTAGTGGATAAAACTACAGTGACATTTTGCTCACAAATCTGTAATATCTGGAGCTCAGCAAAAAAGCTGAGAGCTAGAATGAGCTTTAGGCATGTTATTTACATGTCTGAAAGTTGATGCTGGCTAATTGGCTGGGACTTTTGATGGGGCCGTCAGTGGGAACACCCACATGTGGCCTCTACATGTGACCTGGGCTTTCTCTCATTAGGGTGGCTGGGTCCCAAAAGTGAGTTTCTCAAAAGAGAGCGAGCTAGGAAGAATCTGCATCCCCTTTTCTAACCTAGCCTTGAAGTTGTACAGCATCACTTCTACCACATTCTATTAACTTAAAGCAAGTACTAAGGAATGATGGAAATGTTTTGGTAATAGATGGTGGTGATGGTAATACAACAATGTGAACATAATTCACAGTACTATAATATATATATCCAAATGTGATTAAAAAGGGAAATGTTAGATGGCATATATGGTACCAGAATAAAAATTTTTTTTAAATCCATAGAACTACACTACACAGTGAGCCCTTAGTTAACCATGGACTATGGTTAATAGTACAATTAGAAAATGTGCTATCATCAGTTGTAACAAATGTTCCACATCAGTGCAAGGTGTTAAGAATAAGATAGTGTGTAGGAATCCTTTATTTTATTCAGGATTGTTCTGTTAACCCACAATTTCTCTAATAAAGAAAAAAAAATGGCAAGTACTAAGTCCAGCCCATATCCAAGGAGAAGGGAAATTAGACTTCTTTTGATGGGAAGAGTGTCAAAGAATGTGTACCTCCACTACCACCACCACCCAAACCATGTCTCCTGGCATTTGCATGTGACCATCCCTCTACTTAGAATGAGCTCTCTTCTCCTGGCTAACTTTTACTCATATTTCAAGTTTCACTTTAACTGTCAGCTCATCACTTGGACTTTCCTATCCTCTAAAACCAAATAAGTTCCCTACTTAGACTTTTACAGCACTCTGAATATTCTCCCTGAAGGACTTGTTACAATTTGTAATTACATATTTACTTGGAGACTATTTAATATGTGTCTTCCCCATCCTTCTGTAAGCTCTGTGAGAGCAGAAACTAATTCTATATTGTTCCCTGTTGTGACCTCAAGACCTAGTCCAGGACCTGCACATAGTAGGTTTTCAGTAAGTATGTGTTGAATGAATACACCACAAAGAATGTAAGACCGTTCTTCTTTAGAGAAACCAGGAATGTTGCTTATTGCCTTTTAGAAACTCTAAATATAATTTTCATTCATTAACAGTAAACCATATATATTTTTTAAAACACAGGTAGCTTTATTTTGAAAAAAAAAAAAAATTCTTAAATATCTCAAAGCACGTAATCTTTTTATCATCTTGTAATAGGTAATAAACTCAACCTCAAACTGTGTCCCAGTCCCCTGAAAAACAAATTTAACATTTCCAGAAACTATATAGCCTCTGGGGGAAAGGATGCTTTCAGGATTTTAAAGCATGAGATTGTCCCAGGAGAGAGAGAGAGAGAGAGAGAGAGAGAGAGGAGAGAGAGAGAATGCTGATTTGTGAGAACAGTCAGTACTGAAAGTTGGAAAATATGTTGTTGTTGTATCCTTCTATTATTCTACTTCTGGGGTTATCTTAGGAGAATCTGCCCCCAGTAACTCTCCTCCCCCACATCCAGGTTAACTTCAAGGCTTAGAGCTTCCAAAATCCCAATATGCTAATGGATTGGTAAAATCACATCTCTTTTCCTACCATTTGACAGAGAAATGGAAGAGGCAGGAGATTCATTGCCTTCATCCAGATATACTGTTTTAAAGAAAATAGACGTTTTTACTTTTAAAGAATTATAATACTGTTCTGTCTTTTGAGACCGTCTACTCTCTTCCTTTTCTTATTGACAATTGGTAGCTTCTGGGTTCCACTTACGATCAGGGACATTTTTCATGTGCATATCCTTTGTTTTTTTTGTTTTAGTTTTATTTTGTGCCCTCCTCCCCCCCCCCAGCAAAGTGGGCCACGTGCCCACTGATAAGATTCAGCTGTGTGAAACAAGACAACTGATTGCTGATCTCGAATGGCCTGTGTGGGTCATCCTTAATCTTATATAATTGAGGCAGTTTTGTCAAGAATCCTCTCTTCATGACTTCCTGGCAGGAGTTAACAGCAAGACTCACTTGATTCACAAGTAGGTCTTGTATCTTATGTTATCACAGACTTGCTCTGTAGACCTGTGCAACTTAATTAACCCTTTTCAGCTGGCTTCCTCATCTGTAAAATGAAGATAATAATGCCAACCTCACAGGTTTGTGGTGATAATTACATGAGCCAGGGTATTAAGGAGATTAGTACGATGCCTGGCTTAATAAAGGGTAGCTCTCCATGTACTATTTCTACTGAATATCAGTACTTTCCTGAAAGCAGTGTTCAAGTGTTAAAAAAACAAAACAAAACAAAACACATTGATTTTTATCTCTAGACTCCTGGTTTGGGGACTGGTTGTGTGGGGATGGGAGTGGGGAAAGGAGTGGAGAAGGGGAGAGTGAATAGCTGTAAACCCAGAGGGCAGAAAACACAGCAAAATATCACGTGTGTAACTTCAATTTTGGTATCACTTGGGCATTATGTATGGGTTCCCCACTTTAGCTAGCCTTCTAAATTTGCTATATTGTAAGTATTCATTTAACATCTACTCCTCAAGCTCAGACAATGTTCCAGAAACTTTTTTAGGCATTGGGCCTACGGTGTTGAACACAGATTTTTTAAAAATCCCATAGATAAACAAAGCCACTGCATAGCGATTGTGGTGAGTACATTGAGAGATGTGAGCAGCATGGTAGATGGGGCTGGCGGTGGTGATGTGGACTCAGGGAAGAACTCTTTGAAGAATTCTAAAGGATGAGGAGGAAAGTGTATTTCACACACAGAAAAAACAAATGCAATGCCCCCAAGGTAGGAAAGAATTTGTCTTGTTCCAGGAAGACATTGTGGCTGGAATATCAGGAGAGAATGCTTTGAAGAGAGGAATCAACATTGATTATGCAGGGATTCATGGGCCACAATAAAGAGTTTGGATTTTATATAAGGGCAGTTGGAACTGCTGAAGGGAAATGAGTGATAGAGTCCAATCTTCGTGTTAAAAAGGACCACTCACCCTGGTGTGGAGAGGAGAAAGAGTGGTTGTAACATGGAACACAGAGGCTGGTTGGAGAAACTTGCAGTTTCTGGTGGGAAATGCTATTGCCTTGGACATGGGTGTGGCAGCAGAAAGAAAGAGCGAGCGTTGGTTCAAGATAAAATTGAAGCTAAGACATGGTGCTAGACTGGATATCGTTGATGAGGAAACAATTCATTAAGGCTGACGCCTGATATTTTTGGTTTAAACAGCAGTGTGGTAGCTGAGTTCGGACATTCGGCTAAAGTCGGTATTGGAGAGTTAAATTGGTGTGCCGGCTGGTGTTACAGTATCACGACTGCAATAAGAAAGTGCTGTGAAAGAATTAATCTGGGACGGGGAAGTGGCTCAAGCAATTGGGCTTCTGCCTGCCACATGGGGGCTCCTGGGTTTGGTTCCCGGTGCCTCCTGGAGAAGGTGAGCTGGCGCGGCGGGCAGGCTCCGCGACCTGACACAAGATGATGCAACAAAGGAGACACAAAGAAGAAAGAAAATGAGAGACCGAACAAACCAGGGAGCTGAGGTGGCTCAGGTGATTGAGTACCTTTCTTCCACATGGGAGGTCCTGGGTTCAGTTCCCAGTGCCTCCTAAAGAGAAGAGGAGCAGACACAGAGAGCAGATAGCAAATGGACACAGAAAGCAGATAGTGACCCCAACAAATGGGGGGAGAAGATAAATAAAATAAATCTTAAAAAAAAAAAAAAAAAAAAGGATGAATAAAGTAGAAAAAAAAAGAAGTATCAAGAGACAAAGAGGGTTTCAGTGTTTTTTAAACTGTAAAATGGAAATGGCCATAAAGGAAATATTCCAGCACGGAATGAAGAATATTAATTGGGTAGGCAGATTGAGCTGTGCAAGTCTGTTTTGTATTAGCAATTAGAGAAGCCCTGGGAAGTAGGAGTTAGTGTTATACCCAGAACATATGCAATCACAGCCCCATGTCCTTTCTTGATGTAAAATAGGGCGTTTTGTTTGCTTAAAAGCTAAAAACTCTCAGTTATTATAGGTATGTTTACATACGGTCTTCCTTCTCCATTTGAAATGTAAATAGGGTCTCCTAGGATTTCCTAGAATACAGACAGGCAGCCTAGGATAATAGATGGAGCCAAGCTTTGGTGTTAGTCAGATCTCTATTTGAATGATGATTTCTCCTTTTACTAAAGGTGAGTCCATCGACAAGTAACTTAATCTTTCTGGTTTTATTCTGTCATATGAAAAACAGAGATGCTGTACTTCCAGTTCTGTTAAAAGAATGAGAGATGATGAATATAAATTTACTGGTATATAATAGGCAATGAAGGAGTGGTAGCAGCTGCTGTTATTAGCAAGGTCTGTAGTTGGTTGGACTAGTATTTAGTTTGACCTAATAAGCGGTTCTCTGGAGCAAAGTAACAAAGGTATAGTTTAAGACCAAATCGTGAATTCCTTGGAATACGTTCTAAGGAATTGTTTCTGTGGGACTTGGGTTAACTTTAGTAGTGCATAATGTAAAAAGTAGAGCTTAGGGATTGACATGGTCAGAATATAATATATAGAAATCAATAAAGCATTTTCTCATCCCTTAGGGAAAGTAAGTATGGCACACGGAAGAAAATTTAAGCCTAGTAGTTTCATTTTTAAAGCTAGGCAACTTCCTATCAGATCTGTGACCTCCACACTTATATGATCACATACTGCCATCAATGTTTTAACATGTACCCATAAAATATACTTTCACTTATAGTTATATTCATAAATAGCAATATCCTAAACATTATGGGATATAAAACATACTCAAAGATAGAAATGTTATGATGTGCTGAAGAGCACATAAAAATTTGGAATAATCATTTTATTTTTTTTTCTAATTATATTTACATTGTTTTGCTTATTAGAAATATCATTAATCATTAGCTTTTCTTTGAGAGATCTGTGACTGCCTTTGCTTCATTATTCTTGAAAATTGTTACTTTAAAACTTTGTAATAAAGCAATTTCAGATCAGTTTATTTCCAATCTTAATATTAAAATTTACCATGGCCAAGAAGACACCTAACAAGGAGATGTAAATGCAATTGGAAAAGTTGCATCGTTTACTGATTACAAATTGTGAGCCTCATTTTATAATCCTATCCATCATTTATGCAAAGGTCTTTGGTTAAATTCAGCTAGTAAATTTCCATCTTCCTTGATGTCTATCAGTTGTTCCTGAGCACCAATCAGTAGGTGTTGCATTTTCATATTTTTAATAAATGGGCTTAAAACCCATTGAAACTATTCTTTTGGAAGATTATTTTACAGTTGGAAAATTCTGTTGTTGGGATTTTAAAGTAGGGAAATATGAGAGTTTTAATAGGTGATATATTTATATATATTTAAGCACAAAGTCAAATAATGATAGAAACATTTCCAAACATTTATCTTTAAAATGCTCTCTACATGGCATATGTTTCTTTCTAAAAGTAGTCCCTTTCTTCTGCATTAAAACATCGTTTTTATCGTAATGGGACAGATTAAAATTTTTAATACCATCAAAATAGCTATTGAGTATATACTATTTGCAGCTACTTCACTTCACAGAAAAGGTTGGCCCTTTTGTCTTTTTGTAAAAGAAAATGCATAGCTCATATTTAATTTTGACAGTTCTTTTAAGTACTTTGTCATGAGATAAACAACAGACATCTATATGGAACAAAATATTTTCTTGGACACTCCCCATCATATTGCAAAGTATGCGAAAATTTCTACTTTTTAAGATAACAGAATAAATCCATTTCATCCAGCACAGAAAAGCAACCATGTATTGCAGTGTGCTAGAAGCAATTTAACTATTGATGGTGACCCTGTCCACCCCTCCATACTGTGGAACTCCATCCCCTCCTTCAGTATGGAAACTCGATGACAGAACTTACATGAAAATGATTATACAAAGTCTGATCTGAATGAAGGCAGCCAGGCTCAATCTGTACATTAAATAAAATTAATATTTGTTTCTTTCTATCCACTATGTGTGTGTGTGCATGCATGTGTGTGCACACACATGTGTGTATTACATAAAATGGTATTTTGTGCCTTCATCTCAGTGGGGGCATTCTGCTTCCCCACTTTGAAGATCTTAATTGAGATTAATTTCTTCCTTCTTTTTTTATGTGTTAATGAAAATGAATCAGTTCCCAGAAAGTAAAGGCAAGTTGAGTCGATCATCCACATCCCTAAGGTTCAAGTACATGACTTTTAGAAAATTCACAAGGTACATTATTCAGCAGTTTCTCTTCACTTAACTAGTTAAAACAGACACAGATTTGAGTGTTATTTTCCTCTGCTTTTTATTTGAGAGGTGACTGTGATTTTAGAATTGTGTAAATGATTAATATAAGTTGTTACTTTTTTGGCTTTTTTTATTAGAAAAATTGTGAAATTACAAAACAGTCATGCATAATGGGCAGAATTCCCATATATCACCCCTCCACCAACACTTGCATTGTTATAGAACATTTGTTACAGATTATGAAAGAATATCATCAAAATATTTCTGCTAACTATGGTCCATAGATTACATTTGATGTATTCTTACCATACACCCCCCTATTACTAGCAGCATGTATTAGTATTGTATATTTGTTATAATTAATGAGAGAATGCTCTCATATTTGTACTGTTAACCACAGTCCATCTTCCACCACATGGCTCACTGTGTTATACAGTCCAATGCCTTGTATATTCTATCCAAAGTGTATACTCAGTGGCCCTCAGTTTTATCATGGAGTTGTGCTGTCATTGCCTTAGTACATTTTAGAACGTTTTCCTGGGTCCAATAGAAAAAATCCCATACCCCATACTCCTTGTCCAAATGGCAGTTACTTCTTGATTGATAAAATATTTACTGGAGTAACTTATGGTCCCTCCACTGTTTAATTTCCATCTTAAGAAGCCATTTAATATTAAAATTCTAAAGAAGTTGAATCTATATGTGCAATTTCATACACTGATCCATTCATGGTGGAGATGGCATAGTGATTTAGAACCCATTTAGATTTTTGACCCTTAGCATTGACATAGTACTTTCTTTGACACTAATGCAAGAATATTGCAATATTGCTGTTAACGATAGTCCATAAGTTCCATTAATTGTATTTTCCCTTTTGCATCACTATATTCTTACCACCTTGTAATAGTGACGTACATTTGTTCTAGTTCACAGAACATTCTTGTATTCATACTATTCATCCCCCACTGAGTTTGTACTATTTTTTGAACCTGTTTTGCCATAGTTTTATATATGTACATGTGTGTTTGTATTAGATTTCTAGGGCTGCTGTAACAAGTTACCACAAATGGGAAGCCTTAAAACAGCAGAAATTTATTCTCTCCAGTTCTGAAGGTTAGAACTCTGAAATCAAGGTATTGGCAGGCTTGGTTCCTTCTGGATGCTCTCAGAGAGAATCTGCTCCATGCCTCTCTCCTAGCCTCTGGTAACTTCCACCAATGCCTGGCATTCCTTGGCTCCTATTCCTCTGTGTGTCTTTTCCCCTTCTCATTATTTCTTATGAAAATAGAAAGTGTCATTGGATTTAGGGCCAACCCTAATCCAGGATGATCTCATCTCCAATTCTTAATTATATCTACAAATACCCCTTTTCCAAATAAGATCACATACATGGGTTCCAGATGGACCTATCTCTCAACTCACTATAGTATGTCTGTGTGTGTCTGTGTATGAACGTGAGCGTGACTGTGTGTGAGTGTGTGAGAATGTGTGTGTGTCTGCCTGCTATATATCCATTTTTTAAAATCTAAATCACACTTAGGAAAAAACAATAAAACAGGTGAGACAGTATATCATAATGCTTTGTAACTTTCCAGCACAATGAGTTACACAGGATGGAAACTCAATTATAGGCTGAAGTTTTTTGTTGTTGCTTGTTTTTCTTATAGTCACTGGCGCTCAGCCATTACTCTTTGAAAGTTTTCCCCTACAGTGGAACACACTATTGTGCAGATTTGTGCATAAAGCTCTCCTTAGTCTTTATACCCAAAGTTTTTAGGTTTCTGTCCTAAGTGAGAAAGTTTCATGTTAAAGTGAAAAATATGATCGTAATGATAATTAATGACTTTCATTAATGACCTCAGTATTTTCCATCTCCTTGTCCGAATGGCAGTTACTTCTTGATTGATAAAATATTTACTGGAGTAACTTATGGTCCCACCACTGTTTAATTTCCATTTTAAGAAGCCATTTAATATTAAAATTCTAAAGAAGTTGAATCTATATGTGCAATTTCATACACTGATCCATTCATGGTGGAGATGGCATAGCGATTTAGAACCCATTTAGATTTTTGAATGAACAGAAAGACTAATTTCTGCCTCATTTAACTTATTCTGTAAATTTTCAATTTGACCAATTCTGAATGACTACTCCCACATCAGTTTAATTTTTTTGGTTAATAGGTAATTTTAATTCATATTTATAGCCTCTTCAGACATGAAAATTTAGGTCATAAAACCTGCCATTATTTATAACCAATGACTATTATGGTATTTCAGGAAAAATACCATATTTTTGTATTTGTTGATTTTGCTGATGATTCCACAAAATTCAGACATAATAACTTTTTAGTTGTTCCTTTTAGTTTATAGCAGAATTTAACAAATATACTTAGAATTCTCATTTTTTATAACAGAAAACAAAACACTTTCAGTTGCATTTTATCTGAGAAAGTCAGATAATTATTTAAAAATATATATTACCTGTTACAGATTTAAATATTGTTATTAGTATGTTAAAATTCAATGTGATGTCGATTTAAAAAAATTATATCCCAAAATAATAAGAAAGGAATATTTATATAATCATGTAAAAGGAGGTAATTGTTACAGAATAATTGCTATCAAAATATATCTTACCTATATATCTTGCCTTTATCCTTTTCTTTCAATTCTGAGTACTATAATTTGGATTATATGATCATTAGATATAAGGAACTTGCATTTGGCCATATCACACTTTACCTGGAAATTAACTAGTCTTGAAATAACTGGCATGGTCACAAATAGACATGATAGTATGGCAAAGTAGTTTTTCAAGTTAAGTTAAATTTAACAGTCTCTGCCCCATTTTTCCTCCTTCACTCATTTCTGAGCTCCCTAAAATCTATTCCTTCCTGCCTTAAAGAATTCAGTAGTTCAATCACTTAATCTTTTTCCTTTTCTTCCTTCTGTGTGTGTGTATGTGTAAAGGATGACTGAGCACACTGAAGTTACTCAGGAGCATCATTTCTGGATGTTCTCTCTATATGTTATGCCCTATCATTGAGGGAGTTTTAAAATGTTCTTGTGTTTGTGTTTTACCTGAGTAATTGAATAGTAGTAGCATAGCTTAAGGAATCGATAAGATTATAGCTTAAAAGACCAGAAGAAATTCTATTTCTATAGGTCATGGTATTGACATGAAGGATAAAGAAGACTATACTAAAAATTAGGGGAGCAGATGTAGCTCAACAGTTTGAGCACCTGCTTCCCATGTATGAAGTTCTGGGTTCAATCCCCAGTACCACCTTAAAAAAAATAAAAATAAAAATAATTATCTGCTTAGATTTACTATTAGTCATGAGACCTACTAATGTCTCCTTTGATAACTGTTTTCAGGATGCTTCTCTGATATATGGGTGTGGAAAACTAAATCAGTTAACATAGGTTATCACAATATGGTCATGTGAAATATTAGTGAAAAGGCATTCTTTCTCTAAGAGATTTTGCTGGAACTTTTTGTATGGCTGCTGATCCTTATTTTACTAGATCCTACGATCTAGTAAAGGCAACATCTTTTGCCACAGCATTTAATATTTGAGTATTTACATTTTATTGCTTAATATATCCTCTTGCTCTGAAAAGAGAAGCAGTCTACAAGTTGCTCCTTAAAATGAATAATCACTAAGCCAAGGAAATTGGTTTTGTCTACAAGATAGCAAGATATTTGAATGAGGTAGTAGCTCAGGGGATGTAGTTCAAGGTTAGAGTTTGTTGCTCCATTTGAGATACTGTGATGGGTTGTTGTAGTGGTAATGAGATGGGTTAAGTCCCAAATAGCACAAGGAATAAAGTTTTGCTTCGCAGAAGCTTGTTTCTCCCTGAATATTTTCACAATGCTTTCAAATACACATGCCAATCCAGTGAGGAAAAATAAAGCAAAGAAAACAAAACAAAACCATATTGCCAAATTTTTCATACTTCCCTCTCTGTTTTGGAATTTGAGAAATTTTTATGCAGTATTTGGTTCTTTATGCTCTGTAGTTTTTTTTCCTCACAACTTTGACCACATAAACTTAACCTGTACTTTTAGTCTTGTCCTTCTCCAAAATGCGTAGATAAGGAAATTAGCCCTTTACTAACCATAAGGCATATGTGAGAACACTGACTATGTATCAACGGACAAAAAATTTCAGGAGGCAAATTTAATATTTCCAATGGTCCAGGAGAGGCAGTATTTTAAAGCAAGTTATAACAGATACGTATCAAATAACAATGTGTGAGGATGAAGGTCTGTTGTATAAGGGGTAATGTATATGATATGTATATGTGTGCATATAGTGTACATATATAGGTACACATACTTATGTGTGAAAATATATTTATGAACAGTGAAAAGATGCAAAATATATACTAAACTGTTAATGTTGGATGGCAGTAGATTATGGGTAAGAGATAAGGTGTACCTTCAAATAATAATTTGTAGAATTAATTTAATTTTTGTCAAATAGGAATTTTTTTTTTTTTTTTTTTTTGAGGTACTGGAGCCGGGGATTGAACCTGGGATCTCGTATGTGGGAAGCCGGTGCTCAACTCAGGGAAGCCACATCAGCTTCCCTGAGTTGGTTTTTTCGTTTGTTTGCTTGTTGGTTTGTTTTTAGGAGGCACTGGGAACTGAACCTGGGACCTCCCATGTGGGAAGCAGCTGCACAACTGCTTGAGCCACATCAGCTCCCCCAAACAGGACATTTTAAGTTTGAAATTTAGGTAGAAAAAATGAGAAAGAAAGTTTTTCTCTGTGTCACTTCTGTCATATCTTTCTGAAATCTCCTACTGTTCACTACTGTCAAGTGATAAAATGCTAAGGTTACTTTGCTTTATTTGTGCAACAAAAGGGGTTTATACCATGAAAACAGAATAAGATGACATCTCCAAAGTTGCTTATACCAGATGCTCCTAGACTTGCCTAAAGATTATAGACCAGTGTTTATACTTGATCTTCACTCATTGTTAACTTAAGAGTCAGTATCTAAGCACTGTGGATTTGTACCACAGTGGTTTCTGCCATTGACTCTGATTTACAGCTCAGCTTGTACTTGGCTGGTGTTACACCTCCATGTATACTAGCACTGACTCCTCCAGGGAGAATTAGAATCTTATTTAGGTTATTTGGTATGGATCTTTTTCTATATCTTACCAAGAATGACCAGACTCTCATAGTTCTTCTGTGGTCTCAACAGATTATAGGAAGTAGTATCAAACCAAGCAACCTTAAGAAATGCTGCCCCTTGATGATTAAAAGATTATTTAAACAAGTTTTTGTTTCGATCTACAGTTACCATATTGAATGTATGTCTTCAGAGAAGCACTGTGTATCAATTAATGCTTTAAGTCAGTGTAGGTATAATGACTTGCATTTTACACTGACCCAGAGTGAAGTTGTCTGACTAGTTTTCTCTTCAAGAAATGTTTTTGAGAGCTTGCTGGTTCCATGCTCTTACATGGCACCAATCTGGTTATGCTTAGTTTTTGAATGTTTTATGGAAAGATGCGTTACAGTTTTCATTTGGGAAATATTCCTCGGCCAATTCTTGATGTTGTTAGAGAAGGTTTCTTGATTAACAAATGACAGTGACATTAAGAGCAGTCAAATCAAGATGACCCCATGATCTTAATTACCTTGATTTGTTAGCTTTACCATAAAATGGTAGATTCCATCACTTAACTGGCATTTTCCAGTAAAAAATTTACCATACCTAATTCTCTATTATTCTGGATAAAAACAGCCTTTATAATAAAAGATATCATGTAAAATAGAACTTGAAGAAAAGTCACAATTCATTTTTATATTATTCTAAATCATTTATTTGTAAGGCTAAGGCATAAATCAAATATGTATCTTTAGAACAAGCTATTTTTAAATTATGCACTTAAAACTTTTTCATCATATATTGATTTATTTGTATTTAAATCGTAGGGTTTATTATTAATGGTTTTCTCTTTGCTGTCCTCATAAATATAATTGCCAGTAGCTTAGCACCATGAGTAACCTAGCAACAAGTGAACTCTCCAGAAAGTAAGAAATGAATGCAAATAACTTGTTATCGAAACAAGGTTCACCTTAAGAATATTGGCCCTTATATATTATTAAAAATTAAGGTGAAATCTAATTTTTGAGAAGTTGCATGACAGGTATAGAATTTCCTATTAAATAATATATTGCCAGTAAAATATTTCTTATTCATTCAGAAAATAAATGAAATCTATTTCAGACTGCATCACTATTAACTAGATAACTGTATCCCTGGCAGCCTATTCATTACAGATTAAATGAGAAGTGTACCTTTGTGTGTTTTTGCCGTGTGGCAGATGGGTTTACTAGATAGAGTTTCTCAAATAAACCTTCCTGACAGAGATGTGTTAGTCCTCTCTTATATTATTTTAGAATAAATATCTTATTTTATTTTCAAGGGGTTGTGCTTATAGTACCTTTGAGGGTCTATTTCTTGGAAATAACACAAAAGTTTCCAACTTGAATTTCTCCTGTTAAGACTTTGAGATATAATCATTTACTTTTTTGTGAAATTAACTTTTATATTTGCTGTTTATTTTTACTGGGAAAATAACTCTCCTGTGTTGTAGTTGTAAATTAATAAATTAATAAAGGCAGTGTATCAGGTATTGGGGGAAAGCTGTAATACCATAGAATCATCATTTATATGGATAGACCCAGAAAGGGATATAATACACACTGTTGAACACCTTCCCCTAAATAGCACAGCTTCTGTTCTGTGCCAGTGGCAGAGTTACTTAGCCCTTATGAATTTGACAGGTAGTTCACTGAGCTTCAAGAAATCCTAGAGGCCTAGGGAACATCGAAGTAAAGGGCACACCCCAAGTTTTATATTACTTTAAAAATCTATCCTTAAATGACTGAATCATTGCTCCAATCAAGATTAGGATATAAGCTTAACGCTAGTCTCTTTTTCTCACCATCTTTCCTGAACCCTCTTTCCCCTAGTTTGGGGAAGTGGGCATAAAAATCTTGAGACCCTTCGGATTTCATTTATGTGAAACATTTGGTCACTTACATGATTTGGATTAAAGTAATTGCCTAAATAATGAAGAAAGCATGTTGATTATATGAGAAACAGTTACCTACCCTTGAAGACACCTAGCTACAATGGAATAATCTGACTGCATGGAATTTATACTCAAAATGACATCCCAGAATAACATGGTTCCTCTGTGAAGATGCTACTCTTCACAGCTGTAGTTACTGGTCTATCGTTCAGGAAAACGGCATTTTAGTTATGGCAGGAGCACATGTACTTCCCCTTCCGGCACAAATATCTCAATATTTTTGAAATTGTGCCATCCTTTACTTTGCAAAGTTGAATTCCTGGAGGCCAGAGACAGATGTCATTGTGATTTTATACAGTGTTTACTACACTGCCTTATATATTGTAAGCATTTGCAGGTGTGTTAGAAAGATCATAACAGCCACTGACATTCTGTTAAAATACCCTAACCTCCATATTGTATGTTACAAAGAGATCGAACACTTAATGTATGTCCTTGTAGAGGAAATAAAGTTTAAAAACCTACGAATGACATAAATTAATTACCAGAAACTTATTGTTAAATTGCAGCGTTGATCTAAAAGGAACTATACTTATTACTGCAGGTTTGGCTACAAAAGTACGGCTACCTTCCACCGACTGACCCCAGGATGTCTGTGCTGCGCTCTGCGGAGACCATGCAGTCCGCCCTAGCTGCCATGCAGCAGTTCTATGGCATTAACATGACAGGAAAAGTGGATAGAAATACAATTGAGTAAGTACCGGCACCCATGCTCCTTTCATTTTTGGTACTTGAGCCAAACAAAATGGTCTGAAAAACTTTAAATGAACTCCATCAAGCACAGATTGAGTTCTTTGTCTCACAGAGTTTTCTTTGAAATTTTACCTATTTTAACTCTCCACTCCACTAAGATTTCATAAAACACGTAAGGCCCAAAGTCAAGTCTATCTACCTGATTTGAGAAACACATTTTCAAAATAGGAAAGAATATATGAACAATGAGAGTTAAGGGAAGTATAGAGTTGAAGTTATTGGGAGAGGAGAGGCATCCTGGAGACTGCTTGTTCAGTTGGTGACAGTGAGAGCAAATTGTGCCCATCTCTTTGCAAATCTCTTAAGTGATGTCACATTAGGAGCTTGAAATCGGCCTTAGTGGAAATATTTACACCATGGATATTGGGAAACTGTATAGATCCGGTCGCTGTCTGTCTTTCTCTCTCCCTTTTTTTTTTTAATTCCAATTAGCTGGCTGTTAATCTTTTACCAGCCCCCCCCCCGTGACAATTCTCTTAAGTAAGTTAAATCAAGGAGAGGTTTCCTCATAGTCTCATTTCAAAAAGGGCATACTTTTTACTTTTTTAGGTAATATTCATTATTTTATTGGTTAACTGATCAACCATTCATTCATTCACTTATCTAGGCAGTAACTCTTTACTGAGAACTTAAACTATGAAAGAGACATATACAAATTCATGAGACATAATTTCTTCTTGCAAGGAATTTAGACTTAACTGCATAGGTAGATATAGTCACAAATTATTTTAGCACAGACACACAGTAAGTTCCATAATGTTATGAAACAACATTTTTTGTATATTAGAGTTCTTGATACTCACAGTGACTCTATTTCTGTTATTTAATTTGTTCCTCATACAGCAACCTTCCATGATAGATAAAAGATGGATTTTTTTTTTCCTCCCTTTTTCAAATAAAGAATAAAAGTAAAAGGCTAAGTAAAATCCAGAGTTATTTGCAGATTCTAGATCTTTGGTTGAAGGATCTTTCCACTATACCATGCTGTTTACCTAAAGAAGCAACAAATTTATTTTTCTTTTTCAATGTTAAATACTTGAAATATCTGCACTCAGATACATTTAATTAATTCTAATATAATAAATTAATTTTATATATGATCTAAACTTATATTTTCATTCTATTGCTTAAAACATGGTATTAGTCATACTACTTCCATTTCATTGAGAGCGAAAAGCACATAATAAGGGTTAGAAGATTAAACTTCAAAGCACCTTGAAAAATAAATTACCTCCCCTACACTTTTAAGAGATATACATATATTAAGTTTGATCTACATCTGGGAAAATAAAATCAAGAATTAACATAATTCATTCTGCAAAAATTAGAAATGTATTATCAATATGGGGATTAAAATTTTGATACTTTTGAACTGTTAACCTCTAATCATTGTAATTCTCTCTTAATAGTATAATAGTAAACTTTTTTAAAGTTTTAATATATCTTTTGTCCTAAGTGAATACAGTTTTAAATTAACAAGCAGAAATACCACCAAGTCCTGCATTTTATTGCTGTGTATAATATAGAATTTCCTTTAAATTGTACTCTTCATCTCAACATTTTACAAAATGTTCTGGACAGCATTCTTGTTCCCTTATGGAGAATTGTTATCTTCTGATTCACTTTCTTGGAAAATGACACTTTTTTAATACAAATAAATTGAGGACTTGGGAAACAAATTACTTTAAATAGTTTGAATGTCTAATTTGACTCCTGCAAGAATAATAAGGAAGCATTTAATACTTTTTACTAGATATTAAATTAAGGAAGTAGAGTCCTACAGAAGGTGCCATCTGTGTTTTTCCCCCACTTTTGAGAGCTCCTTCAGGTCATTGGAAAGACTCAAGATGATTAGGTTTGATTGCCTGCAGTATCTGAAAAGTCTAGAAGAAAATGGAAGAGGAATGTGTGCAGGATTTTATTCAAGCTCTTCATGTGAGTCTGAGCTGCTGGTAGTTCTCTGATGCAGAAGATAATAAAAAACCGGAATAGAAGAGAAAGACATAGGTCTTTTTCTGACATCGGTCTGGAAGTTAGTCAGATTCTGTGCATAGATTCCACACTAGGGGAAATGATTGTATCAGTGAGTAGGAATTAAAGTAACATTTCTGTGAATGATAAAATTACAGAGAAAAGATCAACTGTATAGACAGACCTTATTCTAAAACCAAAGGTTTTTGGTTTTGTTTTCTTTTTAACCAAATCTTGTTCTCATTGACTTTTTGGAATTGGAAAGGTACTTTTTCCTTTGAAAAGTATTATACCTGACAGTGATTTCTAGATGAACCTACTAAAGCCTTGTTAGACTCTCATCATCCTCTGTTTCTAGCTTACCATGCCTCCTTGGTCTCCTATGTCTGCTCTGGGACTTTGTGGCCATTGTCACTCAAACTAGGAACCCTGTGACTTAATTTGCTTCCTGTCTAATTTTTGCACTAATGTATACCGAGTCTTGAGGTGTTACTGCTCAGGGTAGTCACCTTGAATACTGTACTATTTTTGGAAGTATAGTCCCATAATCATACTATTAAGCAGTTGTCTGTGCTTTTGTCATTTCAAACGGATGTGTGGTAATTATCTATGCTCAGACTGCACTCTTATTATTTAACATTGTCAAATTATAAGGTATGAATTTGTATCTAAACTTTATTACATAAAATATGGGCTACAGTTATAGACCTAAAATTATTATTAATATTAAAATAATACTATGGCCCATTTTCAGATGCTCTAAACTCTCATCTTATTTTAGACTCTTGTCAAGAGCAATTGTTTTTAAATTAAATAATTATACCCTCCTTTGGTGGATAGACATTTGGTGCATTTAATCTGTAATTCTTGGGTAATTAAAAGTAATGATGCCAATTTGTGGTAATCCCTATATTATGTTGAAGAAATTAATTATTCTCAAGCAACAAATTTAGGTCTTTCCTTAATTGGCATATTATTGCCTTTATGTAATTAGCATTGGTGTTGGAGAGTTAATAATATATAGTAATTTCCCCAAAGAAAATGAATTCAATATCACATGTTGCAATTGTTCTTTTAAATTTTGGTTTGGTTAGGTAATATTTGTAAGCTAATGCATTTAAATCCCTTGGTGGAACAATTTCTGTTATGCATAAAAAAGGGTATATTTAGAAAGGAAAAGGAAAGAAATAGCAAGGCGATAATGAAAGTGAGTCTGTGATATGCTTTCATAATATTAAACTTAAAATGGTCTATTTTTAAAAGTTCATCTTTTTTTGTGTACAGTGGTATGCACTGAAGCATGTTTGATACTACTTTTAATATGGCAAACCTTTCTTTTTGCTCTTTTCCATTTCTCTTTTAACTTTATTTCTTTCATACTACTTTATTTTCCTTTTCCTCTTCCTTTATTTAAAGTATGACAAGAGTATTGGCTAGCCCCAACATTGGCACTCAGAATTAGAGATAACTAATCTTTTGCCCATAATTTCTTTTGTTAGCTTTGCCTATTTGAAAGTCACATGGTAATTTTCTTTCAATAACTAAAACATCCATGCTTCAGGTATTCCAGAAGGAGGAAATGGGCATAGTAAAAGACTTGATAGAATCAGGAATAATTTGGTTACATAATTTGTCTGGGATATTGGAGGGCACCCAGAATTTTTGACCTTTTTATTGCTTTTTTTCTTAATCACTCCAATCAACTTTAGAGGTATATAAAATGGGAACCTTTCAATGGTGAATATTAAAACTGAGAAATAGATATAGAGGTGGATAGAAGACATAAGTAGTATTTGAGGTACAAAATATTGGGAAAATACGAAAATGCCATTTTTCCAATTTACCTAGTATTACCTTGATACTACAGGAACCTGGCTAATCAGTTTTTAGTGATTTAACTGATTTGAAAATATCAAACTATACTATTTCAAATTAACTTGCTCTCCTGAAGTATACTTAACTTTAACTGAAAAAAGACTTTGACAAATATAATGAACTATATAAGTAATCCTACTTAATTTATTCAAACCATGCCCAGGAATTTAACTTAATTAAAATTAGCTTAGGGCTAACTAAGTTGCTTTTTTTGAAGAGTTATGAAACTGTAGTAGTATCTGAACTCATAGTTTAAGAATCAAAATATTTATTTATATAAATCAAGAATCTCAAGCTTTTGCCTCAAATTACCAATATGTTTTATGATTTTTATTTCTTTGTCTAAATCAGGTTGAGGCTCTCCATTTTCCACTTCATTTTAAACATTTAAAAAAATGGCTCTTCAATAATTAAAATTCTTTCTTTATTTCTGAATATGCCAATGGTCCTCAAACCCTATAAACCTATAAACGGATCAGCCCTCATTTTGGTAGCTACAGAAGGATAGTTGATATCAAAATGAGAGGGGACTTGGAGTTGCATTCTGAAAGGTGAAAGGTAAAACCATAAATAAAAGCTAACACTAACTGAACTTTTTTTCACATTGTGGATCACGGTGACCTAATATATTTTTCTCTATGCTCAAGTTTTTAAGTATTTTGTGCAGTTTCAGCCTTTTTTTTTTTTTTCATTTCAAAAACAATCTATGGAAATATATCATTCTTATAGGAATATACATAAACAGTAAATGTATAGTAAAAGTTGTGAACTTACAAAACAAATATGCACAACATCATACAGGGTGCCCATACATCACCCCACCACAAATACCTTGCATTGTTTTGAAACATTTGTAAAAATTATGAAAAAGCATTGTCAAAGTATTACTACTAACTATAGTCTGTATCTTACAGTACACACTCTATTATTTTTTTGTTCATAAACCAGATAATTTATCTAAAGTGTACAATCAGTGGCATTTTGATATAATCACTGAGTTGTGCATTCATTACTTCAACCAATATTAGAGCATTTTCATTACTCCAAAAAAAAAAAAAAAAAGAGAAAAACAGCAAAAAACAAACCACTATCATACCCATATGTTAGCACTACTAATTACAAATTCTATGATGTGCTTTTACCATTTCTATTCATTTCCAAACATTTACAAACAACTGTTTGCCAATTCTGCACAGATTAAACCTCAGCTTTACATTCTCTAACAACATTCTATTCTCTGGTGACTTATATTCTACCTATTGCTTCTATGCGTTTGCTCATTATATTTAGTTCATAATAGCAAAGTCATACAATATTTGTCCTTTTGTGCCTTGCTTGCTTCACTCAACATAATTGGTTCATCCACATTGTCATGTGCCTACGGCTTCATTTCTTCTTACAGCTGAATAATATTCTGTCATGTGTATATATCACAGTTTGCCTATTCATTCATTCACTTATCAGTTGATGGACACCTGGGTTGTTTCCAACTTTCGGCAATTGTGAATAATGTCACTATGAAAATTGGTATGCAGACGTCTGTTCTTATCACTGCTCTCAGTTCTTCTGAGCTACCTAGTAGCTGTATTGCTGGATCCCATGGTAGATTTATATCTAACTTCCTTAGGAACTACCAAAGACACTTCCATAGTGGCTGTACCATTTTACAGTCCCACCAACAGTGAATAAGCGTCCCTGTCTCTCCATATCCCCTCCAACATTTGTACTTTTCTGTTTTGTTAATAGAGGCCATTCTAGTAGTTATGAAAGGATATCTTACTCTGCCTTTGATTTGCATTTCCCTAATAGCCAGTGATGTTGAACATGTTTTCATGTTTGTTTGTTTTTCACTATTTGTACTTCTTCTTTAGAAAAAAGTCTGTTTAGGTCTTTTGCCTATTTTTTAATCAGGTCATTTGTCTTTTTATTGTTGAGTTGTAGAATCTTGTTATATGTCATGGATATTAGACCCTTTTCAGACGTGTGATTTCCAAATATTTTCTCCCATTCAGTAGCTTTTTTTCCTCTTCACATTCCTCAGCACATTCAGTAGCTTTTTTTTCCTCTTCACAAAGTCCTTTGGGTGTAGAAGTGTTTAATTTTGAAGTAGTTCCATTTATATATTTTTTATTTTGTTGCTCATTCTTTGGGTGTAAGGTATAAAAGACCTCCACCAACTACAAGGTCTTGTATATGTTTCCCTGTGTTAACTTCTAGGGGTTTTATGGTCCTGGCTTTTATGTTTAGGTCTTTAATCCATTTTGACTTGATTCTTGCATAGGGAGTGAGATAGGGGTCCTCTTTCCTTCTTTTGGTTATGGATATCCAGTTCCCCCACTATCATTTTTTGAAGAGACTCTTCTGTCCCAGAAAAGTAGACTTTGCAGGCTTATCAAAGATCAGTTGACCAGAGAGGTGAGGGTCTGTTTCTGAACTCTTAATTCAATTCCATTGTTTAATATGTCTATCTTCTATCTTTATGCCAATACCATGCTGTTTTGACCACTGTAGCTTTATAACACACCTCAAGGTCAGGAAACGTGGGTCCTCCGACTTCTCTCTTCCTTTTTAAGATATTTTTGGCTATTCATGATCCCATTCCCTTCCAAATAAATTTGGTAATTGAATTTTCTATTTCTGTAAAGTAGGCTATTACCTGTCACTGGTATTGCATTGACTCTATAAATCAATTTGGGTAGAATTGACCTCTTCACAATGTGCCATGAACGCAGAATGTCTTTTCATTTGTTGAGGTCTTCTATGATTTCTTTTAGCATTGTTTTGTAGTTTAATGAATACAGATCCTTTACATTCCTGGTTAAATTAATTACTAGATATATGAGACTTTTTGTTGCTATTCTCAATGACATTTTTTTCTTGATTTCCTAGTCAGCTTGCTCATTATAAGTGTACAGAAATGCTACTGATTTTTGCTTGTTGATCTTGTATCCTGCCACTTTGCTGAATTCATTTATTAGCTCTATGAGCTTTGTTGTAGATATTTTGGGATTTTCTAAATATAGGATCATGTCATCTGTGAATAGGAAGAGTTTTATTTCCTCTTTTCCTATTTATTTCCTTTTTTTTTTTTTTTTCCTTATGTAATTGCTCTAGCTAGAACTTCTAGTCCAATGTTGAATAACAGTTGTGACAGTGGGTATCTTTGTCCTGTTCCTGATTTTAGAGGGAAAGCTTTCAACTTCTCATTGAGTATGATGTTGGCTGTGGGATTTTCATATATGCCCCTTATTATGTTAAGGAACTTTCCTTCTATATGTATCTTTTGAAGTGTTTTTATCAAGAAACGATGTTGGATTTTGCCAAATGCCTTTTCTGCATCAATCAAGAAGGTTTTTTTCCCTTCGATTTGTTAATGTTGTATATTTGCGTTTGGAATAACATGTAGGTCCGGTCAGGAAGTTGCCAATCATAAGACACAAAATGTATTTTGGGGAGTCATTTTTTCCTCTTGGTAAAGTAGGTACCAGGGCCACTGTGTGTTACAACTCCAATTCCAAATGGCCTCATTCCCATGGTGTTCTATTTAAGTGCTGCCTTCCTGGAGTATCATTCAAAGGAACCATGTACATCAATTACAACATGCTGGAGTTGTGTGGTGGCCCTATATGCATGCTATGAATGCCCAGTCATTTGTTGAAAAAAAAGATTTTATTGAAGCTAATGGACATGATTGTTTGATACACAGTGACTCTTAGCATTACTACAAAGTTGATTAGAGGCTGGTGGCTGCTTTATTTACATAAACCAGAGGGAGAATGTAATAACTGGTATCTTTATTATCAAACATCAGGAAGATCTCTATTTGAACATGAAGAGCTTCACGTTAGCATGCAGGTCAAAGTAGCTGAAACATTTTGATATATGTATGCTGCTACTGCTGTTTCTGCTTCTTCTACTAGTGGTACTTCTGTCATTTTCTGATATTTGTAAAATAGTAGTAAAATAATAATAACAATAACAATAATAATAGCAATTACTATCTGCCAGGCAATATTCTAATTGTTTCACATTATTTAACTCACTTATTCCTCACAATAACTCAATAAAAGAGGTAATATATAAATAAATAAATCCTTAAAAAATGTATGGGAGAGGAAGATACAGACTATCGTTAGTAGTAATGCTTTGACGATGCTCTTTCATGATTTGTTAACAAATGTTTCACAACAATGTAGGTGTTTGTGGGTGGGGGGGGTGATGTGTGGGATCCCTGTATGATGTTATGCATGTTTGTTTTGTAAGTTCACGATGTTTACTGAACTCTTATAGTTTATGTATGTTCACGTATAAATGATATACTTCAATAAATTGTTAAAAAAAAAAAAAGAGGTAATATAATCATATCCATTTCATAGATGAGGAAATTGAGGCATAGAAAGAAAAAGTAACCTGCCTAATGTCACTGGGATAGTAAATGGTTTGAGCAGCATGGAAACCCTGGCAGTCTGGCTCTGGATCCCTGCTCTCAACTGCCACAATATAACTCCTCTCAAAAACATTGATTTTAGATTTTTTTTTCTTTTTAAGTTTAGTTAGTTTACATGAAGACCGTAATGATCTGTTCAACTAATTTAAAAATATATGGGTTTCTTAAAGAATTAAATCAATACTGAACATCAGTATTATATTTATAAAAATCAAGGTGATGCCATTATTTACATATGATTACAGAATGCCCTTCTCACAGATTAACACTTCCCCACTGTCTATTTACCATGTCTTTGTTTGCTTTGGAATGTCAACTTATAATTCCTAGCAAATGATTCAGAGAAGTGTGCATTAACACGTATGAGCTGTGTGTGTTGTGTTGAAATATTGAAAAGTCAGTATGTTACAGTAAGGCATTTCCCCCAAAAAAGTACTTCCTGAAAACAGTACATTATTGGAAGGTTAAAAGAGAGGTGGTGGTTGTATTTTGTGTAGATGACAGTTGCTAACAATAACAACAAAAATGTTTGAGTATGTGTGTGTGTGTGTGTGTACATTATTCCCTGCTTCCTTCATATGATGTAATTGTTACCTTAAGTGAAACAATCATTTTTTACTTATATATGGAGAGTTTTACATTTTGTGTACAGATGTATATATGCTTTATCAAATTGATATATGAATCCAACTAACATTTTGTTGCACAGTAAATTCATGTTGATCTCATGACAACTAGAAATGAGTCTCATTTCCAGACTTTACCTGAATTAAAACATTAACATGACAATTAAAAATTAGTATTAGCAGTACTAATAGCTCTATTTCTTCATTGAGAACATTAAAAATTTATGAGAAAAAGTCTTACTGCTTATGAAATTGAGTTATTTTAAATGTTTAGATTCATTAAAAAGTATTAAAACCTATTTAGTTTAAATACTATGTGTCATTTTCAGTGTTACAATATGCTTTGTTCATATATTTGGGATTTTACATATTTTAGTGAGATAATACATGCTAGTATCACTCTCCCAGATTATTGGATATAGATATTAGGGAAGTTAAAGATAGAGTGTTCTCAATTAGATCAACTCTCAAGGGTTCTGAACCTTTGCATTAATCACTAGTTGATATTAGATTAAGCCTTTTCTTTTTTTTTTTTTTAAATCAATTTTATTGATACATATTAATAAAAGATACAGTTCCCTCAACGTGTATAATCAATGGTATTTGCTATAATCACGTAGTTGTGTATACATCACTTAAACCATTATTATAGCATTTTCATTATTTCAATATTAATAATAATAAACAAACAAAAAAAAACACACAAAGAAACAAACAAGAAAATTCCTCACCTCTCAATCTCTGTGTGCATATCCACTGTAAATAGCTGCTGTTTCTGGCTATTCTATCCAAAGTATATCATCAGTGGCTTTTAGTATAATCACAGTGTTGTACACTCATCATCTTAAAAATTCTACAACAATTTCATTTCTCCAAAAAGAAAGACTCCAAACCCCTTAGATTATGCCTTTTCTTATGCTCATTTATTACACATAAGTTGTTTATTTCATGACTTAGTTTTATGTAAAAGTATCCACATAGTGTCCATGTAATAAGCATTTGTCCAAGGCACTGAGCTGTGAAAATTATGAAGTCTTCAAGGAACATATAGGATAATAGGTGACATTTGTATATGCAAAGAGACCTTCAGACTTAGTTCATTTGCTTCATGTTCCTTATTAGAGACATCACTGGGCATTGGCTCCATTGTGGGCTCTCTGCCCTCACTCACCAGTGAAAGATAGAGACAAACACATACAAATCAGAATACACAGCACAATATGTGCTGTCTTAGGATGATAAACTGTACATGTGTGAGTTGAATCTTGAAGGATGGTGTGGGGGGGCGGTTCTCTAAGTGAACAAGGAGGCAGAGGTATTCCAGACAGGTTACTGAATTCAAAGGCAAAGAGAGGTTTGATTCTTCAGAAACCTGGGTGAGTCTTGGGAAACAGAGGGACACCTTTGCCAAGTAGGCCTGAATCAGAGTTTTTCTAAGGAAGCATTTCATATTTAGAGTATGCAGAGAGCACATCTGTGCTTTCTGAATATTTATCTTTAGGAGTGAGAAGGAAGGCAGTGGTAAGAGTGGGAGAGATTTTGTTGGTGGAAGAAATTACACTGTGATTGACTATATGTGGGGAGAGAGGAGTAGAGAATGATACCTGAATTTCTGATTTGAGCATTAGAAGGATGTTAAAACTTTCAGCTGAAATAAAGCATCACAGGAACTGATGCAAGTTGGGGTAGGAAAATCATGATTTTGTGTTAATTATATAGTTAGAGATGATGACAGGATATGTAGATGGAAATTGTTTCGTATTATTGTATTATATTGTATTTTTATCATGTGTATATTACCTATAGAATGGAAGCTCAACAAGGAAGGGGCTTTTGCCTCATTCATCTTTTTATGCACACTTTCACATCTCTCAGCATGTTGTAAAAGCACAAAACAAATTATATCAGGAATGAGTCAGTGATTGAATGGGTAAATAAATGAATATTTGGGACATAAGAAAAAATATCTGAAATGGACAAAAGCCTAAGAAATACATAAGGCATTCAACAGGAGTATCTTTTAGCAGAAGAATCAAATATTCATCTTAAAAACACTGCCTTTTTGGAAGATGCCCATGCTTCACTGAGAAATTTATATTTGATCCAATATATGCATGGCTTAAAATGAAAATTTACATTAATAAATTTAAACAGTTTTCCAAGTTTTAAGTTCTTCATCTTTTAATATTCCAGATGCTTAATGTAATTTTAGAGAATATACACTCTTTTGAAAATAGTTTTTTCATCCTAATAATAGCTGATACTGTTTTGCCAATTTTTATTCCACTACCCATTTCAAAAAATCCTTCCTAAATTATATCTTTCCTAAAATATGAAATTTCTTCATATTTCATAATTATATATTTTTTGTTTTCCCAGTACTTTCAGTAAGATAAGGATCTGCTTCAAGAATATTATAATATTTTCTGTTGATAATATAATTACTGAAATATATATATGTAACTTAAATGTCATGGACATATCATTTAATATTTGTTTGTTAAATCTGTATCTAAATCTTACAAAATTTACTAAAAACTCACTTTTTTCACTAAAATAAATACAAAGTATCCCTTATCCATCTGTTCATTGAATGTTTATTGAATATCTCTTATATGCCAGGAATTGTGCAAGGTACTGCCACTGTGTTTTACACTAGGGAAATGGTCTCAAATTTTGTGGGTTTACGAATATCCGGGAAATGTTAGTTAAATATAAGAGGTCTACTGTCTAAAATCCAGCAAGTTCAGTTCATTAGGTCTGTAGCCTCCTAGGAGTTAGCATTTACAAGTAGTCCCATATTATTCTGACACTTTAATAAAGGGAAAGGGTGATTTCCTGCATTAACTCTAGAATGCATTTTAAACTGGGATGGAATTTGTTAAGTCTGATAACTACAATGACTACATTATTACTGGAGGCAGAGTAAAAACAGCAGACATTTTATGATTATTGGAAGAGTGTCATCCTTCTAAAGGAAATAAACATTATTATTTCATTGTTACATGAAGTTATTCTTATATTCCAAAAACAGACTAGGTGATTTATTCATGTAACATAAACTATTTCATTCGGTTTTACAAAATGGACATTGTTTGATAGCCATCTCTATATTCAATTATTTTCCATTTAAGGAGTATAGAAAAATTATGTATTTGCTGAAATAGATCAGGAATTGATTCTTTTTTTCTCGTTTCTACTTTCTGAATCATATAACACTATGAATATTCTGCATTAGCTTTGTATTTGTAATTTTATGAGACACTAAAAAAAAAAAAAAAAAACTACTAAAATCATGAAAATCTTCTCCTTAAATATAAGTTTAGATAGAAAACACCACAATGGTCAATTGAGACCATCTAAAAAAAAACTTAGATAATGATTTTAAAATTAATAAATTGAAAGCAATATTTTTTTCTAATGTAAATATGTTAAAACTTATTCTTGTGAAGCTAAACCTCACATTCAGAAAAGAAATTAGAGCCCAAGCAAGTGACTGCTACTTGGAAATTGAGTAATGATCAAAATGGAAAGAAGGAAAAAGTAGTTAAATGCAAATGTTATTTGAACAAACAATTCAGTTCTGTGTAAGTCTGAAGAGAACAGATTAAAATAATTGTATGGCAAATCTGGAAGAGGCTGTAGTGATTATTTATTTTAAACAGGCTTAATTTATGAATGAGGCTAAGAATTAATGACTTGCCCAAGGTCACATATTTTGCTAAGAGCGAATTCGTGTGAGAAGCTTTAGGGTTCCTTAGTCCACAATGAGTTCATAATAAATTAGAAAGATAAAAACTAGTATCTGAATAGTAAACTGTTCAGGATCATTCAGAAAATAATATCCTGTCAACTTAGCACAACTTGTAAGGAAACTGACATTTTTCCTCTTTGCATTTTTCCCTTTTCATTATTACTGTCTTAGAGTAATCTTTTAATTGATTTCATTTTGAATTTTAATGATTAGGGTTGTTCATAAATAATTGGAAAATACTGCTTTTTGCAGCTGGATGAAGAAACCTCGATGTGGTGTACCTGACCAGACAAGAGGTAGCTCCAAATTTAATATTCGTCGAAAACGATACGCATTAACAGGACAGAAGTGGCAGCACAAACACATCACTTACAGGTATAGCAATTAATGATAAATTTTCCTTTTCCCCCATTTTTCCACTACTATTATTTTTAAATTTTGTTGGGCATCTTCTGTACATTGACATGTTACCATATAGTGATATAATGTTAATGTAAGGAAATTAAAACTCTTCAACTGAGAAGAGAATAAATTATTTGCAGGACTTGGACCTGCAGAAATTCTTTGAAACATTTGGTAAACTAAGTTTTCAAGTTCATTGAATGGATGATAATATTCTGAGGGACTTTGACATGAACTATATTTATATTCTAATATATTACATCCTTTGACAATTATTTATATTCTAAAAATAATAAAAGGATAGGTGATATTTAAATAATTTTCATTTAAATAAAATGTCTTTGAATCTATTACTTAACTTTTAATTCACATTTCTTTTTCCTTTTGTCAATAATGTAAGCTTATTGTCCTTTATTGTTGCATCTTCAAATGAAGGATGCCAAAGGTTTACGAGTTTCTTCAAACCTTTACTGATAATTGCTATTAATGGAGATGCTTATATTTATTCATTGATTCATTGAACAACTTCTTATTGAGTCCTATGATGAATATAGAACAGCACTAGATACTGGGGCTATAACAATAAATAAAAGATGAAGACCCTGTCTGTCCTCATGGAATTTACAGTCAACTGGAGAAACTGAGCACTCATATAACCATGATCCCTGTTATGAAAGGAAAGGAACAAGATACAATAGAAATATAAAACTCACTGACTCCAGAAAACCAAAAAAAAAAGCTTCCCTAAATAACCAACCTTTCACCTGAGATCCAGAGGATTAGCAAGAACTGGATAGACCAAAGGGCAGGAGAAGAAGATGGATACACTTTTCAGGGAAAGGAAAGGATGTCAGGAACAATCCCCATCAAATTACATGAATAGAATAAAAAACTTTAGAGCTGTCATTCTTTGTGTTAATAGCTTTTTATGAATACTTAAATATAAAGTTAAAAACTCAATATATTCAGGCCTTCCCTGGTCAAGATGGCAGAGTAAGAAGCTTTAGGGCTCTTACCCCCCACAGAAAATTTCAACAACCAGCAAAAACTGGCAGAAACATCATTCTCAAAGCTCCAGAAAACAGTTAAAGGACTCTAGTATCAGGGTAAGTGCTGAATCAAGAGAAAGGCCACTTAAACACAGTAGGATACCATGGTGCCCTGGCTGACCCCTCCCCCAACCCCTCTCAGGTTTCACATAGAGCTGGCTCTTACTTCCAGTGCAGATCCCTGGGCCAGGTTTCAGAGGGAGCATATTAATCCTCATGTTCATACTGGGAGCTTGTATGTCTGGCTTAATCTGCCTGGTGGTGGCCTGAGGGACTCACTGCCCCAGAACTTGCCCTGTGTGCAGAAGGCTGCTCACAGAGCCCTGCTACAGAATGCTGTGGGAGAACAGTCAGGTAATGCTGCCTGGGCAAGGTATTGCTGGCTATAGGACTACAGAACAGTGCCTGGGTCTCTGAGGAAACTTTGGGAATGAGGACATTTGGAACCATATAAATGGTTGAATTCCTAGGACCAAATGTGCATTCCCAAGACAAGGTGAATGTACAGCAAGGACTGACCTCTACACTTTGATCTGGATCTATTCTTTACATTTGTTGTATAGACAAGTTCTGAAGGAGAGAACTCACACAGGTCAATTTGTGAACACTGGGAAAGTTTTTTTCTTTTTTTCTCTCTTTTCTTGTGTTATTATTTTTTTTAGCTCCTTGCATTCAAGGAAAGTTTGTCATAACACTAGCAAGATATAAGCATAAGGAACAGAAGGTTCCGAGTCTAAATTCCAATGATAACACCTTAAAATAGGAAAATATCCAGGTTTCAACAAAAGATTACAAAACATTAAAAAAAAAAACAGAAAGTGATGTCTTGGGCAAAGGAGAAAATTAGAAACTATCACTGAAGAGGATCAGACCTGGGCATTCCAGATAAAGACTTAAAAAATGGTCCTAAATATGCTCAAAGAGCTAAAGGAAAATATGTACAGGGTACTATAAGAAATCAGGGAAATGATAGGTGAATACAAAGACAATACCAATACCAATGAAAATTAAGAAAAAGTAATAAAAAGAGCTGAAGACACAGTAGCAGAAATTAAAAATTCCATAGACGTGTTCAACAGCAGATTGGAGTTGACAGAAGAAGGAATCATTGAATTTGTAAATAAGACAATTGGAATCATACAGTCAGAGGAACAGAAAGAGGAAAGAATGAAAAAAAGTGAACAATGTCTGAGTAACCTGTGGGTGGAACACCATCAAGTTTGCAGATACACTCATTGTAGGACTCCCAGAAGGAGAAGAAAGAAATAAAGAGGCAGAGAGAATATTCAAAGAAATGATGGCTGTCAACGTCCCAAATTTAATGAAATACATGAATATGCACATCCAAGATGCTCAATGAACTCCAAATAGGACAAACCCAAATAGACTTGTAACATGCCATGTTATAACCAAGCTGTTGAATGCCGAAGATAAAGAGAGAATTCTAAAAGCCACAAGAAAAAAGCAATGTGTCACATACATGGGAGGCTCTATAAGACCAGATGTCAATTTCTCATCAGAAACCATGGAGTCAAGAAGGCAATGGGAAGATATACTTAAAGTGCTGACAGCAAAAAATTGCCAACTAAGAATTTTATATCCAACAAAATTGTCCTTCAAAATTGAAAGAGGGATTAATACACTCCCAGATATACAAAAGCTGAGGCACTTTGTCACTATTAGACCAGCCCTATAAGAAATGCTAACGGGAGTTCTGCAGGTGGAAAGGAAAGGACACAAGTCAATTGACTCAAGGTACATGAAGAAGTAAAGACTTCCAGTAAATATAATGACATGGGTACATATAAATACAAGTACTATTATAATTTTGGTTTATAAATCCACTTTTTAATTCCTGCAGGACCTAAAAGACAAATACATAAAATATAATGGTAAATCAATGGTTCTGGACTCATAATGTATAAATACGTAATTTTGACAAGAACTACATAAAGGTGGGGGGATGGAGTGGTATAGGAACATAGTTCATGTATGTTAATGAAGTAAGTTGGTACCAAAGTAAATAAGATTGTTATTAGATTTAGGATATTAAATTTAAGCACCATGGTAACCACAAAGAAAATATCAGAGAATATGCAAACTCATAGAGGCAAAAAGTAGAGTTACCAGGGATTGGGGGAAGGGGCAATGGGAAGTTAATGCAGTATGGGTATAGGGTTCTGTTTGGGGTAAAAGGAATGTTTCAGTAATGGATAGTGAGGAGGGTGCTATAACATTGTGAATGTGATTACTCCTACTGAATGGTATGCTTGGGAGGAGTTCCAGTGGGAAGATTTATGATGTAAATGTTTCCACAATTTAATAAAAAGAAGAGAAACTAAAGAGATAATGAAAATCAAATGCAATACATGATACTAGATGGAATCTATGAGTGAAGAAGAAAAATCTCAAAAGGACATTATTGGGACATAAGAAAAAAATTGGAATATAGAATGTAAGATTTTTATCAATGATAAATTGCTTGAATTGATAAGTGCATTACAAAAATGAATATATCCTTGTTTGTAGGAAATATATGGAAGTATGACATCAAGGGTTATGATATGTGCAACCTGCTCTCAAATGTTCAGAAAATAAATGATAGATAAGTGATAGATAGATAGATAGATAGATAGATAGATAGATAGAATGATATTGCAAAGGTGGCAACATGTTAAAATAGGTGTATATGGGTATCTGGGGGGTGGGGGTATATTGGAGTTTTCTGAATGTGATTTTTATTATTTTTGGCAACTGTCTTCTAAGTTTGAAATTATTTCAAAATTAAAAGTTTTTTAAAAATTAGTATATTCTGATTTTTTTTCACCTACACTCTCTGGAATATACCATTTGAATTTATTTCAATTATTTTGAGAACACTTTTCAGTATCATTTCATACTCTTAGGATGTTCCCCTAGATAACATGTTCCTAAGTTATTGTTAACAGAAATAACTTATTTCAGTTATTTCTGCAGAAAAGAGAAATCAAAGAGGAGGTAGCTTTAGGCCACAATTTTGAAGTTGGTATTTACCATTTAAAAATTTTTTTTCATCAGGTTATTCATGTCACAAATTCGTTTTGCTGCCTGCACAATCTAGATTTTCAAAAAACAGTTAAGAAAATATTATACCAATAAATTGAGTGGAATTGAGCCTGCATTTTCTTAATACTTGGAATGTTCATGGACCTTATCCAGTGAGCCCTCTTTCTATAAGTGAATTAGTCATCAAATACTGCTTACAAGCTGAGAAATTAAATACAACTTAAAAGCATTTGTAGACTTTGATACAGAATGATGGAGAGGAATTCTTTTCTGTCCAAATAGCAAAAAAATAACCTGAACCATCCTCCTGGTTGAAGTAAATATTGAGTGAGATATACAAATACATTAAATGGAGTTAATTAAATAAATTAAAATATATTTTAACATGCATTTTGAACTGAAAGGAAAGGAAAGAATCTATAGAAGTCAAGAGTAAAAGGAAATCAAGAAACCTATGGGGAAGTGAGCATTTATGTCAAGTGTATAGAAACTGAGGTCCCATCTTGACAGCAGGATGGAACAGTTAATGAGAATTCCATAGGATCCCTTTAATAGATACAGAAATATATTCCAGAAAATTTAACATCCATTTATGATAACAAGGAATTTAGGCAAAAAATAATGCCTCCTTAATCTGAAAGATATTATCTACAAAGTTAAAAACTATAGCTTTCATGATATACTTCATATACAGTTCATGTGAAATGTTGGGAAAATTCTTTAAGAAAATAAAAATAAATACTACTTCTACCTCTATTCTACTGCATTGTATAACTACTTATAGTGGTATGAAAAGAAAAAGAAACCATAGGTAATAGGATTTGAAAAGAAGAAACTAAACTAGAAGATTCTCTAGATAATTTTTTTAGAATTAATAAAAGATTATAGCCAGTGTTTTAATATACAATTAATAAATATTTTATATATGAATAGTATGTTCATGCATGTTTGTGTATAGCAGCTAAAGAGTATAATCTTTCCAAAGATACCATTTAAAATAGAAACAAAAATATAAGAGCTAGGGATAAATCTACAAAGATATGTAAGCCTTTGTTTTTTGAGTTTGCCAAAGTCGCCAATGTAAAAATACCAGAAATAGGTTGGCTTTTGTAATGGGGGTTTTTTAGGGTAAAAGCTTACAGTTTTAGGGCTGTGAAAATGTCCAAATCAAGGCAGATCCTGGATTCCTGCCAGTTGGCAAGGCAAAATGGCGGGTCTGCCAGTCTCTTTATGCCTTCTCCTCCAGCCCTACCTTTTCTTCCAGCTTCAAGCTGTTCCGTGGGGCTTAACCTCTTGGGTGCCTTGTTTCTTCAGCTTCTCCGCTGATTCCAGCCTCCAGCCTCTCTCTCTCAGCCTCTTGGGGCTTCTCTTATTTTTGCAGTTGCAGGCAATTCTGGAGCCCTTTCTCTCACATGGAAAGGTCAAAACGGTGGCTTCCTTTCTCTGTGTTTCTGCTTTAAGTTCTCAGTTTATATAATACCCCAGCAAAAGGGCAAAGACCTAACCTGGATCATGCCTCACTGACGTAATCCAATCAAAGGCCCTGACGTGATCTAATCATGGTTCCTTAATGGAATTTAATGCAATCAATGTGCCCCACACCCACAGACATGAATTAGTTCAACAAACATGATCTTTCCTGGGATTCACAAAACTTCAAATTGGCACAGCCCTTTATGGAGAAAATTATAAACCTGTTGAAAGGCCAGAGAAGACTGAAAATTAATTTAGAGATATATAGTGCTCTTAAATAGAAAAGACTCAATATTATGAAGATTTAATATTTCACAAATTCAGTGTAATTCTAACAAAAAATCCCAATAGGATTTTTTGTATATGTCAACAAACTGAATAAAAATATATGAGGCGTTTACCACAATAATAAAAGATTCTCTGAGGAATAGTGAGGCCCAAGATTTTCCAACATTATCCTACCTCCTATATATGAAGACTTACTTTGAAACAATGCTAATTAAGGAAATATGTGATATTAGTGCAGAGATAGACAAATGGGCCTGTGGTTAGATAAGAGTTCACAAAAGCAGACACATGCATATATACAAAAAATTGATTTTGACCAGTGGGGAAAGAATTGAATTTTTCATCTACTATGTCATTCTGTGATAATTGGCTATCCATATCAAAAACAATGAAATTGGATTCTTTATACCATATACAAAAAAACAAAACAAAACAAAAACAATAAATTTGAAAGGGATTATAGACTTTAATCCACTCTAGAACTATACAACTTTAGACAACTCTGTGTATTGATACTTACTGTTTTCTTTTCAGATTTGTATTCTTTTTCTGATCTGATTTCTAAACTTTTGACAGTGCACCTTATTTAGTGTCTCTTCATCCTTAGGTACAGACTATGTGATTTGTCAAAAAATATTTATTAAGAGCTATGTGTTCAGAACTGACTTTAACGCCATTTCTGCTATGTCCCTATACTAACAATTGTCTCAGTAGTAGAACATAAAATAAGTAGGTTTCTGGCCCTATAAACTTGCAGGTTATTGATAAGCATTTCATGTAGGTAAGAGTCCTAGTTCGGAGAAAGACAGATGGGAGTTTGAATCCTGGGTCTGACACTACCTGTGAAACCAGGATCAAGTTACTTAAACCCTCTAAGTCTCAATTTCCCTTTGTTTAAAGTATTGTAAAAGTACCTATCTCATAAAGTTGGGGGAAAATTAAGTAAGATAAAGGATGAAATAAGCTTAGCACAGGGCTTGACATGTGGTAAGTGCTTAGTAAATGCCAACTATCATTTTTACTCTTTTTAGTTTACCAGACAAATCACAGAATTTGATGAGAGTATTCTTACAGGACTACAGAATGTTGGAAGTGAGAGCTAAGGATATTACATTTTAAAGGAGAGTTCACATGTAAGGTGTTACGTTGCTTGGTGTAGATAAGTACTATATAAGCATTTGCAAATATTTTTCTTACGATATTTAAAGAAATAAATACAAAGCCTGATATTTAAGTTCGAAAAAATAATTATTCATGAAAAGGATAGCTGAAATGTCCCCTAGAGCTTGCAGGTGGGACTTAGGGTAAGAGTGGTATAATCTAGGTTCTATTAGATAGCAACCTCATTTTGAGGCAACATTATAATCCTCCAAAAAGCTAAAATGACCAGGTTACATTGATAGGGCAGCGTAGTGTCCAAAGCTATGGTGCCGTTAGTTTTTCTCTTTGCTTTGCTGGCCAAGACAAACCTAATATACTCTTTTTTTGCCAACATATTTTAAACTGCTTTTGGGCACAATTAATGTCCACCTATAGAAAAACTATCCAAATATTAAGGTAGCTTGAAAGCAGTCTGCATGAGGAAGAACTCCAGGTTAGAGCCAAGAGATAAATATTTAAGGAGAAAATTTTAGTTATTCTCAAATTTTTAAAGGCTTTCAGAAAACTCTAACATTTTGAGCTATTGGAAATGGAAATCTTCCATCCCATGAGTCTTCCTCTTCATTGTAGGCATTTAAATAAAATAATTATTCATCTGAGATATTAGAGACCATTTGTTGAATGGTTAGGAAGATAATATAATTTCTTCCTATGTTAAACTCTGGGATAGGAAAGAACCTTCCAGAATCAATCCTTTTATAGGGGGTATCTAGACTCCTAGGCCTTCCATTTTGATGACCTCAGTGACTAATACTTAAAAATGTTAACTTCTGAGTAGTATAGGAAGATTCGTTTAAAAATTCATAAGGATGCATATCACTTTGATGCTTAATTTATATGCTTGTAATAATTGTAATACAAATTCTAATGGTCATTCATCTCTTCCTTGAATTTTAATGATCAATTTTCTTTTGGCAAATTTTGCTTCTTGGGTAACTAGGTGCTAGCCATTCAATGAAAGATTATTGAACAATAATGTTGCAGGCAATAAACAGATGAATTCACCAAGTTCCCTGCTGTCATGGAGTACCTAGTCTAGTATGGAGACAGGTAAGAGAATGATTGCAAAAGAGCCCATTACGTGCTATTTCAGGGTAATAGACCATATAGGATCTTCATTAAATCAGAAACCGTATCCATTTATTCTCCCCACAACTTAGTTGAATGCCTAATGTATATTAGGCCCTTATTGAATAGTTTTTTAATAAATTAATGAATTTTGAGTAGGCTCTGGTTAAGGAGAGGAGCTTAAAGTAAAACATCACTTTTATCAAATAGATCTTTATTTCCCAAGTTTGCTTGATAGTGTGTGAAGTAGACTTGAGTAAACTCCAAAATAAGTTGGCAGATGAATCAATTTTTAAATTATATTAATATATATTAATAATATAGTATTGTGGTGGTTTGGAGTTATGTACCCCAGGAAAACATGTTCTTAAAGTTAACCCATTCCTGTAGGTGTGAACCCATTGTAAGTAGGAGCTTGTGATGAGGTTACTTCAGTAAAAGGTGTGTCCCAACTCAATTGGGATGGGTCTTAATCTTACTACTGGAGTCCTTTATAAGAGAATGAAATTCAGACAGAGGGAAAGCTTTGGGAAGCAAGAAGCGGAAAGTCAGTGGAACACAGATTGGTCTATTTAGTTTTCTCCAGGAAGGGCATTGTAATGCATTTTGGGTATGCTTTTAACTTAATTATGTTTATTTTTTTCTGTTATATTCTCTATGATTGACTCTTCTATCCCACTTATAGTAAATTCTATTTAGTTGCTAATACCTTGGCATAAAAAGTTAAATAAATTTCACTGTAAAACTAATTTTTGTCTACTTAATTGACTAAAGGGTACTTGTCATGTCCATACCAAAGTAATTTTGACCTAGGAATATTATATATCATCATATATAATATCATATAAGAATATTTCATCATCTTAACTAGAATAAAATACTTATAGGTATTGTATATTTTTATGTCCTTCTGAGTAATTGAGTTTTCTTGATTTGAAACAGATAAAACATATTGCAAAGGCCTTGTTTCACATTTGCCATAACTTGTATGCAAATGAATAAATATTTGATGTTTTTACATTTGCACATTAATCTGTTTTACAGAACTAATGACAGGAATTAATTCATATAGTACCATTAATAAAGAAAACACACAAACATTTATTTATTTATTTTTTAATTGTAGTAGATTCTTTTTTTTTCCTGTATATATATATATATTTTTTTTATTAATTTTTTTTATATTTTAAAAGATGCTTAGATTACATAAATGTTAAACAAAAATTACAGGGATTCCCCTGTTCCCCACCTCCCACACCTCCCATGATCTCCCACATAAACATCCTTCATTAGTGTGGCACATCACCTGCAATGCATATACACATCCTGGGGCTTTGCCACTAAGCATGGACCATAGCTCACATTGTAGACCACACTCTCTCTCATACAGTTATGCATGTTATATGCTGATATAAAATGGCCTATATTCTGTCATTGTAATGTCACAACTCGGGATAATTCCCAAGTCCCGAAAAAGCCCCTGTATTACAACTGCTTTTCCCTCTTCTTGCCCTGAAAGCCTCCAGTGGCCACTGGCTCCACCTCAGTGTTGTATTTTCTTCCATTGCTTACAAACATTTATTTAAGCAGCTTTTTTTAAATTGAAGGTCTCTTTCTTTCAAAATTTACTGTTTCTTTTAACTGCCAAATTCTCATACTTTTAAAATTTCCCTAAATATATAGTGTAGTAAACTTAACATCTCATTTATTGAGAAATTTAAATATTTTTAAAGAATTACAAAGCTGAGTGCAAGCTTCTTTTGACTTTTAACACACATGACTAGATACCAAAATAATATTTTCTTTCTATATTAGAGATAAGACAATATTCCAACTTTGAAATAGATTTATTACTCTAACAAAAAATTGAAGGGGAAATACTCTTATTAATATGTGGAATTGCTAATAAATCAGTTGGTATCAATCAAATGATGCTAAAACTAGAGAATCCTGACTTTACAGTTAGCTAATAAATCAATTAAGATACCTTTTCCACAATACCAATCATGGATGAATAAAGTCATCAATTTTATTATGTAGGAATATATAGGCATAATCATTAAAAATAACATTTTTTGGATTAAAAGTCTGCAATTTACCAACATGCAAGTTTTAAGGAATTAGTGAAATATTATTATGAAATAAGTTGTCTTATTAAAATGAGAAGTTTGAGTTTTGTTAAGTTTTTCAAATTGAAGCTCTATTTTTTTTTATTGTGATAAAAACACATAATGTAAAATTCCTCAGTAGCCTTCATTTTATAGCTTAGTGTTTTTATTTAGCAAATATATATTAATCTTTTCTGTGTGATTTATTATAATTATTAAGGTAAACAACCTTATTTTACTTTTATTTATACATTATCTCTCTTTGCCCTTTATTATTTCAGTTCTCTGTAAATACAAAATACATCTGCTGTTGCAAATATTTTTCCCCCCACCTATTTAAGAACTCTAGCTTTAATTTTAAGGCACACTCAATTGTTTCTTATTCATTAATGACATCACATAAATTTTAGTTAAGCATATTTTGGAAGGTAATCAGTATATACCTTTAAAAAAAATAGGAAATTGTTATCAATTTCAAATAGTACTATTACTCTCAAAATATATCCAAATCTGACCACTCCTCAATGTCTCCACTGGTACTACCTGGTCCAAATCACTATCATCTCTCACTTAGATTTTTGCAATAACTTCTAACAGGTCTCACTGCTTCAAGTCTTTTCCACTTCAGTATATTTTCCACACAATGGCTCAAGCAATTTATTGAAACTAATGAAAATTTTATTTTAGCTGTATAGTATAGTATAGAATTTGGTTTCTTGTGTCGAATAATTGGGTTGCAGCTCTGCCATTTAGAAGCTTTTTTCTAAATTCCTCTAAGTCCCAATTTCTTTCTTCATAATATTGGTTTAAATACACATCTCGTTGGGTTCTTCAGAGTGTTAAATAAGATATTATGAAGTACTTGCTTGGTTCATAGTAAGTGGTTAATAAATGCCATAGTTATTATTTTAACGTAATTCCTACCCAACATTCATAAGTATCTTGTCTTAGTTACAATTGGGTTACAAATATAATCTATATATTTTTTCTCCTGGACAGTACATCTTAAATATTTTCCTTGCTCCTAGTCTTAAAATATTTTGAGTTCTATTGATATTGTGACATGCAGTAGAGATACTATAATTTAACTATTACTTCATTATTGTAAATTGTTTACTTTCCAATACTGTTTATTATTACATTGCAGAAAATATTTACCTGGATGTTGCATCATCTTTTTTTTTTTAATTACAATTATTTACTGAATACAAATTTATGGGTGGTAAGGCTATTGGATGGAAAAGTATTAAAATTGCATATGAATCCCATGGAATATGCTCATTGCTCTTCACAAGGATAGTATGAATTTATACTACCAAATATAAAAAAAAAAAATACATATTAGTTTCATTTGTTTTATTTAGAAAAACGATGGAAAAAATGGTAAAAGAGAAAAATGTGATTTGTATTAAGTGAATCAGAACAATATATTTCTTTTATCCATTAGATATTAGTATCAGTACTAATAAACTAGTTAGAGTAAATAATGTCTGCATTGCCTTTTTAAACAGCTATTCATTCACAATATTTTATTTCAACCAGAAAGCCTTAAGTATATAATAAGAAAAAAATAGATCTTCGGAAATTGTTATGAACTGAACTTGTCTTAAAACATTTAGAAATAGTGCTGATAGGGACCAGCTTATCTCAATCCAGATAAGATTGCATCTCTATCCTAAACCTCAACCACACTTCTGGCAGGGAGGAAGCTGAGGGGACCTGCACCAGCCTCCGGGGAACTGCAGGCCACGCTGTGGAGGCCAATGCCCATCCTACTCTGGCGGTGCAAGCCGCCTCAGGAACTATTCCATGGCTGGAGTTGGAAACCCCATTTCCCATAAATGGGAGGAAGAGATGATTGTCCACTGACTTCAGCTACTAATTAGTAAACTCGGATGGCTAAAGTATAACCCTAGGAACAGCTGAAGTTTGGACCTGTACAAATCGGAAAGAGGCCGGTAGGTGCCATTTTAACTCCACCCCTGGTATAAGGAGAAGCATAGCTGACTGCAAATCACAGTGAAGTTAGGGTCTGGCTTCTTTCCGCCAAGACTGGGTTGCAGCCCTAGCCTAGGCTCTAGCCCCACCTCCGTTGGAAGAAGCTGGGGGCACCTGCACCAGCCTATCTGGGCAACTGCAGGCGCTTTTATCCCATATGAACTGATTTGTTGAGCGCCTTCGATTCCATCTCCACCCTTCCACCACCTTAAGATAGGAGGGGGCTGGTGTTTCTTCAGCCTCTCTGGGAAATGGCAGGTGCTTTCAGCCCACACAGACTGGACAACTGGGCACCTGTGGCTCCATCCCCACCTCCCAATGGCATAAGAGGGGAGCTGTGTTTCCTCAGCCCCTCAGGGCAACTGCAGGTGCTTTTGACTTACACAAACTCAAGTATTGGGCACCTATGGCTCCACCCCCACCCCCAATAGGACAAGAAAGGGACTGTGTTTCCACAGCCTCTCTGGATAACTACACGTGCTTTTGGCCCACACAGACTGAATAGTAGGACACCTGTAGCTCCATACCTGTCCCCAAGTAGATTAAGAGGGGCACTGGGTTTCCTTGGCCTTTCCAGGCAATGGCAGGTACTTTCAGCCTGCACAAATTGGACTCTTGGGTTCTTGTGGATCCAACCCCACCCCCTAATAGGATAGGAGGGATCTGGTGTCTCCTTACCTCTCCAGACAACAGCAGGTACTGTCAGCATACTGAACTGTTAGGTGCCTGTGGATCCACCCCCACTACCCAATAGGATAGGAGGGAGCTGATGTTTCCTCAGCCTCTCTGAGCAGTGGCAGGCACTTTTGGCTTACAGGGAATGAATTGTTGGGAGTTGGTGGTTCCGCTTCCATGCCCTAAAGGGCAGAAGGGACAGTACTCCCTCAGCCTCTCAGCGCAACTGCAGGCATATTTGACCCATACAGATTAGATTGTTGGGGACTCCAGAGGGTTCATCCCCACCCTTGCTAGGGAGGGGGTGCTGGTGCTGTGTCAGTCTGTCTGGGCAACTGCGGTCATTTTGGACCCACACAGCATAGATTACTGCCTGCACCTGCAGCTCCTTCCCCACCCCAGGCAGGAGAGGGAGCAGTGAGAAGCTTCGGCAGTCTCTGCAAGCAACTATAGACAGTCTGGGCCTGCCCAACTTGGATTATTACACTCTGCTGTGGCTCTATCCCTACCCCTGGCAGAGGAGAAAGGTGGGAGAAGCTTCATCAGTTCCTGGGGCAATGCAGGCAGCTTCAGCCTCCACAGCTTACAGTACCAACTGCATCCTCGGCTCTTACTATGCAACCAGCAAGGGAGAAAAGGCAAGAAAGCCTTAAATTAAATAGAGAAACTGCACCCAGAATAAATGCATCTAGTAAGCCAGATGCCAAGACACCAATAAAAAATTACAATCCACACCAAGAACAGGAAGATATGGCCCAGTTTAAGGAACAAGATAAGCCTCCAGATGACATAAAGAGGTTGAGACAACTAATGATAGATGTTCAAACAATCTCCTTAATAAGCTCAATGAGATGGATAAAGAGATTACAGATATTAAGAAGACACTGGATGAGCACAAAGAAGAATTTGAAAGCATACATAGAAAAATAGCAGATCTTATGGAAATGAAAGTTGCAATAAATTTAATTAAAAATAAACTGGGATACTTACCTGGCAGGGGAGATACCATGATCATGAAGGTGGTTTTCCCGGGGCGAGGCTTATCCATTGCACTCCGGATGTGCTGACCCCACAATTTCCCCAAATGTGGGAAACTCGATGCCTAATTTGTGGTAGTGGGGAACTGCGTTCACGCTCTCTCCTGGAATAAAAACATATATATATATATATGTATGTATGTATGTATATACACTGGAGGCTTTTAACAGAAGATTTGAGGTGGCAGAAGAAATGATTAGTGAGCTTGAAGACATGGCCTCTAAAAGCGAACATATAAACAAACACATGAAGAAAAGAATGGGAAAAATTGAAGAGAGTCTCAGGGAACTAAATGACAGCAAGAGACATGCAAACATATGTGCTATTGGTGTCCCAGAAGGAGAAGAGAAGGGAAAAGGGGCAGAAGGAATATTTGAAGAAATAATGGGAGAAAATGTCCCAAGTCTATTGAAGGACATAGATATCTGTGTTTAAGAAGCACAAAGTACTCACATCTGAATAAATCGGAATAGACCAAATCTGAGATAATACTAATCAGAATGTCAAATGCCAAAGACAATGAGAGAATTCTGACAGCAGTAAGAGAAAAGCTATGCATAAAATATAAGGGATACCCAATAAGACTAAGTGCTGATTTCTCATCAGAAATCATGTAGGCAAGAAGGCATTGGTATGATATATTTAAGGTACTGCAAGAGCAAAGGTGCCAGCCAAAAATCTTATATCCAGCAATATTGCCTTTGAAAAATGAGGGAGAGTTTAGAATATTCACAGATAACAGAAACCGAGAGAGTTTATAACAAAGAGATCGGCTTTGCAGGAAATACTAAAAGAATTGCTATAGCCTGAAAAGAAAAGACAGGAGAGAGAGGATTGGAAGAGAGTCTAGAAATGAAGACAATATCAGTAAAAGTAATGTAACATATAAAAGAGTGGTGAAAACAAAATATGACAGATAAAATACAAAGGTCAAAATGAGTGAAATAAAAACTGACTTTACAGTAATAACATTGAATATAGATGGATTTAACTCCCCAATCAAAAGACGCAGACTGGTGCAATGGAAAGAAATATGAGCCATCTATAAGTTGTCTGCAAGATACTCATGTTAGACCCAAGGATACCAATAAATTGAAAGTGAAAGGTTGGAAAAAGATATTCCATGCATGCAGGAACCAAAAAAATCTGGAATAGCTATGCTTATATTGGATGAAGTAGACTTTAAAGGCAAACTGTTATTAGAGACAAGGAAGGATATTATATATTAATAACACGGGCAATTCACCAGGAAGAAATAACAATCATAAATGTATGTGTACCTAAGCAGGATGCCCCAAGATACATGAGATAAACACTGGCAAAACTGAAGGGAGAAATGGATATCTCTACAATAATAGTTGGAGACTTCAATACACCACTCTCAGCATTGGATAGAACATCTGGGCAGAAGATCAATAAAGTAAAAGAGATTGAATAATATGATAAGTAGACTAAATTTAATAGAAATATACAGGACATTGCACACCAAAAGAGCAAGACATACATTCTCTTCAAGTGCTCATGTAACTTTCTCCAAGATAGACCATATGTTGGGTCACAAAGCAGATTTCAATAAATTCAACAAGATCAAAATTATACAAACCACTTTTTCTGATCATAATAAAGTTGGAAATCAGCAAGAGGCAGAAAAAGGGAAAATTCACAAATATATGGAGATTAAACAATACATTCATAAACAATCAGTCAGCATTTCAAAGAAGAAATTGTGAAAGAAATAAATATCTCGAGATGAATGAAAACAAGAACACAGCATATCAGAACCTATAGGATGCCATGAAGGCATGCTGAGAGGGAACTTATAGCTGTCAATGCTTACATGAAAAAAAAGAAAGAGCTAAAATTAATGACCCATTTACACAGCTGGAGGAACTAGAAAAAGAACAACAAACTAATCCCAAAGCAAGTAGAAGGAATGAAATAACAAAGATCAGAGCAGAAATAAATGAAATTGAGAATAAAAAAAAACAATAGAGAGAATTAACAAAATCAAAAGTTGGTTCTTTGAGAGAATTAACAAAATCAACAAACCCTTAGCCTGACGGACAAAGAAAAAAAAGAGAGAAGATGCAAATAAATGAAATAAAAACAAAAGGAAATGGGGCATTACTACTGACCCCATAGCAATTAAAGAGATCATAAAAGGATACTATGAACAACTGTACGCCAACAAACTAGACAATATAGACAAAATGGAAAAATTCCCAGGAACATACAAACAACCTACACCAACTGAGAAGAAACAGAAGACCTCAACTTACCTAATCACAAGTAGAGATTGAAACACTTATCAAACATCTTCCCAAAATGAAAAGCCCAGGACCAGATCGTTTCACAGATGAGTCCTACCAAGTATTTGAAGAAGATTTAATACCAGTCATACTCAAGCTCTTCCAAAAATTTGAACAAGAAGGAATGCTACCAAACTCATTCTATGAAGCCAATATCACTCTAATACCAAAGCCAAATAAAGATATTATGAAAAAAGAAAATTACAGGCCCATTTCCCTAAAGAATATGGATGCAAAAGTCCTCAAGAAAATATTTGCTAATCAAATCCAACAACATATTAAAAGAATTGTTCATCATGATCAAGTGGGTTTTAAACCAGGCATGTAAGGGTGGTTCATCACCAGAAAATCTGTGTAATACCCATTAATAAACCAAAGAAGAAAAATCAGATGATTCTATCAATTGACACAGGAAAGGCATTTGACAAAATACCACATCCTTTCTTGATAAAAATACTCCAAAAGATAGGAATTGAAGGAAACTTTCTCAACATGATAAAGGACATATATGAAAAATCCACAGCTAAAATTGTACTCAATGGTGAAAGAATGAAAGCTTTCCCATTGAGATCAGGAACAAGACAAAGATGCCCACTGTCACCACTGTTTTTCACTATATTACTAGAAGTTCTATCTAGAGAAATCAGGCAAGAAAAAGAAATAAAAGGGATCCGAATTGGAAAGGAATTATGAAAACTTGGGTTATTTGCATATAACATGATCCTATACCTAGAAAGTCCCGAAAAACCTACAACAAAGCTGCTAGAGCTAATAAACGATTTCAGTAGAGTTTCAGGACACAAGATCAATATGCAAAGTCAGTGGTGTTTCTATACACTAGTAATGTGCAATCTGAGGAGGAAGTCAGGAAAAAAATTCCATTTATAATAGCAAATAAAAGAATGAAATATTTAGGAATAAACTTAACCAAGGATGGAAAGCACTTGTGTTCAGAAAACTGCAATGCATTGTTAAAAGAAATTTTAAAAGGACCTAAATAATTGGAAGAACATTCCATGCTCATGGATTGGAAGATTAAATTATCATTAAGATGTCAGTTCTACCTAAATTGACATACATATTCAATGCAATCCCAATAAAATTTCAACCAGCATTTTTGAAACAAATGGAAAACACAATTATCAAATTTATTTGGAAGTATAGGGGCCCTGAATAGCCAGAAACATCTTAAAAAGGAAAAGTGAAATTGAAGGAATCTCACTTCCAGACTTTAAATCATATTACTTAACTACAGTGGTAAAAACAGCATGGTATTGGCATAAAGATTGACACATAGACCAATGGAACCAAATTGATGGTTCAGAAATAGACCCTCACATCTATGGTTAAGTGATTTATATATATACTTCTTAATTTTTTAAAAGATACTTATATTATATAAATGTTACATAAAAAATGTAGGGCATTCCCATATGCCCCACTCCCTACCCTCCCACACTTTCTCACATTAATAACATCCTTCATTAGTGTGGTACATTTGTTACAATTGATGAACACAATTTGGAGCATTGCTACTGAGCATGGATTATAGTTTACATTGTAGTTTACAGTCCTGCACAATTTTGTAAATTATGACAAGATATACAGTGGCCTGTATCTGTCTTTACAATATCATTCAGGACAGTTCCCAAGTCCTGAAAATGCCCCCAAATTACACCTGTTTTTCCCTCTCCCTCCCCTAAGAACCTCCAGTGGCCACTGCCTTCACAACAGTGATATAAGTTCTTCCATTGCTAGAACCACAGTAAGTCTATAGTAGAATAACAGTAAGTCTACTCTACTCCATCATTCATTCACCAATCCTCAGGATTCTGGGATGGTGATGCACACTCTGCCTCCAACTGAGAGTGGGCTTAGATACCATGAGGCAGATGGATGGGACTATCTTGCTTGCAGTTGCAGACTCTCTCTGTTCCCTGAGAAGGGCTACTGATGCTAAATGTATGTAGAAGTTTTAATTAACTTGACTGAAAAGTGTGGAAATGTATAAAGTTGATGGTAAGGTAACACATTATAGTGAGTAGTAGCTGGTTTATACATGGGATTGTGGCTGTAAAGGGTAGTCTAGGGATGTAAATGTCATTTGAAAGAAAGCTAGAGAATAATCCAGGAACTGAAGAACACAGTAAACGCAGAGGTGGATGAGAATTGTGGTTGATGGTACAGATGCAAGAGTGTCCTTCTGTGATCTACAGCAGATGTATGTCACTGTTGCAGGGTGGTGGGAATGTGGAGAAGCATGGGAAAAATACAATTGGTGTGACCTGTAGACTATGGTTAACAGCAATACTGTAATATTCTTGCATCAATGCAAAAGATGTACTGTGCTGATAATGGGGGTTATGGAAAAAGTGTGCCAAATATACACTATGGACCATCGTTGGCGGCAATAGTCTGATGATATTAACTCATAATCGGTAACAAATATTCTACCACGGTGTGATGTGTTGGTTAAAGGGTATTATATGGGAATTCTACATATGTGCATGATTTTTTTGTAAGCTCACAACCTCTGTAATAACAATATATTTAAAAAATCATGGAGTGGATTGGGGGAAAAATACACCAAATGTAAGATATGGACTTTAGTTAGTAGTAATTTTATGACGATGCTCTTGCATAGTTTACCAAATGTTTCACAGCAATGCAAGGTGTTGGTGGAGGGGTGATGTATTGGACCCCTGTATGATGTTACAGATGTTTATTTAGTAAGTTCACAACTTTTACTATACACTTGTTGTTTATGTATGTTCATGTATGAATGATATACTTCAATAAAATTTTAAAAATTTAAGAAACATCTGCCTGTTAAATTTTGTGCACACAGAATAGTTTGCCTCTAAATGTAATTATAGCCACAAAGAAATTGAAATGTTTATTTCAGGTAAAACCTGCTGCCCCTGTTTGATCATTTGGCAAAACTGGTTCCTGTTGTGGTTCTAGAGGCAAAATGGCTTATTGACCCCACTGTTAAACATTCTTCAGAAGGGCTTACAGCTTTTGTAGTTGAATACTATAATGCTGGGAATTAAATGGTCAAAACTTAATGAAAACTAGCTATGGAGATATGATGAATTTTTTTCTTTCTTGTTTAAGATTAAATGACTTTTCCCTAATATTTTATTGAACTGAATATGTCTACATTTGTAGTAAGTCAGTTTATATATAGCAAAGCCATACTGATTATATCCTCTTCTTTTTTTTAATTTCAGTATAAAGAACGTAACTCCAAAAGTAGGAGACCCTGAAACCCGTAGAGCTATTCGCCGTGCCTTTGATGTGTGGCAGAATGTAACTCCTCTGACATTTGAAGAAGTTCCCTACAGTGAATTAGAAAATGGCAAACGTGATGTGGATATAACCATCATTTTTGCATCTGGTTTTCATGGAGACAGTTCACCCTTTGATGGAGAGGGAGGCTTTTTGGCACATGCCTATTTCCCTGGACCAGGAATTGGGGGAGATACTCATTTTGACTCAGATGAGCCATGGACATTAGGAAATCCTAATCATGATGGTAAGTGCATATTTTTTCAATGTAAATATTCCTTTTTTTATTTTTAGGATGTCCAAGTGATTTAATAATTTGCTTTTATGATTATAAAGCATTATATGAGACTTCAGAACATTTTAGGACAAGAATTTCTGTGGATATTAGAAAATATTATTTTTCATCAATTCTTTTGATTGAAGACTAGAACTTTACAGTGTGTTCTTTAAATACTCTACAGTGAATTTTGTTTCCTACAAAATGGCATTTCTTAAAAGATATCATAGTCAGTATTTCAGTCATAGGGCATGCATCAAGCAATTTCTCCTATTTTTATACACCTTACGCCAGGGTTTCCACTTGAAACTTAACCCTGATTAATTTTTGTGTATCTTTTTGTATCATTTCCTTTTATATTATCACCTTTCTAGTGTATAAATGTCTGTGCCTTCTTTCTTCTCTTATCCATTCTCTTTTACAGTCTCTTGCTTTGGTTTCCCAGCCTGATCAGACTTTATAGTTGGTTATCTTTGGATATCATACTTTTTCTCAAAAACCATTTCTTGCAACTCTATCTGGACACATATATCAATTTCCTACTTTTATAACTATCCTGATATGCAAACTTATGTAAAAATAAAAAACTCAATAACAGAAAAAATATAGTTACTTGATATCAGAGGCATGTGTTTCTTCCTAGATGATCATCTGCATTTTAATTCTATGTTTAAAAAATTCAGAATTATAGGATCTTAAAGTTACAAGAGTCCTAAGCAGCCATCTCCCCAATTTCTATCGAGACTTAATATTTTTCTTCCTTGCCATAGCATAATGTTGTTAAAAATACAAACTTGCATTGCTTTAATGACAACTAAGTAGCCAATAAAAGTCTTAATTCCTCCTTGATTAGTTAAGCCTAGTCATTAAATTAAGCTTTGTTAGTTCATTAGAGGGTTTAATTAGCTGGATTAGTATAATAGCATTTCATTTTTAGGACACTCAGGTTCAAACATATTATGCATAGAATGAATTAAGTTTAGTTAAACTTGAAATAACATCAGTTTTAAAAGAAAGAAAAAATATCAAATAACTGTCCACATTTTCCAAAAGAAAATGTTTTGTATAAAACAAGAGTTCTTTGAATTGTTATTAAGATGTATTTATGCTATAATATTAAATTATGGTTTCATTTTTAAAAACTAGTTTAGAGAGAAATAGCAAATATATTGTGAGATTTTAGTATAGCGGAATGGAGAGTCAAAACTTGGGAGTCAGAAAAACATATGGTTTAAATCCTTGCTGAGTGAGCATTACCTCAGAAAGCCTCAGTTTTGCTGTCGCTTGCATTGCAGGACTGGGGACACTGTAAGTAGAATTGTGTTCATTGGAGCCATGTCTTACCTGCTCTATACATAAGCATCTAGTGAAGTATCTAGCACATAACAGTTTGATACATGAATCATTTAAAATAATATGTGTTTATTTTACATTTATCAAAGTCATTCAGGTATTATAGTGAAGTAGTTCAGAATTCTTCAAATTGATTGTTAAATGTTATTTTAGATAATGCGCAGACTGTTTGCATTCTCAGTAATTGAGAAGAGTGGCACTTATACTGGTAGAATTTTTGCAGATAAGGGAAAAACAGCATTTGCTTCCAGTGGAAAAACTTTCTTCTAAAATTCTGAACAGAGAAAATTATATTTTTATTCCAATTGTGTATGCAGTTGTTAAGGCTACTTTTAATCTGTAACTCTGAAATTGTGGTAATTTGTTTTGTGGCCTCATAAATTTATAATAGCTTTAAAACCCTCTATGAAGGAGATGGTGCCATTCAAATTGCCTATATTTCCTCTTAAAAATTAAAGCCCTCAATGAAGAAAGCTGCGCAAATATTTTTAAGTGTTTACTTTATTAGCTGACTTTTTAAGACATCAATAGTTTTTGAAAATAGTTTTAAGAAACTTCTATAGGGCATTTTGTAAACATAGGACATGAGAATATTTGTACGGATTTGAGTGTGGTCAGTGTTATGAATGTGAATGTTTTTTATGACTTTGGAAGTTTTCCAATGAATGCATATATGGGAAAAATTTTGAAATATAACACATGATCTAAAGGTGTACAATCAAGTCAATGACCTATTGACTGAAAGTATGTATCCTCACATTTTATTGTACTACTGTGGAAATATTATACTTCTACTGTGGAAGTATAATATTCTTTGCACATAGGCATATTATTAAAATATTTAACAAAACAATTAATATTTGGCTTTTCATTTGGAGGAAAATAATGTGTCTTTACTAGTTCAATAAGAATATTTTGCCTTTTAAGTGAGCCTAAAGGAAATGACTCTACAAAATAATAGTGCTTCAGAGTTGCATAGGATTAAAGAGACATCATTTGACTATTGAAGATATGATGCCCTAAAGATTTACTGCTTAATTGAAATTCAAATTCTTAACTACCAGCAGCAGAGCAGCTAGGGTAGTTTCAGGCTGAAGTATTGATCACTTATCAAGAGAACAGCCTCTAGCTTAGCTTGTGGTACTGGTGAATATGGGAAGAATTAATGCATTTGTACATCCTCTATCCTAACTATGTGTAATGCTGTCTTTTTGTATTAGAAATACACAAAGCACAATTCTGACATCTTTATTGATAAACTATTCTAACTAGTCCTCGAATGCCCCCTGGCTTACTTACCTGAATTATTTCTTTTCTCTCATATTCACAGCTCTTGAGCAGCTAGAAAACAGAACAGCTTGATTATTTAGCAAAAATGCAAATGAAAGATCCTGTTGATAAGTACCCAGCTCATTTTCCACAGCATATTGCTCAGCTAATGAAGGCAATTTGAATTCTGTCTACCTCAAAGGAGATAACAGTGTCTTAGGTGCCAATAAACTTTCATGCATTGTTATCCACTTTCCTATCATTTTGCTGCTATTCATGATCCCTCTCAAAAATTCAAGTTTAAAACTAGTAAGTTAATTATGCAATAGTTATATTTAAATTAAGCAATATAAAAACAAACACATACACACACCCCTAATGAAAATGATGCCCTATTAAGGCAAGAATGTTTAATTTTCCTGGAGTGGATAAACAAAATAAATGCATAGTATTTCAAAATAGAAAATGTTTATCATAATTTTTTTTTGAAAAATATACATTGCCTGAATATAAGTTAGAAATTTCAACTCTAGGGAAATGTTAAGATTCATTCTGAGCATCATTGTCATATTGTTTATTTGGCTATGGTATCGAGTTTATATGACACTATCAATGTCAACACAAACTTATTACAAAGAGTCTTTCTACTTGGAAAAGTATCTACTACTGTAATAAGATTTAAAGTTGATAATCTCCAAGCAAGAAGCTTACCTATTAAATTGATATGTAAAACTTATTGCAGACAACGTCTAGAAACATGTCCTATTTTACCATATAGTTGCAACTCTATTAACAAAAAGAATGCATTGCAGTGACTCTGTATTGTCAGAAAGTTCATTGCCTGAAGTAAGGAGGTGATCAGGGAGTAGTAGAGCTGTTGTAGCAGGCTGTCAAAAAAATAAAGGGAAAGAAATTATATCAAAATTATATCTGCAACAATAAAATCCTTAAATCGATTTCATCATTAAACAGGAAATAATCAAATTCTACATCCAAGCCTCTTCTTTCCTTGAATAAATTCCTGTAAATTAAGTATCCTCACAATTTGATACTTGAGTCAGTGGGCATGATTTATGGGGACCATGGAGAGCTAGCGTTCTTAGAGACTTTCGTCATTGGTGCACTAATCCAGGAAATCCTTGCTTAAAAGTAAACCCAGGTGAGAAGAGAGGACAAGATGGCAGCAAGTCCTACAGACCAGTTAGTATTCAGCCAGGACCTATCTAAATCACCTGTTTGGGGTGCTTCAGAGAACAAAAGAATACGGTCCACAATACAGGAAGAGCAGAAGAAAGAGACTGACAATCTGTGGTGAAGATTTGTGAGTAGATCCCTCCACGCTGTGGAGGCCATTGTCCATCCCCCACTGGCACTGCAGGCCAACTGGGGAGCCACACTCCCTGGCTGGAATTGGAAGCCCCGCTTCCCAAAAGCAGGGAAGGGGGAAAGCACTGGGCGTGACTAAGGTTCTTGATTAGCAAATTTAGCTACCTAGATTCCAATTCTAAGTACAGCTAAAATTTAAACCCATCCATGTCAGAAAGAAGCTGGCAACCTCCATTATAACTCCACCTCTGCAGGAAAGGAAGCTGTTCTGATTGAAAATCACAGTGACTTTGCCATCCTCTGCCCCCCTCAGAGGGGAGGAAGGTGGGCAAAGTTGACCAGTTTTTCCAGAAGGTGGGCAGAGTTGATCAGTTTTTCCAGACGACTGTAGACAGTTTCAACTTTCCTGGCTCAGATTACCCTCTGAAGCCTCTGCTTCATCCCCATCCTTGGCAGGAGAGGAAGTTGGGTAGAGTTTGATTAGTTATTCTGGGCAACACAATTTCAAACCACTCAACTTAGAAAACAATCAGTAGACTCTGTCTCAATCCCGCATCTGGCAGGGGAGGGACTGGGGCTAATTTAGAGACACAATGCCCTCTTGGAGTGGCAAGGAACAGGTTGTCGAAGGGAGGCTCTTTCCCAAGAAAAGGTGGGGGGCAAGGCCCAGCACTAGTGTGGGCAGTTGATTAGAGAACTTAGATCTCGGAGCCTGGGTTCTGTACCATAGTTTCATCCTGGAGTGGCTGACAGCCTCCATCTAAACCAGCCCCTTGCAAAAGCTAAATCAGCTGAGACTTAAAGGCACACACTCCTTTAGGGCTGCAGGGAACAGTATGCTGAAGACCGCCATCTGCTGAGTACATCAGGAAAGCACAGATTGGAAGAGTCATAAAAGAGAAAGTGGGCAGGTGGCTTTTAGGGACTCAACCCCAGGGTCTATCAGAAATGATCCAAAACCACTTCGTGGGTCCTTTGGCCTATTTTTGCTGGGAAATCTGATCTAGGAAGGTTGTCTCTTGGCAGGGGGGGTGACCCTTGCCAAAATTAGCCCTCAGGGGAATAGCAGCTAGAGTAAACAAAAGGAGTGTTAAAATTATAGAGAGGCAAATAAAATCCAAACAGAACAGATTAACATTCCTGGAGGAGGAATAGGGGAAAGGAAGCTTTCTCCTAGGAGTGAAGTACGTGCACAAGCAGTGCAATTTCAAAAATTGTACTGTAGGGAAGCGGCTGTGGCTCAATCAGTAGGGCTCCCGTTTACCATATGAGAGGCCCTGGGTTCGGTTCCCGGGGCCTCCTGGTGAAGGCAGGCCCGCCCGCACGGCGCGGTTGGCTGACCCAGCGAGCACAAGCGGCAAGGGGGGGATAAATGAATAAATAAATAAATCTTAAAAAAAAAAAAAAAAAAAAAAAATTGTACTGTACATTCAGGGCTAGATTTGGATGAATAAGAGCTGAAAAAATCTGATTAATCACAAGCTATTATAAAGGTCCAAAGTAGATTGAACCAAGTGTCAAATTTATGGATGCTAAATAACACACTCTTAAACAATCAGTGAGTCAAAGAAGAAATTGCAAGACAAATCAGTAAGGATATCAAGACAAATGAAAACAAGAACACAACATATCAAAAACTTATGGAATACAGCAAAGGCAGTACTGAGAGGGAAATTTATAGCTCTAAGCACCTACATTTAAAAAGGTAGAAAGAACTAAAATCAAAGACCTAATTGCACATCTGGAGGAATTAGAAAAAGAACAACAAATTAATCTCAAAGCAAGCAGAAGGAAAGAAATAACACAGATTTGAGAAGAAATAAATGAAATTGGGAACAAAAAAATCAATAGGACAAATCAACAAAACCAAAAGTGGGATCAACAAAATTGACAAACCCTTAGTGATACTGACAAAGAAAAAAAGAGAGAAGATGCAAATAAATAAAATCAGAAATGAGAGGGAGAAAGTTCATACTAAGCCCACAAAAATAAAAATGATCATAAGAGGCTACTCTAAACAACTGTATGCCAGCAAACTAGACAGTGTAGATGAAATGGACAAATTCCTAGAAACACAGCAACAATCTACACTGACCCTAGAAAAAAATAGAAGTACTCGACAGACAAATTGCTAGTAAGAGACAAAACAATCATCAAAAACCTCCCAAAAATGAAAAGCCCAGTACCAGATGGCTTCACAGGCAAATTCTACCAGTCATTCAAAGATTTCATTCCAATTTTGCTCGAACTCATCCAAAAAATTGAACAAGGGGGAGCACTACCCAACTCATTCTATGAAGCCAACATCACTCCAATACCAAAGATACTACAAAAAGAAAAAATTACAGACCAATTGCTCTAATGAATAGCCTCAACAAAATACTTGCCAATTGAATCCAAAAGTATATTAAAAGAATTATACCTCATGATCAAGTGGGATTTATCCCAGGTATACAAGGATGGTCAGTTCAACACAACAAAAATCTTCAACAAAGCTACTAGAGCTACTAAGTAAGTTCAGCAAAGTGGCAAAGATAAATATCCCCAAATCAATAGTGTTTCTATATACTAGAAATGAGCAATCTGAGGAGGAAATCAGGAAAAAAAAAGTTCTATATATAATAGTGACTAAAAGAATCAAATATTTAGGAATAAACTTTACCAAGGATATAAAGACCTTTATTCAGAAAACTACAAAACATTGTGAAAAGAAACAAAAGAAGGACAGTCTGTGTCCATGGATTGGAAGACTAAATATCATTAACTTGTCAATTCTACCCGAACTGATATGCAGATTCAAGGCAATCCCAATAAATCTTCCAACAGCCTTTTTTTTTTTTTTTTTTTTTTTTTTTTCAGAAATGGAAAAGCCCATTATCAATTTTATCTGGGAGGTTAATGGGCCTCAAATAGCCAATAATATCTTAAAATGGAAGGATGAAGTTGGAGGACTCTCACCTTCTGACTTTAAACACATTACTTAGCTATAGTGGTTTTAAAAAAGCATGATAATGGCATAAATATAGACATTTTGACCAATGGAATTGAACCAAGAATTCAGATATAGATCATCTCATCTTTGGTCAAGTGATTTTCTTTTCTTTATTTTAAAAATAGCTTTAGATTACATATATCTTACATTGAGAATATAGGGGATTCCCATATACCCCAACCCCTCCCCCTTCCACACTCTTCCCCCATTAACAACATCTTTCATTACTGGGGTACATTTGTTACACTTGTTGAACACATATTGAAACATTGTTACTAAGCATGGTCTATAGTTTACATTGTGGTTTACACTTTTCACAGCACAATTTTTTAGGTTTTGACAAAATGTATAATGGCCTGTATCTGTCATTGCAATATCATGCAGAACAATTCCAATGTCCCCAAAATGCCCCATGTTATACCTATTCTTCCCTCTCCCTCCCCTCAGAACCTCTGGTCACCACTGTCTTTATATCAATGTTACAAGTTCTTACATTACTTGAGTAATAATGTCTACTTTAGTCCATAGTTGCATTCCTATCTTCTGTTTGTTCATTCCTCAATCTTGAGGATTTGGGGATGGTATTGTCCACTCTACTTCGAACTGAGAGGGGGTTTAGATCCCATTGGGCAGATGAATGGAACTGTCTTGCTTGCAGGGGGGATGTGTGGGGAGAGGTGCACCTGGGCCATGCCTCTATGGAATATGAATGTGTTCATGTGGTCACGGGGCAGTGTCTTGGTGCAAAAGCAAGAAAGAGGACCCCTATTTCACACCTTATACAAAAGTTAACTCAGAATGGATCAAAGGCCTAAATATAAAAGTTAGAACCATAAAATTCCTAGAAGAAATATCTTCAAGATCTTGTGGTAGTTGATGGTTTCTTAAACTTTACACCCAAAGCATGAGCAATGAAAGAAAAAATAGATAAATGGGACCTATGCAATATTAAATACTTTTCAGGTTCAAATGACCTTGTCAAGAAGGTGAAAGGCAGCCTACTCCATGGGAGAAAATATTTGGAAACCACATATCTGATAAGGGTTTGATTTCTGTGATGTATAAAGGGATCATATAACTAAACTATAAAAAGACATGCATCCCAATTTTAAAATGGGCAAAATACTTGATTAGACATTTTTCCAAAGAGGAAATAAAAATGACCAAAATGCACATGAAAAAATGTTCAACATCACTATTAGGGAAATGCATGTCAAAACTACAATGAAATATCATTTCTTACCTTATAAAGTGGCCCTTATTGAAAAAAAAAAAAAAAAAACAGAACAGAAAACTACCAGTGCTGGAGAGGATGTGGAGCACTAGGAACACTCCTGCACTATTGGTGGGAATGTAGAATGGTGCAGCCTCTGTGGAAGACAGTTTGGCAGTTTTTCAGGAAGCTAAATATAGAACTACCGTATGATCCAGCAATTTCACTACTAGGAATATATTCAAAAGAGCTGAAAGCAGGGAGACACACTGAAAATTTGCATACCGATGTTCATTGCAGTATCATTCACAATTGCCAAAAGATGGAAATGGCCCAAGTGTTCATCAACTGATGAATAGATAAACAAAATGTGATATATATATACAATGGAATACTATTCAGCTCTAAGAAAATGAACTTGGGATGCATTTGACAACATGGATTAACCTTGAGGACATTTTGTTTAGTGAAATAAGCCAGACACAAAAGGACAAATATTATAAAGGTCTGACTCATATGAACTAAATATAGTAAGTAAACTTATGGAGTTAAAATCTAAAGTATAGGTTCCTAGGAGATAGGATGAGGGTTGATGCTTAATGTCTGTATAATTTTTAATAAAGTTGATTGTAAATGTTTGGAAATGGAGGAAGATGATGGTAATGGGAATAATTAACACTGTTGATTTAATAGATGTGATTATGGCTGAAATGTGTAGTCTAGGGTTATAAATGTCAATAGAATGAAATTTAGAGGGTTAACTTGGGACTGTATAACCTAGTGAACTCAGTAGTGAATGAGGAATGTGGTTAATTGTACTAATACAAAAATTTTCTTCCATGAACTATAACAAATGTATGTCACTATTACAGGTGTTAATAATATGGTGATATATGGGGGAAATACAACTAATGTAACTTATGGACTATTGTTAACAGTAATACCGTAATATTTTTTCATCAATTACAACAAAATTACTGTATCAGTGCTGCGTGTCAATGATAGATAGGTATAAGAGGTATGAGAGTTTTCTTTCTGGAGTAGTGAGAATATTCTAAAATTGACTGTATTGATGATAGTACAACACTGTGATTAGAATTAGAGCTATTAAGTGTACACTTTGGATAGATTGTACAAAACATGGGACTGTATAACACAGTGAACCTGTGGTGGATGATAGACTGTGATTAGCAATACAAATATATGAACATACTTTCCTGAAGTATAACAAATATATAATACTATTACATGATGTTAATAACAGAGTGGTATGGGAGAAATACACCTAATGTAAGCTACAGATTATAGTTAGTAGTGATATGTTAATACTCTTTCATCACTGGTAACAAAAGTACCACAGTAATGCAAAGTGTCAACAATAGGGGATTATATGAGAAAGTTGTATTTTTTGTATGACTTTTCTGTAAATCTACACTTTTTCTAAATTAAAAAAAAAAAAAAGGAAAACCTAGCTTAGCTAGTCTTCAGCCATCTCCCAATCTTTTCTCATCCTTGGGCAGTTGTCACTGCCATATAATATTTCTCAGAGACCTACTGGTTTTGGACTTAGATCACTTGAAGGGTTAGATGCCAGCCAGATATTTGCCAAGAGGCCTAGTCATCAGCGCCACAGTTTGTGGGGATATTCAATATATCTTCAGCGTTTTGAAGATAAGGGAAAGACTTCAAATGAAGGGAAGTTCAGGGACCTTCCCTATTCTCAAAACAAGAGTACTCATTGAGATTCTCAGTTCCAAAAATATTCTCTCCCACCCAGTTCTTGCCTTACCATGTTTTACTGCATCTTGGAGGCTCTTTCAAAGCAATTTGGCTTTCAAAACTACGATACAGGTTTATTTTTTTTGTTCATTTGCTTTTAAAACCATGACTTCTTTTCCTTGTTCCTAGACTAAAGTTCATTTCACTGAGCTTATTTGATTTCACTAGCCTGGTGACCTAACGTTTAAATATCTTGACCTTTTCTAAACTTTCAATCACATAGCTTCATATCTTTACCAAACAAATCTTTTCTTGCTTATTTATTTTTAGATCCTCCTGTTTAATTAAAGAAGAGCAGATAAATTGATATAGTCACACTCACAATATTATTGATTTATATCTGTTAATAAAGTATATAGGTGGATTATGAGCATTAAAATATAAATAATATAGAGCCTCTCCTGCTCTCAGTCAGTCAGGGACCCAGAATGATGGAAGGTTGGCCATCATGGACACTTGACTTCCACAGTTGCCTCAGGCATCACCAGCCAGACAGCAGCTAGGAGAAAGGAGAGAACTTAGCTCATGGAAGGTTTATCTATGCCAAATGTATAAATGTGGAAGGTTTATATAATCCAGATCTGTGTTATATACCACTCAAGTAACATGACAGCAGCACAATTAGAACTCAATCCCTTGACCACACTTAGTCACAAGGAAGGCTGGGGAAAAGCAGTGGATTTATGAGCAGCAGGTCAGTGTTTGTCACACCAATATGTTGGGAGGTAAAACAGAATACTATCTCAACGTTAGATACATCTGAATCTGTGGTAAGTTGCTTAAGCGTGATTTGCCTCAATACAGATTTTACCCTATTGATTATTACTTAGCTTCAGTTATTCCTCTCTTTCAATAGTCTGTGTAAGAATTTTCTTTCTCACTCATCTTCATATAGGTTCTTTGTTCTTAAATCTAGATGTCATCAATAATACAAAATGAGATGAAAATTTCAAATGTAGCCATTTGTTTATCAACACAGACAATGGATGTATTTAAGTTTTTTTTTTTAATTCAATTGGTTTGAATTAATAATTTGATAGATTTTATTGCCTAAAATACCAAGGCCTATAGAAAGTCTTAATTTTGTGTCCTCTGTTATTATTTCTTGTTTTGTTTCTTGTTTGGTTTTGTGTTTGTGGATGTACAGAATTACAACCAAAGCATTGTAAAACCTGGCATGCCACTGTTTTAGTGATTTCTTTGCAGTTTAAACACACAAAAAACTATCTGCTAATTGTTCTCACATTTCATTTTTAACTCTCAGTTGTAATCAAATGTTGCACAATTCCCCTCCTCCCCAATCAGTTGATTATACCTCAGGGAAGCAGCAGAAATAGTTATTGTTGCAACCTACAGTGGAGATTGTACTTTTGCCATTTGATTTAATGCATCAAAGGATAAGACAGTGAGTTTAGGAGAAGGTTCTGCCTCTGTTAGGCAAGCTATAGTAGATACATATGTCCTGAACGATGGAAATTGACCTGAGCCTACTCTCCAGGTTTCAATTTAGAGGGCTCTTTTGACCAGCTTTCAAGAGAAAAGTATGAAATACAAGAGTTAATTTAAAAACCCTCTCTGCTGGTTATCATCAGTCTCATTCAAATATGTGTAAAGAAAAAGCAATAAAAAATAATATTACTAGCCAAATTTAGTTGAGCATTTAGAATGTCCCAGGCACTATTCTAAATTAGTTTTATGTACTTTCCTCATTTATTCCTCACAACAATCTTATAAATAGATACAGTAATTAATTCCATATTGCAAGACATATTGAGGTACAGGGAATGGAGGAACTTGCCCAAGGTTACCTAGTTAGTAACAATAAAATGATACTACAAAAAGGATACTAAAGTTCCAGTGAAGGGGAAATCAGGAGAAAAGCCTACTACTGAAAATATTTTATCAAGTTAACCATAAAAACAACATTGGAAACAACTGAGATATCCAATAAAGATTTTCTATGGAACAGGAAAAAGTTTACCCATTATTATTATTGCAAAAATAGAATTAGTCATGTGGAAGAAAAATTTGATAAGTCTTACCATAAAAGCATGAAGGGATTAAACTTATGTGAAAGCTAAGGCTAGATATAAAAGACTGAATAGATAGATTGCGTTTAGGCATTGTAAATTTTCCCAAAGGAGGGAAGCGTGGAAAAATTATATCAAAAGAAATAAGCAAAGGCATAATAGCAAAAATGCTCTGTTCTAAAACAAGACAGTAGTATGCAGTTCAGAGGAGTCATTGCATTCACTGCATAATTAATAAAATCAGAACTACAAATGAACACATCCCACAAGTAAAGACGATCTTATAAACCACTTGTCAGAAAAAAATACAAGTTCTTCCCAACTAAAATTAATTTAAAATTAACATTTAAGAACTAAAAATTAAAGCCAATCCTTAATTTCACTTTTGCTATGCAAATCGATACAGAAGACAGTGGAGGAAAATATACATTATATTTGTAATATTCTAATGGCTTATTTGCTATTTTCAGTATTAAATTGTTTTTTCTGGTTTCAAAATATTCCTATATGAATGATATTTTCTTGAGAAACCATATGTGTCCTGATTAATATTTTCTGGTGATTTGGTAATAACATAATATAAAGATAAAAGCAAATTTTTGAGTAAACATTTATTATATATATAAAATATGACATGACAGTAGTATCTGATATAATTGTGTTTTCATGAACCCTTCCTTCACCAAACATTTCTTGAGCATACCACTATCAGTGATATGATAGAAATCTGTGTTTCATAGAGTAGTGACACAAGGGAAAGACTAGGCATTATGTAAAATCCCAAGGAAAAATAATAAGATCTATACTGTCTTATGAAAAACAGAATTTTAAAGTCTAGGATAGGGATGTAATACAATTATTTGTGTAATATTGACTACGAGTTGTACCATAATGGAGATTTTTAAAGAACACTCTTTAAATTCCTACTGGAAGACTTGATTTTCTGAAAATTCCTTCTACTACTGAATAACTAGATAATAGATATAGTGTAATGCTTTTTGAATATTTTGGAATCACATTTAATAGGTCATGAAAACAATGAGCTGAAACTAGAGTGGTGAGCACCTATAAAAATCTGTGTCCCGGTTTAGTTCAGGGACAAGGTGAGGAAGTTGAATCTGAAACTCCTGGGTTAAAATACTGGATTTGGGATGTGGAAAAAATGGTCCCATATTTGTAGTAAATACCCTCCCGCCCTCCGGCCCTCTACAGCTACCAATATAAATAAATACATATACCCTCTAGAGGAAAATATAATGGATTTATGATCCCAGACTTTTCACAGATCATCATCATAAAAATAAAAATTTACAATAAAAATTCCCTAACCACAGAAGGAAGCAGGACATCAGCCTCATGAATGAGTCAACTACAAATGAGATTAAAATCCAAGGCTTTCAGAGATTATACTTAAGAACTGAGGAATATAAGATATTAAGGTAAGATATCTTTAAAAAGAAAAGATGGAATCATGGGAATGAAAAGGGCTGAGAAGAGCTGAGAAATAGAGCCTTAAATATGTACTAGTAAGAATAAGATATCATAATAATTTGTGGTTTAAATAGCAAGCCAGTATTCACTGAAGAAATAATTAGTGAACAGAAGACAGAACTAAATAAATTCACAAATTGTAATAAACAGAGTAAATAATGTAAATTATGAAAGAGAAGTTTAGAAATAAGGAAAATAGAACAAAAGATTTGGTATATATAAAATTGGAGTTCCAAAATGAGAGAACTGAGGAAATGGGATAGGAGTGATTTCAAAGGTATACTAGTTGATAATTATCTAGAAATAATGAATCCACAGATAGAGGAAACCCAATATTCGAAGCAGCACATTAAAACAAAAGAAAACACATTAGACATATTTTAAAGTAAGGACAGAAGACAGAGAAGATTTTCAAAACAGGGAGATGGAAAATGCACTTCACCTACAATTAGAAAGGTAATTTCCCTAAAACAGCAGGGAGTTCAGAAGACAATGGATTCATATCTCCAAATGCTAATGCAAATAACTCATAACCTAGAATTACCCAGAAAAACTAACTTTCAAGAGTTCAGATGAAATGGGAAAAAAATCATGAATAAAAAATGAGATTTACCATTCATTTAACAACCTTAAAGGACTTTCTAGGACATATAATACAGTAAGAAACAAAAGAATCCTAGAAGTATCATCTTAGATAAAAAGAATAATTTGGTTCAAAGAGAATATATATTGCATATATAAAACAATAATAATAATGTATAATCTATGCAGTTAAAAAGAGACAGAAGCAGCCTATTGAACAATAATAGCGTGTAAACCAGAGGAGGGATCAGAATTAAAGTATTCTAAGATGTTTGTATTGCTTAAGAGTAGGATTAAGGAACTAACTTTATACTTTATTAATTGAGCATAGTAAATTTTTAAGTTACCAATAAAAAGAGTATAAGTTCCAAACAAGTAGAAGGGAAAACAGTAGAAGAAAAATAAATAAATTTAAAAGTACAATAAACTCCACAATTTTTAAAAATCAAGAATAGAGAAATAGTGGCCTAAAGAAGAATGAATAAAAAGATCGGAGTATAATATAATAATAATTTTTAAATTACAATCATATCAGTAACCACAATGAACGTAAATGGATTAAATTTGCCAGTTAAAAAGCAAAGTTGTTGGAGTAAATAAAAATAATATCCCACTGTCTATAGTTTATTATATACTCCAACAACTTATAAAGCAAGTGTCAGTGAGGATGTAAATTACAAAGAACACTTACACAGGGTGAGAAAGAGTGTAAATTGTCCCATCCATTGGAAAAGAAATTGGCAAAACATAGTAAGATTGAACATTTACTTGTGTGATCATCCATCCATTCCATATCCAGATTTATTGATAGTCTAAAGAAATTCTTGCCCTTAGCACCTGCAGACATGCACAAGAATATTTTCATATCAGCACTGTTTATAATAGCAACAACAAAAAAGGAATGTTCTAAATGTCTATTTGTTAGGAGGATGAATGTATAATTCTTGTTTACTGATTTACAAAATGGAATATTACATGGCAGGGAAATATAGTTACTACTGCCACAAGCAACAATGTAGATGATTCCTAGAAAAAATAATGAGTGAATGAGGCAAATTTCAGAGACTTTATATAAGGATACAGGCATATAAGTGTATTTTTTAAGCAAGAGGATTTGTAATAGATTTTAGGATAGTGATTTCCTCTGAGGGAGGCCAAGGAGTGGGATATGGACAGAATATACAGAAAGATGTAAAGGAGTTTGTAATATTCTATTTTCAAGTTGGGTTAATGGATTTTCAGTTTAATGTTTTTATTATGCTTCATAATTTACATATCTTAGCTATATAGTTCTACATCTTGCAAATTGTAGAGAACCCAAAATACTATTTAATTGAATTTTACCAATCACCTTGAAGTTTTCATGCAAAAAAAAAAGCATTTGCTTTTAGAATTAAAGGAAAAGTATAATTTTGGCAGAGAAAGATGGGAAGATGAGGATATTAATGCAAAGGAACTATTTGGGAAAATTATAAAGTATAAAATGATTGTAGGATATTTAAGAGCATCCTTGGCCTCTATTTATAGATGCCAGTATCATCCCCTGTTATAACAACTGAAAATGTCTCCTGTCTTTGCCCACTGTCCCTGGAAGGCAAAATTGCTCCTGGTTGGGAACCACTTGTCTAGAAGATGGGGTAGTTAGGAATGATCATATTAGTAGCTAAAACTAAGCAGGTTGATTCTATCCAAATTATTGAAATTATTTAGTACGTGCTAACGAGGTTGCATTTCTCTATTGGCTCCTTGGAATCCCTGAGCTCTTTTGAACAAGGGAATAAAAGGAGCACACCTATATGCTCACACCTATATGACTTGCCTATAAGGAACATCCCTCTCTTATCGTGGTACCAAGTTGGTAGTTATAAGTTTTAGGTTTTTTCCCCCAGTGTTGTACTACATTTTTTTCTGCTACATCACAGGTATTTTATTGATAAGCTGGGAGAGGTCAGTATTTAGCTTAATCTTTATTAATAATATTTTAATTGTGATGACTTTTCAAATAGTACATTCTTTTGTCTTTTTAGATTTGTTTTTTCTTCCATGATGTAATATGTTGAATACATTTCTTAATTTTTCAAATATAGAATCTGGTTTAGCAGACACTATTTTATCCATTTTCTTTTTTTAAATTTTTGATGTGAAATAATTGGTTTTCTGAGTAATCGTAGGCAGCAGTTCTTTTTAATCAAAATATTATGAAATGCTTTCAGTAAGTTTATTAAGACTTCTGAGAAATATATAAAAATATTATAAAGAACTTAGTTATATATTCAGTAACTTACAAAAATTAATTCAGTAGAATTGTATTCATAGCAACAGTGGTTTTCACATTAATTTTATAATCCCAGTTTCCATAATTGAATAAATTACAATTTGAGTTTAACTAAGGCATTAGAGGCAATTGTGGTGCTTTTAAAATATGGCGGCAAATGTCCCTTTGAAACATGGAATCTAATTCCTCTCTCAATGAATGTAGGTCATGCTTAGTGACTTCCTTCTAATAAATAGAATAGAACTGCAATCTCAGTAGAATCTTCAAGGCAGTACTCTATAGCCAAACTTCCTTCATTTCCTGACCCCCAAAATCTATGAGAGATAACTGATCATTGTAGTTTAAAGCCACTAAGTTTTAGGGAGATCAGTGATGAAACATAAGGTAACTAACAGCTGTGTACAAAAGCAAAGAATGGTATTTAGGAAATTACCTAGAAAATTCAGAACAAAAAAAATGTAGCAATAATTTTTAGCTAAAAATATATAGGAAAAGTTGCAAAAATGTATTAAAATCACTGGTTGAAATATGGATGGTCTTTCTGTTACTGAAATATGGATGGTCTTTCCATTACTTTCTCTCACTGATAAGTTGTTAAATAATGGAACACTATTAATTTTTATTCCTCTAATTATATCAGGAATTAGAGGATAGAAAAACGAACCATATTCCCTGTTTTCCCATAATTTTAGGAAAGAAATCAATAAATATTTGAACAAAGAATAGAAATGCTACTTAATTATACATCAATGCATTATTTTTCTAAAAGATTTTTACCAAAGTCTAAATAGAATGACCTAAGGGAAAGATGTAGCATACATAGAAATAGCCACCTGACTGACAAGGTAATATTTAATAATGGGATACTTCAAGAATAAGTACTAATACCTATGATTTCACACATTACTTGAAGAAGAGAATGCATTGAGAAACACCTGAATTTTTAAGCATTCTAATCTAACTGAAGAAGAAATATGAAGAGATAAATGTGAAAAAGCCATAAAGTAACTCACAGAGATATGCTTGGGCATCAAATTGGAAGATGAGTTTATTGTGAGACTATGTAGGAATTTATCTACAGAAAAATAATTTAAACGATACATACAAAATGTCAGAGCCTGAACAATCAACTTAACTGAAGATCTTATTATTTGGTTCCCAAAATAGCTTAGAGATAATTTAGAAAAAAATGTTTATGTCCTAACCAAGTATATGTCTGGAATTTAAATTACAAGAAACAGTTAAAAATGTCTTTCATCCTCACAAGCAAAGGAAAACAGTGGTTAAGAGTATCTTAAAAACTTATATATCTTGGCTAAGATAGCACAGCTCACAGCAGACCAGTGTTCCCTTTGAGATGAAGATGTCAGATAAAATAACGTGTGTATATATATGTGTGTGTTTAAAGACATGAGAGTACTGTGCTGTCAGGAGAGCCAGGACTTGGAAGTGGGAAGATCCTTTTGAAAAAGGAACCAAAGAAAAATTTGAGCCTACGTTATAGGTGATTTTGAGACATTTGCCAGTTTTGATTGAGGCTTCAAGTAGAAGGTTGCTTCTATGTTCCAGAGAAGCCAGCAGAACTCTTTGGAATCTTCTTGGGATGGAGAGACAACAAATTGGAGTTTGAGGCCATAAGGAAGCCAGGATTCAGGGGCTAAGATCCCTGAGAGTAGGGAAGTACCAAGAAGTTAGCCCCAACCCCTATCATTTTTCCCTGCCAAGTTTTAACATACTCATAAAAAGGATAGGATGAAAGACTAAGAGCCAAGCACAAATCCACTGAAACACAGAGGTTTTAGTTGGTTCACGGTGCTGAGGATATAAAAATTGGAATATAAGACCTGTCAAAGAGGATGAACTCTAATAAAAACCACAGGCTTATGGTTGGGACATCTGGAGAGCTACTCTCTAGGAGTAGGGTCTTAAAGAGAATGTAACCCAGACTTCACTCAGCTTGGTTTCTCACAAGATTAAAGTGATCTACCCCCATTTTAGGTACTTATCAGAGGACAGGATGAATATGCTGTGGAGGAAAGTAAAATCATCTAGAGTCTCCAGACATTTCATATACAATTCCTGACATTCAGTAAAAATAATTAGAATGTATTCCAAAAAAAGTGGACCTAGAGGAAAACATCAGTAGACACATGGGCATGAATACATGCACACACACACAAAATCTAGATAGTGGAATTAATATTCATATTTAAAAATAACAGTGATGAAGTTCAAATAATTGATAAGAAGATGAATAATTTCAACAGAGAAATGGAATCTATTACAAAGAATCAAATGGAAGAATGGCCAAAGTAGAAAAGAGGATGTGTGAATTGAAAGAGCAGTAGAAAATATTCAGCTGAGGCACAGAGAAATCAAGAATAAAAAGTAGAGAAAATAAAAGAGAAATGCAAGCAGAACACAGTGAAAAACATCTAATATATATGAAATTAAGATACCAGAAAGGGAGGAGATAATATGAATAAAAGCAATATTTGAAGATATAATGGCAGAGAATTTTCCAAAGTAGATGAAAGACATGAAACCACAGATGCAAGTAGTGTTTTGAACCCCAAGGAGATTAAATACAAAGATTACTCAAGGATACATGTTGAAATCTAAAGAGAAAATCTCAAAGTCAATCTAGGGTGAAAAAAATAAGGCACAGTTCATTCAAGGGAGTAACAGTAGTACTTCCATCTGACTTCTCAACATTAACATTGAAAGTCAGAAGGAAATGGAGAGACATCTTTAACACATTAAAAAAATAATAACAACTGCCAAACAAAACTCTGTTCCAGCAAAACTCTCTTTCATAAATAAATGAAAAACAAATCTCAAGACAAAAAACAAGATAACGTGCAGACCCACACTAGACTGAATTCTAAAGGGAGTACTCAGGCAGATTGATATTCTATGATCCAAGAATAGTCAAGGCAATCAGGCTAAAGGAAAAAGTCCATTGGAGGATGTCTTAGTTTGGCCAAGATTGCCATGACAAAGCACCACAAATTAGTTGACTTTTTAAAAAAAGGAATTAATTGTCTCACTGTTCTGGAGGCTAAAAGACCAAAATCAAAGTGTTGGCAGGGCCATGCTTCCATGGAAGTCTGCAGGGTTTTGGCAGTTACCTTCTGGTAATCCATAGTTCAGTTTCTGCCTCTGTCACTTTCCATCAGTCTCTATATCAGTCATCTGTCTCTGTACAGATTTCCTCTCCTTATAAGGGTTTTGGTCATCCTCATCTTAACTAATAGCATCTTTAAAGATTTTATTCACAAATGAGGTCACACTTACAGGACTAGAGATTAGGACTTGAACATATCTTTTGGGGGGACATGATCCAATCATAACAGAAGAGTTCTATTAACCTGATATCAATACTTTTAGTAAAACTACCATAACCACAAGTGATATATTGACATAATAATGGACAAGGGGACTAAAGAAATGGAAAAGAGAATTAAGAAACAGAACTATACATATTTAGTCCTTTGTTTAGTTAAAATCATTATACGTCAGTATAGTGGGGAAAAATATGGACTTTTGATAAAGAATACTAGATCAGTTGGAACTAGAGAAAAGATGAATGATGCCCCTACCTCACTCCAAATATTTTAATATGAAGTTTAAAACAATCAAGCTTCTGAAATGTGACGTAGGAAAACATATTCACAACGTTATATAGGAAATTATTTGTAAGCAGGACAATCAAATAATATTAACTATGAATCAGACTTTATTATGATTAATAATATTTGTTCGTTAAAAGAATACATCACGATGAAGAGTATGAAAAACAAGTCTTTGATTTAGAGTAGATATTTTTAATACCTATATATTGCAAAGGAATCATATATTGTCAAAAAACAATTCTTCATAGATTTTTTGCATTTCTGTGTATTTTGCAGGTGAGGCACTAACTACTCTTTGTTCTGGACTATCTTTTCAAAATGTCTGTATAGCATACATCCTTGAAAGATACAGATGATGTCTCCCTCTAGAACAAAGAGCAGGCATGCTTACTGCCCATTGTAAAAGATTTGGGTTCCTCACAGTTTCCTTCTCTTCCACCCACCCTCCTCTAAATGCTGACCCATGGATTTCATTTTGTTTTATTCTGGGTTATTTTCCTATACTCTTTCTCTGCTTTCTTATTCACAGTCATGGCCTAAACCACCTATATCATGAAGATTGTTGAAGTTATCATTATTTTTCTTCTGAGCAAACCCAAATATCACAACCCCATAGTAATCTCAAACTGATATTTTTAAAAATGAACTTTCACATACCCAAACCTTTGTTCAAGTATCAACATTTACCTAATTTTCCAAACCAGAACCTTGAACCTAGCATCACCTTGTTTTTTATTGTTGTTTTTGGTGGTGGTTTATTTGGGGGGGGGGGCGGTGACAGTTTGAAATTATTTTATGAATCCCAAAAAGAGAAAGATTACATTTGTAAACTGATCTATTCCTGAGTGTGATACACTTTGCTTGCATTAATTTCAGCTGAGATACCTTTGGTTAGATTACCTGTTAATATTAGGGCTTTTTTGATTCGACCACGTCAGTGAGGTGTGAGTCAGGTTGAGTCCTGCCCCTTTGGTGGCTCTGATATAAACCAACACTCACACAGACAGATACAAAAGGGCACATGGGAAGAGAGAGCGCTGTCATTTTTTTTTTATCTTGCCATGTGAAAGGACGGCTCAAACAGCTAAAGCCCCAGGGAGAGATGAACCATTTTGCTGATAGCTTACAGCTGAGATTGTGAAGAGATTGATTTAGGAGGGCCGCAAAGAAACAAACCCCATGCCAGGAGAGAGAGGACTTCACGTAAGCACAAAACCTCACGAGGCTGGGCCCACAGAGCCTCAAGAGGAAGAGGAAGCCCAGAGGGGAAGGCAGAGACCAGCCAGAGATTGGTGACCATCTTGCTTCAACATGTGGTGACTGACTTTGGTGAGAAATCAACCTTGAGTTGGACTCTTTAGGGCCTTGTAACTGTAAGCTTTTACCCCAAATAAATGCCCTTTATAAAAGCAAACAGATTTCTGGTACTTTGCTTTAGCACCCCTTTAGTAGACTAATACAGTGGAGTGATAAGGTGCTTTGTCTTTTTTCTTTCTCTTTATCTCAGTTACTCTCCACATTAGCTTGGTCTCATTGACTCTACTTTTTATATCCCTCTAAATCTCTTCAGAAGTTGTACAGCCCTTGCCATCCATGCTGCCTTTGCCTTGATTCAGCCCCTCATTATTTCTCATATAGACATTTTTTTTTTTTTAAGATTTATTTATTTACTTTATCCATTTTAACACCCCCCCTTCCCCATTTGCTGTTTTTTTGTGTCCATTCGCTGGGCAATTCTCTGTGTCTGTTTCCTGCCATCTCTTCTCATCCTCCTCCTCCAGTCTTCACCAGGATTCGATCCTGGAGACCTCCAATGTAGAAGAGAGGTGTTTTGCTACCTGCGCCACCTCGGTTCCTGGCTTTCAGAGCTTTCAAAGCATCTCGTCTTGTCTCTCCCCTGTTACGTCATCATCTTGCTGCATGGCTTCCGGGACCTGGCGGCTCACCAGCACACAGAGCCTGGCAGCCCATGCGCCTTCTATATATATATATTTTTTATTTTACCGGGAGGTCCTGGGGATCGAACCCGGGTCCCTCCATATGGCAGACGGACGCCCAACCATTTGAGCCACATCTGCCCCCCCCCATATAGACATTTTTGATAGAACAGAACTAGTCCCCCTACCTGCAGTTCCAAACCCCAAGACTGAATTCCACAATAAAATCATACAGAACTGTGCTTTTCCTCATCTGAGTCTTAAGTAGCCTATACATACTTCTATAATAGCACCTGCAACACTTGTAAAACTCCCTTGCACTTTTTTACACATCTACCTGACACTTGTAGACTGAGACTGGGGCCTTAGCTTATTGATCTCTGAAGCGAGTGTGCCTGCAACATTTCAGATGCTAAATGTATAGATATTGAACTGATTAATATCTCTGTGATTTTAGTTGGATGTATTTTTCTGTTTATCTATCAGTCTGCCCTATCAGAGTAAGCTCATTGAGAGTCAGGTCTATGTGCTTAATCTGACACTCAATAATGTTTGCTTAATGAATAAATGCATGTATTGAAATTAAGGTTGGCTGAAATAAACTTTGATTAGGGACTTGTAAGGGACTAAAAGATCAATAAAAGAGCTTTAAAATAATTCAAAGGAAGAGAATTGTGTAAAGAAACCAGTGGAATGATTGTAAGATAAATGGTGCATTCATTATGGAAAAATGGAAATATTATTCCTTATCTTTTTTTATGATAGAGAAGCTTTTTCGGTAAAATTCTTCTCGTTTTCCAGAAATGAACAGATTGGAGGATAACAAATCAAACAGCTGTTAAACTTACAATGTCTTAGGTCAAGTCTCATAAAGCCTACATATGTCAGTGGCATCAGGTCCAGATATTTTATAGGGTGGGACAGAAATGAAAGCTTAGCAGGTGACATTTCTAGTGAGTCAGAGAACATTTATATTAAATAAGCTGTGAGGGAAACAGCAGTATTATTTCTAAAAAGGGTAACATGGCTAATTAATTGCATCGTGTTCAGAGGATACTTAAGAAAGTAGAGGAGATGTGTATATTAGAATTATTTTAGACTTTCAAAAATATTTGACAAGGTATAATGCAAAACACCATAAAACACTTGGTACTATCAAATTAAGAGAGTAGGTGGATCTGTTATATCATGAAGAGGTACCAGCTTAGAAACAGAAAAACGACAGGTGGGGTACTTCTCTGGGCAAAAAATAGCCTTTCTCAGCAAGATCTGTTCTAGATACATGACTTAGAGGAATTTGAGTATCTTTAAGTTTGATAATAAGAAAATAACCTCCTGGATATTGAATATCCAAGAATAGGGGAATAAAGTCCAATTCCATTTATTTGTGTAAGTGTAAAGATGCTTTTGGTAATCTAAGAGCTATGTGTCTTTATAGTTTAGTAACCCACAAGGAACTCAGGAATTTTGAGAGCCATTGAATATGGTTGGTATTATTTTTGTTAGAATTAAAGGGTATTGTTGGAGTTTTCCAATTAGTTGAAGTTGAAACAAATATAATTTAAAATTATATATTTATATGTACATTTTTCATTTTGTTTCTGTACAGCAATGTCTTGCTTTTTTAGGCTTTTGATGCATTTTGAGGCTCTTAGTTTTTGTTTCCTTATTTTTACATTTTCCTTTCTATACAACAGAAATTTGTGCTTAATGCTCTGCATTCTGAATACGAATACAATCTACTTTTTTCCTTTTATTTTTTATATAGTTGACTTGAAGATGATCTCACAAAATGTAGGTCAGCAGGATACAAAATGACAAAAGTGAATATATTTAACATGTTAGATGATAATATAAGTATTATCATGATACCTATGATGAGTACAAAACATAATGAGATTTATGATATTAACTTTGGTAATAATATGTCACATTGTTCATTCAAGTTCCAAGTGTTGCACTTAATTCTGCATCTTTTTAAGTTCAAATTATCTTTGTCCAATAATTTTGCTACTGAACCCTGAGTCATTAATTTGAAAAAACATCTGCATAAACTCTTTACTAAAGATATAGAGGGAAGATCCTAGATTGTTCATTGATATACATGGAAAATGTGAAATGGTAAGTCAACAAATATCATATTGCATTTGGAAAAGTTTAGTTTAACCAGCACTATCTCTTTTTAACCACTTAGTACCTGACTCTCCAACTTCTGTTGAAGAAAGGTTACTGAGGAGGACTTCTTGTGTAAGGCAAAGATTAAAAAAGAGTTTCCTATATTTTTGCCCCATTTTTGGAGAAGAATGTTTCAGAGCAAGATTATATTTTCTCTGTAATTTTAATCTAAGATTCATATTGAAGAGTGGCAGACTTTGAAGTTTATAAATTTCTTTTATAACCCATTTATTAAAGTTAGTTGCAGGAATATTTAAATAATATTCTTATTCCATCTATACTTGAGGAACATGCTTTTTCAAAACAGTGTGTGGAATAAAATTCATCACCATTTAGACATTTACCATTATTACTATAGAAGATAAAGAAAGCAAAAAGTTGAAGGGGAAAAAAGTGCTAACTCTGGAGACAAATATACCCAGGTTAATATTAAATGATGATACTGTTGCTGTTCAAAATCATTCCAAGTTCATATGAATTTACAATGTGTGACCATATTCAAGGTATAGCTAAAATTATTTAAAATGTTATATAGTATGGTACTTAGTTGAATGACATTATGATGAATAATGTTTTTAATTCCACTATTTACCAAGACTTTGATAAACATTAATAGAGAAAACTAGTTGAAACAAAACTGGTTGAAACATGGTCTCTTTTTTCATATATCTTTCATATTTAGAAAGGAAGAAATCATGCTAAATTTTTAGGCAAAAATATAAGATGAATATAATTCTAAGTTGAAATAAATAAAATGCAGTAATAAAAGAAAATGTTCATATAGTTTGATTCTCATTTCTTAACAGTGACTTCCCAAGGTTATTTGATCACAGTAAAACAGATACAAAAACTTTAAACAGAAAAAGATAGGAGAGGTAAATGCTTTATGGTTTTTCAGGATATTTGCATGAAGAAAGGGGGAGAGGTAAAGCTTAATAAAGTTTGTTAGGGGGTCTCTTAAGAATTTACTTACGTATTGGTGAAAATTGACAGATAGGTTGGATAGGCAAGGTTAAACCATATTAATTTAAACTATAAGGAAGGAACTATTTTAGGATCTTGAGCAAGGTAGTGGTGTGATAATAGTGATGTTTTATTAGCACCCCTTAATATGGCATAGGATGTCAAGGTGTTGGCTAGCATTGTAAGTTCTTCAGAGACTTTTATATCTCCCATAGATAGTATCTATTACTCTACTCGATTTGGGGTAAGAGCAATATGAATATGCAGCTGGATATGCAACAACTGAATGAGTGCTTACTGTATATTATTAAAACCCATAGAAACAGCTCATAAGCAAACATTTTTTAAAAATCATAAGCTTTTTGGCATCAGTGTTATTTCCCTTCTTTTTCATTTTGTCATAAAGTTATGGAAATGTCTCCTACCTTGGTTAGGATAATGCAGTTTATTCAAAACAAGATTTTTGTCTGGTAATAAATTAGTTTAGTCATATTCAGCATAGGGAGAATGTTGGCTTCAAATACCCTGTGTACACACCTACCTATGCCACTTACCGGCTTTCTTCCATTATTTACTCTGAAGCTTTATTTCCTCAGCTCTTATCTGGGTGGTAATTATACCTTTCTCAAGGGATTGTTGTGAGGATTAACTTTCTCGGCCATAGTGGGTACTCCATGAATGTTAATTTTCAGTCCCCTTTAATAAAAGAGGGAACCACTTCCCAGTTAATTAAGGCCTTTGCGATGAAAAGATAATTAAAAGTAAATGAAATTTAAAAATCAAGAATTTACATGTCTTGCTTTTTATTTTTAAGTCAATATTTCTCCTACCTTGGTTAGGAGAAATACATTTTAAGTGTATTTCTCTGCTAGAAGACATTTCCCAAGATACTTTAAAGTTATTACATGAATTTTTCATAAACTCTGTAAAAGTCATGGAGCATAGGTACTTTATTCATTGCTTTACTTATAAAACATACAAACAAAGGATTTGTCAAGACATTTGGTTATGGTTTCCTTCCAAGTCATGTATCCTAGAAAGAAAACATTCTTAAGAACATTTGAAATTCATAAGCATGTTGCCAACAAAATATTCTGCCAACTGCTGAGGTAAAATCCTGGCCTTTCAAATATTTGTTTACTAAATAATAACAAGTGATTTTGCTATACCTATACTGAAATAATTGAAATATGAGACTTAATTACAGAATGCATTGAGTAAATCACAGCCCGATGACAATTGTGTCTATTTTTGAAAAGAAGAACTGTCCACCATTTGTGCTTCCGATTTTACCCTGCTATTTGAGTTTCACTACTCTAAATGCAATCATAGAGAAGATATGGAAGACACTTCAGTGTCATCACACCCCCTTGCAAGATCCAAAAATATTTTGCAAAATGCTGTGTGTACTCAAAGCCAAGCATGAATCTTGATTTTATTCATATGTGCCATATGAATGTATATTTCTAAGTCTACTGATTGACTAAAATATTTTTGATTAATTGACTCACCGAAACTTCACTTTTGTTGGCTGCACAAATAATGAACAAATTTGTGATTCTGCATATTAATTTTTTCTTCACATGTGAAAGTCATTATATTTCTCAAATGAAATTTTAGGACACAAATATGAGCTGAAATCACTGTTATGAAATGAAGATTTCAGAAAATCAAACACATTTGCCTTTTCTTATTGGTATCAACAACTTTAATCAAGTTGAGAAATCTTATTCATAATAAATGCCTCCTTTGTCAGAAAACCCTGGGTTGTTGATTTCAAGCTCTAGATATATCACTCTGAAGGCCAGCCCAGTAAATTAATGCCCATTATTCCACTGACAAGTATAAGCTTCATGGTGTGCTAAAAAGAAAGTGTGGTATGGAAGCCTGCAGTAAAAATGCATAATTATCTTAAGATGCAAAACTTATAATTGTTGAATTTCTATGTTTTCTATATTTTGCACATTTTGAATGCTTAACCAAAGAATGAAGATTGCTTTAGAGAAAAACTACAATAAAAGGGTTCCTCTGGAAACTAAATATTTTTAAAAATGCAAAAACCTGGTTTACCAAAACAGGTTCTTCTGAGCAAAAAAAGGACAAGACTTCCATAAGATGCATTCAGGAAATCTGAATGAGTCATTAAAAAGGCATGGCTTTTTTACTACACTTGCTGTTGTTTATGTATTAATACTTTATAAAAACAAATTTGTTTATAATAGTTTTAATAAATCTCTGTACAAATGCTTGGGTATAGAGGTGTTGTTTTTGTTTGTTTGTTCTTTGTTCCTGAAATAGAAAATATTCCCTGCTTAAACCATCAGTTCTATGTTAGCATCACTAAAACAAATGATCAAGAACCAATGCACTGGAAAAAGGAAAATTCATAAAATAACTAAAATTCTACCCCTGCCCTAACTCTTAAATCCTACAATCCTTTATTTGGCTTCTACCCACGTAAACATATCCAGGTGCAGAGAAACATGTAATATGGGTTTACTCAGTGGGCCATATGCATCTACTTCAGTGTCTCTATACACAACCATTCTGGTATTTTTGTCGCATCCTTTCACTTCCTTTACTATTATTTCTCTCTTGTTACATTCCTCATGTTGGGCCTCGTACACCTGTTTTGAGAGGGACTATTTTAGCCCTCAGAAGCTGATAATTTTAACACAACTGTTCTCTACTTTTTATTTTCCTTTAGGAAGTAGAAATGAACCAGGGAACTGCCTGAGTCTCTCCAGATGCCCAAATGAGCCCCATCCCAATCCTAGCTCCTTAGGCTCCTTTCTTCCACATCTTTAAAAACGACATTTTCCTAAAATTTTCCCAGGGATGCATACTCATGATTAGCCTTAATAATAAGATATAAACCATAAAATACATCCTCTCAAATTCAATTACATGTAAATCACTCTCATTTATGCTTTAATCAAAGGATTTGTGTGTGTGTGTGTGTGTGTGTTATTGTGTTATGTTCAGAATCTCTTCCCCAAGGTAAAATAAAAATCTTCCTGGTACCCAAATATTTATGCTGAAAAAGCAGTGAATTTCTTTGAGTGTGAACAAAAGCTAATTATTTTTATATTAGGTTTTAGTCACCATTTTTGCTAATTTTTCTACTCATCTGCAAGCATGCAAAGTTACTGGCTTCCAACATTGTGAAGGTTTTGATAGGCTGCTGGCCACAGAGGCATTTCTCTACTGCATGCTCATAAAGACTGACATTGAACTTGCAGCCGTGTATGCTATTTACAGAGGCCATGCCTTTTCCAAATCTACCTCTTTACATCACAGTAAGCTCAATGCCCTTATGCAAAAAGAGCCAGCCTATCTGATTGCTGTAAGCGGCCCTTGTGCTTAGCGGCACCATATCAATCACATTACTGTAAGCCTTTCAAACACTTCTGTTGTAGAATAACCTCACATCAGCAAAGAAATGCTTAAAGGATATAGTACTAGAACTATAGTCTAGGTATGCTGGTATAAGCAAGTCAGTTAAACATTTTACAATTGTTTGTACAATTTCTTGCTAATTATTCATCACTTGGTTAAGCTAAAAAAAATTGCAAAGAAAAGCCAAATTTTGAGGCTATGTGAAAATATAGGAGCCTTAAAGGACATCTTGTAAAAATTATAGCCTTTTTGTATAATTTTAAAATTATAATGAAATTCTAAAATATCAGGCAATTTTAACATTGATTTTGTTAATTCAAGGATTATGGTCAACTCTAATGAGAAATAGCATAATTCAAATAAATAGTAAAGTCATTCTATCACTCAAATACTTTCCTTTCTAGTTTCAGGAACTCCTTCATCACCGCCTTATTTTAGGTCCTCTTTTCCTAATAACTTTGACAATGAAACATCTTGCTTTGCCTTCAGCCACTTCTTCACTTCAATTAAACCTGCATACTGCTGCCAAAACAGTCTATGGCAGTATCATTTCATAATCAAGCTTCTGTAGTACCTCTATAGCCTCCTACATAATGACTAAACTCTTTTTTTTTATTTAGTTATTCTTTTAAAGAAACTTTAGATTACATAAATGATACATAAAAATATAGGGGATTCCCACATGCCCCACCCCCTCCCCCTCCCACACTTTCCCACATTAACAACATCCTTCATTAGTGTGGTACATTTGTTATAATTGATGAACACATATTGAAGCATTGCCACTAACTGTGGATTATAGTTTACACTCTGTCCCATGCTGTTTTGTAAGTTATGGTGATATATAATGGCCTGTATCCATCAACGCAATGTCATGCAGGACAATTCTATGTCCTGAAAATGCCTCCATATTGCACCTATTTTTCCCTCTCCCTCCCCTAAGAACCTCCAGTGGCCACTGCCTCCACATCAATGATAAAAGTTTCTCCATTGCTAGAATAACAATGTTTATAGTAGAATAATAGTAATGGTAAGTCTTCATTCCCAGTCTTGAGGATTTTGGAATAGTGATGCCCACTCTGCCTTTAAATGAGAGGGGGCTTTGATCCCATGGAGCAGATGGATGTAACCATCTTGCTTGCAGTTGCAGACTCTCTCTGTTCCTTGGGATGGGTGTTGTCCATCATCATCTCCTTGTTAGTTGTCCTGGGTGAGTCCAATGAACTGGAATGTAGGCGTTGCAACTGTGCTGAGATTCAGGGTCCAACTGGCACATGGACAGACCAAATATTTAAGCCTCTTGGACATACACCTATCAAGTATAGTACTAACTATAGGTTCAAATAGAAAGGGCAGAAGGGCCATGTGTAGGGAAACCACAACTGAGTCCAACTCTGTCACACTGGGGAGCATAAATTCCAAGGTAAGGCCCACTGGCAGGGCACCAAACTCTTAGCTGTCTGCCCTGCCTATAGTGTCTGGATGTCTCTAGAGCCCTCAGGAGCTCCCCTATTTGAGACACTATTTACTGTGGCAATAACTAAACTCTTAAACCAAGAATTCAAAACTTCCCAAAACTAGATCCCAACCTACTTCCCCAACCCTCTTTACCTATGTTTATATCATTACTTTGTTTAGCCAATTGTTCAGCTAGTTTTGATGAAGACAAAACTGATATTTAAATTCCTGTTCTGACAATTAATAGGTTTCTGACCTTGTATAAGCCAAGGTACCAAAGCTTCCATGTCTTCTAAAAAAAAAATTTAGTATCTACCTCAAAAGTTTTTGTGTGAAACTTATTCATTATTAGAATATTAGTAGTACTTATTCTTATTGTTCTATTAGCCTTTAAGCACTTAACAATGTTCTAGGCACTGTGCAAGGTCTTTTATTTCCATGATCTTATTTAACCCACCATCAACTCTATAAGAAGTTGATGTTAGATCTACTTTATTCATGGTGAAACAAACTCAGAGAGATTAGTAATTTACTAAGTTTTGTATAATCAATAGCTGAGTTATGATTTTAAATCTGGCTTATCTTAAAGCAGGGGTTCTTAACCTATTTTGTTCCATGCACCCCTTTGCCAGTCAGGTGAAAACCACGGACCTCTTATTAAGTCCACACTATACTATATATGATTTAATGAATATATCACACCTGTACCAACACATCCCCACAAAAATAATGTTTTTTTGAACTTCAGTTCAAGCTCAGAGAACCCTTATTAAGAACTCCTGTGTCAAAGGACTTAAGTGGAGTAAAAATAACTCTTTAAACACATTGCAATATTTTGGAGATGCATGCATTTTCTTGGGAGAAACTCCATAGTTTCTCAGATTCTCTGAGGTGCCCATGAGCCCAAAAGACCTAAGAATCATTGCACTAAACTCTCAGCTCCTTAATTAAGAACAAAGACCATGGGTGACTTATTGATAAGAGTCCCCGACACTTCATATTGTCTGGCACACAGTAGAAAAATCAATTACATGTTATAAGAAATTGGTTATTGGTAGTTCAGTTATTCTGTAAATAGTTCCTTGTACATGGTAAGTAATTGGTAATTTTTTAAAGAATATGTGTTACATATTGCTACTGATCTGGAAATTGTAACACATATTACCAGGATTGCTACACTGAGTGTACTTAGAATTATGACTAAAGAAAATAGTGTGTATAGTTCACATATAGTAGAGGAGCAAATAATGCAAATCAGTTACTCAAAAGTGGCTTTGTAATTTATTATATGATAATTTTTGTATAAATGTTACTAAAATTGATCTCTTTTACACTAGCTGCAGAGAGAGGGAAATAGGCCTCCAGAACCATCCAGTCAGTTTGAGCTGCCCAGGGGTAAAAGAAGAGGACATGTAAACCACACCTGAATAAATGACATGGGAAATTACTGAAAATGTTCTTTGATTCTTAACCTGACTAACCAGGAGAGAGAGGGAGGGATGAAAGGAGGGAGGGGGGAGAGAGAAAAACAGAGAAATAGAAAGCCTTGTTAATATCATTGTGCAATTAACCATGTCCAGTCTTGCTTATTTCACAAGACTTTTCTGTATTAAGTGAAGACATGTCTAATTCACTATGAATTGAAGCTTCATATCCAAACTGTAGGCTAAAGTAATAAAAAAGTGTACTTTGGCCTTGATTATCCAAATATTTTCCTTGATTTTCTGCTTTACTTGTCTAACATAAACCTAAGTTGTTTTAATTTTATTGATTTATTCTAAAGTGCTTCTTTTAATTCAAAACTATAAACGCTTGGCAGTTGTATATTTTTGAAAATACCTTTACTCATTTAGAAGACCTATTAGATGGCAGTTTGTTTTCCTTGCATTTTAAGTGGCCAGTGGTTAACTGTGCCTTTTTAGTGTACACTGGTGACATGTTTCAAGCCTAACCACATCCAAATAGACAAGTCTGTAACCTTCTTAGCAAATCTTCAATTTCAGAAAAAAATGTTTTGAAATAAGATATAACTTTTTTTTTTTTAATGAAAGGCCCTGTACTGCATCTTTCTCTTAATTGTAACAATGCTGTTTCCTTTTCTTCTGAAAATGTTTTCATTGTTCCAAGGCTTTTAAACGTAATTAAAAGTTAGAAGCAATGAAAATGATTGAAACTTTTTGAGCAGTAGGCTTGTACTAAGTAAATTTTAAAACCTTAAGTTTAACATTAATCAAGTGAAGAGAAGAAATAAAAGCCCTGGCTACAGACCCCTAGAGAAAGTTCTTAAACAGCACTGTACTCTTTGCACACGTGGCCTGACCGGTGGCCCTCCTGTCCTAAGACTTGCATTCTCAAACATGGAAAAGGTGTTGAGGGCTGAGGAAAAAGTGCAGAAATGCATTTCCTCAGCACACAAAGTTTTCGGTTATTGCACTAGACTTGGAGTATGAAACAGTTTCTACCACTTGCTGTGTAATATTGGCCAAATCATATCATCTATGAGAGGCTCAGTTTGTTAATCTGTGAAACAGTGATAAGAAATTTAAGGAATGCTCAGCATTTAAATGTTAACTGTTGTTCCCATTGCTTGTTAGTACCTCATAAAAACTATTCGGTTTCTTTTAATTCTGCATGTATTGGAGCATAATGATAGTACTATATATGATCAAATCTTAAAAGATCTGAGCATATATGAAAATAAATTAGATTTGCTATCAAGTAAAACTCAGCACAATTCATCTACAACTCTCTAACTGCGTTGTATTATATTTGCCTGTCAATGGTAAGAACTAATAAATGACTGTAATAATAAACTTTTTTCATAGTCAGTACAACTGACCATTTTGGGAAAAGTGTCTAGAGGAGGAGCCAGAGACCATTCTGAAGCTTGAGGCTCTGGGGAGAGCAGCCAAGCCTGGGTGGAGTGCTGAGGACAGGAACAGTGGACAGGGAGCAGGCAAGAGAAGGACACCAAGCCCTTGAGGGTCTGGAGACTGGGTAGAAGACTAGTAATGGCAAAAAGGGTCATGCGAAAATCCACCCAGAATCGGCTTCTCAGCTCCTATCATGCATAGCTGTACCTGGGTGCCCCGGATTTAAATGTGGACTCTGCCTTGTATGGGCTACCTAACTGAACAAATGCCAGAGCCTCTAAGAGTGCATATTAGTAATGGGAGAGTAATAAAGTATAGGCCATGATGTTTCAATGACCATTCAATGACATATTTCTGGTTCAAAATAGATGCTCAGAAAAGAGTATTTCTTTCCTGTTCTTTTTTCCAGACTTGTCTGTCAGACTTCTCTGGCTCTCTAGCAGGGGCCACTAATTTCCCTCACCACCAAGGTGTTCAGAACCAGAGCAGGGCCCTCTGTTTAGAGAATGGTGCTCTCTTCTGTGAGGTGAAAAGAGAGGACATTAGGTGAAATCAAGGTATGCAATTTTATAGGGTTAAAAGAACACACAAGGCAGGGATAACTGATATTTCCATATTTGGAAATTTTCAGTAACAGACTTTCCTTCAGGTTTAGGAATACTGCCAAACCTTTCAGTTTACATAGAGATGGTTGGATTGGACAATATTTAGGACTTCCTTTTATGTCAGGATTATTGTACAAACATTCAGAGGCTTCCAGAGTAACCATCTTTTCTACTCAGTTTTCCATTCCTAATTCCTAATCTGAACCAAATGGAGAAGCATTAGAATGCTAAAAATATCCCATATTTCCCACCTATTACTGTATAACAAATTCCCCCAAAACTTAGCAAATTAAAACAACAAATATTTATCTCACAGTTCTGAGGAGGGGCTTAGCAGGGTAGTCCTGGCTCAGGGTGCCTCATTAATTTGCAATCAAATTATCCCCTGGGGCTTAAGTCTTCTGGAGGGGCTGGAGAAGATGTTTTCAAGTTTCCTCATGGGGGCTGTTTGCTAGAAGTCTCAGTTCCTCTCCACCAGGACCTCTCTTTAAGGCTGTTTGCACAACATGGTATCTGGATTCCTTCAGAGCATGAGAGAGAGAATGAGAACGATTGAGGGAGATAGGAAGAGATAACCAAGACAGAAGTCACAATGTAATTTAAGACCTCTCCTTCGAAGTCACATATCACTTCTACAGTATTCTGATATAGCAACCTGATACAACCTTGATACAATGTGGGCATGAATACCAGAAGGCAGAGATCGTTCAGGCATTTTGAGGATGGCTCCCACCCATCCCTTAGCTTCTCAACTAACCAAACTATCTGTATGCTTAGTCTGAGAGCACTGAGGTTAAAAGGACCCGTTCAATCGTATCTACTAAGCACTGGAGAAAGTTCGACTAATCATAGATTTTGTGATGATTCCTAAATTTTACATCTAAGACATGGATTTAAGTAGTTTACATTTAAGTGTTTAAATATTTACAAATTACCAATCTGTTCAATTTTTTTCCTATCACCCGGTTAACCTACGTAAACCTATGTATCAGAAACTGTCAGGGCAATTATAGTATGTGTTATAAATGAGTCATTTGATGGTGCAAAGAAACAGAAACTAAATTTACCTGGGGAGTTGGAGAAGGCTCCACAGAGGAGATGATTTGGGGTTTGTTTTAAAGGAATAATACAATTTTGCAAAACACAAAGAGGCAAGCTTGGAGATACTATTAGAAAGAAAAATGTGTCCGTTTTAGCAAGTTTCATAAATTCACTATAATATATTGAGCCATATATATTTCATTAAAATATATAAAAACAAAAGCAAGGAAATGAGAAAGTCTAAAGTTGGGTTAGTGGTTCCCTCTGGATTAAGTGAGCCAAAGTATGGGATGAAAGATACCTCAGATTCAGTGGTGCTGGTGATATTCTAGTGTTCAGGTAGGTTGATAGGATTACAAATGTTAGCGTCACTTAGAGCTGTTACAGTTTTTATGTATGGAATATTATAATCTTTATTTAACATGTGGGATATGGCAGCAGAGGGAACAGCATTTGAAAATGCAGAGAGGCATGAAAGAGCTTGGGATAAAATATAGAGACATAATTATGACAATGAAATGATAAATAATGAATTATCTTTTATAATGTACAGTTCAGTATTCTAAAATTGTACTGGAGCATACAAAGGAAAGAAGATTAGAGATAGAATTGAAAGCAATAAACTCAAAACTCAAAATCTTACAAAAAGAGCAAGTACAATTCTATACTAAGACCAAGAGGCTGATTTCTCCTTTGTTGCCTGCATAGTGATAAGATCAAGGCACATTAATGTGAATTAATGATAAGTTACAGGAGCAGTTATTATTTTCAGAGTTAGAAAAGGGGTCTGGCGCATTTTAATTGTCTAAAGTTCATTATATGCCAACAACTTTTGTTCCTAGTGGAATTCAAATCACAGGGTGGCACTTTATTTAACAATTTATCCTTTTAAACTATGGTGAAGCTGCAAGTAAGCTTTAATTACATTATTGCCAATCATCTGAAGAATGGTAATTACTTGGAGCCCTTGCCCAGTCATTCTGATTAAAAGTGCTGGCATACTCAATAGATTGTAGGTTCATTTCCTGATACTGTTAATTTTCTTCTAGGCTTTACTTTATTCCTTGGACAAGGTATGATCCCACCCTTGGAAATGGTGCTTAGGAAAAACTTGATTGATCTTAAGAGAACATATACTTTGACTGTTTTTACTTTGTCTTGTTTTGAGGTTTTGGGGTTCCTCTTAATAGCCACAAAAAAAAAAAAAAAAATTTTTTTTTTTTTCATGACTGGGAGACTTTTCCTATGAGAGATCTGAAGTGCTTTTAGTAATTCAGCTAGGTTTGAGAGTTTAGTGGATAATTAAACCAGTATTTATCTGCTCAGAGTGAAAGAGTTTATCTAGGCACAGGACAAAGGGTACTTTTTTCGAGGGAAGAAGATCTGATCTATCAAGGAAAACCATGAAGTTTGAAACTTTTACTTTTGAAGAGTAGAAACAAGATATGACCCTGTGAGGCCTCTTTAACACTTTCTGACAAAGAAGTTGTATTATATCTCTTTTGTAGAAAGAAGGCCAAGGGTATCTAAAGAATATATATTTTCTGAATCTGTAGCATCTTCTTAGTGAGCTCATATATGACTGTAGCTGTTTGTGGCAAACTTGACTACCAACTCTGGAGTCTTCCACACTTGGTTCCACTGCCTTGATTTTTGCTGATCATCTGGTTGCTTTATAGATGTTGGTCTTCTTATTAGGTCTCTGCTCTTGGTGTAATTAGATCTCGCTCTTTTAGCCCATTGATAGCACTTGCCAGCCGAACTTGAACCACATTTCCCTGGTTTGGGGCATGCTCAGAAGCTACACCTATGCCTGTCCTTTTACCACTCAGCATGTTATTTGGGGTACAAAAAGATCCATCAGTATCAGATTTGTATCTTATTCAAAAGTGTCCATTAGAAGTCACAGAAGATGTACGTTTTAGTGCTGATATTAAGATGCTCTAGGGGGCAGATGTGACTCAAATGGTTGGGTGTCTGTCTGCCATGTGAAGGGACCTGGGTTTAGTCCCCGGGACTTCCCAGTAAAACAAAAAATATATATATATAGAAGGTGCATGGGCTGCCAGGCTCTGTGTGCCGGTGAGCCGCCAGGCCCCGGGAGCCCTGCAGCAAGATGATGATGTAACAGGAGAGAGACACAGGGGAGAGACAAGACGAGATACTCTGAAAGCCAGGAACCGAGGTGGCACAGGTAACAGAATACCTCTCTCCTACATCGGAGGTCTCCAGGATCAAATCCTGCTGAAGACTGGAGGAGGAGGATGAGAAGAGATGGCAGGAAACAGATACAGAGAATTGCCCAGCGAATGGACACAAAACAGCAAATGGGGAAGGGGCATTTAAAATGGATAAAGTATGGGAAACGGATGTGGCTCAAGAGGTTCGGCATCCATCTACCATATGGAGAGACCGGGGTTCAATCCCCGGTACCTCCCAGTAAAAAAAAAAACATAAAATAAAATAAAATAAAATGGATAAAATAATAAATAAATCTTTAAAAAGAAAAGATGCTCTACATCTAAAAGTGGCTGCAGCTGGTTTTCTTCACCTGTCTTCCTCTCACTGTGAGTATGCATAGAGACACAATCCCTGAAAGTCGTCTCCCTGTTTTATATACATAAAACACTCTCATAGCTCCCACATCTCTGCATAAATAACTCCCTCATTTCTGGTTTTTTTTTCCATCCTCCTATGACTAGAACATGCTCCCTAGATGATTCCCTACCCCCATCTTCTATTGGTTTTCCACTCAAAGTAGCATTTTTACAGCCTGCTCTCACTCCTTCCAATCATTATAATCTCTCCTCCATAATTATATCAAACATGTTTTGCATTCCCTGGCAATTCCCCGACCCTGTGTCCTCATTACATTACCTGCAAGCACATGGTTTCGCTGACATTTATTGAGCACTGAGTGACAGATATGGTTTTGGGACTTTGGGTCCATTTTCTCTAAGCTTTAAGAGCAGGGGCCCCCTCAGTCTTCTCTCATCTCATTCTCTTTCCATTCCAGTTCTTTGTATAATAGTCAGGAAAAAAATTTGGAGCCATACTTAGGTGAAAATTGCATTTTATTTTTTATTCCCCAAATTTGAATTATTTTTCCATTCTTGGAAACTTATCTGTTCATTCAATTTATTTTTAAATTAATTGTCTGCATATGCCAGGCAATGTCTTCAGAACTGGGAACACTAAGGTAAATGATGCACAGTTTCAAGTGTTTGAAGACCTCAAGATATATTGAGATGGTTCCTTATAGATAATTGCTAAGTGCTGTGATAAGGGGATGTGCAAAGAATGCCTAAAGAAGAGAGCACATGGTGCCAACCCACTTGGAGGAAAGATAGGTAACATTTGAGTACTCATGTCAAGTCTGAAAAAATGTGCATTTGACAAAAGGGGGTGGGGGAAAGTAATGCTTATGCAGAGGCCCTAAAGACTAAACAAACATTTTTTTTATGACTGGAAAAGAGGTTTCATGGAGAAGAGAAATGGAAGATTATTTTGGAAAGGTAGGACAAGGACTTATGTATGAAGGATCTTGTATGTCTTGATGAGGAATATGGGCTTGTCTTCACGGCATGGGAGAACAACATGGAAAACTATGAGAAGTTATCTTTTCAACCACTGTTCATTTGTTTCCCTTTATCCTCTCTGCACTTCCACTCCCAGTCCTCCCCTTATGTTATGTTCTTTAAATTAGATAGTAATAAGCTCATATATTTCAAACCTTGTGCTTTTATATTCTACTCTTTCTTTTGTTCCTGTACTTGAAGTAGCCATGCTCTTAACCAAGGGCAACCTATGTGCTTTACTCTATCCCCTCTCACCTACTAAAGGACTGTGCCCCAAATTTTCTTCCCTTTCTCTCCTGCATCATTAATTCCTCCTTTTGTATGGAATCACTCCCATAAGCATACAAATATTCACCTATTCAACTTGTTTTCAAAATAAATCCTTTTATCCCTACTACTCCTTTCAACTACTGATCTTTTCCCTTAAAATAATTTGTCTATGCTTACTATATCTATTTTCTCTTCTCCCCTTCTCCCTTGTATATTATACTTAAGTTTTCTCCTAAACCACTCTGCTTAAACTGTTCTCATTGTTGCCAGATGATCTTCATGTTGATAAATTCAGTGACTATTTCTCAGTGCACTCATCTTATTTGATCACAGTTGGCTTTCAGGACACCACAGCATCTGTTTTTCTCCACTCCCTCTGACTGCTCCTTCTCAGTCCCTTTAGCCAATGTCATGCCATCCCTTTACCTTCAAATATTGGGAGAACCCTACAATTCAGTTTTTGGACTCATTTTCTTTTCCATCTACACTTACATCTTAAGTAACATCATTTGGTCTTGCAGCCATAAATATCATCTGTGTGCCTATAAACGCCCAAATTTATACTTCTAGTCTTCAAAAATGGTCCCGAATTCCGTATGCATATATTCAACTGACGACTTGGCATCCCCAATTGAATATTTAAAAGGAATCTTTAATTTAACACTCTAAAACTGAGGGCCTGATTACCTACCCACCCTCAAAAAATAAAACAGAGCACCACCAACAACAAAACCATCTCCTCCTGTGGTTTTCTCCATCTCTGTGAATGACAACCCCATTCTTCTAGTAGCTTGGACCAAAATACTTGGTGTTGTCTTTGACCCTTGTTCCTTTTTCATGCCTTGCATGTCCTGTAATAAGCTCTGTGACCCTCCATTCAAAATGTATAAAGGATTTTACTGCTGCCCATCTCCACTGCTCCTACTTGGTCCAGACCACTAGCATTGTTGCCTGAATTATTGTGATAATTTCAGAGTTTATCTCATTGTTACTTCCCTTGCCCCCCACATTTGATTCTCAAGGGTAATAACTAAGGTCATCTTGTAAAAGGTTAAAATGTAAGATTACATCTCTCCTTTCCTCAAGACCCCCAGTGGCTCCTCAGTCAGAGTAGAAGCCAAAGTCAATACTGTTTTTTAAAATGCCATAGGTGCTCTTGCCTCCATTTCCTCTCTGACCATATTCTTTCTGTGCTTTTTGTTGTATCCCTGTCAGTTACCAGTATATAATATCCTCCCTTGTTTCTTTCCACTTTCCCCGATTAGAATGTAAACACTATGAAGGCTGGGATTTTTAAATATTTTGTTCTCTCTGATAATATCAGAGCCTATATCAATGCCTAACACAAAGTAGACAAGCAATAAATAGTTGAGGAATGAATGAATGATTTAATGAGCAAAATGGTTTTAATATAGCTCCAATATATAATTTATTGCTCTTTCAAAAACTTTTACAGCTTTGTGATTTACTGTGGTGATTAAAAGTGTAATCTCTGGAATAAAACTGAGAGAAATTTGAATTCTAGGTCTGCCTTACTTTGTGACCTTGCAAAATTAATGCTCCAAACCATGTTTTCTCATTTTAAAAATGGAAATAATAATAGTGACTGACTCATGGGATTATTGTGAGTAGTAAATGTTAAAATGGAGTGAAATGCTCAAAATGCTCAGAGCAGGATTAGTAATCTCTTGATTTTCACTTTTAAATAATTTTATAAGAAGGAAAGATAAGCTATTTGAGGTTGGGAATGAAATTTTTCTATTTTTTTAAGCCTCTCTAATATGGTTCACACTGGTGTTTAATCAATTATTCTTCAAGAGTCAGGTAGGCGCCTGGAAGTATTGTTCAAATGGCTCATTTTCGGTATGCTAATGTCATATGGGAAATCAGCCCCATAGTTTTCATCCATTCCTCTATGACAGACTAGGCCAGAGTGGGAAAATATTGAATATATACTGGCTTAGGAGTACCAAAAATAGCCCACTGAAGGGATTTCTCATAGTTCATTATAAAAACAGTTAGAAAGGAGTTTTCCTAAAAATGACACTCGGGAAGTTCCTTGTAATCATTTGTATTCATAGCAAGTCATTCATGTAAAACTTTACATTTCTGTTCAATCATGTTAAACTCTTCACTAAGAAACATAACCCTTAGAAATATAACATCCCCAATTATTTGATGCCCACATGGTTAAACTAAATTTTAAAATTGACCAATACAGAAATACCTCTTTTCCTCAAAATGAGTTTAGTTCTGATGACTCAGAAGTGGACAACATGTAGAAGTCATCAGCAGGGGTTTGATTGCACAAAGTCAGGCCCAGTGTCTCTGCAGGGTTTGCACAAAATAGAATTCACTATGCAAGTTTACCATGGGTGGGAGAGGAGATGTTTTTATTTTCAGTGAGAAACAGTAGGTCTGAGATATGCATATTTTGTTCAGATTATCAAAGAATTTATTAGAATTTGTATTTCTAGAGCTAGGTGTAGAACCTCAGTTAGTATGACTGTTAACCTATGGCTTTTTATTTATACAGCTCTCTTCCTATACTCAAGACTGGTAAGAAAAGAAATCCTCAGGAGTTGTAATAACCTGAGCTCTTATTGAACCTCTGTAAACACAAAGATCTGCTACCCTTGATGAGATTTAAATTAATTATTCTGTACTTTAATTTAGTCCTCTGGATAAAAGCAGTAATTTTACCTGCCATATATTTCTTACTGAATTGTCGTTTGAAACATGTTAAATGTGAAAGTTATACAAGTAAGATTTTTATGTATTAAATATTTTTAAATTGGAAGATATTTCAACAGCAGTTATAGCAATTTTTGATGCTACTTCTCTTCAACTTTATTCTTTGTTCCTCCCTTCCAGTTTTTTATGCAATGTCATCATCAATGCTTCCCTTCAAAAATTTTTGTTTAAGAAACATTGGGTTTTGCCAGTAGGAAAGCAGCCAGTGATAAAATCATACTGATAGTTGAAGTAAAGAGTTTCTCCTATTTTTATCGGGTGAAATTTTAACAACACCAAACTGTCCTTTTTAATTCTGTTCTTAGATATTAGTTGTAATATCTTCTTTTCTTCTTGTGTACACAGGAAATGACTTATTTCTTGTAGCAGTTCATGAACTGGGGCATGCTCTGGGATTGGAGCATTCCAATGACCCCACTGCCATCATGGCTCCATTTTACCAGTACATGGAAACTGACAACTTCAAACTACCTAATGATGATTTGCAGGGCATCCAGAAGATATACGGTAAGTTACCACTGTTGAATTTGTTTGGTTAACCCTACAGTAAAGTCTAGAATTCCTGCTGTGATTTGAGATAAGTGCCCTGATTATATAAGAGAGATAAAAACTGAAAAATATTTGGTCCTTTAACAAAATTCTTTATCAGTCAAGTTTTTTTCCACAACAACCTCACATATTTTAATATATGGTTTATGGGAAACTCTAAAACACTGATGAAATTTTCTTATTGAGTTTATTTGAAACCTCCAGTTATAGGAATGATCTTATAAACTCTAGCATTTAAATTTAATTTTAAATATATAATAAATATATATATTTTTAATAATTTATTGGTTATAAATAAAATATAACCAATAAAAACAGTGAAAAATGTAAGACTTTTATATAAGATACCGATACTCTGGCACAAACTGACTTATTGGTTCTTATTTATCAGTTTTGATCCTGGACAAATCACTTTTGAAATTTTAGAATATACCCTGGTATAATGGATATAAATCTCAAAAGCATGTAGTTACTGACTCAGTATGAAAACTTACAAGCATGAGAGCAATAATTAACAAATTTTGAGGGTGAAAATTTTCTCATATAGGAATGAAAGTTAACAAATGGTTAAGTTTACCAACACATAACTCAAAGGCAATTTCTAGTACAATAAAATCATTTTTATTTATGGGGCTCAGTCAATGAATGCAAATTAAGAGAAAGTATTTATATAATCTTAACTCCCATAATACAAATATTGACCTTCATAAACACATTTATTTCACACATAATTGTTAAGAACTTGGCATTTATAATTTGCATATAGTGAATATGCTTTACTAACTTAATGAAGTGAAGCATTTATTTTTACAATACACAGACAAATGTGTGCTGTCTGTATGTTAATATCCAGTAGCCAGAAGATGTCATTTGCATTTTTAAACAGTATAGTTTAAGTTCACTAATTTGTTTTGCATTCATTACTTTTTTCAATTTAAATATCTCAATTGTAAGCATTCTCCCAGGATTTAAAATTTATTAGAAAAAAAAGGTCAATTATTGTGCTGCTTTTTATTGTTGGAATAACGAGAAAAGAGAAGTGTTTCATACTTAAAGTTAAAGAGCTCATATGTTAAATATGAGGGCATATTATCCCATACCTAAATGTGTGTCATCAGAAATTCCTCCTAAGTGATTAAATGAGAGGAGGCTTTTTCTCATGACCTCATGAATTAGAAGTCTAGACTGATGGTCTGCTAAAGAATAGTTTTCCCATATCTAGATATTATGTGTGAACAGCTCTGTATTTCTGTTTCTTAAAAAAAAAATACATCCCTTGTGGAATGATGCTTAACATCTGTACCTAATTACATGTATAAATGTTGGCTTCATTCAGAAACCTCTTTTTAGAAATGCTTCTTCACATTAATATTTTACTGCTGGTGTTTTAATCAATAGATGGTTTAGATTCAATATTCAAGTGCAGCACCCTTCCAGCAATTTGTCAAAACCTTTCATTAGAAGAAAATAGTGAAAGTCAGGAAAAGGTCATGAAATGTAGTCAGACATGGGATAGAATAGACTTTGATTAGTTAATGTTTATCTTTTAGAAATATTTGCATAGAATCATTGTCTAATGTTGGTGGAGCATACATGCATGTTTTTCAGTATTCATTTTCATTTATTTATTATTTATATGTTACCTACTTCCAAGAAAAGATTAGAAAGCAGCTCTCCCAGTAAGGATGGTGGTGAAGCTATAAAACTATCATTAAAAATTAACAAAGAAGGCCTAGTTACAAGGATCCAGAATTTAGCTCGATAAGGCCAATTTCAGATAGACTTTTGGAAATGTTTTGTTTTTTCACAAAATATGTAATTTTAAAGACATCTTAGCCCACTTAGTCTGTACTCTTCATTGATGAGTGATTGTTCTCTGTAGCATATTTTCCAGCACTATTTTACTTTTCAATGAGCCAAGCACTGTCCTCATATTTTCAAAAGGTCCACCTGACAAGATTCCTCCACCTACGAGACCTCTACCAACAGCGCCCCCACACCGCTCTGTCCCCCCAGCAGACCCAAGGAAGAATGACAGGCCGAAACCTCCTCGGCCTCCCACTGGCAGACCTTCCTATCCTGGAGCCAAACCCAACATCTGTGATGGGAACTTTAACACTCTAGCTATTCTTCGCCGTGAGATGTTTGTTTTCAAGGTAGGAGGCTGTCATTTTTTTTTTTTTAATGGTAGATCAAGTGTATATAGTGTCGCTCTGGAAAACAAGTTCTCATTCATTCTAACACTACCTTCCCAACCCTTCTTCAGCTAGGAGGTTCAAAAAAAGCATCTTAAAAAATAAGCGCCCAAGTGGGTTTTAATGCCTATCAGAAGATTGCTGTAACATTCTATTTTGGAAATGCGTTTATGTCAGCAGAAGCTAAAATGCGTAGAAATGTGAGGGTAAGGAAAAGCTGCATGTTATAAAGAGATAAAAAAGCACCCTTTAAATCATGAATAGGAACTAATAGGGATGATTTGCTTGGAAGCTTAGTCACATCCAGGCACATGGTGTTGTTGTTGTAACTTTGGTTTATGCATCTTTATAAAATCCCTATAATTTCACTTGACAAAGCTTGTTTTTCAGGAGGAGCACTGATCATTTTGTTTGGGGTCTACTGGTAACCATTTGTACTAAATGTCCTCTGTAAGACTATCATTTTGACTTTACTTATTTCTGAGGGAGGTGGTGTTGCTATTTTCTGTAGTCAGGCATTTATATATACCTAATTTATAATATATTTTAAAAGGTTGCAGCCCAAACTAGATATATCATATGTAGTCATCTTTCTAAAAATGCATTGTCAATTTTACATTTTGCTTCAATGTACTTCCCAGTGTTATTGGGTTCTCAGATAATGACACTAATAAACAGTGTATCAAAGTAAGTTCCATTTTACTGAAAAGAGAATATAATGAAATGCTGAAAAAAATAATTTTCTGTCCTCAATATTTATAAAGCAATCTTAAAGATTTTGTTTGTTTGTTGGCATTAGAGTATTAAAATAGCCACATTGTGCCAATATCATCCATTTAAAAATAAAATGTGCTCTCATTTTTGGTGAACATGAATCAATAAATAATGAAATATTGTCCTACTTACACAGAATTTCCTGTCTACCAGGGCTATATCTTAAAAATATAGATTTCACATAAGTTCTAATAGGCAAAGTACTCTATTTCCTTTATTGGAAAATAAGATCTGGATTTGATATAAAATGCACAAGAGCATCATACTTTACAGGAAAAATCAATGCTTTTGTTCAGACATGTGAATAGATTTTTGAATTCTCAAAATGCCCTGCAATGCTTAATTATATACTGAAATTGCAGCTTTGTACCTTGATAACATATTGATATCACTAAAGTATCAACCTTCTACATTGTTACTCTCAAAATACAGAATACAATGTGAACTTGACCCTGGCTGCATTGTTTTTCATTCTTCTTGTCTGTCTAATTACACTGTTAATCTCAGAACAGAGAGATAGTTTCATATGCAGTGATCAGTTCCACTTTGCTCTGCATGTTGTGATCACTTAGTAAGTGCTGTTAACTGACAAAATGAGGTCCTGTGATCTTTGGTTCCTGAAAAAGGAATGGATGAAAATTGTATAGATAATGCAAATAGAATGCAGTAACCACTATTTTCAATACTAAAGCAGGTGTATAAAAACATCAGTAAGACCTGCCTCTCTAAACTCATGTTATCATAGATTTCCTTAACCAAAACTGGCTATAGGACACAGCTCCTAAAATCTGCCTGAATTTAATTTCTCATTTTCACTAGTACTTTCTTGCCAAGAATAATTTCTGTTGAAGATAGCATCTTCTGATAGGCATTGTATTCTTCTTAATCTCCACTTGCCTTATGAGTTCTCCATCACATAGCTTCATACTTTTTAGACTTGTCTTTCAGATAATTAATATTTATGCCTAGGGTTGGTTACTAAGCACCAAGGGTGTGTGAATAGAAGATGTCACACCTGTCCTCACAGAGCTCAAATATCAGTAGTGAAGACAAACATGAGTGTAAATACTTTTAACATACAAGAGTAGAAGGTACAATGTTGACACAAAGAGAAAATACCGAAGTCTCCTTGAATAGATTGACTACTTTACTGAGATGAGCCTTGTGGGGAATTTTGAGAAAGGAATTTCCTAAGCGCATTAAAGAATGAATATTTAGTACAATAAAAAGTTTGTGTAGTAACGGACAGATGATAGACTATATGCACACTAATACAAGGTGATACCATATAATTTAGATAAGTACAACATTGGATGGAGGCAGAGAGAACATGATCAAGTGATACCTGCTCTTCGTTAAATATCTACCATGGATTGAGCAACTAATATGTGCTTGGATGTATGAAAGTCACTTTACATCCATAATCTCTAAACCTTACAGTAATACAGCAGGGTGGGTGGTATATTCTTTGTTTTACAAAAGAGAAAGGAGAGAATCAGAAAGTTAAGTTAAGAAGTCCAAGTTAAAAAACTTGTAAGTGGTAGTCAGTAATTGACCACAGGTCTGCTTGACTCCAAAATCCATATTTTCCTCACTAAGCTTTGTTACCAGAAAAAGTTGGGGAAAACGTCGAAACACAGATGGGCTTTAAACGATATTTTCAAATGATAAATTACCAAGAAATATTTATTGAGCTCCTACTGTTTGCCAACACCATTTTAGGCACTAGCAATGTAGCAGTGAACAAAACTGGCTAGACCCTGGTTTCTTGGAACTTACATTCTAATTTTTAAGGTGGGCAAGAGAGCATTCTAATTTTTAAGGTGAATGAGAGCACTTCATTCAGAGGTTCCACATACATGCCATGGAAGGATGTGAGAATTCGTATGCATGACTGAGCCCCAAAATGCTGTTTTTCTTTGCTAATGACTATTGATCTCCTAATGTCTCCCTCTATACCTAGGTAGTGTAGACTACTTTCACCTCTAAGTTATTATCATCACTCAATATCTGTTCTTCCTGCCTGAAATTATTCTCTGCCAGTCCACCTTGCCTACCGCTGCCTTCCTAAATTTTCCTTAATGTAAGCATCGTTTGTAAGAGTCTATTGCTTATTGACAATCCCTTCGAGTATATTTTAGGATCACCCAATATTTGATCCCACTCCAACTGACCAACTTGATTTTCTATTTCTCTTCATTACAAACTATCTACACAAGTTAGAAACTTCTGTCCCCTCAACCCTTACCCAACCACCACTCCTTTTTCACCTTAGCTTTGGTGTCTGGGGGCTGCTTCTCAAGCCTCTGCTTATCTCAACCTTCCCTCCTCAGCATCTTCCAGGTGCCCCCTTCCTTCTGACTTCTTCAGCCCAAAATCTTTCTAGTGATTTTTATATTCCTTCTCTATATTCAATTAGCATAATACCAATTTCTGTCTTCTGTAATTATTTTTAATTGTAATATGTTCCTCAACTAGATTATAAACTTCTTCAGAATAGAGACTGGTTTATGTGCGCTTCTTGGAGCTCAGTGCTAATGACTAGGGTTCTCGTTATAATAATTATTTAATCAAACTATAGTTAGTATCATATTTGTACTATGGTAATCAACTAAAATGAAATTATTGAGAGCATCTCATTCTGGTATATTGCTATCCCTTGCCCCAAGAGTTCCATGAGTGTTATTCATTTCAATTCTACATGTATGGTCTTTAAGCAACTTATATACAAATCTATATCTAAGCAAAAGGTAATATCATCAAGTAATGTTTTATTATTAGGAGGAAACATTTCTTTATAATAGAAGTCTCAGCATAATCCTTTTTGGTAGCAAGCTTCCTCTTTGGGGATTTATTTATGTTGAACTTTCTATGCATCTATTTATTATTTAAAGTAAGTTCACCAGCATATGTATTCCTATATGGAAATAAATATAATGCCCTTCTCTCCTTATTCATGAGAAAGTTAAGCCTTCCATACAGCTTCATAATCTTTAGGGAATTTAAACCACCTAAAACAAAAAAATGAAAATCAAAACAAAATACCAAGCAACAGAGAAACAAAATAGCAATGACAAAGAAATTTTGTCCTTCCTGTAGAGAAGGTGATTTTTTTAAGAGTGTTCCCTGAAGAGTATAAGCCAGACGTGTCACAGGATGCTGTTTTGACTGACTGACAATAGCAAGATCTGACTGTTCAAATGAATACTCTCAAAGTGCCTTTGAAGTACAAGATAAAAACACTGGATATTTTAGTTATTTTGTGATGTAAAAGAAAGCTAGAAGGCAAAATTAGCCAAAGTTGCACAGAATATATTTCAGTACACAATATTCCACTGTATATAAAAGAGTGAAGTAGTAATTACCTATATTCTTCCTGAAGCTGGAAAAGGAAGAAAACTGTATCAAGCATCTGGAGTTCTTAGGGCCATAAAAAGGAGGGTTCCATTTGGCTACCGACAAGTTCTTCATAGGAAGGAGAAGAAGCAAAGGCCAGTATTCTGCGTGAGATCTAGAAAGGCTAGCTCTTAGACGCAAGGACATCCTGGACCAGTGTTCAGGGAAGCATGGCCATGCACCTTCCTGGTTAGTGTAGAGGAGTGAGGCTCAGGGCACTACATAAGGAAAACAGTTCATATTTTACCAAAAAAAAACAAGCCAGAACAGAAACCATTTGGTTCTTTCTTTTTTTTTTTTTTATCATATTCTTGTCTTTTCATTTATCACAAAATTATTTGTTCTCAAATATAATCATCTTCAGTTATGGCCACTTACTTAATTCTATGGAGAAATCATACTACCAGCTATTTCCATAGAAATATACTTGTCCAGTTTCTGCTCCAGTAACACTAGTTTAACTTCCATTTGAAATTATAATGCCCCATTTGCTAAGCCAAGTATACTGTATTGTCCAATTTTTTTTGATCAATGCAAGATGGTGATATTGTTTCATAAAAGAAGATCATGTATACTAAAGAGAGGAGAGATATACAAAGAGAAAGAGAATGCTAAGAATAGAGATTCTAATTAAAAGACATATTTTAGAAGTGTTAGATTTTGCCCTAAATTAAGTTCCCATAATCATGTATTTCCCTTCACAAAGTGGTCAAAAGTAGACCATCTTGAACCTTCTTTCCAGTACTTTCTTATCTCTTTGTATTTAATCTCAATTTCTTTCTCATCTTATGCTAAATTTATATGCTTGTCCAATAGTTGCTCATTTTACTGATTTTAATTGTTTTTTTTTTTCTTCCTTTGTTGCTATTCTTCTGTTTCAGCTCCAGCATCCTTCAAATCTGGAAGTGTACCTTTCTCACATCACTTGTATAAATCTATCTATTTTGCCCAACATATCATATCACACATGAGAAAATTTGTTCATTTTTTCTAGTGTATATTGAGCCTCTCCTATTTTATAATAAAGAAATGTTGGAATACAAAAAAGTTGAAAATATGTTTTTCCATTAAAACACTTAAATACTATTAGATAAAGGGCAATGTATATTATCAAACTAAATCAACAGTCAGAAACAATTCCATTAAACTGAACCCCATAATCAAGAGAATAGTAATGACCATTTTACAGGTGAGAAAAAAAGTGAATTAGTGTGGGAATCATAAAGCAGCTTAGTAGAAACAGCCATAGGGTCTAAGTGGTGACTTCTTAATAAGCAGTGCATTCAGGGATAAGGAGAAAACCAAAATGTTAAAATCACTAGTCTGGTCATACTTGGTCATCTTTGAAAGTTCCTACATACAGACCTATGAGCTTAGAATGAAGGAAGGAAGCACTTGAGAGTTGTCTATTCAAGTTCCTACTTGCCCTTTCCACTCAGATGTCAAATTCAACATAAGCAAAACTGCGCTACTGATCTTCCTTTATGAACCTACTACTCCTGTTTCTCTCTTCCACATTAAACATAATGGCAGCTCATTTTCTTTACATGTATTCCTGAAAAATCTTGACGTTATCATCAACTCCTCTCTTTCCCTCATATCCCCATGCAATCCATCAGCAAATCCTGTGGACTCTACCTTCAATAAATATCCAGCATCCAGCCACTTCTCTCCTCATCCACTGCTACCACCCTAATACAAGATACCATCATATTTCACCTTGTGTATTGTAGTAGCCTCCAAACTGGTTTTCCTGCTTCTTTCCTTGCTCTGTCCCTCCAGTCTATTTTCAATATCGCATGCAGAATAATCCTGTAAAAACCTGCATCAGACCGTGACACTGCTGCTAATAGTCCTTCAGTGTCTCCTCATCTAACTCAGAGGAAAAGCCCATTTCTCCTTCCCTCCCTAATCTCACCACCACCTAACTCACTCTGTTCATCATTATTCACTCACTTCCAGCCATACTTGCCTTACTGCTGTTCCTTGAACTTGCCGGGCATTCCTTCCTCAAAGATTCCCTGTCAAATACTTCATAATCACATACCATCCAGACTTCTGCCACCATCTAAAAAGCAGCAGAAAGCTTCTCCAGTCTCTTTTCCTATCTAGACTGTCTACTGCTACACAGGTCTACATGGGCTAGATATATGAAGTGGAATGAAGATATTTATAGAAATTCTGAAAAGTTGGATATCATTGTGGATTATATATATTGTGTGGTACTTTGTTACCCCAAAGAGTGAGATGGGTTTGTCTTTTGCAATTGAAGGATTCTCTCCTCTCAATTTAATAGTGTGACTCATTCTTGTTGCATAGCTGTGTGTCCCTGTTTACATAGGATAAGATAGTGCTTAAGCACTTAGATATTAGAGATGGACTTTGATTCATATACCACTTGCCATCAGTCTTACAATCTTTGTCATAAAATCAGACTCCAGGCAAGGACTCTAATTGACTGGGATCATTGCTAGATTGCACAGGGCCCTAGCAGAATGCCCTAAACAGAAAAGATAATAAATATTCATTTAATATCTCTGAGCTTACTTTCCTTATCTGGATAATGCACTAATAAATTCCATCATAGTTATCATCATAGCTCAGGAAATGGTGGCTATTAGGTAGTAAGATGGACTCAATATTTTTAGCTACTTGTTATATATTCATTAACTCAAATCCCATGCTATTTGAAATTATGTAAAACAGATAAATTTTAGTTGAATGAAGATCACAGAAAATGACTTTAAGACTTATGGTATAAGTGAAGGGAATGAAATGGTTATTGTTGCTTATATCGCTTTACTCTGTGAAATTATTAAAAATATTCTTTGGAGGAGAATCCAAAAAGTGTGCAACAAACAAAAAATAATAGTTTGAGAAATCATATAGCCTAGGATAATCAAAAATTACTCTGAGTCACAGCTTCAAATCTGTACTGTCAGGAAGTGTATCTGATAATATTAATAGTACATTGTAATTGGGACTAGATTCAAATGAGACCAAAGGGAGCAATTGCCAAGACACTGTAAGCAGAGAATTAAACTTTCCTTGTAGTACAAAAATCATAGTCCTTCAAATAATTTAGGTAAACATTTTGAATATGTAATACAGCATTTTTAATGGCAATATCAATTGCTTTTTAAAATATTTGTATTCATCTATGGTTTAAGATTTCTCCTTGAAACCTTTAAATACTTTTATTGGCATTTCCTTACTGGTCTAGGCATTTGGGCAAGCTTATATGTACTATTAGGCAGGAATGGGTTCACAGTCACTTGAGTTTCCAGTATCCTCTCTTGTAACTTTATTTTGGAGTGATTTTATTGTTTTTTTTTTTATTTTTTTTTATTTTTTTTTATTTTACCGGGAGGTCCCGGGGATCGAACCCAGGTCGCTCCATATGGGAGACGGACGCCCAACCAGTTGAGCCACATCCGCCCCCCTGGAGTGATTTTAAACATGTTGAGTTATATAGTTGGATACTTGTACATTGTGAGCCAATTTGAAAGCTCCTTTATTCCAGAGAAATATTAATCTTCTTCTTCTAGCATTATTAATAATAAAAATATTTTAAGTGTCAAAATGTATGTTCTTCTTTTTCAGGTATTAAATTGTCACAAACAATCTCTTTATATTGATATTTTACATAGGTATTACTCATTTTTATACTTCATAGTTGAGAATGTTTTTACATTAATTCAAGATTAATAAGATAATTTAATTTCAAGATTGTACACTGCATATAAAGGGTAGTTTATTTTCATTTATTTTTATTTCAGAATTTTTGAAAACAACATTTCTCTAATGGTTTTTTCTTTATATTTGGCATTTGTGACTATACCTCTGTTGACCTCTCATATTTCTATAGAATAAGAATTAGACTTATTCTTTCTATTCTCTTTTTTAACTTCATTTTAACTGTTTTGTAATTACCATTGTACTTTGTAGATTATGTGAAGTTATTTAAACACTCAGCCAAGTCTTCAAAGTATCCTAGAGTTTGTCTTTCATGAGTCTTATATGTATAAATATTTAAAATTAAGTGGGAGTAAAGCTTTAATTGTTTATAAATTATATGAGTCTACTTGAAAAATCCCACAAAATCAACAGAAAAATTAAATCTGTTAAAAATTTTCATATGTACCGAACCTTAATAAAATTTTAAAATATAGCTTTTCTAATAACTGTTACTATATAATTAAAAAGTAATTTTCCTGACATACATGCCACATAGGACTAAACTTAACTAGCAATGAATGACCCCTTAGAAGCTCTCAATAAATATTTATTAAATGAAATAAACGTTTTTACTCATTGCTTTTAACTACATCTCTCTTTTTTTAACCTCCATGAGGAAGACATGTTATCTGTCACATTTATTCTTGTTTTTCCCAATTCATAGAATAGTTCTTGCCATTTGTGCTCAATAAATATTTCTTGATTGAATTGATATTATAAGATCTAAAACCAGGAAAATCAACAACTTATGCAACTTTATTGATAGGAATTAAAAAGAATTAAATGAAAAAAACAATTTACCAGTGTGCTTGGATGGAAAGACTTAGTATTGGAAAAACATTACTCTCCCACATTATTTTACAAATTAAAAATTATTCTAATCACAATTCTAGTGAGATTGAGGTCTGGGGAGACCCTCCTCCTCAAAATTTTAACTTAAAAGTTAAAAGGATACTAATTAACATAGTTTAAGTATTATGCCAAAATTTTAATCCCATCACTATCAGTCACCACTCCAACCTCTACCCCAACACACACACCATGATGGGTTTTAAGGGTTTCAGGACTGATGCTGTACCTTCAGGCATTATTCCATATTTTATAAAGGAAGAACAAAAGACAAAACAGAAAGATATAGTAAATATATTAGGGGAAAATTAAAAATACTCAGCATTCTTCCCATGGCCAGAACTATGTTCCATGGCTACTCTTAGACTCAAAGGCCCCTGGGTAAGTAAAAAATTAAAATTGTGTAAATTGCCATCTCAAATATCAAGAATTTATTAACAAGGAGAAGAGGACCAGGATATTAGATAGGTAGCTAGCAGTTTCAACAATACTTTCTAAATGGTTATTTTTTTAATAAAGAGTTATTAATTTTGATATATTAATTGAATGATCAGTCAACTTACAGAATTCTAATATATCTAATATTATTTTCACTTGACATTCAGGATTTTTTCCTATTTAAATTCTTATACCTCATTTAGAATTTCTTTTGTTATAAGTATAAAAATGGGATTTTATTTTTATGCCCAAATTATCAACTTAGTTTATTTCAATTCCTGTTATTGGGAAAAAATCATATTCCACATATTTTGAAATAATAATAGAGGTAGCATAAGATGTGCCAGACGTTTTTCTAGGTAATTTGCATGGATTAACATATTTCATTCTCACCTCACATGAGGAAATTGAGGCATAGAGAAGTTAATTAATTTCCATTATGTGCTACTCCAACCTTGAGCTGCTTACTTCTGGACTACTTTTTATTAAGGTTTCTATTTTTTTAAACGTAGTAAATATAATTATACTTTTTGTTACAGTCAGGTGAACTCAACTGAAAAGCATAGAAGGAGAAAAGATCTCAATGTAATAGCAACACAAAATGTCGAGATAAACTTATAAAGACATGAACAGAACTCACATGAATAAAAGTTAAAACTCTATTGAAGAACTACAAGATTTGAATAAATAGAAATAAATAGAAAATGTACCCTATTCTTGATTAAAGGACTCAGTTTTATAAAATTTCAGTTCTCTATATTTTTCTTTACATTAAATTTGATTCCCAATACTCAAGAGGAAATATAAAGTGAAATATGCAAAATCTAAACAACAAGCTATACAATTTTGTAGATGGGAACAAAGAAATAAATGGAAAGAATTGCCATGTATTTGAGTGAAAAAACAGTATTGTGTATATATATATATATAATTTCTCCCAAAATTATTCAACAAATTAAAAGCAATTCCCATCAAAATTCTAATAGACAATTTGGTTAAAAGGAAACCTACTTTATTCTCACATAAGGAGATGCAATAAAATTAAGATGATAATTTTCCTTATAGTTTTAAAGAGAAAACAATGAAATAGTGCCTTATTTTTAATTAGGTAACATAAAGTTCGTTTGGTAAAAAAAAAAAAAAAAACATATAAGAATAATAGACTATATTCCCACTAGATTTTAAAACTTATTACTAAGCAAATATACTTAAGCCAGGTTGATACTGAAAATTGCCTAGACAGAACAATGGAATAGAACAGATTCCAAAAGTCCCCACAAAAACAGATAAATAATCTCCAGAGTAAATCAAGTATTTAGTTTTCTATTGTGAATATATAAAATATCTTTGATTGAATGGTCATTTCTAAATAAGACAATGAATTCAGAAGCTATCAATTATAAGTGATGGATTTAAAAACAAAATACAACAATTTCGACATCAAGAAAAAAATCTATAAATAAACCCGAAGAGCAATACATTTAAAAACTGCAACTTTTTAACATGATAAAGAGTTTATAAATGAAAATAATCCATAACTCAGTTGAAAAATCAGCAAACAACATAAAGAGAAAGACAAAGTAGATTTTAAAAGAATAATAAGTTGCCCATACTATACACTCATACAAATAAGTGCAGATAAAAATAGAGTGAGATGTTATTTTAGCCATTATACTGGCAAAGGTCAAAAGGATAATAAGATGCTACATTTGCAAGAATGTGAGGGAAAAAGATCTGTCATACTGTTAAGAAAATATGAATTCTTACCACCTTTTAGGGCAATGTCTGTTCATCAGGAATCTTTACCTAGGAAATATTTTTAAAAATTCACTTTAAAATGTTCCTGAAGACTTGTATACATGAATATTCATGTCAGCATTGTTTATAGTGGCAAAAAAAAACTGGAAAGAGTTGAAATTTTCATCAATAGGAAATTGGCTTTAGATGTTAAGATATATCGCAGACAACGCAGTAGGGTGTAATTGCTTAAAAAAATGAGATACCATCTCAAAGATATGTATTTTTAAAGTGTGATGCAGAAAACTCTTTAAACTGTGCTATTTTAGAGGGGAAAAGTGGAATCCAGCCAAAAACACACCTAAACTATCTTTGAAAGGTACATAAAAAACTAGTAACACTAGATGCCTATGGGAAGGAGAAATAGGTGGACAGTGATGGTGGAGAATTAGAAATCTGTAACTTAGGTTATTACAGCTACATGTACTATATATTATGCATGTATATACATGCATACATATATACATATACACATGTACATATATATACACACATATATATGTATACACACATATATATATTTACACAAAAGTATATCCATAGAATAAAAACAATAAAATGATTAATACCAGTATATTACCTTAAGTACAGTTATCTCTGTATGAGAAGATAAAGGGTGATTTTTTAAATTATTTTATTATTTTCTGTGATGGTTTTGTTTTGTTTTGTTTTTGCACAGCATTTTAACGAAGAAAAAATGTGTTTCAGTTTTGTCATTGTTGTCTTTAACTTGAGAGATTTATTTTAAGGATGAATCTAGGTTTTTAGCCCTTTTCTTGTACAGTATAATATTGCGGGGGCTAACTGAAACACCATTAACAGAGCTCGAAAATCGGCCCTTTATCTTAAAAACAATAATTACTGTGAGAATTTGAAAAGGCCGCTCTTAAACTCTTCCCTTTCTCTCCACCTGGACTGAACAAAAAATGACAGAGATGAGAGTGGAGCATGCCATTTTCCATGGAGCTTGTTTTCTTGGCATGTGGTCTCAAATTGTTTCCATCATTCTGTTTCCATCACCGTGCTGCTCATGGTGGTTTAGAGTTTCATGGCATTAGATTGGCTTTATTTACATGACAATTTTAAAGATATAGATAGTGTCAATAGCAAATGTTTAAAATTAAAATGTGATTGCAAGCTTAAAATTACAGCAACAGTATGTTTTCTTTTATAATAAACTTTATTTTTAAAGAAGTTTTAGATGATAGAAAAGCTGCATGGAAAGTATAAGGATTCCCCTTTAATAACATCTTACAATAGTGTGGTACATTTGTTATAATTGATGAATAAATAATGAAGCATCGATACTAACCAAGGTCTATATTTTACATTGTGGTTTACACTTAGTTCCAATGCCCTAAAAATGCCCAATGTTCCACCTACTATTTCCTGCCCCTCCCTCAGAACCTCTGGTAACCACTACCTTTTTATCAATATTACACGTTCTTCCATTACTATAATATTAACAAGTTTACTTTGTCCATGTTTGCATTTCCCCCTTATATTTGTTCATTCCTCATCCTTGAGGATTTGGGGATGGTGATACCTGCTTTGCCTCAGATTGAGAGGGGGCTTAGATTTTATGCAGATGGAGGGAACAGCATGCGTTTTAATAATCAGAAATATGTGCATAGCTTCCAAATTAGTAGACCCGCTTACGATATTTCATCCCAAAAATAATAAAGGAAAAAGAAAAGTAAACAGTGACATTCATTGCAGTTTTACTGCTAGTAGGAAAAATTTTTGCAAACAAACCAAGTTACCAAGTAATAAGGCAATGAGGTAGCAAATAACAGTGCTTCAAGTCAATGGAATATAATGCCATCATTTGAAAGTTTAATTATGAAGAATGTATTAAATAATGAGACATGATTATAATGAGTACACAAGTGGAAAAGTAAAAAATAAATTGCATGTATCATGAATTGCATTAATTGAAATATATGTGTTGACAAGACATGCAGAGAATTATGGAAGAATGATGGTAGACAAATCTTAGAATGATAGAATTATGACTGGATTTTTAAAATGTGTACTATGGAAATAATATTGTATAACATTCAACAGCCCAAATATGTAGCAACATAAAAATAGCTTTGTAACTGTGGAAGTTATAATATATTAAATCATGGGGAATCCATATCATTTTGAAAATAAATAGGTAGGTGAAAGCTTTGAAAATATTTGTTGCAGTTTTCCTTAAACTGTAACAAAATGGCCCTGGACAAAATTAAGAGAAAAAAGTTTCAATATTATACTTTTACCTACTTAGTAAAGAAGAGCAATTAGATAAGAGTCTGTGTCTTCTATGCTTTAGTGTATAGTACGAATAGTCTCTGGTGAATCAAGCTACCCAAATGCCTGTCTACAGTTTTGCCATTTTTAGGCACCTTGTGAGAATTTATTCAGTATACTATAGAAATAATTCAAAATAATGCAATAGGATGAGTTGTTTGGCATTTAATCCAGAGATTGTTGTTAAATTATGCAACGTATGGGCTTGTCATATAGCAATGCTTACCAGCTCAACAGACATTGATCGATTTTAAGCTGTGAAAGGCAGTTAACACAGAGTCTGGCACATTAGCAAATGCTCGTCATTTCAGCCACTGCTGTCATTATATTGTAGTTGTCATCAACGGTGCTGTTATTATTATTATTCTTACTACTACCACTATTAGTGTAGTGTAGGGGACTAGAGTTGACCTTAAAGGGATCACAAAGAAGCATTTGAGAGTATTCCTTGCTCTGAAGAACCTTATAATTAGTGTACGCTTTTATTCATTCTTTTTTATTCTTTAATTCAATGCAGTTTTGACTGCCTATCAAGTAATAGCTGGGTACTGTGAATAAAATGACCTTTATACTCCCTGTTTTTTTTCCTCAGGGAAACCATAGTCTAGCAGAGATATTTTCAGTTCCTGAATAATTACAGTATGCTGTTAGGTACAATGATAGGCTAATGCACAAAGTGCAATGGGAGCACACAAGAAGGGCCACATAAACTGAGAAATATCTCTTGGGGAGTGATATCTTAAGGACAGTGTGTTTATCCAAGCCTGGTGGTAAAATGGGGTACATTGGGAAGCTAATGTAGTTACTGTAGAAAGCAAGGCAGGGAAATTGAGAAATGAGGCTAGAGAGACACAAGCAGAACTATTTCATAAACAATCTCATATAGCATGTTGAGAACTTGAGGCTTTATTCTGCTGGCCAGATTAACTGGCTAACAGAGCAGGCTAGGAGTTACTAGTCTGCTGCAGAAGAAAGCAACCAGAGTTTCTTTCAAGTGAGGGACAGCAGAAGGATCCTGGGGAGGACCTGATAGGAGAAAGACAGAGCCCTATTTTAAAAAGTAGGATTGAAGACAAGTAGCAAATCAGGGATTTGGGAAGGGCAAAAGAGGAGCTCTAAGAATTGCTACTCTAGGAATGGGTGGCTTGACAATTAATCACAGAGGGCCATGTGTATATTGAAAGAAGAGAAAAGAAGGGGGGCTTGCCTTCAGTTATCACTGTTCAGTGACATTATGAAGAGAATCAGAGAGGATCCGACAACAAGGAATTAGAATTAGATGGGAAGTACCAGGCCCTTTGCGGACCAGACTTCTGAGACTTCTGTACAAATAAGTTGCATTGTTTTCCCTTTCTCTGTACAAACAGTATTTATTAAACCTGTTTTCAGAAGAATGATGCATTATTTTCTTCATCTATCTTAAAAAAGGAGAGAAGGCATTTTTATGGAGAATTAAGCTTGGCTCTTCCTAAATTTCAGCTCTTTGCCTCTCAGGTGGGGCTGTTGCTGAATCTGTGCATTCGTGGCGCTGCACTATTTACATGTAAAGTACAGTTATTTGTAGCAGTTACTGGTCAGATTATTAAGTAAATAAAGACTGTTTGTATCCTCGAGCTGAAGCCCAAAGGAGCTGATGTAAGAGCTGGCCGTTCACATGCCACTGACACACAAATCTCCGCATTCATAATCCTGAAACCCTTTGGATGAGAGACATTATCCAAGTTGTCCACTGCATTTCCAGTTAATATTACAAAGACAAATGCTGAAGTTTCTTTGTTGATTCCTAAAACGCTTTCATGTGATATAAATTCAATCAAATTTCTTAACTGTGTCTATATATCAATTTGGTCCCAAAATTGCTCACAAAAACAAAAGATCAAGTAGAGGGTCAAAAATAAATGATATGATTAGAAATTCTGAAGATTGTTGGAAAAAATCATGCCATTGAATATATATTCATATTAGTTATCTATATATACACACATAAATACATACACACACACACACACACATATACGTAAAGGCATTTCCTCTGTCCCCTCTTGGGTATCTATTAGAGGTTTTTTGTTTGTTTGTTTGTTTGTTTTTATGCATACATACATGATGCGGAAATTAGTTAAAGGAGGGAAATATGGGAAATAGTTATTGGTAGATAAGCATTTGAATATAGGTGTAGTATTTAATTATTTATTTATTTGATGAATATTTATTGAGCACTGTGTTGAAGAAAATATGCTAGATTATGGCAAAGAGGAAAAGGCCTGGGCTTTGTGTGAACAGGGCTCCACTATTGCGTCTTCAGTTTCTTCATCTGTAAGGTAGGGGTGCTTGTAAGTGCCTCAGTGCCACTGACCGTAAAGAGCTTACTGTCCAACAGGAGAAGCAGACATAAGTCAACTAATCAGAAGAAGAGCAGTGAAACTACATCTGTAGTAAGTGCGAAGGAAATCAGTTACCTAGTGAAATAAAAGCATATAAACAGTTCTCTGGTTTCCATTCATTTTTGTTTTTGCTTTTGTTTTAAAACTGGCCGTTAAGATCAGGGAAGGTTTTGCTGAAGGAAGAGGTGCTTAAAATGACATTGAGCTCTTCACTTCTTTTTCATAAGAGAAAGAGCATATTCTGTTGAAAAGAAATTTGAAGTAAGAGACAGGAGACCTGGGTTTTCATGCCAGGATATTGTTGTTATTTCAGTCTTTGGACTATAGACATCACACATTAAATGGGGCAAATAATAATTGCTATGTTACCCATCTTACAATGAAGCAAAATTCAGAGGTAGAACTAGAACCAGTATGAGGAAAGCAGATTATGAATCAGTAATGTCTACTCTCACGCTGAAATTGCACTGCAGAGGCCATTGGCTCAAATTTCAGAGATTGAGTAGTAATCTCTCTACTAGACTTAATAAACAATATGATCACTTTTAGTGTCTTTAATATTATAATTTCTGTAAGGATGTTTTTTCATGTTTCCAGTGATGAATGAGTCTGGCTGTGAACTTGAAAAGAATTAAAACACATGCACTCATTTTCACAATACTTGCTGGAAGAGGGTGTGACTTCCACTTGAGGGTTGCATATTTTATGAATTCTATCAGCCTTTCACAAAGGCTGTTGGGAAGGTATCTCATCAATCTCCCTGACAGGGGGTGTCTCTGGATATTACACTCATCCCTGCAGTAAATTTATATACCGAGGCCTCAGAAGAAAGACCAAGAATTAAAATTTCTTGTTTTTTTAAACTAGTTCTATTTCTTGTTCATTTGCAAAACACCAGAAGACAAAAAGCAAAATTGGCAGCCATCCTTTAAAGAATCAAAACAGCAGGAAATGAAATCGTCAGTTATATTTAAAATAATGTCATTGCCATCAACATTTGAATTTGAAATAAGGACACTGAAGTGCGAATTTCATTTTAATACAGTGTGGCCAAGTATGATTGTTTTTTTAAGTTTTTATTTTTAAGGATATGATGGCAGGTGAACAATCTATTATTTAAAATTCTTGAGACCAGCTTTTTTTTTTTTTTTCATTTCTGCAGAGTAATACAGTGATTTAACTTATTTTTCCATAATATCCCTATAGGATCTTCGGCTCTTCAGTGAAACTTAAAAATATTACTAATAACTGGGGTAAGTAGTCTCTAAAACTTACCTCATGTTAGTTTTAATTAGGATATATGTCATATAAGTTTGTGCCTAACTTAAGAAACAACTTTCTTTTTTCAAGTTTTCTTTATTTTAGCATTGTGAATAAAGAATTATAGATCTGTACAATATGTATTGTACAATAATGTAAACAAACATTTTGACCATTTTTCCTTTTAGCAATATTTCAGGAATAGCAATATTTAATGTTTCAAAATCTTGTGAGGTTCAAAGAGGCAACAAGTTGTTGTATGCTTAAAGTTTGAACAATTTGCAGTTGACTTTTTACCACTCTCTTATTTAGTGCCATAGTGCTTATCCCTTGCAGGAGAAAAATTGGTATTTATGAAATGAATGAATTCTTTATTAATCAGTGATTTGGGAAATCCTTTTGAATTCTCAACTAATAACTTGATGAGGTTATTCAGGAAGATACTTTCGGGCATGCCCTACCATTGTAGTAGGCCATGGATTCATGTTTCAAGGTTGTTTTTTTGTTGTTGTTTTTTGTTTTTATTTTTAATGAAAGCAGTAAAAATCACCTTACAAAAACAGCAGTCATTAATCAAGAAAATTTGTTTGTTTATCTTTCAAATATTTGTAAATAGCATAGTTCAGTCCTGGGAATTTTCTAGTAAGTTTTAGCAGATTTGGAAACTTGCAAACACATCCCATTTTCCCCTACAATGTACTCTGTGCCCAAACGGAAATGTATTTATATATCCTTTCCCCACTGTACAGATAGGGAAGCTTAGACTCATAGAAATAGCTTACGGTAAATTCACTGAAGGCCTAAGGCAGAAAGTGACCAAAGTGAAAACCATAACCCAGAGCTTTCAGTCAGTATGCCCTACCTATGCCATTTTGACTTGTGTTGCTGGTCAAAAAAAAAGCAAATCTCTGGACATTTCAGTTTATTTGTAGTTGTAATAATTTTAAAAACTTGCAAAATTTTCAAGGCACAATTGATGGAGCTTTTTTATAATGCCTTTCAGCAAATCACTGCCTTTTCGTTCATACCACTAACCATTGCCAGTAGTAAAATATTAATGTACTGTAAAATCTGTGGAGCTCTGCCTTTTATTTGTACCTAATCAACTCTTGTCTATAATTTTGAAACCATGTGGCCCATCCTGAATTACAGTTACAAGCGATATGCATTAATAATATGGAAACCACTAGGAATGAAATAAGCCTTTGAAAGTGGTTGGGAAGGTCGGAAAGAAAACTGAAATCCTTTTGACGAGCAGTCTCTGTTGGTCTTTCATGTTGGTACACAGAGAGGCTTTGCCTAACACACCAAGTAAAACCAATTAACTGTTGCTGCAGTACAAGGAGCTAACAGTTTTCATGAGTCCTGGAAAGAAAATGGACAAACTTTCCTACTGCTGCTATTTCAGTCTGAAATTAGGTTTCTAAAGTGTTGGATGAAGGAAACGAAGACCTAACTTCTTTTGAGATGTGCTGCTGGTCAATATCTACCTCTTTCATTTCCTTGATAGCTGTGTATTGCAGTGTCATAAATCTGTTGTAGGTATTTGTTAAATTATTAAAAATAAAGAGACCTTTTTACTCTGGATCTGTGCTGTGTAAACTAAAGGAGAGCCAGAACATAGGAAGAGGGAGAAATAGGCTATTTCTCTTGGTTACCTCATTTTACTATTCTATTTAGCATTAAAAGACAATGCTGATTAAAAATCAGTTAGTAATATCATTAGTTAACTTTGTTATTGTTCATTCTTCTAATTATTATCAAGAGTTTCACATAATGAAATTAGTTTCTTTATAAATATTGCCTATAAATTGACAATAGCATGAAGACAGCCTTAAAAATTATTTTGTCAGTAATAATTTTTGTGAGTGGAATCTATGGTTATCAGCATTTATCTGTTATGTGCAAAGAATCTTTTGGGTTATGTAGAAGAAAGGACCATAAAACAGTTATTTTAGAGCTAACACATGTTTGTGAAAAAGAAATTAATATAATTATCCCACATTAAAAATATACTATCGTGCTGGCCCAAGAGCCCACGTTATGTGGTCATGTTATGCATTAAATAAATAGTTTTTTCTGTTATTTCCAGTAATACATTCCACCTTGGTCTAACCCCAAGACAGACCCACCTTATTCTAAATAAATGTTAGGAGAATTCAGTGTGGGTTTTGGGCAAACTCTGATATAGCACGTAGACACTGTTTTCTTAAAATTCTTTAATTATGCATTTCAAACATAAAACATTTATAGCACATTTAAATTGCCAGTATATACATGAAAATAAAAGGAAAAAAATACTATATAAGTTTGTCTTATGTGTTCAACTGTAACCCACAGTCCTGAAACAAAGCACACCTCAGTATTTGTAATCTACATATCCAGGGGAGGCCTAAAATAATGTCACTTCCACTATTAAAAATGCTACTTGGGGGTTATTTTAAAATATCAACATGTGTTGTTATTTTTTTGCTGCTTTTTTTTTTTAACTTTTGTGTTAAAATCAATTTGTAAAGAAATGCAGAGAACAACCAAAATCTAGTTACAGAAGAAAATTAAAGGCAGTGTAAATAAAAATTACATTATACTTTGAGATGTTAAAAATGGCCTGAAAGTGTCAGCTATTATTTAGTGAGGGGAAGTCACAGTGTTTCAAGGTCTAGTCCTTGGGTTTATAAGCTGGGCTGCCTCAGTGGTTCAGGCTCAGAAGGACTCACTCATCAAACCAAAGCCACAAAACATTGGCTGATGCCTGAGCTAAAATGGCAGTTTTATCAATTTACAAGTGAGAATTATAATTATCACAAGGAAAAATATGAATTTTTTATGCTCAAGAAAATTCTACATGATAAGCCAGATTGTAAACAGAAGGCTGCTTCTGAAACAGTTAGGCCATTATTAAGGGCATTCTTAGAGCCAGCAACTAAGTTTTCAGTGAATCTGCTCCCCTGACCAAAATTTGTTTTGTGTATCCCCCTTTCTAGACAGTGTGTAGTCTAAATTGCCTAGTTTTAAAACTTCCATTTATACTCTATTTCTTTAGAATATGTAGGACCTGAGACTTAACTACCCTTGCTATTCTTCAGTAGATTCATGTGCATCCCAAGTCTCACCAGGAGATACCAATCATCTCCTGAGTCCGTTACTGCTAGATATGGCCAGTTTCACCTATTACAGGCTAACTTATTTAACCTTCATACAGATAAACTTATGTGTACAATATGTAAATTTGTAGTTACATTCCTAATACAAAGTTAGGAGAATATTAATGGCGAGGAGGAAATTGATGAGTGTATTAGTCAAGGTTCTCTAGGGAAACAAGACTGACAAGTGATTTCTGTAAATATTATGAGATTTTTATGAAAATTGTCTCATGAGACTGTGGGGATGCTCAAGTCCAAACTCCATAGGACAGACTGCAAGCTGGGAACTCTGATGAAGGTTTTCAGTGAATTCCCCAGGAGAAGCTGCCTGCTGGAGTAGAGATGGAACTTCTCTCTTCTGGCTGCTGAAATCATCACTTCTCCTTTTAAAACCTTCAGCTGATGAGGCAAGACTTCTCTCATCGTTGAAAGCAATCTCCTCAGCCATGTAGATGTAATGAACCATAGATGCAATCAATTTACTAATGATTTAAGTCAGTGAAATGTCCTTACAGTAGCAATTGGGCCAGTGCTTACTTGACCAAACAGCGGGGCAACATAATTTGGCCAAACTGACACATAAACTTAACCATCACAGTGATAAATGAAAATGTATTTTTTAAATTTAAATATACCTTTAAATTTCAAAAGAGCATATTTATACCATGAATAACTTTAATTTCCATTTCTTGCCCAATGCATCCATTGATTTATTCATGCAGTAAATATTTATAAGGTGCTTGCTTTTGCCTGGCAGACTTCTAGGATCTGGGGATACCACAGTGAATACCACAAAATCCCTTTCTTACCACAAGCTTATTCCGGGGGAAGAAAGGACAGTCAAAAAGCAAGTAGGTATATGTAAGCCTATAAGGCATCAAGAAATGCAGTGATGAAAATGACCGGGTAGTGTGGTAGAAGCTAGGGATTGAGACAGGTAGGAAGGGGGCTACTTGAGGTAGTTCAGAAGGGTCTTTCTGAAGAAGTGACATTTTAGCTGAGGTTTAAATAGTAAGAAGAAACTAGCAATGCAAAGCTATGAGGACAGAACATCCCAGTTAGAACTACAGCTAAATAACTTTAAGTTTTTGCTCAGATTCTTAAAAATAAAAATCTATGAGTTGTAATCATGCTGCCTCCACCTGTGAGATTGCAATTAACATTTCAACTTGCTGTATCAGCAGATTTGTGGAAACATTCCAAGTTCTTGATCAATAGTTAATAATGTTTTTGCTTAAAATAGGCTCTGGACATACTGATGTCCTAGGATATCTCAGTCAACATTTTCCCATAGTCTTGGACAGTGCTGCATTTAGGAATGTGTTTTTTTAGCAATGCAGGAGGCTTAAAACAAATCAGGTTGGAAAAAAAATCATAACACTAAAATGTAATTTGCTACAGCAGTCTTGTCGGATACACTTGCTGTAGTGATGGAAATGCTCTATAGCTGTTCTGTCCAGTATGGTAGCCACTAACCACATATGGCTGGTGAGCACTTAAAATGTGCCTCATGCAACAGAGGAAAAATTTTATTAGTTTAAACAGTAACATGAGGCTAGTGGCTACCATATTGGGCTGCCTAGATCTAGAGAATTAATTTTAAATATTTTACAGTTTCATGGAACATATAAATTACTTACTTTTTAAAAATTCTGAAACCATACATTTAGACTGTTAGTAAGAGTCAAAGTAGAATTTGTCTGTGTTATAAGTGGGATTATATGAGTTAAAAGAATTTCTTAAACACAGTATATGATTTAGTCATAATGCTGCCACCCCACCATCTCATTTGTTTTTTCCTTGACACAGATTAAAATATAGTTTTCTCCCCTCTGTAGCTTTGGAGGCAAAGGTGTGGCACTCTGCAGAGGGTTGAAGAGAACCATAATAATATGCAGAAACTATTAAATTTAAGAGCCTTAGCCTCACTTTCCTTAATGTGCTTTGTGTCCACAGTCATAATTTCCACTATTTCTGGCTAGTTGGAAATAATTGTGACAGAATTTGAATAAGGAAGAAAAAAATCTGTAAGGATTTTCTGGGGGAAAAAGTAGATATTGGTCATATATCAAAAAAAAAAAAATCATTCAACAAGAATGAATGATACCATAAAAATATTGCAAAGCCATTAGTGATCTATGTTCTTTATTAGTCATTGACAGCTGATAAAATCTGGTTTTCATAAAAGACTATTTTGTTTAAGTATAATGATTGTGTGCTGATAATCATAAAAAACTAAAACAGCAGAAATCAGGTATGAAATTAAATAATGTTCACTGAGCCCCAAAACAAAGTTACTATAGATAAAATATGCATTTTGGAAATTTAATAGGAAAGAGGAAGCTAAGACTTTCCATTTCCAAGATTTTCCAGAAACAATATGGATTACCTTTTTTTAGTTTAGCTTGATAGCTTGTACTCAAATATATACTGAAAAGAATAATAATTAATAATAAGGCTAAATTTGTATGAACTGAATCACATACATGAGAAATATTCAGACCACTAAAGTTATTTCAGAATTACCCAAAGCCCTCTTTCTGGGGGCCTCAACATCACCTTTGGATTTCAAAGAAAATGTATATTTTGTAGAGCTATATAAAGATATAGGGGGTAGAAACGTTTTTAGCTGCAATCAGTAATATACAAATGATTTTTCAAAATCGTCAAGAAATTGACAAATTTTGCTAATGAATCTGAGCACCAGTCAGAGGATAGGTAAGCTTAACCATATAGCACCAAACTCAATTCATGTTTATGGTAACTCATTAACACATGTCATTTTAGAAAATAATGGTTGAAATGTAGCCCACCTTAAAAAAAAAAATCTGAGCCATAAGTATCTAATTTTTAAAAGCATTGTTAAATTTTGAGAAATTTATATAAATTTATTAAATTAATGTAAAATTGTTCCTTTCATTAATGTTATTCCTTTAAATATTAACCCCCTGTAGTTTAAATAAGGTAATATTTGCTTTCTACAATAATCGATAACCAACTTTTCAGAAATGGATATGTAACATAAAGTGAGGTACATCTATATTCATGACGTCCATAAAACTAACTACAATTTTGCCTTCTTTTTTTTTTCTTTAACCACAGAATAAGAATTAAGAAAAGTTGAAAAGCTCTGAAACTATGCAAAAAAGATCATTGGGAATTTATTTCTTCATATATAAGCAGAAAACAGAATAAAATTAAATTGGTAAACTAAATAAGCTGGTTTCCTATCCTCACTTCCATGAGCGTTCTAGTCCTCATGAAGAGTTACAAGAATTAACATTCTCAATTGCACTTAACTTTGTACTCTATCCCCCAACCTGTAATGAGCATAGTTTAACATTTGAAATCCAGGTGTTTGAGCCAGGAGGAATTTTTCCACCTTTATAAATATTTTACACTTTTTTAAAACACTTGGAACCTAGTTTGGCATATTCTCTATTATCTGCAATATTGTTTTATTCAAATGACTTCCTCATTCTGGGAAGTATGTGTGTGTCTTTCATTATTTTGCATTGACTACTTCAGTTTATGTAAATCTCTTCTTTCCTCAAATCTCTGTAATGATGTGCTTCCCTCCTGAACTCACTAGTGCTTTTTTTTCTTAACTAGGTAAATATTTGCCCCTTAGGCATAATGCAGTGCTGCACAGACTCTTCTGGTTCTACATTTATTTTTACTTCACTCCCCCCTCCTTTTACTCCTTTATTTTGATTCCTCTTTTTAATATACTATTTTATTGGTTTTGTTCTTGGATGCCCCACCAAGCTGCTGCCTCTCCATTAAACATCTCATGTCTGTGCAGTTGCTTCCTAGCTTTGCTGCTCTCTCTCTTTAGTTATCACTCCACCATCATGGCACATCCATCCCCACCACCTACTGTTTGAATTTTTCCCTGGTCTTTAATCTTAATTCTCCTCCTCCAAGGACAGGTCTTCTCTTGCCCACCAGCACCCTCAGAATAATGGAACCCTACTTTTTTTGTGCTTTCCTTCTGGTGTCATGTGAGTGAACTTCCTTTTCTACAGTACCCCTGATGTTTTCCTTTGAAGGATCAGTCAACACCATCTTTCCTCACCTTCAAAGGTTTCTGAAAGACCTTTAATTTATTAATCTTCCAGTCAAGTCAAAGAGACATATCGTCTCTTTTATGCAAAAATGAATCCTGTTACTATGCTAGGTTTCTGTATGTTCACAAAACATTAAATCTTATGCACTGGTTTTATTTAATTGATCATCTGCCCTAGTTGCACATAAAATTTTTCAAAAATTGTTTTACCACACCTCCATATTTGTTCAAGGGTCCCATTTTTAATGGATGACTAGGAAATTTATTTACTTATTTTTATTTGGGAGAAGTTTCTTTTTCTTTTTCTTTTTCTTTTTTTTCCATCAACAGTAAGCAAATGGTGGACAAAATACCTATTTGTTTCATCTGATAGAAACAATCCAGTAGCACAAATGCTTTCCATTAGCTAATGACTGTTAATCTGACTCCCTTAGGACTGCCTTAGAGCTTCATCACTATTTTACTGTAAATCAAGTTGTTTGTTGAGGACTTACTTTGAGTGCAAGGAAGGGCAGTTACCTTTTCAACTCTGTATTTAAGTAAATAGACAGCAGCAAAACAGTGACAGCAGAAGGAATGTTTTCAAGAGTATATTAGCATAAAGCAATTAGGTAATGATAATGAGGATTAGTCTCTCCTGTTATGGCAACAATTGCTCCTGAACTCTGAAACAAAGTCACTTAGGAATCTTTCAGGCTTTTTTGCTTTGTAATTTCTTGGGAATTCTTTGCCCCATCTACCTTACCTCTTAGGAACAAACATCTAATTCAACATAGACCTTGCCACCTAATTTGTTGACAATTAAGTTTGCATCCCTTTGTAGGAAAAAAAAAATCTTTCCCTCTGGTATATTCCCTCCCGGGCATCCCACCTTCCTTCCCCGTTCATTTGCTCAGGGCTTTTAATTGGAGTCTATTAATTGATGACTCTTTGTGTTCACCCTATTATCTTAATGCTGATGGTCTTCTCTGCTTTCTACACTCTTTGAGTCAAATGAGTTTCCTTTTGTGTTGTCTGAAGTCTGGGGGAAAGAATTTGCCTGACTGATGACAAAGCTGAAAAAAAAAAAACATAACCCTAGCTCAACCCTTTGATTCTTCCTTGTGTCCTGTCATGAACATCTTCCTTTCCCACTCTCCACCTCATGATATTTCATGGCACAATGACCAATATCACATGAGCTACAGGATGCTTTGGAATAAACAGAGGGTCACCTAAAAGGCAAGAGCCCTTGGGGATTAGGAGGCATAGTTCAGCTAAGTATCCCTGGAGGAGGTGAAGTCTGAATTGACTCTTTAAAAAAAAATGAGAAAGCAAAGAATGATAATGGTGCTCATGGGATGGAGAATATGCCTTGTAGAAATAGACTGGCAAATGGTAATTTGACTTAGATGCTGTGATAGATGAAAAATGCTGTGGACAACTCAGAAAGGAGGACTTAGGGAAGACTTTCTGTGAGGAACCTTAAGCTGAATGCTGACCTACCAATTCTCCCCTCCTCTGCCCCAACTTGCTTCCAGGCTTAGCAAGATTTGCTTATCTGTAGCTCTCTATCCTTGGCTCTGCTTTTCCCTTCCTGTTTTTGAACACTCATTCAGCAAATAGTGCTAGGTGCTGTTCCATGGCTGAGAAATACAAAGCTTTAATAAGACAGTTGAGGTGCAGACTTTATGAGAGACAGGTGGACAAATAAACGAGATAATTTCAGAGAACAATAGGTATTATGAAGAAAATAAAACATAGAGATAGAAAGAGACTGAAGGGACAACTTTAGACTGGGTGGTTAAAAACTAAGTTGAATATACTGCCCTATGTACCTTGAGTAAAAATACCCTTACACTTTATTGAGCAAGAACGTGGTTTTTATTGTAAATGAGAGACTCTCTTCAGACCAAATAATAAAGGGATGGTAATTCTTGATAGGTGTTCTAATGACACAGCTGTTTTCCAGCTCATTATATTCACTAAATGGTAGTTCCCATTTTATCCAGGCAGCAATAATAACATTTCACACATTTTTAAAATAAGTTGTTCGCTTCTCTTCCCCTCCAAACTGAATATAAACTCTTAAAGAGCACACGTCTTGTTCATTTTTTAATCCAGAACTGTAAGTGCAGTGGAAGGAAGGAAACCTTTTATACTTTTCAATAATTAGTTATATTTGTGAATTGAAATTTAGCTCACCCTGCCAATATTTAAGATCCTCAGATAACAAAGGAGGAAAACAAAACAAAATAAAGCGTTTCATAGTACTGTGTGATACAATCATATCTGGGCTTTGTGACTTTTTCCCCAAAATACAGTGCATTAATGAAGCAGGGTTTTTTTTGTTTTTTGTAAATTATTCTTTTTTCATTGCAACCATTAGTAAGTGGTTTCTGAGGAAGGGTAGATTCATGAAGAAACAGGAGAAAATATATAAAGACCAAAAAGAAAAAACATCAGCACATATGCATTATTCACTTATTCCTCAAGTCTGTCCATACTAGGGCTGAGACAAACTTTTGCTATAGCATCACTTCTTTATGAGTCATTATTTATGTAGAGGAATGGAAGAAAAAGTACGGAAAATTATGTGGTTTTTTTATTATTTTTAAAAATCAATATTCTCTATCTGACTATAATAAATATTAATTTACAAGAAAGTGATCTATAGCTGACACACCATATAACCCCTTAGTGTTCAGATTTTTCCATGTGAGTTCATCTAAAAACAAAGGATTCTGTTTTCTACACTTGAAGGCTATAAAAGATATCATGTAAATTTTGCACAAGGAGTAAACAAATATTCAGAAAATGTCAACTTCCCCTTCCTTTGAAACACAAATGTATATTTTCTTTTTTAAAATATTTTAAAATTTCCTTCCTGGAAAACAGAGTTAAACACATTAGGGGGAAATTTCAGAATTGTGAATTTAGAAATGGTTTAGAAGAATCACTTGTTAATATGTTACTTCCTTTCTCTATGTAGAGAGTCTGTGTCTTGAGCATTTTTTAAAAATTCAGGTAATATCCAAAGTAATTTGACCTGTTGAGATGTACTGCTGCATCATTTATCCCAGAATTACATCTGGTCAAACTTTGATTAATGAGCCCCGAAAAATCGTGCCTGAAAAATCATTGCAGACATTTATGACTGTCTTAGTAAAAGAGTGCATCCTAATGGTCTCTTTGAACAGCCTTTCTGCTAACATTTATACAGCAAAAGCCAGCTTGTGTCATCTCTTATGATAAGATAATGAAAGCTTCCCAGAATAGCATTATGTTTGTCAGATACATCTATTCAGCCTCTCTCATATAGTTCTTTTTGCCTATATTAAGTAATAAAAATATATATATGTTCACTTTTACCTTATGCAGTAGAAATGTACCTAAACAGAACACAAATATTTCAATATCATGATGTATAATTACTTATTCTTACTTTCATGTATTTTCCTTGTTTATATTTTGAGTATATATTTCTTTTATGACATTTTATTATGAATATCTTCAAAAATACAGAAATGTTTTGAAAAAAAACATGTGCATACCTAATATCTACATTTAGCAACTGTAGTGTTTTGCCATATTTTCTGTGTTTAGTATAACATTTGAAAGAAAGTATACCCATTGTGAAACTTCATTTCTAATATAGGAGACAGCAACTATTCATGCATTGCATTTGGCTCTTGGTCTCATATAGAAATGATTTTAGTATCCAGTGATGATCTTTGCTTAGACCAGTTTTTTCACTAGGAGTTGCAAAATAGTGATTTTTCTACTTTTTCTTCCCTTCTACATTTAGTAGCCATTCTTTAAAATGAGCTTTCTCTTATCAACTGAGGATGAACCACAGTTTCTCCTAAAAAGGGAGCATAAATAATACTTAATTTTTTCCCCTTTGATTACCAATTTTCAGTGTGAAGAATTGTTGCAGTAACCAGTTCCATTGGTTATGATAAAGTTTCTATCCCTGTCTCAACTCATAGATTCATTTATTCAATGTGTTATAACCAAATGCAGTCCTTATTCTTGTTGATTCTCAATAGATCCCTAGTCTGGCATTTGAAGTCCTTCACTTTAGCTCCTGTGATATTTTGACATACTTCGTCTTTTCCTTGCTTTGTCACAAGTCATCCCAGGCATAGAAACGGCCGTTCTCCAGGAAGCCAGGGTGGTTAACAGTGATGAGAGCCAGATGCTGTTCCAGATGTAAAAAAAGGCTAGAGGAAGATGTTAGACCATGGTGACCTAGCAGACAGGACTGAGAACAACTGGTGGCTTTTGGAGATGTTCAGTTTGAGAAAGTGAGACCGTCATAGATTTATATCAAGTTCTACAAATTATTTAAAAAAAAAAAAAAAAAAAACCTGAAAGAAGGATCCTCAGTTGATAGGAGATCAATCAATAACATCATCTTCATATTCAGACAATAGGACACTTTTTCTGTAGAATTTTCAGCAAATGATGTGCCTATTATAAGCCAGAGTTTTAAAGAATATAGAGGGAAGCGGCTGTGGCTCAATCAGTAGGGCTCCCATTTACCATATGGGAGGCCCCGGGTTCGGTTCCCGGGGCGTCCTGGTGAAGGCAAGCCTGCCCGCACGGTGTGGTTAGCTGACCCAGCGATCACAAGCAGCAAGGGGGGGATAAATGAATAAATAAATAAAATCTTTAAAAAAGGAAGGAAGGAAGGAAGGAAGGAAGGAAGGAAGGAAGGAAGGAAGGAAGGAAGGAAGGAAGGAAGGAAGGAAGGAAGGAAGGAAATAGAAAACAAGTAAATTGAATTTCTCTTGTGTGTTATTGCTTCATGCTGTACACTGCATAGTACTCTGTGGACTTATCTTTGTGAACAAAATGGTCTTTTTGTGTCTCATGCTACATGGAAAGATAAGCGTCTCTGTAAACCCATAAATGCTACGTGAAATATTTAGTGTGTATATGGGAATTCAAACCTGGCAATTTTAAGTACTTCTTATTCATAACTTGACTTTGCAATATGTGCTAGTTTTAATTATTAATATAGCCTATCCTCCCCCAACCCCCTTCTATAAGAACTGTAGAAAAAAAGAGGCCAGTGACCCTAGCGTACAATTTATATAACAAACATCAAATTCACTGCTCCACAGAGGTTATCATTCTTTCTTGCTCTTCACATCTAAAGTCAAAACAAGACCTAAGTTGTTGGAAAGGGTGATATTTTTTCCTCTATGATCCAAAGACCTTTGTATATCACACCCATCTAGAAAATGGAATATATGCTAAACATCTGCCTATTCAGGTAGAACTTTTGTGTTGTTGTTACTCCCACATGGGAGATATGTAATAGAATTAATTTGAAAGCTCTTGGCTTCTAAAAGAATCATTTACTTTTCAGTTTTATTCTTTCCTCCTGAAGTTTTGTTTTCTTTCAAGAAATATTTATTGAGGTTCTACTATGTGCAAGACTCTTAGAAATGGGGGCCTGTAAGTTAACAAAAAAAAGGCATCCTTGCTAACATGGAGCTCATATTCTAGGACATAGAAAATGAACAATTAATAATTAAAGTGAGCTTTGTATAAAATGATGATGAATGCAATGAAGATAAATAAAGCAGGGAAGGGAGATGAAGAGTGCAAGCAGATGTGAATGGAACGAGGGGCTTTAATTCTAAATAGTATGGCCAGAGAAGGTTTTGCTTACAAGGAGAATTCGCAGAGACCAAAATATCATTTTAAATATCCTTTCTCTGTGTATTACTCAACAGCCCTGTTTCAGAAGTGGCAATCTATAGTCACCACACATGTGTTCACATCCTCTGTGACAGAATGCTTTCCACATTATTTGTACCATTGCTTTTGGATAAACTGAGAAGTTGAGGATTAGTCAAATAGAAGGGCAACCTGAATACCTACAATTTATATGACTCTCAGCCAAGGCTGCTGTTTGATGAGAAATAGTCATGAATTCATCCATGATTCTGTATTAATTTCTGAATTTTTGCAAATTGTCTGTGCTTATCTTTAGGCAGCAATTTATCTCTCCCCTTATTAGTGGCAATTTGTGGGCTGTGTTCCTATCTTCCACTTGCAGCATATGTCTGTCCCAAAGAGCCACTGGGCCTGTCTCAATATTTGTGGAGATTCCTGCAATGTAGAGGCTTCTCTGAGAAAATTTGGAAATAAACCAGGATTTTTCACCCAATTTATTCCCATTCTTCAATTTGGAGAGATTTCTGTTTCAATGTTCCATAAATAATTATGGTCCGTTATTTCTTCAACATATTCCAGTAGGTATTTATCAATTTTACTTATGATTTTTGCATATGATTATAATACTTAAAGGAATTTTATATGGAGATTGGCATGGTTTTAACAGCTAATTAACAGCCACGGCTGTAGTTAGAAAACTTACTTTAAAAAAAAAATGACCAGAATATTTAAAATATTCACATTTTATTATCAATAATCTCCTGATCTTCATGCCCATATATATTTCCCTTGATCAAATTTTTAAATCAATTTAATCTAACCAATACTTGTGGATCAAAACATTTCTTAATTCAGGCTTCCCAGTAGCATGACTATTATCAAGAAATGTATGACTGGGGCCATAATATGACTGAATTCTGAAGAGGAAACAATGAATAAGTGGCAACCTTAAACAGAAATGAAAATAGAAAAAGCAGAATTAGTAGTTTCAATATAATTTTAACAATAATAATAGCCAAATTTTTGAGTGCTACTATGTGCCAGATACTCAGAAAGTCCTTTACATTTAATCATGATATGATTTGGATATCAGTTTGCTATAACTCAATAACTAGTAACTCAACCAAGGTGACACAGATTTGGGGACAGAGCAAGAATAGGATATGAACTCAGAGTCATTAATTAGCTACTTCCTTCTTTCTATGCCAATAAGAGAGGTTTAGTAGGGAAGACAAGTTAACCAAAACAAAGTGCAACTATTCAAAGACACCTGAGAAAACTTTAATATTTGAACTGATATAAGTGGGATAAGGTTCATTTTGATCTTATTACCTGAAATATAAGTATCCTTATAGTATAAGTTTCTTAGTAGAGAGTGAGGGAGTATGTGTGAATATGTGTTTTAGTTTGCCAGAGCTACTGTGACAAATACCACAAGTCAGTTGGTTTAAGCAACAGAAATTTATTGTCTTAATGGTTTTAGAGGCTAGAAGTCTAAAATCAAGGTCCTAGCAGGCTATGCTGTCTCCCAGAATCTGTAGCATTCTGTTGCTGGCCAGCTGCACCCCTTGGGGTTCCTTAGCTTGCCAATCTGTCTCTGTCACATGGTGATCTGTCTCCTTGGTCTTCTATTGTGACTTTCTCTCACTGAGTGCACCTGAATTTCCACTGCCTTACAAGCACTCTAGTCATACGGATCAAGGCCCCCTGTGGTTCTATTTGGTCTCATCTAATAAATAGGCTCTTTGAAGATCCTGTTCACACATGAGTCCACACCTGAATAGTACTGTCTTCACAGGCCCTATCTGCAAATGGGTTCACTCACATAGGAACATGGAATGAGACCTGAGCGTGTGTTTTGTGGGGGACATGATTCAAACCAACTAAATGATAAAGTGATATATCCTAGGAAATCTAATAAGGGTAACCTATTCTTAGCCAAAAGCTTGAGAAAGCCATTTAATAAATCACTTATTGACATCTACAATGGAGTGAGAGCAAGAAGTAGAGCAGAGAAGAACTGAAACTAAAACAGTTTTGTAATACTACTTGTTTAATATAATTCAAATATATAACTTTGCCAAGTGAAACACTCTTTATACATACTGAAATCCTTCAATATGAAATTTTGAAATAATGTGAAATACTGAATTGTAATTTATTGAAAACTAATTTCTAAAATATGTCCATTTTTTAAAAAATACTAAATCACTTTGAATAGTCACTAATTTCTTTTGAAATATTCCAATAAAAGACAACTCAATGTCATCAGATATACCTTGTTTTTTTATTGTATTTGTCCCTGTGCCTTGATTATTATTTATGGGGAATCATATTATGTGTTGGCTAATTATTCATCCACCGAGTATATTTATTAACACCTTCTATAGGCCACTAGAGATAAGAATAATAGACACTTTTAATATAAAGTGACCTATGTTGTGACTGAGAAAAGTACAAGATATTATGTAAGTATATAAGAGAGGCAATTAACCCAGACTGGAATCCGGTCAGATGATTTTTTTTTTTCAAGATAACTTCATTCATTTAAGATAACCACTTAATTTATCATCGAAACCAGGACATATTTCAGAGTGAAAGAGGGCTCTGTTTATAATTACACTTGAGAGTAGGTGTAAAACTGGGAGGTATGCTCACCCTATTTCATTCTCAACATTTTAGGTACGGAGGTCTTTCATTTGTCTAAAAATGCTAGGCCATAGTGCTGCTTTGGTTTATTTTTTTAAAAAAACAATTTATTGAAGTATATCATTCATACATGAACATACATAAACTATAAGTGTTCAGTAAACATTGTGAACTTATAAAACAAACATAGATAACATCATACAGGGCTCCCACATATCACCCCACCACAAATATTTTGCATTGTTATGAAACATTTGTTAACAAATTATGAAAGAACATCGTCAAAGTATTACTACTAACTATTGTCTGTATCCTATTCCCCTATACATTTTTTTAAGAATTTATTTACTTTCATCCATTTTTACCGCCCCCCCCACCATTTTTGCTGTTTTTGTGTCTATTTGCTGGGCAACTCTCCGTGTCTGTTTCCTGCCCTCTCTCCTTATCCTTCTCCTCCTGTCTTCCCTGGGATTTGAGCCTCAGAACCCCTGATGTGGGAGAGAAGCATCCTACTGCCTGCACCACCTTAGTTCCTGGTTTTTTGGCATGTCTTGTCTTGGCTGTCCCTTGTGTCACTCTCCTGTTATGTCATCATCTTGCTGCATGGCTCACGGGGCATGGCGGCACACCCACTTGCAGGGCCTGATGGCACACCCACGTACAGGGCCTGATGGCACACCCACGTACAGGGCCTGGCGGCCCACGCACCTTCTATGTTTTTCTTTTTTTTATTTTTACCAGGAGGTCCCGGGGATCAAACCCAGGTCCCTCCATATGGGAGACAGACACCCAACCATTTGAGCCACATCCATCCCCCTGCTATATCTCTTAAGGTTAACCAAAGATACCTAGAGTTACAGTCTTTTCCCATACAGAATGGTCATATAATAAATCCTGTTAGTTTATCACCAGCATTCTAAAAACCAGACCTAGGGAGAAAAACTAGGTCTGGGGACATATGCACGGTTTCTAATATAGCAAATGTTTAACCTACCCTGATTAACACAAAATCAGGACAGTGAGAATATTCGCATCTGCTTTGGTTTATATCCACAAACCTATCAAGGACTTGGTCCATGCTTACCTCTGTGTTGTTTTTTTGTTTTTTTAGGGGGTTTTTTTTGTACCTAGAAGCTCTGCAGTTGATTTCAAGATTAAGTATTTTTATATTATGTTTTTAATCACACCAGTGAGGCTTAGAAATTGGGTAGTTTACTATAAAAACTTTTGTAATCCTTATAGTCAAGTTTTTTAGCTGTTCTTTTGTTTTGATGTAAGAAAATAACAATATTAGCTTAGCTTTGAAAGTGTTATATTCCATCACATAGTGAGCTGCTGCCGAGGCCTGTATGTTTGTTGAGAGATGCTTTTGCTTGGTTTCCAGGACCAGTGGTTTTGGCGTGTGAGAAACAACAGGGTGATGGATGGATACCCCATGCAAATTACTTACTTCTGGAGGGGCTTGCCTCCTAGTATTGATGCAGTTTATGAAAACAGTGATGGGAATTTTGTCTTCTTTAAAGGTAAGAATGTTTTCCATGTCTTGCTATATTGTATTTTTGTCATTTGGTCCAGGTCTCAGTAGCACACAGAGAAGTGAAGAATTGAAAGGAATTGAGTGAAGTTAGGTAGCTATCTTAATTTGTCAGGGCTGTTATAACGAAATACCACACACTAGTTGGCTTACACAACAGGAATTAATTGGCTCACAGTCTGGAGACTAGAAATCCAAAAGTAAAATATGGGCAGGCTGCGCCTTATCCAAACTCTGTAGTGTTCTGGTGGCGACTTGCTGGCTATTAGTCTCTGTCTCTATCACATGATGACCTGTCTCTTTCTGTCTACCCTTGTGGCTTCTGCTACCATGTTCAAATTTCCTCTGCTTATAAGGACTCAAGTTATATTGGATTAGGCCTGCTCTGCTTCAGCTTAGCCTCATCTTAATAGGATCTTCAAAGATCCCATTTACAAATGTGTTCACTCCCACAGGACTTGGGCTTAGGACTTGAACATGGCTTTGCAGGAGACATGATTCAGTTTAACACAGGAGCTGATGAATTTTATGACAAACTATATATGTTGACTATAAAATAAATTATGTTAAATTAAAAATAATTTTAATTCTCTAGTATGTTTTTTCATATGGTATTCCCTTTATGAGTCAAATTTGGGAGGCATTCTGTTTTCTTAAAACTTTTTAGATTTGGCTAAAAAAGCACCACATAATTAAAATTTTTTAAAATAATGAAGAAAATGCCATTTCTCAACTGATTAAGGTTTTTTCCTTTTAATTTTGTTCAAAGTATTTGGAGTTAGCTTGCCATTTTTATGCAATAAAATATATTCCACTTCTTATTTCACATATTACACTTTTTAGCTTGAATTGATATACTCAGTTTATGTTAAATAGTTTCCAATAAAGTAAGAACTTTCTCATAAAGGACAAGAAAAACTTATGAGTAGAAAAAATTACATAATTACCAATATCATGAAATTTATTACGTTTGTTATTTATCTGAGTGACATTTTAATTGCACAAGTAAAACTTGGCTGCTGCATAAGACTTAGATTACCTGGTAAAGTGGCCTTAGTCAAGGTACCTGGCACCCCATCCTTAAAGCTTGCTAATATCCAAAACCATAAATATTAAGTCTGCAGTGGATACACACAGGGTAAAACACAGATGGAGTTGGAGAATTGAGACAGTTGTGAGAACATCCTTGACCTGAAGCTGGGGAAAAGCAGAGGGAATAAAGAATATGATTGCAAGTATTGCCGAAGAGCTGAAAGGACTGAAAATAAACTTAGACAAGGATGGCTCTTTAGGGAAGGATGAGGGGATATTGACCAATAGAACCAATGATTCTGAAGTTCAAATTAGAAGAAATGATAGGAATAATGTCAGTCATGAAACATGGAATTTAGGAAGCACATGTAATGTTTTAAGTGAGGTCCAACTTAACTATCTGGTATAAAATGAAAGGGTATACCTGGAATTTATTTTCTCTTTATAGGTTGTACCTTGACAGAAGAGGCAGTATAATACACTGGTTATAAGGACATAGGGGTTCTGCAGTCCCATCATCAATTCTGAGCACTTACTAGCTGTAAGGACTGGACAAATTGGAATTTGCCTTAGTTTCCCATCTGGAAAATGGGGTTTTGATCATTCTCCATCTCAGGATTATTTTGAGTACTAAGTTACTTACTACATACAAAAATATTTAGCACCTGTGGGCCCTCAATAAACACCAGCTATGGCTGCTACGGTTACTATTAATATTAATATCATTGCCCTTCTGCTGTTTGTAGGAAGCACATGCATGATTTGAACACGTATGTGTGTTGCTGTGGACAAAATAACACCATGTCAAGGTTGTGAGTCTTAGGGGCATTATATGTGGGGGAAACTCCCCTCACCTGTATCTTTCTTTGGTCCGATGAGCAGTAGCAACAGAAAGCAGTGAAGGTCAGCACTAAGGTGGCCTTGGGTTTGAGGGCTGCCCCAGAGAACCCAGGCTCATCACAGCATCAGTGGTGCTCTCTGACTAACAGCATGCTGCTCTCGTACGCCAAATACCACTGCTTGTTCAAAGGGAGCCGGAAGCTCTGGGTGTTCCCAATGTGACTGCTCCCTTCCCTACTCTCCAGCTCACCACTGACAGTTTGAAAGTAGGAGCCCCAGAATGCCAGGCTTCTGGTGCGACACTACCCCCTTCCACACAGGCACAACAAATTGACTGTCTGCCTTGACATCATCACTTTATGTCCTTTATTACCTCAGAAATCCAGGATACCCAGATCAGTCCTATTTCCAAGACTATGATATCCATTTTGCTTTTTGCCATGAGGCAATCTGAACATTTACTCCCAGCAGTCCAAGCTCCCTACCCTGTTTTCATTTTCTACATACCATCTGACAAACAATAGAGTTCACTTATTTGTTTATCTGTATCCTTCCTGCTAGAATATCAGCTCCCTAAGAGCAAAAAAATGCTGTCCTCTTTTTTCTTTTCTATTCTTATATCCCCAGTGCCTTAAACCAGGGGTTAGCAAATATTTTCTATAAAAGACCAAAGAGTAAATATTTAGGCTTTGTAGACCTTAGGGTCTGTTAGTATCTTCATTTTTTAAAATTAAAAAAAAAAAAAAAAACCTTTAAAAATGTATCTACTATTCTTAGCTCATGAGCTGTACTAAAACAGGCCCTGCATGACAGTTTGTAGACATCTGTCTTAATATCTGTAATATAGTAAACACTCAACAAAGATTATCAAATGAATGAAGAGTAAAGGTCAAGCACTTTAATCTGGAGACGCAGCCCTTGTACAAGTTGGTCTCCGTCTATACCAGCCATATTACACCATTTTTATTAATAAATATAAGCATTGCTGTTCTTTACGTAGCTCTCTCCTTTTAGCCCTCTTTGTCATCCTTTGCTTTCTCCATGTCTTTCCCTTCTTTTTCTTTACAGAGATCTTCCTTTACATTTTTCTCCTCTAATATATACTATACAGTGATACTTGTACTTGACTAGCTTGTCAAGCTAGTCAAAGAATGTTAATTATAAAGTATAAGTATTCTCTTTGAATATAAAAATAAACATAGAATCTTATAATGCAAATGAACTTTTATAAATAATTTTTTAAGAATAATGGGAAGCCAGTAGATATAATTAAAACTTCAGGGGGGCGGATGTGGCTCAAATGGTTGAGCATCCGTTTCCCATATGGAGGGACCTGGGTTCAATCCCCCGGACCTCCCAGTAAATAAAAAATATAGAATATGTGGGGCATGCTGTCAGGCCCTGACGAACCACACAGCAAGATGATGATATAACAGGAGAGAGGTGCAGGGGAGAGCCAAGATGAGACACACTGAAAAGCTAGGGACTGAGGTGGTGCAGGTAGCAGAACACCTCTCTCCCACATTGGAGTTTCCCAGGATCAAATCCCAGTGAAGACAGGAGGAGAAGGATGAGAGGAGAGGGCAGGAACCAGACACAGAAAATTGCCCAGCAAATGCAGAAAAGTGCTCAGCAAATGGACACAAAAACAGCAAAAAAAAAAAAAAAAGGGAGATGGAGGGATTGAAAATGCATTTAAAAAGTAGATAAATAAATCTTAAAAAAAAAAAAAAACTTCATCTGTTAGTAAACATTATATAATTTTTTTTAACTCTGGGCAAAATTAGATATGTGCATATATATCATTTTCAGTGAGAGCTATCAGTACATAAATTATAAAAACATGAAAATATAAACAACTTGTGCTCTATAGATGTAACTCATCCTATATTCTCAACAGAATCAGATTGACTTTTGCTATGTTAAAGTATAGTATAGTCAAAACTATACTAAGGGCAACTTCTGCTTCTGGATAAGATGTAATAACAGGGGCCAGATTTATTCTCCTACTTACCCAAAAATTGGACCAAATATATAAAAGAATGATTTTTTCAGATAACAAAGGACAGTGGTCCCTGAGAGTCAGGAAGCAAATGAGCAATTGCCCCAGTTTGCTATCTTAAGAGAGTTTCCAGGCCATGGCACAAGGAGAGGGAACCAGGTGAGCCCTGCAGAGTCTTGGAGGTGAGGAAAAGGAGCTGACTAGATGAGGGAGAACAAAGCAGCTATAGGTCACAGAACAGAGTACTGCAGAAGAGAGAGCTGCACAAAGCAAGGATCCCAGAGATTAGCAGAGAGACCCTGCCCTCAAGTATGGGCGAGAATACTGGTGTGGGAGGAAACTACTTGAGTCTGAAGAAAGAATCGTCCAAAGGATTAAAAGGAACAGTGCCTGGCACTCACATAAGACTGGCAGTGCCTGAGTTCCCACCAGCCCCTGTTTATGGGGCATTGGATAAGAACTCAGAAGGATCTTGTCTCAGGGTGGGGAATAATTACTCCTAGAATGAGCTCGCTCTGCACTTGCCTAACAAATCTTAAATTTAAGGCCTGAAACAACCTGTTTCCAAGTTACTTAACTGTGTCTGAGAACAAACCTCAAAAATATTTATAAGAATACCAAAATATTCAGCACCTAACAAGGTAAAATCCACATTATCTGACATCCAGTGCAAAATTACCAGACATTCAATGATGCAGAAACATTATCCCAGTGAAAAAAACAATTAAACAGAACTGACACAAAGACAGGGACATTAAAATAGTATTGCACCTTTATGTATTCCATACATTCAAAATGGTAAGTATAGACATGGAAGATTAAAAGTAGATCAAAAATTGGAATGAAAATTACAGTATCTGCGATGAAAAATACATTGGATAGGATTAGCAGCAAATGAGACAGTGGACAATAAAAACTATCTAAAATTGAATACAGAGAGAAAAAGGAATCCAAAAAATGAAAAGAGCTTGAATGAACTGTGGGACAACCTCAAGCAACCAACTATTCATCTAATTAGAATCAACAAAGGAGAGGAGAGAGGGGTAGTCAGAAAGAATATTTAAAGAAATAATGAACACATATTTTCAAAATTTGATAAAATTATAAATCCTCAGATCCAAGAAGCTCAAAAAAGTCCAAACCCAAGAAACAGAAAAAAATGACATATCAGGGTAAATAAATACCAAATTTCTCAAGAGCAGTGATAGACAAAACCGTGAAAGGAGCAAAAGAAGAGTGGGGGGAACAAAGAAAAGGGGACAACAGACCAACATGTCATCAACTAACCTAAATTTAATAGCTAAAATTATAAAACTTTTAGAAAAAATATTCAAAAATGTTACAACCTTGGTCTAGGCCAAGATTTCTTAGATATGCCAAAAGGAGAATCCATAAAAGAAAAAGTGATGTTAGATTCCATCAAAACTAAAAACTTCTTCTCTTCCAAAGACACCTTTTTTTATAATTAATTTTTTTTTATTTTTAAAAAAGCTTTAGATTACATAAATGTTATATAAAAAATATAAGGGATTCGCATATGCCCCACTCCCTCCCCCTCATACACTTTTCCACATTAACAACATCCTCCATTAGTGTGGTACATTTGTTACAATTGATGAACCCACACTGAAGCATTGCTACTAACCATGGACTACAGTTTACATTATAGTTTATACTTTGTCCCACACAATTTTGTAAGTTACGACAAAATATACAATGGCCTGTATCCGTCACTGCAATGTCATGCAGGACAAATCCAATGTCCCAAAAATGCCCCCATATTACACCTATTCTTCCTTCTCCCATCCGTCACAACCTCTGGTGGCCACTGCCTTTACATCAATGATAAGAGTTCTTCCATTGCTAGAATAATAATGTCTATAGAATAATAATAAATCTACTTAAGTCCATTGTTCATTCCCCAGTGTTGAGGATTCTGGGATGGTAATGCCTACTAGGCTTCTAATTGAGAGGGGGCTTAGATCCCATGGGGCAGGTGGATGGAGCTATCTTGCTTGCAGTTGTATACACTCTCTGTTCCTTGGGATGGGCGGTTCCCTGGCACCAAGAGATGATTACCAAGTGCCAACTAACAATGCATTTGGAAAGAAACCTTGACCAAAAGGAGGAAATATTAAACACAAATGAGTTTTTTTGGCTAAGAGACTTCAAAGTGAGTCTGGAGGTCATTCCAGAGGTTATGCTTATGCACGTCTCTGCAGGATCTCATTGACTGCTACAGTAAACAGTGCCTCAAATAAATAGTGGGGTTCCTGAGGGCTCTGAAGATATACAGAAACTATAAGCAGGGCAGACAGTTCAGGAATTTGGCACCCTGTCAGTGACCTTACTTTGGAATTTATGCTCCCCAGTGTAGCAGAGTTAGACTCATTTATAGTTCTCTACGCGTGGCTCTTCTGCCCCTTTTATTTGAACCCATAATTAGCACTTGATAGTAGACTGATTTCTAGAGACTAATTTCTTGGTCCATTCATGTGCCAGTTGAGCCCTGAATTTCAGCAGAGTTGCAACACCTACTCTCCAGTTCACTGGACTCATCCAGGACAACTAACAAGGAGATGATGATGGACAATGCCCATCCCAAAGACACTTATAGGAGAATAAAAATAAAAGTCACAAACTGAAAGAATTAATGGCAAACCATATATATAATGAAGGAATTTTATCTAGAATATTTAAAGAACTCTCAAAACTCATTAAAAAGAAAACAAAGGAACCAATAAAATAATGAGCAGAAGGTTTGAACAGAAACATTACCAAGGGAAATAAATGTATGGCAAATAAGCACATTAAAATATGCTCAACCTCATTAGTCATTAAGAAAATGTAAATTAAAACCACAATGAAATACCACACACCTGTTAAATGGCTGAAATTAAAAACACCAATGATAGTGTTGGCAAGACTGTGAAGAAACTAGAACTCTTTTACACTGTTGATGTGATGTAAATTGTACAGTCTTTCTGGTAAACGTTTTGGCAGTTTCTTTGAAAGTTAAATATATCTCTACCATGTGATCTAACCATTCTACTCCTGGGTGTTTTCCCAACAAAAATGAAAGCATATGTCCTTACACAGATGCTCATAGCAACTTTGTTTGTAATAACCCAAAACTGGAAACAACCCAGATACCCATCAACCTGTGAATAGATAAACAGTGGTATACCCATATAATAGAGTACTACTCAGTAGTAAAAGGAACCACTGACCCATAGTGCAGCATGGATCACGTTCAAAATAATTATGCTGCATGAAAACAAGTCAGATGAAAAAGAGCACATGTTGTGTTGCTATATTCACATAAAATTCTAGAAAATACAAACTAATCTATAGTGACAGAAAGTTCATTGATTGCCTTAGGGGAGGCAAGCGTTGGGAGGGAGGAAAATACAGAGAGACATGAGTAATCTTTACAGGATGTGAAATAAGTTTACTATTTTGATCATGCTGATACTTTCACAAGTATATACATATGACAAAACTTAATAATTTGTATGCCTTAAATATGCATAGTTCACTGTGTCGTGTATACTTAGATATAGCTGTGTTTTTTTGTTGTTGTTGTTTTTAAAAAAAAAAAACTTTACTGAGCATATCAATTCATGCTGGAAAAAATCTATATATATATATTTGAAAAATTTAAATATATTGATGACCATGATGTCTTAGTTTGCCAGAAGTGCTATAACAAATTACCGCTGACTATCTGGCTTAAAATTATAGAAATTCATTGTCTCACAGTTCTGGAGGCTAGAACTTTAAGTCAAGTTGCTGGAAACATTATGCTTTCTAAGGGGAGAATTTGTTCTGGTAGACTGAATTATGTACCCCCATTTAGACATATTCTCAGTCTTAATATTCCTGGGTGTGTGAACCCTGGTATAAATAGAATCTCTTGAAGATGTTATTTTAAGTTAAGGTGTAGACCAAATGAATGAGATCAGGTCTTAAGCTAAATTACTGGAAGCTTTATAAAGAGAAAGAAACCGAAGCTGGAAGTCAGTGGAACCAGAAGAGAAAGGAGAGTACATCACCATGTAAGCAAGGCAGGGATACAAGCCAAGGAGCCACAAGGATTGCCCACAGCCAGCACCAGAACATGCAAACTTTGTGGAGAAAGAAATACCTTGCTGATGCCTTGATTTTGGACTTCTTCTAGTCTCAAAACCATGAGGTCATAAATTCCTATTGTTTCAGTCAACCCACTAAGTGGTATTTGTCACAGCAGCCTGGCAAACTAAGAAAAAGCCTTTTTCCTGGCTTCTGATAGATGGCCAGCAATCCATGGTGTTCTTTGGTTTGTGGCAGCACAACTCAATCTCTGCCTTCATCACATGGCCAGCTTTTCTGTCCATCCATCTGTGTCCAAAGCTCCTCTCTTTATAAGGATACCAGTCATCTTGGATTAGGGCTCACTCGAATCTAATTGGCCTCATCTTAACTAATAACATCTTCAGAGATCCTATTTCCAAATGGTGTCCATTCACAGAACCAGGAGTTAGGACTTGAAAATATCTTTTAGGGGGATACAATTCAATTCATGACACATTGATGGCAGAATTTTATTACCTCATTTTTCCATAGCATGTTAATTATGAGTATCCAAATTACTACTATCCTGGTTTTAGCTCCTTAGTTAAGCCCACTGATAATTAAATAGAGTATCCCCTTCATGGGAGAGGTGCCTTATTCTATGGCAACTTCCCCTCCTGGTTAAAGTTTAGTATTATTGGGAATACTTGAATGAGAAATTTAATCAAGGCATTAACATAGAATTAATCACATTCCTGAAGATATAGTAAAATATAAAATCTCTTTTTAAATGTTACTATTTACAATGGTTAAATGTATTTTCTAATAAGTATTTATAATGGAAATGATTGAAAAACATTTTACACCCACATTTTAAATAATCTCATCTTTGATATTTTTTATTATTTCTCTGTCTTCCAGTTTTGTCTAACTCTCCTAGTCTTTTTTTGCTGTTTATTTTCTAATATTTTGCCATTTTATCATGTTTCTTACAAGAACCCTCATGTTTGGTGTGATATGAAGCAAGGTACAAATAAATGGTTAAGTATTTTAAAGAATTTTTTCTTTCAACTTCATATATGTAGATGTGTCTTTTAAAAAAAGAATACAGAACATAATGTCCACCTTCACCTGTCAAGATATTACTCGGTATAGCTCTATATATTTGAGTGTGAGGTGAGATGTACAAACCGTAGTTCTTTCTAGTCTGCCTCTTGGCCTAATATAATGGGACTGCCACATGATCTATACATACCTGGCATTGTTTACAGTGTGATGTCTCAGCAGACTTCCTCATCCCTTGAAACGTGGCAACTTGAACTTTGGTGAGTGCTTCTCCTCTCTTTTTGTTCGAAGGTGGTTCCTTTAGTTGGAGAGCCCAGAAACAGAAAGGATGTCACACCACAGAGAAGTAATAGGCTTTTCTCTAGCAACGGAATGTACTACAAACTTTGTCTAGTCAGCTATCTTACTATCACTCAGGTATATCCAATATAATAGAGTAACATTTTGTAAGCATAATAAAGCCAGATGTTTACATTCTCGATACTAGTCATGTTCGGGCTGAATGATTATGAAATAATAATACCAAAATTCTAGTTTAAAAATTGAGGTGGGACAATATCCTTCAAGAGTAGTAAATAAATTTAAAAACAAAGTCACCGGTGTTATTAAAACTGGTAGCAGTCAAACTAAGTAGTTGAAGAACTGATCCCAAATTCATATTGTTGATATTGCTTTACAATTTTAAGCAGTACTCATCATCCTGTTTGATAGTTTAATTTCAAGAGCAAAAAATCACTTATAGTATGGGAACTAAAATATGTGAGGCAAGAAAGGAAGAGGGCAATAAAGTTTGTGAATAAGAAAGGCATGTGAAAGATGTGTATCAAAAGAGAAGTGCTGTCTGAAATAAGTTTCACTGGAAAATGACAAAGAAAAGAATTGTTTTCTCGAGAAATGGTCTCTGTTACTTGCATTATTACTTCATTTTAAATGACAACCCATAAACCAACAATTTCTTTATGCTGCTTACAAATCATTGCTCTTGAAAGGTTTGGGGAATGCTATGAAGTTCATTTGAGGTAAAAATGCAATGTTTTTTACCTAATATAATGGATTACCTTAAAGAGGCCTTTCACTATAAATAAGTGAGTATAATGATTACTTACTTCTCTATAGGAGGTAATGGAACATTGATGTCTAAAGTGTTGCACTAGATTTAGGAAATTACATTCAATGGCCTTGGTACTCACAAAAATAGATACATAACACATGAATTGTGTTGATTTTTTTAATTGTAAAAATTTAAAGAATTTTAATATTAATGATTTTATTGTGTTTGAAATGAAGCAGCCATCCAAACCTAAGGTCCAAATATTTCGTATTTGAAAATATTCACAAATAATTTAATTTACATGTGCTTATTTATAAGGATTCAAAAAAGCCCGTGATATGATTTTATTATGGCTACTTTTATACTTAAAATTGCAAGAGTTTTCCATCAATAGTCCTTGTGTACCTAAAAATTGTCCTCATTTTCAAAAACTTTTATCACATCCTTTTATTTACAGTGTCAGTTTGATTTCCCGAGGAAGAAGATACTGAGACAGAGTTAGGAGGTTAAGAGGTGTGGGGGAGGGAGGCAAACCTATCAAATATAAAAGGGGAGGAAGGAGGACTGTCTGGGAGAGCCTGGGGCTGTAGGCAGATATGATAGTCTTGGCAAACCCAATGGGGAACATCAGGGCAAAGACCGCCTGGTAGATGACTCCCAGTGGGGCAGAAATGCTCAGGCTCTAGGCCCCTGCTGTGTCCAGTCAGTGGCTGGAGGCTGCAGAAGAGCTGGCCTGGGCTCAAATGATGCAACAGATCTGAAGACAGTGCAGCTGAAGGACAAGTTAGTCCTTGAGGGGAGGTCTGAGATGCACATACCTCCATAGCTGCCACATCTCCATAAACATACAAAATTCTCTGCTTACTAGCTGGTATTGTGAGATCTAGAAAACTAAATGCCAATAACAAAAAGTCATATTACCTCCAAATAAAAGTCATGTGACCTTCAGAGTTGGGCATTTTTTTCAAGGTCTTGAGTAACCTATCAATCACATAGAAATGAAAACAAATACCAAGTAATTGTTGCAACATAATATAATCATTTATTATTGGCATTATTTATTTATTAGAGGAGATAGTAAGCAAATCTGATCAGTGAAACACTATATTATATAACAATTTTAACTATTATTTATTAGGCACCATGAGTCAGCTATCATGTGAGAGTATTTTATACATTTGATCTCTCATTATCTCCTGAACTCTGAATGAGAGGTGTTAGCATTTCATGTACAAATTAGGAAAGGAAGGCCCATGGAGATTTAGTCACTTGCCCAAGATCTCTGTGACTTGTAAGTGGCAGAGAATCACCTAATCTAACAACAACAAAAAAATTACTTCTTTGTGACAATTTTTTTCAAATCTCTGAAATGTTTTTAAAAAGACAGAGCTGTTGAACAGTAATCAGCCCAACAAACAATATTTATTGATGCAGACTTCTGTTAGATGAAGAAAATCCAACTATTAAGGAATTTGTGTTATAATCCAGAGATCAGCAAACCGTTTCTGTAAAAGGCCACATAGTAAATATTTTATTTGTGGTCCATCTAGTCTCTCACTACTACTAAACCCTACTATTGTAGGGTGAAAGAAGTTGCAAACCATATGGAAACTAATGGTGGGTGTGATTGTATTCCGATAAAATTTTATTTACCAAAATACTCAGTGGCCCTAGTTTACCAACCACTGTTGTAATAGAAAATAAAAAATATAAATATACAAGTAGAGTTTATGAATTCAGGAGACAAAAATAAGGGGATTTTGCATTGTTTTTTGTTTTAATAATTACACAAAGGGTATATGATTACTGAGGCAGCAGTGAGCAAAGAATGAGCAGAATACAATGGATTAATTAATAAACACTTTCATTAATTAATAAATGTGGAATAATTCATTGATAAACTGGGTATGAAGCAGGAAGTCATCAGCAATTCTGAAAGCCAAACAGATTGTGAAAGTTTTCTGTTTTGAGAGTCAACCTGCAATAGTGAGATGAACATTGAATTAAAGCTAAACAAACTATTAGCAATTGGTTGTGTGGTTTTAGGCACATCAATTCTATAACTTGTAAAATAAATGAGGGTGTTAGGCTGTATTCTCAACCATTTTCCAGAACATCAGTCATAATGGCTCGGCTCAAGAGTATTAGGGAAGCAGTATGAATCTTAGCCTCCAGACTAGGCATTGTCCTTTTAATATATTAAAATTAAAAAGTCATTAAACATTACACTTTTCATTGCAGGAATATCATTTAAATAAACAATTCTTCATGAGATTATTTGCTTAGTGTCCTGTCTCCTTTGATAGTCCATCACTTTCACATGGGCAAGAACAGTGTGCGGGTTCCTTCATCTGTGAATCTCAAGCATCTGGTTCAGTGACTGGCTATAACAGGCTCCTGGTAAATGGAACTGGGTGGATAGATGAATCCCATTAAAACATCATTGGAATAGATGATCTATAAAGTCTTCTCCAACTCTAATTATCCTTTAAGGTTTTCTTTTGGTTTATAAAGCTTCCTCAGTCCTTAATATGACTTGTCAATATTTTATTCTGCATTCTTCCAAGCATAATATCACTAAGGATCAGTTTTCCACTTGCTCCAGAATATGTCAACCTCATATGACATCCAGTAAATGCTTTCATTCTGCCAAAGAGGCAATATTTTCCTTGAGAACAAGACTGTCTTATGGTAAGGTAGTTAAAAACTCACCTCTCTTATATGAAAGAAAATGAATTAAATATGAACCTCTCACATTTTCAAAAACTGGAAAATAGAAATGAATTATCTTCAACCTTGTCCTGTCAAAATGTTACCTCAGCAAGATGCAAAAGGCATAGTATTCTATTTTCTTTATAAACACTTAGAAAATCCAATGTATAGCTTATAATCATTGTCAAGTTACTTCACTAAATTCTGTGCCATAAATATAAATAGGCAAGGTGTAGTTCTCATAAATGGAATCTCTTCAGTGCAGTCTTACAGCAAATGTTTGCTAAGTTTTCTGCTTATAAGTGACTTTTTTTTTTGATTCTCTTGGTATTTGCTCTTAACAGAAAAAAAAAAAAAAAAAAAAAAACTTGGTTGAGATCTTCTATACAAATTGACTTGACCATTAAAATTGAAAGATTGATGGGTTCCCCCTTTAATTGATAGAAAACACTCCACCAATAGTATAGGAAAGTATTCCTAAAATACATTTTTTAAAAAGAACATTTTCATAGAATAACAAGAATTTCCTTGGAGAACCATAACTCCTTTTCTTCCCTCCCCCTGCCCCCCCCCACACATTTTTCCTCCATAAAATCGCTGATAAACATATAAATTAAGCCTCTTGGAACATTTCCTCAATATCCACCCAGGACATCCTGGGGCCCAGTGAGCCTAGTGGGAAGACAGCAAAGTCTGGAAAGAGTGAGGGGTAATTTCCATGGAAAGGATGGAGTTTTAGGAATTGCAAGCAAAAGCAAACAGAAGTTTTCTAAAGCATGCTAGAGTGTTTTCTGCTTGAAAAAAGGGACAGCCGGCTGAGTTGAGCTGATAAAAGATTTTCTCTAAATAGCCAGCATGGGAGGCATTGAAACGGAATGCCCTTTCCTAATTAAAAATGATGTAAAAGGACAACATGCAATAACTCACTGGGGTATAGACCAAAAGAACAGGCCTTTCTTTCTTTTTCTTCCATTGTTTTTAAACTTCCTATTTTTAAATGCCGCAGAGATATCACTAAAATATAGAGCAAGCTGTGAAACAGCTCTCTAGATTTTTCCATCTCACTGACTTTGGCAAGAAAATGATCCTGGGCCTTTAGGGTGAAGTTGTTTCTTTTATAAAATAACCCATTTAAACAGTGGTCCAGAATAGGTGCGTATTTTTATAATAGTCTTTTCCAACATACAGTTAATATAATAAACTAAATGATCTTCTGACACAATACTAGGGCAGGTCTTAACATTTTCTTAGACTTTTTAATGATTATAAGATTCATTTTTACTTCCCTATTAGCAAGAATCAAGAGTAATGCCTACAATATTATGTAGCCTTTAGTGTTCCTGTTTGTTAGATTCTTGATGCTGTATTTGATTATTCATGAAATACTAAACCTGATCCTTTCAGTCAATGCCCATTTATTAAGTACCTTCTACTTTCCAGGCATTATATCAGGTGCTGCAGGTAACAGTGAGTCAAATATGATGTCTGTTCTCAAGTTGCTCACAACCGAGAGTGGGTGGCAGGCTTGTGAGCCTTTAAAATACAGTGTACTAGGTAGTACAGCAAACACTGTGCTCTGGTAATACAAGTGGCCACCTTACTCAGGAAATGCTTCCAGAGAAATGATGTGAAGATAAGTTTTGAAAGATTCGTGCCAGTTTTGCAGGAAGGGGGATAAATAGAATATATTATGGAAAAGGTTGTGCCATTTCAATAGATCTACATTGAGAAGAACGTTGAAATGACATGTATATCAGTTTGTATTTTGTCCTGAAGGCAATGAGAAACCTTTGAAAAATTTAAATAAGAGAGGCATAATCAGGTGTATAATTCAGGGGGATGCATTTAGCAACCTTGTAGAAGATAGAGACAGATTGGAGAGAGACACAAAAGGAAGGGAGGCTATTGGAATAATACAAACTAGAAAACAAAAAGGCTGATCTTAAGGCACATGGCTGGAAGAGAACATGGTCTGTTGGCTAAAAGCCAGGACTCTGGCCAACAGACTTGGACTCAAACATAATATCCTGTGTGACTTTTGCATTTTGAAAATTTTATACTGAACAGCCCCTCTAAGTTAAAAGTAAGCCCAGTCAGGTTAGTTGAGCTTAGGTAGGTTTTATTGTAAGGAATTGGTGTATGATCATTGGAACTCATGCTACCCTTGCCATCTCTCTAATAGGCCTCCTGGTCTCTCTCATTCATAGCTTTTCTCTTTGTATTTATATTACACTCCACTGATCCTCTTTCAGGCCCTGGACCACACCAAACTCTTTTTCCTCTGCTTAGCATGCTCTTCCCAACATTCTTTGCATCGTATTATCTTCTCTTTCTTTAGATTTTTGGCTTAAGTGTTACTTCTTCAGAGATGCTTTCCCTTGGCCTCCTTCCTAAAGTAAGTCCCCCTTGTTTATACTTTCCCTCAATGCCAGGTGTTTCCTTCATAACATTCACTGGTTTTTCAATTACTCCAATTATATATTTGCCTATCTGTTTTTCCTCTGCTTCCTCCACTAGAGTGTGGGGTGATCAGGGTAGTGATTAGCCCTGTTTTGTTCTCTGTGGCATCCTTAGTACCTCACATAATGCTTGGGACACTGAAGGTACTCAATAAATGTTTTTTAAATTTAAACTTGTATCTGCATGCTCTTGGAGTAAATCAAAGCACTCTGAAATACAAGCCAGAGACTCCTAATGAGGTCCTAACTGAAGATGTGGGTTTTGTTTGTTTGTTTTTGTTTTGTTTTAGACCACCAAATTGTTTCAATTTTTTTATTTGAATACCTTTAGGTGTAAGTAACATCAACAATGACCCTATACACTACAATTTCTCTTAGCTCCCTTCTAGGGGTATTATTGAAATGTAGTACCAAGAATTTTAAGACCTTATATCAGTTAGAAAGGACGTGGGAATAGGAACCCCTAACTTTGCCAGGTATTAATCCCAGGAGGGTTAGTGATCCAGGAGATTGCTGGATCAGAGAAAGGTTCAGGATGATCAAGAAAAGGGATACTTGGGAAAGTGGGGAGATAGACTGTTAGGGGAATGGCTATTCACCAACATTTATAAAGTGTCTCAATATTTGAATACTCCCACCACGCCACACCTTTCATCTCTGGCTTGGCCAGATGTTACCTCCCTGGTCTTTGTAGGTGTTTGAGTTTGTGACCTCCTATTTTAGAATAAAAAGAGAAGGTGGCAGAGAACAGAATCATGGGAAATGTCTACATTAAGGACTGAGTAAAAAAAAAAAAGGAGCCCAAGAAGAAGGAGCTAGAGGAGAAAGAGAAAAACCAAAGGAACATGGTGTTCTAGCAACCCAGAGAGGAAAGTACTTAAATTTTCAAGGGTGTCAGTAGATAGGGGTAGAGAATTTTTTTTTTGTAAAAAGACTTTGGTAACCCCAGGTCAAAAGATTTCAGTGAACTCTTCAGTAGCAAATCAACTTTCAGTGGGTTGAGGAACCATTGTAGACTTGAGAGTCATACCAGAGTGTGGAGTAGTGAGTGGTGTGGTCTGGCAGACGTGGTTTTCATTGTCACAGTGAACCCACAATTCCAAACGACATTAGGGTTAAATTTCTTCAAAATTCTCCTCCCATCAATTACCACTCTTAAAGAGTGGGGTAGTATCACAGCTAGAGGAGGGCATAAGGTCAATGGAAGTTGACTTAAAAGACTAGAGAGACTTAATGAATGTTTATCTAATAAAAGGAAAGGATCAGCATAAAACTCACAGGAGTGATTTAGCCTTGAATAGAAACAAGAACCTCTAATTGCTAAAGGTAGAATCTTTGATCCTTGCTTGAATTTTTTTTTTTAATTATTGCTAACTTGTAGATCTGTTTTTATTTCTAAAATTAAATCACAAATTATATTAAGTAGTATTCATTATATCCACTTTTGAAAATAACATTGTAGAAGAACTATGGACTAGAGTGGACTTGATGGTATTCTCTTGTTCACATATGGTGATTCTAGCAATGCAAGAAATTATAACAATGAGGTGGAGCCAGTGGCCACTTGACACTTTTGGGATAGGGAGGGTATGAGCAGTTGAAATACAGTGGCTTCTTTGGGAGTTGGAGGTTGTCCTGAGTACTGTTGTGGCAACGGATGTAGGCCATTTTAAATCAGCACAAACCACTCAGAACTGAGTGGGAGAGAGTGTGGTCTACAGTGTGAACTGTGGTCTATAGTTGGTGGCAAGGCTCCAGGATGTGTAAGTTCATTGAGGGTGGTGGGCCACACTTGTGGGAGATGTTTGTGTGGGATGTGATGGGAGGTGTGGGAGGTGGGCAACGTTGGAATCCCAGTGGGTTCCGTGTAATATTTTGGGTAATCTAAGCATCTCTTAAAATATATGTGTATATATATATATATAAACAACATTTTTGTAAGCAAATACACATATATGCATAAAAAAAAAATAAATAAATAAATAAATAACACTGATATTCCAGATGTGACTACTAACTAAATTATTTCATGGATTTACTGTAAAATAATTTTAAATGAATTTTATCAATAGATAATAATTCTAAAAAATTCTTACATCCAATTAATGTATTGTGTATTTGCATCTATTTCATCTAGGTAACAAATATTGGGTGTTCAAGGACACTACTCTTCAACCTGGTTACCCTCATGACTTGATTACTCTTGGAAGTGGAATTCCTCCTCATGGTATTGATTCAGCCATTTGGTGGGAGGACGTTGGGAAAACCTATTTCTTCAAGGGGGACAGGTCAGTACTTACTTCACTTGCTTGAATATGCTCTTTCAGATATAATGCAGAGTTGCTCCCCATCTTTTTTTTTTTTTTTTTTGAGAGAAGGGTAGAAATGAAAGGAAAGTTGAGAAGATACATTGGAGAAGTTAACTTGTAGAGGACAGAAAATGTGACTAAGTTTAGCATTCACATAACAGTTTTAATGAGAGTTTCATAGATGATAATGAAAACTGCCATTACATTATTAGATAGCCCTTTTTTTTTTTTAACATGTGCAAGATTACTTTTGAAATTTTTAGATCCTAAAAATTTAGCACTTAGTGAAAAATTAAGTTTGGAGGTTAAATGTGAGTACCTCCATTTAGTGAAATCAGTGAAGGTTAGCAATCAGAATTTGTAAGAGAATAAAGACTATAGGAAATGGGAAAAGGGTTTTTAGTTCATACAAAAAAAGTTGCATGCAAACCACAAAAGATTTGAAATGCTTTTATTAGTTTAAGTTCTGTTTAAGTAACTGTGGTTTTGTAGGATTTGAAAATAATGAAAGTAGGTTTCCAATTAATTTCCATTAATTTGATTTGTGTACAAGGTTACCAAAGTATTACAGTTATAAAGAATTCATGAGTCTTAACTATTTCATGAACAGATTACTTAATGTTTGTATAATTATATTATTCCAAAGATACAACTTAATCAGTGCATTCAGTCTAAATTTAAAAGCAGTTGGAAAAGATATTAAACTATCCAATTCAAACATAGCAATAACAATTTTGTTGTCACTATTTATTTTTAGGAGGTACCGGGGAATGAACCCGGAACCTAGTAACAGGAAGCAGGTGCTCAACCAATGAGCTATACCCTCTCCCCTTCGTTGTCACTTTTAAATGATAGTTCAGTGAGTCTTTCTTCCTTATATATATTGTATATTTATAATATTTATCAATTTTAACCATTTATATATTTACCATATATATTGTTGAGAGAAAGTATATTGAAATTGTGTTTTCCTTACTTATTTCTCTTCTCTTCCCCCACTGTCATCTTTCTGCTTAAAAGAAAAATAACAGTTTTAACAAGTTTCTAATTCTCTAGGGCAAAGAGCAGAAGTGGACTTTAGAGAGAGTCTAGTCCAAGTGTCAAAAACTCAGTTGCTTTAAGAGGTCAGGTAAATAACTTATATACCATTTGGTACAGCAGTGGGCTCTAAGACAATAGAGTGTGATGGATACTGTGGTGAGCTGGAAAGTGCAAATACTCTAGAAGTTCATTCAGAAATAGAATCATTAAAATAATTTGCTAGGCAAAGTGTATCTCCCAATGGATTTTGTCCACATACAGATATGCGAGCACATACTATGTGACGTATACCAGGCAATACAAATAGAGTAGAAGAAAAGATCAACAAGGTGCCTGTTCTCATGGCACTTAGCTTCTGTTGGGGGAAACAAATAATAAACAAGTAAACAAATAAATGACCCTGATAGTCAGAAATGCCACAAAGAAATAAGATGAGGCAATGTGATTGAGACCCATGGATGGTAAAGAGTAGTTGAAAAATTAGTGTGGAAACCGGGAAGGGCTAACTTGTGAAAGTGACATTTGAGTAGAGACTTAAATGGGGAGAAGTTTCAGCCATGTAAAGCTATTTAGGGCATTGTGTTGTAAGGAGATGAAATGTTGGTGCAAAAGCAAGAATGTAAGAATTGAGTTGAAATATTCAAAACGGGGGGAAATTGTGCGGCAAGAGCATAGGGTTCAAGGGGTAGAAGACATCAAAGAGGTAAGCAGGGACTAGATTACTCAGGTCCCTGTAGACCATGGCTAAGAATTGGATTTTGTGCTAAGTACTGTGGAAAGGCATTGGATGGGAGGGTTGTATACAGAAAAATGACATGATCTAATTTGCATTCATAACAATAATTCTGATTTCCCTGTGAAATATTGGCTGCAAGAGTGGAAGACAATTGGGAGACTACTGATGAAATACAAGGGTGAGATGATGATAGCAGTGGAAATAGAGGAAAGGGAATGGGTGTAGAATACATTTTTAATTTAAATATAGCAAGTTCTTCTTATGCTGTGGATTTTAGGGGTGAGAGAAAAAGCAAAATCAAAGATAACTTCACCTGAATAACTGAGTAAATGGTGCCACTTCTGGAGATAAAACAGGCAAGGGAAGGAATATTGGGGAAGGGAGATTAAGAGATTAAAATGTTCATATTCAGACTGAAATGTCTATTTACATGCCAAGTAGAGAAGTTAAGTAGGTGTTAGGATATGGGACTTTGCCTCTCAGTGGAAAGGTCAGGTCCAGAGGCACAGATTTGAGAGTAATTGATATATAGTATTGGAAGCAGGGGCTGGGATGAAATCTTCTAAGTATAGAGATAGCTAAAGAAGAGTGTGGTTCTTTAAATGATGATTCTTTAAAAAGATATGTAAATTCAGGTGAAAATTTCCACTGTTTCATTATTTCACATACTGCAAGGAACTTGGTCTCTCCATTTCCTACTTGCTCTTTTATTCATATAATATAATGTTACTTGGATACATTTAGCTCTTTATAGCATTTACCTCTAAAATGCTATGTTTCTAAATCATCTCTCAGTATCTTCTTACAAATATTCCCAACATTGTATTGCCACGTTTCATTCTAACTTTAACTGCTGAGAATTTTACATTTTCAAAGAAAGAAGACAATATTTAGATCCTTTTTTAAATTACTAGAAATAGTCAAAGAGAAAAATATATTTATTTCCTCCAGCTTAAGTGTGCAGCATTTATGAAGTCATTATATAATGTATATATTTTTTAAATGATCAAACCATACAATATAGGATATACTACATTGTAAATTGATGTTTTCTATTCTGTTGTATGATTATTTGCATATGAAAAAAGAAATGATCCTGTATTTTGAGATTATTTAACAAAAGTGATTAGTCTTGACTGAGGAAGAAAGAATTGAGTCCAAGTAGGAAGGAGAAAAAGAGCAGTCAGGTGAAATGTCTCTTTGAGCCACTTTTTGTTCAGTTTTGATTTCAGTATCCATCAACATCCCATTGAAATATTTCACTCCAGACTTTTTCTATAACATTTTTTTTTTCTTGGCAGAAAGGACATTTAAGAAAATGCTGTAGTACATATACTGTTTGATGGACAGCTTTTGTTTCTTATGGATATAACTTGTGATCAAGCCTAAATAAATGATGAATAAATCTAATTTCCAACCATAATTTATTTTGAAGCATTGATTCACAATGCTATTTCAAACAATCAACTGTTTAATGTCCTAACTCTTTATTGGTGATGACTGATAAATCAGAAGAAAATGTTGTAAGTTTCTTTTATAAGCCTTTGTTATTTGTTGACCCTCCTGCAGAATTTTTCTCCATCACAAACTCTAGACGTTTAAACCCAATGAATAGCTTATTTGCAAAATGTTCCACTCTGAATATGCTAACATAGTTCTGAATGAATCAAATAAGCTTATTTTTCGGGGGGGGGGGGGGGAATCAGTAGGATGCAATTTTTTGTTTATTTTGAAATATGTTCAAATATGTAGGAAATTAAAATATAAATCTATATTCAGTAATAAATCTCAGAACTGTCTAAGGAAGCTCTGGATATTGTTAGAGAGAAATCTAATCACATTTAAGCTTACTAGATAGATATCAAAGCTGACATGCAGCAGATAACCTGAGGCTATTTTAATAATCTCCCATCAATTGTAAAAAAGGTAAATACTGTTTTTTAAAAAAGTACAATTACAAAGACCTGAAGTTTGTGGAAGAGAGCAATGGAAGGTTGCAGTTTGTGAGTTAATGTGAAATGGTAGAAATATATATTGTGCTCAAATTGTTCCCTGATATACCAATTGCCTTGGGGAAAAAAAGTACAGTTACAAAAAAGTGCTATGATCAATTGCAAAAAATGTTCCACACCAATGCAAGGTATGGTGGTGGGGTGGTGTATTGGAATCCTGTATTTTATGCATGACTGGTCTATTAACCTACAACTGCTGTAATAAATTTTTTTTTCAAAAAAGAGTTCATTTGAATTCAAACTCTGCTCAGTGAATTGAGTGACCATATATACTGTACTATGGTAAGGGCCTCATTATATAGAACATTGTAATATACAATTTAAAAGATTGTTGAGGATTTAAGTGAAATAAGATAAAATAACTTATATATATAAATTTACAAAGTACTACATAAGGTAGAAAGTTTTCATTAATGAAGAATGTTGTAACTATATCTCAGGAAACAAATCTGTTTTCTAAATATGTGGTAATCTTTTTTAAACATATGCAGGGTGTGACCCTGTTTTCTCTAGGAATTTAAATATAGTCCATACTTCTAGGTTAGCAACATTAAAAATCTTGCTCTAACTTATAGTTTTGTCATGTGAAAAATGCCATTTATCGTAAAACATACTATTTTTTTCTATCATTAAGAAAAAACCCCAACCAGTAAACTTTGACAGTTTATTTTCATCACATCTACTGTAAAAGGCATCCCAATTTTGAGAGAAAAGAAATGTGTTTCTTAGAATCAGTTGAATAAGATATTTGACTATTTTCCTGTGAGGCGGTTTCAAGCAGAGGATCCAGTTAACATATATGGCTGTTACAAACCCCATCGAAGCATTTGCTAGAGAGAAGAGATCTGTGTGCATTCTGGACCACATTAACCATACTATAATCATCACAAAATGTTCTGTGGGAAAGGAATATTCAGGATTAATTTTAAAGCATATATTTCCAGTTTGAGTTAAGTAAAGAAGAAAATATATTTTAGAAATGTTAGATAGATACACTACTGATTCTGCCTAGTTTTCTTCTCCCAAAAGACACGCCTACTCACCATTATTTCGACTCCATGCTTCCCCTTAAAGCTTTTCCTGATCTGTCCACCATATCTGTTCTCACCTTCCACAAATACCTGTGATAGTTTGTTTCTCTTTTCTGGATAAACTCACCTTGTGGTTTACTTATTGGGATAATTCCTGGAACACATTATTGCAATGACATCCTAACTGGTATCCCTGCTTCTACTTTACCTCCTTCAATCTATTTACCTGCAGCAACCAACCTGTTTCTTTAAAGTATAAACTCTGTCTTTAAGTTCCTCTGTTCATGAAAAACTCATGAAAACCTCTGCTAAGATTTATTAATTTTAGCAGAATAAATAAATATACAAAAAATAACCATTTTTAACACATCAGAAAAAGAATAAATGTTTCATGGCCACTGTCTTTTCCAGTGATTTAACGCAGAGCTTCCCAAATGTTAAATCAAGAGCAGGTATTCAGGTAACAGTGCCTAGAACATAGCAAGAATTTAATGAATATCAGTTATACTATTTAGATACATAATTTCCTTCCCCATGAACTTTTTTTTTTTATTTTTTAATTCTTTTTAGGTATTGGAGATACAGTGAAGAAATGAAAGCTATGGATCCTGGCTATCCCAAACCAATCACAGTCTGGAAAGGTATCCCTGAATCTCCTCAGGGAGCCTTTGTGCACAAAGAAAATGGTATGCAATGTGTGTAGTATGTATTTCAAAAGTTTACTAAATATTTTAGTAATTTGTTTTCCTTTTTCACTGTCTAAATTAAATCATTGGAAAATGCCATACTAGGGCTATATCATAATATATGTACATAAATTTCCTTTCTAGGTTTAAGGTTTATTATCCTCTTGACATTTTTTAACCTCATACTTTTTTTAATTCACACACATAAAAAATTGGAAAAATAAAGGGAATATTTTTAAGTGGAGAGTGTGGATATCTTTGAAGTAACCTCACCTATCTTTCTACTATAATTCCTAACAGACAGACATGGGAGGAGAACTGATTACAGGAATGATGTGTTGTCAGTGAGCACTGGGGCACAAAGACACCCGGCAATATTGCATATTGGGGATTATGATTTTTCACGTATTCCTTTGGCTTAGACAGAGTGTCAGCAACCACGATATTATCCCAGATCGATACAGTCAGGCTAGAGAGGTTAAATGATTGCTAATAACAATAGGTCCCCACTTACCTTGTTCATTTCAGGATTTAAGATTGAGCTAGTTTCCAAGGGTATACTTAGCCAAATCATAGAAACAGACACTTGTCTATCTGTTGTCACATGTAAATCTTGAATATCTCTCTCCTCATTCAATGAGTAGTAACGAAGAATAAATAAAAATAATAGTTCAAAACAGAACTTAGAGAAAAAAAAGGAAAGATACATCATTCTGAAATACATGTTACGAGTATACCCGATTCAAATGACTTACAATAGGAATCAAGAAAATAGTATAATATGCGGGTCCATGAAAAGTCTGTAATATATGTGCAACAAGAACAAAAATAAACATATCTTGCAAGGGAAAATTAAGTGCATTTAGGAGCAGGAAAGAGCAAAAAAGTTTAATAAAGAAATAGGGGGAAATGAAGAGTCACATCATGCCTGGAAACTGTGATTGGCCATCAGTATATTGCCAGAGTTAAAGAACATTTTACAGCAAGTGTAAACTTGAAGGCACTGAAATCCAGGGTGAATAAATACCAGTCAGAAAAGTGGAGACATACTTACTGCTTTATGAGCATCGTTATATGCAATGATATACTTGCATTCTGTGTGCCAATGTTCCACTGATGAAACACCATGGGCAGAGGCAAAGGCAAAAAGAACCCTAATGTCTTGATCATTGCGCTTGCTAAGAATTATAGTTTTTTTGTGTGTAATGCATTGAAAGAATTAAAGAACTGAGTTAAGATACAGCCTGTATATGACAGAAGCAGAAATCCATAAGGAGAGGACAAGTTGAAGTGAAAAAATAATATGTCTGTGGTAAAAGGAAGGTCAATAAAAACTTAAAGAAGTAACAATGCAGTCCTATTGGAGGCAGTAAAATCAAATCAATCAGGTGGACAAAACTTAAACTATCTCAAAATGTAGATGAAAATGACAAAAAAATGAAAAAAAAAATGTGAGAGCCAATCAGATGAAAGCAGAAAACTGAGATCACCCCTAGTAATTATAGCTATCTCTAAAGAAGAAACTAGAACATTATATGAAAAACTTTTTTTTAAAACATTAAACATAGTTGGGTAGGGGAGATTTCCTGATGTTATACTAAAAAAGGCTTACTGTATCCCAGATAAGACCAGCTCTAACATTTGCTGAGGTATTACCACTGCTCTAGACTGTCTTTTTTTTTTTTTTTTTAAAGATTTTATTTATTTATTCATTTATCCCCCCCTTGCTGCTTGTGCTCACTGGGTCAGCTAACCACGCCGCACGGGCGGGCTTGCCTTCACCAGGAGGCCCCGGGAACCGAACCCGGAGCCTGCCATATGGTAAACGGGAGCCCTACTGATCTAGCCACAGCCGCTTCCCATCTAGACTGTCTTTTAATAATAGTTATCCTATACTATATAAATATATATATATAAAGAAAATTAAGCCAAGATCTTACTAATGATAATAGTTTCTCATTACTTAACTTTATTTTATTAATTTTCTAAAATGAGTATGTTGACTTTATAATAAAAATTACTTTTAAAACAAACAATAAATTATTTCAAAAGATTAAAAATTACTCATAATCTTAATTCCTTAGCACATTTACTGTTTTCCTTTTCCATGTTTTTATTTACAAGTCCACTAACATCTGAGATTTGATTCTATTTCTATAGAAATAATTCACAATTATATAAATAACAAAAACAAATCTTCTGCCTTCCCCCTGCCCCCCATGTTTTTTCATATTGTTCATTTGAAAATTCAATAATATTCATTCAGTATAAATCAGTGCAATTGTTCTGAAAAAATATATTCTATTCTGTGTAATTAACACCTCTTAAATTGTTTCTGAACAACCATGAAGTAACACATTTAAATTGGGGAAAAAAAGCTTTCTTAAAATATTTAATTGTGTTCTTATCAGTTTGTTATAATAACATAATTAACAAAATACAATCAATTTCTACCTCTATGAAAATTCATACCTACTCAACTTTATTTGTTGTACAAACAACAAATTCCAAGATCCTATTTCCATGAGCCTTTTTCTACTATCATCCTACCTCAGGGTTTAATTTCATGAAAAAAAAATGGGTTTCTTATATTCAAAATCCCATGGTCTCTTTTCATATCACAAAGCATAACTTCATAAAATGCTAACAAAGAACCAAAAGATTTTGAGAAAATCAATGTTTACAAATGATTGAAAACTAATGATGAGACTTCAACATGTCCACGCCTTCTGCACCTTTCCTGGGCCAGCCCTCTCTTTGATATTCTTGAACATTGAGCTTCTCATCATCTTTCATGAGATCTTCATGGATATCCTTTTCGGATACCCTATCCCTTGCACTCAAAATCTTACATTACAACTATTACCTTATGTGCCCATTATTCCCTCTTGTGTAAATTATTGAAGCCAGGCTCAGAGTAAAAAAATATATATTTCTTGTTGAAATTGATTTCATCCCTTTCACTACTCCCAAAATTCTCTTGCCGAATTAGCGGAAGCATCTTATTTGTCTAAAACAATTGTTCTGTAGAGTAACAGTACCAACCAGTCTCAGTCTAAATAGTCTACCGGTATTCTCTGCCTCTTACTCCCTACTCAGATCTCCAACTGTGGTGTCTTACCTTCTGCTCATATTTTACACAATTTCTTCCTAATGAAAGTATAGGAAAGAGATGCAAGCTCAAATTTACTAAGTAAATATGGAATATTAATAAAATGACTCAAAGTAATCCCTTATAAAGATGATCCCATGTACATCATATTTGACATTAATAAAATTAGCTACTATAGTGCATTGGGATGGTTTCCCTAGTCCACACTTCCACCAGTGAAGGAATTCCGTCCTGGGAATCTATTCCTAATGATAATTTTCCAAAAGAGAACACAAGCTTAAAATTCAACTATAGGTCTTTGGAGAATGCTTTTCATATTAAGGTGAATTATGCTGCCCTATATTATCTACATATGGATATTAATTCTTACACCTTGACTGATAAAGTATAATACTTGGTACCATTTATCAACTACCTACCACATGTAACATGTTACATAAATTGATTATATAATTTAATTTCCCAGCACTAACACCTTTTTAACCCAGTTATTATATGAGGAAACCAACTCTCTGCTAGTTTAAGTAGCTTACTCAAGATCATAAAACTAGTAATACACATATTTAAGTTTTGAAAATAGAACACTCTAGCCCAATTAATGTGCTCTAATACACTGTTTCCAAAGAGAAAAAGTTACTTTTTCTAAATGATAGTCATTAAAATAATTGAAAGTTTGTCATGTCATTCTGAAGTTTCATTTGGTCATACGAAACAAACCGAGGCTATCTCAGACGGTTGTTTCCTGAGCCATAATCTTCCTGGTTTTCACCTATAGTCACTTAAACAGTTCTTCTTGTTTTCCTCCTTACTTTCAGCCACTACAATGTTCCAAATGAGAATTGACTTATGCAGAATATAGTGGAATGATTTCTTCTTAGCACTCATTACAGGACAGCGCTTTAAACAATTGCATGAGATTTTTAACACATACTAACTTTGTGGTAAAGAATTACTTCATTCACTCTCCCCCAGATAGTATCCACATTAAATGTTGTCAAGACACTTTTCCCAGGTATTCTATACTCTTTCTTTGGAAAATGCTATTTTAATGTAAATAAAGAGTCTACTTTCAACACTGTTACTTTTCACATACTGATTTCACCCCATCTTTTAGCTTGTAGAATAGTTTTGACTCTTATTCTATTCATTTGCTGTTTCAGTTTTTCACCCTCTTTTTGTCAAAATCTACATGTGTGATTCAAACAAATATCAATTTCTACAAGATTCAGTTTATTTATTTACATTTATTAAATGCTAATTATATTCTTACTAAACATGAAAGAATGGAAAATACATACTACAAAGGCACTGTCATCAAGAAGCAGTTTTGTATATATGTAATATATAAAATGTATACAGAATATATATATATAATAATACCAAAGCAACTTACCAGTATGTATCAATCAATTTCACTTGGAGATCTTTCAAAGGAATGATCAATTAGATAAGATCAGTTAGGAAAGATATGCAGAAGGAATAAATTATCCAAACCAAACTGCATACAGAGGAAAACTTTTCTTCTTATAATTTCATAGAAATTCTGTGAGAGAAAAACTTGGTGACCAGATATTATTTGGATAATACTATGTATTATATTCTCTTCTTGGAGATTGAATGGTTCATTAGCATATTATGATGGAATTGTTGAATTAAAGAAATGCAAATATATACTTACATAAATATATATATGTATATATACATAAACATGTATAATTTAGCCAAGTTTTTTTCCTCAATTTTTTTAAACAAAGGAAATGCTTTCGTGGTCAAACAGGACATTCATTTTTCATAGGACAAAGATTAGAAAATGCCATATCAACTCAGTCCATGCCAAAAAGATATAAAATAGCAGATATTGTTTCCTAAGTAAGAAATAATTTGTCCCACCTAAGGTTGCTTTTGGTCCATTTTTTCTCTATTCCTTAAACCTCTGAGAAGAGATCCTTTTATTTGTCCATATAACATGTCAATATTCTACAATATTTGTAAAGCTTTCATTTTTCAGGTCAAAGTATCCTCAAGTATATTTAATTTAACTATAAGTTTCAGAAGAATTTTAATTAAATTAGGCTGTTAACCATTTTCTCTCCGATTAGTTATCTATGCCTATTCTTTACACACTACATTAAGTGATAATAGTAGACTGTACCACCTGCTCTACTAGCAGGGCCAAGGGACCATCTTTATAGTACTTGCAAAATCTTTCTCCTATTAATTAGAATATATAATTTTTTTGAACTAGAAAATATGGCATATACAAGTGTTCAGGTTAACATTTAATAAGCTAAACTGTGTTATGAGAAAAAGATGTAAATCTATAAAACTGGCCTATCATTGACCTGATATTAGTTTAAAATCATGGCAAATTCTAACCTCTACAATTTTTTTCTACAAATGATTAACTTTGAAGTTGTTTTCTTAATTTAGGATCACTCCTCCATGGACACTTACATGATATTGTTGATTTATTGCTTCAATAAATGTATTCAACAAAGTCTAACCTGTATTTGATATATCAGAAATTTCTAGTACCCTAGAAGGACCTTTTTGAACAATATTTTCATTTATTAAAGTGTAGATTTTATGTAAACACAGGTTTTCTTAAAAACCCTGGGACATTTTAGAAAAGCCTTACATAGATTCTTTAAAAGTTTTTTTTTTTTTTTTAGTTTTGTTTGTTATATGTGTTTAAATTACTAAGAATTTACTGTGGTTCACTATGTTAGAAAATATGGTAGCTTGATAATACGTAAACATTGCATTTTAATTGATTAAATGCAGTTAGTTAAATCTATAGTCTACTGAATCTCATTTGTTTCTTAAAATTTAAAAATTAGACATATAAGAATACATTTAATTATTGATTAAAGCAAAAACAATAAATAGAAGTATTAAACTATAATGAGACACCTATGGCAGACAATGTCTTATTACAGTTTTAGGTATAAGCAATAGAAAATTCACTAATAAAGACTAATATAAAAAACAAATTGTCAAATAATACACTGCAGCCTCATTGATTTCTCAGAATTTCTCAAATTTTAATAATGCAGGTAGGAATTTATCTGAAGTTGCTACTTTTAATAAACATAACACCTACAAGAGTATATAGTGTCAAAGCTTCTCTTTAAAAAGAAAAAAAAACCCTAAATTATTGAAAAAGATGAATTTTTTAGGATCAATGTTTGACATATTTCTGTTTCCAAAAGACTTCAGGTTACTTTTTTTCAATTACTTATATCATCTAACTCCTACTAACTAGACATCTTATTTCTAGCAAGAATATTCACTTAGCTACAATTTTATTCTCATATATAGAGTGTGTTATTGTAAAATTTTACCTGCAGACCTATTAATATGAAAATGGAAAGTTCTGAGCCTTTGAATGATGCCTGTACCTTTAGAGTACTTAGTTCTGGCTAAAAATTAAAGATGAAGACTCTTCCAGCTATTGGTTTTTCAGAGTAGAAAAATAAGTACATTCACCTATTTTGAAGGTCCATTTAATTCTACATCAGGGACATTATTCAACTATGATCATCTAATGTTCTGTTATTTGGCAAGCCCCCAACATTTCTTCATCCAGGCTTGTTGAGTAATTACATTGGATTTCATTAGAGTGATCAAATACTTGCTCCCTGAAGTAAAATTTGAATATGCATACACCTGTTTTCACTTGGCAAGCTAATTGGATCTCAAAACTGTCCTTCGAAACTAAAAGCAACAGCATATTTTTATGTCGTTGAACAGAATGATTTTCAAAATGAAATAACTTGAAATGAAGGTCCAGCCAAGCTGAATTTTTTTTGAGACATCAAAGTTCTTCATTTCATAGGAGATATATATCATAGCCTATGATAAAAAATGGAGTTTTGTTAAAAGACTGATGAGGTCCCTAAATGTGCCCATCTTAGAAAAATCATTAAGTGCTCAGGCTCAAGAACTAGACCAAGACTTAAACCCTGCTTTCACCAGGACATGGCATATTATTTTATATCTGCCTGACAAGTACAAGTAGTTAATTCTACCTCACAGAGTGGTTTTGAAGATTAAAAGAGAACACATATGCTAGCTGTTAACACAGTGCTTCCTCTAGCAGGGCTTCTTAACCAGGGGTCTCCGGACCTCCAAAGTGTCCATGGAAAGATTCCAGGGGGGTCCATGAACTTGAATTGAAAAAAATCAACTTATTATCTTTATTTTTTCTGACCTCTAACTGAAAACTAGCATTTCCTTCACTTATGAATGAATGCAATAAATTATAGTAGTATTCATTTTATATCATATTACAGTTGTTGCATTTCTCAAAAAATCATTGACGCTCATCCATACTTCGAAATTATGGTAGTTGTTAGACCTGACACTAGTTGAGTGTCATAAAACTATCTGCCACTACATTCTAAGAAGAGGTCCGTGGTTTCACCTGACTGGCAAAGGGGTCCGTGGAACAAAAAAGGTTAAGCACTCCTGGTCTATAGTAAATGTGCAATAAAATAGGAAAAAGAAAACCGTCATTAGAAACCTCTGTAAAGTATACCATTCAAATTAGATAGCTCACAAAATATAGTTTTAAAATAACTATAGCATTAAGATGTTTCCCTTTGGTTTCCTGAATTTTATCTCAAGGCAAGAATTAAGTCCCAGTAGTGTAGTCACAAAGAAACTTGACATGAAGGGACTGTGGACAGAAAGAAAATTTGAATATATACCCAACTATAACCATAAAAATTTGGAAAATATTCTATGGAAAATACACATATTTGTAATTGAATTGTTATGAGCTTTCTATTTTCTACATCCACAAATTGCCCCCATGAAATACATGCCACTTGACATTATTAAATATACAATTGTAGATTTATTTCTTCTACTTCATTTCTAATAGGATTCCTGGTGGCTTTAAAAATTCGATAAAATAAAGCTAGGTGACACAAATTTACCATAGACTAAGTAAATAAGAAAGTTAAATGAAGGGGGGAAAGGAGAAGAACTAAAATGAGCATGAGCTACAGCCATTAATGAAATCAGTACCCCTTGTACTATGAAGATCTTATTTGCTTCCCAGCAGACAAAGAAAAACGCCTCTAGTTTTATGGTTTGTTCCAAATGATAAAAAGCAAACCTGTTCTTTAGAAGGAGCAAAACTATTCCTGGTACTCAGATGATAAGAAATTCCCCCTGAGCTCTTTCATGGAGAAGTCTCTTTATAATGTATTGAACAACGTCCTCAATAGCAGCCTGAAGACAAATAGTGTTTCAATTTATAAGGCTGTGTTAGCACCTTTCAATGCAGGCTGTTATTATCACACTAACAGGAAACTGAGTAACAGTAATTCTGTAAGTGAACATCAGAATCCAGTTCTCTTTCTGGTGTAGACCAGAAGTTGATTTTAACACAGAGGAAGTGATGTGCAGCATGGTCTTTCAACTGTCCTTTATAGATGATATTTCTCTCTCCCGGCTGAGCTTTCTGTTGGCATTAGAGGAATTGAGTCATGGATTACAGCTTCTGGAGGACAGCAGCTAGAGCCTTTTTAACAGTCAGCTTAGCAGAGGCTAATGTTTTCTTCCTTTGGAAATTGAGGTTCCATTAAAGTACAACTTTTAAAAAGTAGTCGATTTAATTAAAATTTCTGTATGTATACACTTTCACAAATAAGTGGTACCTGTGTGTGTGTGTGTGTTTCCCCTCTAGGCTTTACGTATTTCTACAAAGGAAAGGAGTATTGGAAATTCAACAACCAGATACTCAAGGTAGAACCTGGATATCCCAGATCCATCCTCAAGGATTTTATGGGCTGTGACGGACCAACAGACAGAGATAAAGAAGGACACAGCCCACCAGATGATGTAGACATTGTCATCAAACTGGACAACACAGCCAGCACTGTGAAAGCCATAGCTATTGTCATTCCCTGCATCTTGGCCTTATGCCTCCTTGTATTGGTTTACACTGTGTTCCAGTTCAAGAGGAAAGGAACACCCCGCCACATACTGTACTGCAAACGCTCTATGCAAGAGTGGGTGTGATGTAGGGTGTGGTTTTTATTTCCTTTCTTTTCCAGGAGTTTGTGGTAACTTGAGATTCAAGACAAGAGCTGTTATGCTGTTTCCTAGCTAGGAGCAGGCTTGTGGCAGCCTGATTCAGGGCTGCCCTTTCAAACCCAGAGGGTTGCTGGTCCTGCACATGAGTGGAAATACACTCATGGGGAAGCTTCCATGATGCACAGTATCTGCCGTTCTTCAGTCCTTTGTCTTTCTTTGTCATTCCGTTCTAGGCCTTTCCTCTGCACGCTCAATGCCCAGTAAATTTTCAGGATTAACTAAAGAAGAGGAAAAAAAAAAAAAAAAAAAAAAAAAGAAGTAAAAGAAGAAAAGATTCTTCTTAAAGGTTTCTAATATTTTTTTTTTCCCTTCTGAAGTCTGGGGGGAAAAAAGGCAAAACAGAAAACCCACAAATTTTTGCTTTAAAGCAAAGAAAAAAAAAAGATAAAAAAATAATAATAATAATAAAAAAACCCACAATTGAACTTTCAGGAAAGTGTGAAGACCCAAAACAGCTTTGTCTCCAAAGAAGATAGCTCTCTGACTGCTATGGATAGTCTCCTACGCATCATTTTTATCAGGTGGGAGATCTGGAATACACATGCAGGATGTTAGACTGTTGGGACAGCCATTTTCCAACAAACAAGGGGCCAAAATATCTGCAATATAGTAACAGCCTTAATAATACATCCATTTTTCGTTTTATACAGCTGTTCTCAGCTATGTCCTCAACGTTTCATCACATTTATATTCATAGCTGTATTCAAACAGGACCTTTTAATTGTTTTGAAGTGTTTCTAAACCCCTTCCTGCCACCTTCTCCCTACATCTTTGGGATAATCTCCCCAAGTTGTATTAGGCCATTGCCCCAGGCCTTTCATGGGTCTGTCAGGAATATTCACTACAAAGCAGAGCAAGAAGCAGTGTGTCTCTAAAGTGGATTAAAGTGACAGTTATTTTACAAGGATATTTGACACTTGTAATACATAGTATAACCCTTTGAGAACTATCAGATCAGCTTTCAGAGTCTTAGGGGTGTCAGTCTTGATATCTGGTAAATCATAGAACTGGGCAATGGGTGAAAATGGTCAAAGGTTCAAGAACTTCAGGTTTTTAAAACAGATATCCTATAATCCCATGTAATTTCTAAGTGATTTACAGTACTACCTAAATACATTTATAGCAAACAGAAATAATGTTCCTTGCCAAAATTTTTCTGGCAAAAAAAAAAAGGTATTTTATTAAATATCTCATAAGAGTGAAATGTTATTTGAACAACTGGTTACAATAGCCTATTTTTTCTTAGACGTATTGAATTTCTGTTTTAAAATCCATTGCATGAAAATTCACTTTGCTTTGGTACATGCAATTAGCATTGCCATTTTAAAAATGAACTAAAATGACGACTCTGAGGTTGCATGAACATCCTCCCATGCATTACCTATTGCACTATTGCATGTCAACCATAGTTCTCAAAGGGTTAGTGTGGCTTCTGGCATTTAGCCAATCCATTTGAGCATTGACAGAGCCAAGAGACCACCAAAGCATTTAATTGTTGCGTGTAATTTGTCCTAACAGCAGTATTGTTGATTCGTGTGACCTGCAGAGCAGGTTTGTATCAATATTTTTTTCCTAGAGAAAAGTCAGCAACTGACAGACCTCTTTATTGATTTTTAGGAGCTGCTTCTTGCAGTGAAAGGCTTTACAGCCACTGGGCTGTGAACTTATTAGAGATGGTCAGAACGAATGCACCCCATGAGTCAGACATTGGCTTTGTGTGAAAGCCAGCTGTGGAGGGGATTAGCTTTTGAAACAATGAACAGCTTGCCTTGAACTTGATTATTGATCTGTTGACTGTCATTAACAACTTAAACATTGTCTTCTGTGAAAAATTTCCTTCAAGAGTCTCCTTCTATGTCCTTGCCCTTTGACCTTTAACTTTGAAACTGGCACAAACTGAGGGGAATCTGGTGTTGCTTCTCCATTTTGGATTGTTAATTTGTTCCCTAAAAACCTAGTAAGCACGAGCTGTTTCCTTAGGATTGGAGAGAAAGAATATCGGTGGTGGATCTGCAGATGGACACTTTGCTCTTTTACATGCACACTCTAAAAATGCCCTATAGGTAGAAGTGACTTTTAGTTTTTCTTTAATATAATTTCAAGTCCAAACTCATCATTTTAGTACAAATTACAAGAACTATAGAATACAAAAACCTCAATACTTGAATGGCCAGTGTGGCTTTTATATAAAGCAGGAATTTTATACTAGTGAAAATTTCTTACTCATTTGCTAATAATACACATTTCCAGATGATTTTTAATGAGTGTAGGTATACATTCTTATTTGGAAATGGATAGTTTGGCTGCCTTGAATTTATATTTATACTCAACATAGCATGAAAATTAGAATGCCTTTCAGTTAAACTACATGTTTATGATTTGGTTGGGGGAAAATATTTTGTAATTATGGGTGGCATGCTGCAAAGCCTTGCAGATTGTTGTTTCTTACAACCTGAATATATATATATATATGTTGTAAGGCAAAGGAAAAAGAACAGCTGAAAAAGAGGTATGGCTTTACAGGCAAACATTATGCCATGCAGATTGTATTTGGACAATATGTCAGAGACCAGGTACGAGAGGGCCAAGAAAGCAAGGGAGAGGACCAGAATCAGCCCTGTCACTTTACTTCAGTGCTTCCATTCTAGATGATGCTGATGTTATAGTCATTTACTGCTACTGAGCATGGGGGACTATATACATAAGTTCATTTATACAGTGTTTGATTATGGGAGGGTTTAGTCTTTTAGGACCCTGATGTCCAAAACACAAGGACTGGAAATTCTATTTTGCTACAGATAGAAATGAGAAACTGTCATTTTGGAATATCTGCAGATCTTTGAGAAACTCCATCAACCTGCACTCTAAATAGATTTTTTTCTCTGAAATGAGAAAGAAACTGAATAAGCAATCTAATGCCTCTTTACTCATTTGTCACAATTCCTGATTCATCATAAGGCTATAAGTATATAAGGGCTAGAAAAATAATCATAGCGTTAGGGAGAGAAAGAGTCTGTCATATGCTTGCATTCTGGCAAATGTCATGGATTAGGTTTGGGTCATATTTACTTGAATATGAGATTAGATGTATATGATAAGAAAAGGCACATATGGCTGTTCTCTTGGCTAGAACATTTACATAATTATCAGGCTGTGAGCTAGGATCACAATAAGCGCAACATAATCACACCAATGGGATTCCATTTATTTTTCATACCCCAGGTATTTTGTGATTATGTTTACTGACTCCTTTACCACTTTGGGTTTGGAGAAACACCTCAATTCTAATTGGATACATAGAGTGTCTGATCACTTCAGCAGGTACAAATATTGATTCAGAAACAATGCAGAATAAATTTTCATGGTCAAAAACATAATATACCAGTTCAGTATCAATGGAGACACAACTTCTCAAATATTTTTCATCATCCCATCAATAATAGCATGAAAAGCTTAGATCTAGAGTTTCCCAAATTGAAGTGAAAACACATGCACAATCACAAAAATATGGTTGTATTTCTCCTACTGTTTCATTATTTCTCAATCATTTATCTAATAGAAACACAGATGTAAACAAAGCAATGTTCTTTATGTAAATTTTCTATGTAGTTTAAAATTTCAGTCAGCTATTATTGTTCTGTATATTAACTGGCCTGAATGAAGTATTAAAATAGCTGATCAGCCTATATTCTCTGTAAAGCAGAAATTTCACATCAGAGCAATACAGGGCCATCCATAACCTACCTAAAAACTATAATGTGTTGAACTTTTGACCCATTTCAGAACCAAATGCCTACATACATAGCAATCACAGCAAGTGAATATGGATGCTCTTTACGATTGCAAAGGTAACATAACTAAATTAGAGAACATTACATAATAACAAAGATAACTTCTGCTGTAAATCAGAGGGCAAGGCTTTTCTGAATCAGATGTCAAAAATTACTAAGTAATGATTACTAAAAATAATTACTAAGTAATAAAAGATACAGACTGGTTTAATGAAATATGCAAATATTACTTTTATTAGTCAGATTACCTATAATCTTTTTCTATTAACACATAATTAGACTGTTTCATATACTATCTACTTGTTTTTATTCCCTTTCTATTGGTGATTGAACATACAGTGCAGTGGATGAGAACAATGCCCACACTTCACTGGTAGGTCCAATGCATGGATAATGGACTATCTACTGGATTCTAGAGATAGTAATATACTTGTTAGTTCTGCATATTATGCTGATATATCATACTGATTATGGTACAAATACACACCCACACTTTGTGGGTGTTACAGTAAAATAACCAATGTGTTCATATTGACTAAACTCACTGATTTCGGAAGAGGAATGGATGTTATAATCAAGTAGACTAAACACAAGAGTCAGAAAAGAATCTGTTTTTTTTTTTAAGTTTTGGAATTCTTTTCAGAAGCTAATAAAGTTGGTGATTGACTGATATATTGAGTCTGTGAGATTGTAGGATATAATGAAACAACTTTTTGGATGGTGGTAAGATAAGCTTTTTCAGCAAACAGAGCAAAGAGTTGATTTAATTTTTGATGCTCTCAATGGCGCATTCCAAGGTATCACAGATGTCAAACAGAACATGCTGTCTACACCAACATTGATAAATGAGCTATCACAAATGGCCATAAATACAATCAGAGCCATTACATTATAACACAAAAGGTGTCAAGTCAATCATATTAAAGGGTCTAACCATTCCATTCCATTTCATGGGACTTCATGATACTGATTTATTGTGACCATGGGAAATAACTGCCACAGCATAAGCATATATGTTTTAGGTTCCACATTGTTTAGGAGGGAGCTCTATCAACATCAGGAAAGTTTCATTGGTTATATTTTTTTAGAAAATGAAAGCAGTAGTCAGGGATGCTACCGCACTATAAATATGAAAGCTAAATATAATGGAAATGGAGAAAGAGAGAAAAATGACTTGTGTAAAATATAAAGACTTACTATAGTAGTCCTTAATAATACATCTGGAAATTTTACTTTAGCAAGTATAAAAATAGGACAGAAAAATGCTACTTCATGTCCTTCACACAGGTGATGAGTATGTGATATATAAATGTATGTATTAGCCAGTGGTCTTTAGCTATTACCCTGCTTAAACACATCCAATCCTCATGCATTGCCTTATAGGCTAAAAATTGCAGAGTTAGGTGTTTAGTAACCTCAACTGGAAAAATATACAATGTCAGAATTTTCTGAGAAAAGCCATTTCCTTAGAATAGAAGTTTACCTCAATAATCATATAACACAAAACACTTGGCATAGTATCAAAGAAAGTTGCCTTAGTGTTCTGGTCTCATCTATTCATAATCTTTGTCTTTCAGGTACTACTAAACTCATTTTTCATTTGTTTCCATTGGTGAACTTTGAAATAATTCTGAACTTTCTAATGTCAGATTAATAACATCCAAATTCAAGTGTTCCTTTCAATGTTTTACATGTATGTCTACTTTGAAATTTAAGCCAATAGTATATAAAGCCTAAGAAGAAACATCAATTTGACATATTCACAGAAGTGACTAACAGATGTGATATTGTAAGTTTCTGTCAGTTTTCTAGTAGAATACTGGAATAGCAGTCTTTGATTTTTAAACACAATTGTAAGCATATAACTGGACATGACATGCAGCATTTTTTTGAAAAAAAAAAACAATAAAAACAATGCTAATTCTTTATATTAAGTAAAAATACAAGAGTGTGGAAAGCTTGGTGCTGTAACTAAGACTTCACAGGCACCCATAACTAAAGCTCTTTAAGGAAAATGAGGGCTTGGCCAGTAATCATGGTCAGTGAATAATAAATATGAAAAGCTACATGTGAAACATATTTATTTGTGAAGATTTCTGAAGATTCTATACCTTTTAAATTTTAAGAGGAGCATTTCCTAGAATTTATCTTATGCTAATATTGGACTGGGAGTAACATTCAAGTTTGCACTCATCATCTCCTTCCATTAAAGGATGCATTGGATAGTGTAGGACAAATACATCACAAGCGAGAATGTTGTGCTGATTCACATAACTTTACCATGTGGTCTGCAATAGAGCTGGATTTATATGCCCTCAAGAAGGGAAAAGAAAATCATTTAAATATAAATTTGAAAATAGAATAATTGCATCATGTTAGGCCATTTAGCTTTGATGCAAGATGTCATTAACCCTTATTTCATGTAGAAAAGCCAGAAGAAGAGAATGGTGAACAAGAATAAAGTGACTCATTTTTTTTTACTTAGGAAGATGTTGCTTGAATATTTCATCCACTTGTTCTTATCTACAAAAAAAAAAAATATATCACTTACAGTACAGACATTTCTGTCACACTTCGTCCTTAGCTAGATTGGATCCCAGGCATAATATTTCTTGATACAGGACTGCTAAGACATTTCTCTTATATGATGAAGCTTTGGTGATATGTAACTGCATGGTAGGATGCTTTTTCCTAGAATATGATATGGTGCTGCTCGCACTTGCCACCTTTTATATGAATGTATGTATGTTGCTATGTTGTTGGCCTATCTTGCCAAGGTATGGATGACTAAAGCCTGGTGTGAGCTATCTATTTGAAAAGTCACTAAGATGCATGTTTCATTTGCTGTGTTGTAATGCCATTTGGAACTTGTCCCTCTCTATATATTGGTAAAACTTTTTTTTTTTTTTTTTTTGAGTGAATGATTTTGGTGGTAATATGAGGGTTATCCTAAAATCAATGTCCTGTTTTTTGCTACCACCGAAATAACTTCACAAAGGCCATATTATTACTTGTCTTCTCATAGATCTTTAGTATATCCTATTGCTTGGGTAAAATAAGGTGGGTTTATTTTGTCATTTACTTCTTTTGGATCTGATAGGGAATCCATTATTTGTTTACATGTTCAGAAATACAGAAGTTCACAATCTTAGTTGCTTTGTTGCTTAAAAACAAACATGATTTCCAAACAATGGCAATTGTGTGCCTGCTTTTCTGCTCCTCCAATTCTGAGGTTATTATTTGTTGGCCTTTTATTTGTCACCTAAAAATATGGGCAGTTGGGAGGGATATATCATTTTGTGTGGTCTTATGCATTCAATGCCTATATTTGCATTTCTTTCAATTTCTACCGTGTCCCTTTCTTTACAGATTTGATTTTCCCATCCCTTTGTGAAAACCAGATTTGAGCAGTCTTGTGCATCAGAGGTGTGGTGCCCAGGAAATAGGTTTTTGTTCCTCAGTATTTTCCTTCTTAAGTTACATGCAAAGACTTGGTCCCTGTAAATTTCACACTCCTCCCAATCTCTTTCATTGATTCTAACTTTTTTAGAGCTATTCCCCTGAGAAAAGTGAAATGCTGAGCATAATGGTTGCTGTCTGTTAATAAGACAGCTAAGGAAATTTGCCTTTGGAGAAGGTATCTTAAATAATTAGACAGGAAAAGTAAATACCAAAATACAGTGTTCTGTTTAAGGTACATCGTGGGTAAATGAATGCCTAAAACCTTAATTCTTTGGTCTATTTTCCTTTGTGTATAAATTACATATATATTAAAAAGAGAGAGAATAAAAGAATAAGGGGTATTCTAGGGGCAGCTTTTTGCTGCATTGGCGTTGACTGCATCAGCATTTCTATTGTGGACCTCTATTTTCAGGGGTTGTAGAAACTTGGCCATAAAAATTTGCTTCAGGCTTAAAAGTCTTGAAAGATTTTTTTTTAGGTATCTAATTTTAAACAAATATATCTTGTTTTTATATTATAGGAGGGAAATAAATGGAATTTACTAGTTCAATTTTGCGCTAATGTAACTTTTAATAAACTTAGTTTTTTAAGATAAAAAGAAAAACATAAGATCTAATTCGTCCATAGTCTGTTGATGGTTTTTTTAAAGAACCAGTTGTTGACATTGAGAAATTTGCCTGCTTCATCAGCATAGTATCCTATCTTCAAGATATTTTAAAACTTGTAAACCTGTTTTAACATTATCTTGATTCCAATAGAGAATCAGTTTGATAATGCATACAGATTTATGCCATCCATATAAGCTATCTGGTAATATAGATTTGGAAATATATAGTATATATGGATATATATATTTACTAGATAGATTAAGGGGAAAGAACTCCCACAAATTTAGTTTGTCAAATAAATACCATATATTTAAAAAAGAATTGCACAGACATTTATCTCGCAGTGTCAGAAAGAATACAGGCCATTGCAAAGGAAAGTTGTCTCTTGGGTAAACAGTATGCATTTTATAGCTTCTTATGAAAATCATTTTCCTTTCTATATTGTGGTTATGGGAAACTAAAAGAATTAAAATTAAAGCAGACTTTATTTAAGTTGCATTAAACTGTGGAGCAGAGAGAAATGCCAGGAAATTAAACATTTAGACCATAATCTTTTGCTTGTCTGACAATACTTTACCTTTATTTTAATTCCCCATGATGTTTTCAGATATAGGAGAGATTATTAAAATCAAACTTTATGTTTCCGGATTGCTCACATTACACCCCATATTATTTCATTAAGTTTTGATAATATGTAGTCTTCTGTGTGCAAGGAAAGAAATAAACAGCACATTTATATGCTGAATGAGTTTTAAGATTTGCAGGTTGGGTTTTGCCCACACAGGATTCTATACATTTGTACCATTTTACATCTGGCGTATGTATTTTTTTTTTTCACATAGCTTCTACTGACAAACACAAAGCTTGTTTGTGTGCAAATATAAGGCTAAATAAATGGTGCTAAAGTGTATTATGACTGTCAGATATAATCAGGCAAAATTTTGTGGTGCTTAAATTAATTTTTTCATTGATTTTATTGATCAATGCATTGAACAGTGTTTATTATTCATGAGTTGTCTTTTATTAGTAAATTAAGGCCTCATAGCACATTGTTAAATAAAATGGTTGACTAGTCTATGTAACAGCTCACCCAGCTATTATCTCTTTAACTCCTTATAATGTTGCGTCATTAAAGGTCAAGGGTTCATGCTATTAATCTCATTGCTGTAGACCATTAACATGACTGAACTTTTCCACAAAGTACTTATGTTTACAATGCTATAACCCTTTGACTGCTGCGGCAACCTTTAACCACACAAATGTCACAAGCTAGAATCATCAGCATGGTTCTTGCCATGGCAATCAAAGAGTTAAGGGCTGTGCAGTGATTTGTTTTCTATTTATTAATTTATATTTATTTTGTTTCCATTCAAGGAGGGGATTTGGGGTAGGGCAGTTTTTATCTGCTGTAAGTGTCTTAACCTAGGGAAGGATTAAATGGCTTTTTATACTATTGCATCTTCTGTATTTACCATCAATTCATTGTGTTGTAATTAAAAAAAAATGTCAATAAATAAGAGAACAGAAAAATGGTTCATAGACATTGTGGTTTTACTCAATGATTTACATACATTTTTGACCAATATGTAGGATATGAACTCTGACAATAGCCCTTAAGGTCTGTGTATTCCTAAACAAAAAGAAACAGTGATTTAGAGTAAAATCTCCTGTATGTTTGCCTAAATTAGCAAATATTTGAAACTGGCTGAGTCAATGGGAGATGCATATGTCTGTGACACGGACAAGAGCAGAAAGCATCACTGCATGCGAATGTATTTTGGCAATTAGTAGTAAACAGAGGATATCTTAAAGTCTGTACCACCCATCAACAGAAATAAAAGATAACAATTTTGAGAGGTGAGTATAATTTATTGTTTAAAACCATAGAGCATGACTGTCTAGGTAAATGGAATCAAAGAAGTCATTTTTTTTTATCAAGACAGTCTTTACCAGAGTCCCATTTAAGGAATTTCTTTGTTTTCTTTCTTTTTGCTGATCAGATTATAGGAAAGAGTAGCCATGAGTGAAGAACTGACTCAGAGAAATCAAGAGGAAAGATAAACATTTTCATGTCTAACTTTTTAATAAATTACCCTGAACAAGGAATCTACTGTTAAATCTCTTTCTGAGGATTTCAAAGAGTTGTAGATATCAAGTACTGAATCAAGATTTTCCTGAAAGTTGGGTCAAATATGTATCAATAGTCCCAAAAGGTCATGTGGATTATAGGAAGAATTAGGAAAGAGTATTGGGAATACAGTAAAAGGTGTCTGCTCACACAAAACTTAAGGTGCACCTGTGCACCAAAAAATTCATCTTGTACATTTTAATCCAAACATAGAAGCTCTGAAGTAAGGTAACCAAAATGATTGCAGAAATTTAATTACCCAAAGTAATAAACAGCAGTCTAGAGGAACAGAGAACTGTAAAGTGTTTGAATTCTGGATCTAGGCTGAATTCCTGGGAATTTAGAAATCTGTTTCAGTGAAATTGAAGGAAGATTCGCAGACTATAGTTTTTTAAGCCTTTGGAAACATGTCAGCCTCAAGGAATATAGAAGGTGTAGCTAACCAACAATATATTTTTCTAACATGTAGAAGGCTTTTAAACCAAAGATAAACTTTATTTTTATAAGGCTTTTAAGGAGAAATATGTTTGATGTAAAACTATAAATGTCAGGCTGAATACAGAATGACTGTCATAATCTCATTTGTTTTTATTTTCAAAGAGAAAAAATATGAGCTCAAAATATCAATCTGATCAAATAGATCATTTATTTTTATAAACATGCATTTTTTATTTAATACCAAAATACACTATTATATGTTTATATTATATTATTTTTGCCAAAATGAAGAACCAGATTAGAATAATCTATCATAGATAAAAAGGAAGATCCAGTTAGGGGTAGTGAGAAATTTAGTAGCATACCTAGCATATTGTAGGAAATTGAATATTTGAGTTGAATGATAATGTGTGCATATTTTAAATCTTTTTTTAAAAGTATTTTAAGTAACTATCCTAGTCTGAGTATCTCTCTCCCTCTCCCTCTTTCTCCTTTAATTGCTATATTATTGAATGAAAAATTATAATTCACTCCTTTCACTTACTTTTTACTCATTCCTTATTTCTTATAATTTTTTTTTTTTTTTTTAAGATTTTATTTATTTATTCATCTATCCCCCCCCTGCTGCCCGCGCTCGCTGGGCCAGCCAACCACGCCACACGGGCAGGCCCGCCCTTACCAGGAGGCCCCGGGAACCGAACCCAGGGCCTCCCATATGGTAAACGGGAGCCCTACTGATTGAGCCACAGCCGCTTCCCTCTTATAATTTTGATTCACTCTTCACTACTCCACTGGATCTATTTCTTCAAAGATAAATGATATGTTTATTACTAAATCTAGTGTTTTCTAATTATCTTAACTTGGTTTCTAACAATATTTAATACTAATAGTGTCTAGAAGGAGTTTTTCTAGACAGCTCCTTGAAGGTTGGACCCATCTCTTTTTCCTCTTCTATCCCCAGAGCCTGGTAGAGTACCTAGTTCATAGTCTGTCTTCTGTAACTGTTGGCTTCTTGACATGAGAATTTAGAGTCTTTGTCTTCCACCACAGCTAACTTTTTAAACTATTTTTTGTGGGTTTACATGTATACCCTCCCCAATATATTTTCAACCCCCTTTATTCCTATACTCCCTCCTAGAACCTTGTTCATAGCATGGTTTTTAGCTTTGTGGAGATCTGTTGTGAAATCCAGATTCTCATTTCCATCTACTTGCTGGACCAATTAATCTGGATGACTCTTAGCCTCCCACATTCATTCTGCCAAATATAAAATTCATCACTATCCATTTTGTCCCCTCAAAATAATTTTGCTTCCTCCTGAATTATCTAATTCTATTAATGGCCCTAAATTCTCTCAACTACTTACCCATGGAAATACAAAATATTCTTACCTTTCTTCTTTTCTTTTGCCTCACTTAGATATTTGCTAAGTCAATAAATTCAGCTCTCACACTATCATTGGCATGTGATTTCTCCTTGACATTCTTGCCCTATTTGTGTTTTTATTAGTTCTAGCCTGAAAAAATTGTATTAACTTCATAACTGGTCTCCCTAACTCAATCTATCCCTGCTCCAGCCCATCTACTCACTCCTGGGAAAACAGTCTTCTCAGATTAGAGTTCAAATCATATCACTCTTCTATTAAAAACTTTTACATGCAGACCCTCCAAAATCTATTCTCAACTTGCTTTTCAAGTTTTTGTCCATTATATACATTTTTTTTTAAGATTTTATTTATTTATTTATTTATCCCCCCTTGCTGCTTGTGCTCGCTGTGTCCATTTGCTGTGCGTTTTTCTGTGTCTGCTTGTCTCCCTTTGTTGGGTCATCCTGCTGCGTCAGCTCACGGTGCCGCGCGCGGCTTGCCTTCACCAGGAGGCCCCGGGAATCAAACCCGGGGCCTCCCATATGGTAAATGGGAGCCCAATCAATTGAGCCACATCTACTTCCCCATTGTATACATTTTATACTTAAAAATATCCAAATATTTGTCATCCCTCATCCATGGTTTTGCTCACACAGTCCTCTCCATTTTGAATTCTACCTTCCCCATCTTTAGCTTTCCTTACTTCACTGAACAGATTAAACTTACCCACCTTTAAATCTTTGTATCATAGCTTTATATGTTGGTTTACTAAGGATGATCCCAGTTTATACCCATTTTCCCCGTATAGTTAACATTGCCCCTTTTCCTTTCAAAAGGGTCCCATTTTAATAATAAGTTATATGGTTCTACTCTTATGCTGATTTTCAGACAAACACTATAATTTTATGTGAATTTGTTTTTATTATTCCTTGTTAATGTCTAAGCACCTTGGGGACTGTGCTCTTACTGTTTGTTTTCTCCTGCAGCATCTAATGCTGTGCCTTGCATAAAGAAGGAGCTTATTAAATGCTTATTGCACTAAATTAAATTGAAATTTTTTACTGAAATTTTATTTTGCTTCTTTATACATTCTGGAACCCATTTTCTAGGAATCTAATGCAGAAAGATACTTTAAATCCATTTGTTTCCAAGTTAAATTAAGAATTGACCTTGATTCTTTCTAAGACCTTCCTTTTTGCCAAAGTTCTTTAATGATTTCTCTTTAAGTCATAAAGAAAGCTTCAATTTTAGGCTAAAAATTTTTATATTCATCTTCTACATCGGGAATTTCTTCAGCAACAATAGTTGAGTGAAGTGGGAAGGCCCATGTTCTGGAGTCAGCAGCATGTAGAGAGCAGTTATCAAAATCTGCAATATTCACAAACTCAGATCCCACTTTGTCAAATGTATGTATAGGCATCAAAGAAGTATTTTAGTTTCCTGACCATGGTATGGTATAGAAGATTTCCTTACAAAAGAGACTCAGTTTCCTGGGCTGCTCAAGCACATACCATGCAATGGGTGAGTTTAAACAACGGGAATTTACTTGGTTATGGTTTTGAGGCTAGGAAAATAGTCAAATGAAGGCATCATCAAGGCAATGCTTTCTTCCCAAAGACTGGTGTTCTAGGGCTGGCTGCCAGTGATCTTTGGTCCTTAGCTCCTCTGTACATGGTGATGCATATGGCAGCCTCTCTTGGGCCTCTCTGTTCTATTCCAGGTTCCACTGAACTTTAGCTTCTGACTGCTCCCTGTGGCTTTCTTTTTCTATCTGTCTGAATTTCATTCTGCTTATCATGGACTCCAGTAATAGAAGTAAGGCCCCTCCTGACTGAGTTGGGCCACAACTTAACTGAAGTAACCTCATCAAAAGGTTCTACTTATATTTTTTTCATGTCATATAGGTAATGTGCTGACGTCATAACAAGATATGAAGGAGGCACATCTCACACAAATGCGTGAATACCCATTCATCATGCTTATGAACCAAAAAAGGATAAAAGATCCTACTTACAATGGATTCTCACCCACAGGCATGGATTAGATTTAAGAACATGTTTTTCTGGGGTACATACAGCTCCAAACCACCACAGAAATATTAAGAAAAGATTGGAATGGGAGTCATTTTGCCTATTCAGAGAGAAATGTAGTGAAAATCAATGTTGGGTCTCCAGGACAGGATGTCAAGCATCATATTCAATCTGGGAGGTAACTAAGGATTCTGTGACAGGTTCAGAAGAAAAAAATGAAGTCAAGAACAAAAGGGAGAACAGAGATAAATAGTTCAAGGTCAGGAAAAGAGAGAAACCATGTTTGAATCAGTTATTATTAGGCTGTTACACTTACAATAACTTTCACCTGCGACCTAGTTGCAGCTTTACCCTGGCAGGTGACATATCTAAAAGCTATAGTGGCACTTTCAGGTCAAATGGTGGATCAGACACAGGCATATAATTTCACTCCCTTTAAGCCCTGCTAAAACTATAGAAAATGGATTTTCTTTTTCAAAGACATAAGGAAAAGGGAGTACAAGAGAAGAGGCAATAGCAACAAATTTTTGGAAGCTGGAAACATATGGACACCTAGTAATTGGCTTAAGGAAATCAAATCGTAAACTAGCAGGGGGCAAGCAGAGAACAAACCCAGAATGCATCATATAGTGTGACAAAAGCTCAAAGACTGGAAGCACCTGGTACCTGTGGAAATGAGAAGGGAATTAACTAAGAAGAATAGAAAATCATTTATAAGGAGCTACTGAATACTTCAGATCTTGTCCAAGCCTCCCTGCCTTGGGGTAACTGCACTTCTTCTCCCCAGCAGAAAACCCAAGATTTGTTCTCTGGAGAAGGAAAAGAAGGTCTATGAATTCAGAATGCCAGTGTTTTCCAAAAACAGGGGATTGAGTGAACCACGTTTTGAATGCTGAATGATGAAACCATCAAGTTTCTTCCTCTGCTTTACCACCAGAATGTCAGGAGACAGTTTTTTGGTTGTTTTGTCTTGTTATGTTTTGTTTTTTCTAGGCAAGAGAATGAGACACTCTTCTCTGGTGAATCTTACCAACCCAAGAGGAAGGACAATAAGATTTGTTAATCAGCATTTCCCCAACAAATGGCCAAGAAGGTTATCCCTTATTAAAACTCATATTGACAAATCCCACCTCTGCAGTCAGTGTTTCAATCAGTTTTCTTTTGTTTAAAAGGGTCAGATAACCAAGGATTTCTAGATATGTAAAGAAAGCTTCAAACAGAAATACAGAGATCAAAACAAACAAACAAAAATTACACAGAGGAAAGATATACAGGGAGAAGAAACTTTTTAAACTACCTTTAATAACCTATAGAGGGAAAAAACCCTCTTGCTTGAAAATTAAAAAACATGATAGGAACAATGAAATACTCAAGAGATAAGAGAAAAAAATTAAGGAAATCACTTAAGGAATACCACAAAAAGTCAAAGCAATGAGAAAAACACTAGAGCAAAATATTAAAAAACTTGAAAACAAATGTACAAGTCCAGGAAGTACCACATTCAAATAATTGGAGTTCCAGAAAAAGAGAACAGAGAACATGAAGGGGAGAAATCATCATCACCCAATTCATTAAAACTTGCCAGATTTTAAAGTTATGAATTTCCAGAATGAAAAGGCCTAAGGGATATCCAATATACTGGATGAAAATAGCAACATACCACAGCAAATCACAGCATAGGAGACAAAGAAAACACTCCAAAAACTTTTAAAGTGAGAATGAAAATTTCACTTATGAAGAATAAGGAATTAGAATGGCTTCATATTTTTCCACAGCAAACCTGGAACTTATGAATCATAGAGCAACAACCTCAAAATTTTGAATGAAAAATATTTTCAACCTAGAATGTTATATACAGGCATATATTAACTAAATATCAGAATAAAGACAGCCATGGACTCAAAAGAATTTTTCTTCCTTTGTGTTATTTCTCAGCTAGATGAAAAATGATGAGGAATCTAGGAAAGGATCATTGAATTCAGAGGGGAAAAAAAAAGAATTCCAACAAAAGGAAGAAAAAAGTAGAAGGATTATCAAAGAGGATGGTGACAAAACACTTCAAGATGACAATGTGCACCAGGAATAGAAGACAACCATTTCAAATTGAGCAGCATGACCTAGAGACAAGCCTGTTAGGGACTTCTAACCTCGTGACTTACTTTTTTATTTATTTATTTTTTTAGTACTTTCTTTTTTAACCTGTGAAGCTGCTACATGATGAGCTCTTGCAAAACAAGTAAATAAATCAGGAATAGAAATGTGTAAGGTCTAAGGAATAGACAATCCATCTCTTGAGAAATGCAAAGAAAGTTCCTAAAATAATAGCAAAAGGAAATCCTAGGATAGCAGGCCTAGAGAGGCTCTGGTTCATCTAGAGGTAGATTGGATGATTACAGGAGGGATATGTATGGATATATTTCATAAAGTGAAACTCAGATTACTTGATGTGATTGACTGCTGGGAAATTGTATCTAGAAGTTTTGGAAGGTTTGGGGGAAATTAACAATAAATACAATAAAAATGGAAGCAAATGTAAGATCAAGCAATTGTTAATTTCAGAATATTTTGAAGAATTATATTAAAAGTACAAGTCAGTATTCAGTTCTGAATAACCATGGGCATGGTAATATAAGAGCTGAGTATTAATTTAACCAAAACTTTTGATAAAACTGTATTGAGAGTATAGAGGAGGAGAAGCAGAGAAGATGACACAGGAAGAAAGCTGAATCTTCAACTAACAAAGTAGGAAATCAAGAGATTATGTCTAAAATTGATTTATTTCAATATAAAAGAGTATATTACTTTTTAGTACTATATTATTATGTTTTAAATGATGTGACTCTATTAATTTGATAAAAAGGAACAAATTAAAGCACAAAAACAATGTATGGTCAACATGTCCAAAATTTTCATGGATGTAGGGATATATGCTTTGTTTCTTCCATGGGACATCAGTCACACTCATATGTTCACTGTGCTTCTTTTCCTCCACTTCTTGGCATATCTCTCCTTTTTCTTTGGTCCCCATTCCATTATCTACCTGTTGTGTACAGTCTTTGAAGTTCCTCACTTGGCAGGAAAAAAAGGGGAGCCATGAAAAGGCTGGCAACTGATTTTCAAGGACAATTATCCCTTACCTTCAAGAGTTATTTGAGCAGATGTTTTTGGATGATAACAGTTTAGGAAAGATAGGTCTTTCCATTTTATGGAGTGTGGGAAATAGTCTTCAATGGAAAGGGTCAGTAAGATAAGCAATAATCAGTAAAATTAATTTGGAACAGGATGTCAACCAAATCTAGGTCTTCTGTCCTCCCAGTAAGTTTTTGTATGCTTTAAAGAAATGTTTGTAACATTAACATGGTATCTGTCAATTTACTGGAATTACAGTGAAAATATTCTTTCCCAAATTATTATTATTTCATTTGTCTGTTCATTCATTATTAATTGAATCTTTACTACATTTCAAATATTTGCTTTGACAGTGGATAGGATACACAAAGTCAACTAGGGTAGTTGGATATGCTTAAGTTATTATAACTCATAGTTAGTACATTATATAACAATTTTCGTGTAGCATAAAATATAATATGATTAATATAATATACTAGGCACAAATGGATCATGAGCAAAACCAATGGTAATTCAACTTGGTATTATCAGGGAAGACTAAGGGAGGTTAGCAGTTGAAAACAGGAAAGTAACTTGAGCAGCAGGAAATTTTTAGGTAAAAATTATGGGTTATGGAAAGGCATACAAATGTGAGAAAGCAGAGCTCATTTGGGACATCGAATTATCTTGGAACTGGAGCACAATGTATTTGAAGGAGAATTGTAAAAGGCAAGTCCAAGTTCAAGTCTAGACAGGGGCTTTATATGCCATAAAGGGATTTAAATGCCATGCTTAGGATGTCACATTTTATCCTGAAGTTACTGGGACTCTATTAAATTTTAGAAGAAGTAGAATGATATCTGAATATTATAAAGATCATTCTGATACAAGCAGGAAAGATGACAATTTTCAAGGCAAAAGGAAGTAGCAAGAAGTGGATGGACTTAAAACTTTTGCGGAAGTAGAAATTAGCAGGACTTAATTACTGGGTATGGAAGAATGGGTATGAAGGAGGAGTGTAAAAGCTTTATTACTAGGTTTGGCAACTGGCAAGATGGTGTTTTGAATCATTGATAGGAACCAAGAGTTAAAGTAGAAATTTTGGTCAGAAAATGATGAATTCCTTTTTGAGGAATAGATCTTTAGAGATAGAGAAAGCAGTTAGATATCAAACTAGTTTAGGTCAGATTTATATTCATTTGCTGTTGATTAGCAACCTGTAAGAAACCATTGGTGCCTCATCTACAGGTCTTTAGAATTTACAGTTTCTACGCACAGGAGCCTGCCTTCACTGACTCTGCACTGAGACTCTGCCCAAAGTCTTTCTCTAGCTGCCAAAGCCCACTCAGCCCACATGTAGTGTAGATAAGAAGTACCTGAAAATCAACACTTCTGAGAGTAGCCCTGAACCAATGACCAATGGTGAATAAATACTACAGTACTCTCACCATTCCAGCAGGATAAGTCCAAGTACATATTTCACAGAGTTCCCTAGTGAGATTGAGTTCCATTCACTTACTTTGGTAACTTGCTTGACAGCACACTGTTTTTAATAAGTTTTTTTTATTTTTAAAGAAGCTTTAGATTACATAAATGTTACATCAAAAATACAGGGGATGGGAAGCAGATGTGACTCAAGCAAGTTTGTTTCCCGGGGCCTCCTGGTGAAGGCAAGCTGGCCTGCGCAGAGAGCTGGCCCGTGCAGAAAGCTTGCCGGCACAGAGTGCTGATGCAACAAAGAGAGACAAAGAGGAGAGACAATGAGAGACACAATAAACCAGGGAGCTGTTGTGGCTCAAACGATTGAGTGCCTCTCTCCCACATCTGAGTTTCCAGGATCAGTTCCCGGTGCCTCCTAAAGAGAAGAAGAGAAGACAAGCAGACACAGAGAGCACACAGTGAATGGACACAGAGAGCAAGACAGCGAGTGCAAAAAACAAGAGGGGAGGGGAATAAATATAAAATAAATTTTAAAATACAGGGGATTCCCACACAACCCACTCCCACCCCCTCCCACCCTTTCCCACATTAATTCCTGTCTTAGGCTGCTATTATAGGAGCCTAAGCTAAGATACTATCTAATCTGTGAATGCTTACACTGAGTCCCTGGCACATATTAAGTTCTGATAAATCCTAGAGATTCAAAGAGGAATATTCCAAACCCCAGCAGTCAGGGGGGACATGACCAAGGAAAGGAAAAGACATATAAACACATTCAATACAATGTGGGAAGGAGTCTATACACAGACAGTCCCCACTCTTGACAATTGGAGACTCTTCTTCGACACATTCTGTGACTGAATACTGAGTCCTCTATTGTGTATTCCAAACACATATGCAAAGCACTGTAAAGCTTAAAAAACAGCAATCTGGCTACTGTGATCCAAGTATTACCCAGCAACATGTGTTGTCGAAGATGCTTAGTGCGGTGTAATACTTACCTATCATAAGTAGAGGACCCTAACTGAAACATGTAAAACAAAGGCTTAGCTCTAAAGGAAAATAGAAAATAATCAAAATGAACTCTGCCTCTGGGCAAATTTGTTACATAGTCAAAGGCATTTAATTTTTGCCTTCTGGCTTCCATTTCAGCATCTTTTTACAATTTTGGTACATTCCTCGTCTGCTTAGGCTGCCTACTGTCCCATATCTGACTCTCAGGCTGTTATCCAATGTTGACTATTTTGGATATTGCATATAGCTTATGAAGCATGTTCTCAAATATCACCTGTGTGTAGTATTACCAGGAGTGCTTGTTTAGAGGTAAGAAGTTGAAGATGAAGGAGGTTCACTGAATTACAAAGCTTATGTTATACTCAGCAAATTCAGGAAGTGGAGCCAGAGCTTGAAGTCAGGTTATCTAATACCAAATTTTCTTCTATATATATTTCAGTGAATGTTGCACCAGAGCCCAAGAATTTAAGTCCTTTATTACTATATACTATTTTGAATATTTTAGTTTTCTTTATTAGAGTCAAGACAAAAACCCTGATCTTGGGATTGTATAACTCGCCATTCACAGAAATTGAAAATGCCAATGACTTGCTTGGACAGTTTCTCTTACAGTTAAGACAGAAGTTAGCAAACTTTTCCACTGAAGGGATAATAATAAATTTTGATGTGGCCAAGAAGCAAAATTGAGTTAGAATTGCATCAATCAGTTTTGTAGTGCACTGAGCAGCAGTGCTAAGCGACAAGAGTGCCACAAAAGGGCTTTGTCACAAGTACTCAGCTTTGCTGTTGTAGTGAGAAGGCAGCCACAGAAAATACAAAAGCAAGTGTTGCTGTGCTCTAATGAAACTTCGCTATGGAAACTATCATTTTAATTTGATATCATTTTTACAAGTCATGAAATTCTTTGACTTTTTTCAAACATTTAAATACGTGAAAAATGATTCTTAGCTCCTGGGCTTTACAAAAACAAGTTGCAGGCCAGATTTAGCCCCTGACCTAGGGCAGATACCTGTTCTTTAAGCTCAGACATAATTAGCCTAAACTTTAAATCAGGAACTGGTAATACAGGGAAGCAGTAACTTCACATAACTTTCTCTAGTGCAGTATTGGTGAAAGCAAGATTAAGTCCCAGTGCAAGATACAGTGGAACATTCTACCTCCAATGCCAGAAATGGGTGGAAAAGATGGTTCTCTGCTCTAACAGCAATAGCTGTGTCCTGATGGGACTTGTTTTAACTGCTGCATGATTTTGGATATTGTGACTGGCTAGGGTGTGTCAAGTCATTTTTCCTGGCTTGACTGATGTTTCTGAAAGCTACTTTACCCTGGCATTTGTTTTTTGCTAAATTCAGGAAGGCATGGTTTCTTGAGTATGCAACTAAGATCCCTGACTGAAGTGGTTGTTAGCAGTTGAAGCTCAGGGGAATGGAGGTCAGGAATCATATTCCTGTCCTGGGTGAGCATTGACTGGTGGAAAAAAACTATTATAAAGGGATGTATCTTTGATAGCTAAAGGCACAAATGGGCAAACAGATAATTATATTATCACTTACCATTATGTGGAATCAGATATGTTTGAAGGCAAGGCTTTAGAGGAACCAGTTGCTACTGCTGAGGCATGTAGGCATGAGGATATCAAAGACTATGGGCTGAAGATACTGCTTCTACTAGCACAAGAAAGCTAAATTAATATTTTCTTGACTCTGGTATTTACTGAAAACTAATGATTTTCTATGAATTTCTTAACTACCACAGCCAGAGGGCTTAGAAAGCTAGGAAAAAAACCCTTATGTGATGCAATATGTTGCCAAATTTTAAAATCCAATAATTCACAGCTTCATTAGGTCTTTTATATGAAATATAGAATTTGGAACTGGGGAAGAACAGAATCCTGGTCATTGGAATGGAGGCATATGGAGGTCTTGAAGGATTCATAATACTCCCAAATTCCCAGCCTGCTATGAGCTTAAGTATCTCCTATTCCCCTTGTCTGATTAGGCTGTTTCTGGCTTATTTGAAGACCCTTTAATAACTTCTTCAAGGGAGTTGTCTTGCAAAGAGAAATAAACAACAACAACAAAAAATTCTTGCCTCCTTCTTAACACATTTAATTGTCTCCAGAACTAAAGTTAGAATCATATCCCAACGTGCCCTGAAAAGGAATTAATTATAATGTCAAACATTGGCGGAAAGAGCCTACAGACTAAAAAATTACAAAATTTAGCAACTTTATGTCATCCAGGTTCTGGGAAATATGTATGGGAATGGATTCTGAAGGGACTGGTAGGACATATTTTTTAATTGAGTACATTTAACAATATGCGTTTATTTACTAGAGATTCTGCAAGAAATGAACTAAGTCAAGCAGTAGGGAATATTGTGAACATAGAATCAATGTTGGCACATATAACTGAAGGTAAGATGACAAAACAGTCTGTGGTATAATGGAGAAGAAGGAATCTAAAGTCTTAATGAGATAGGCATGTTGGGTTGGATTTATCACATGTAACTCACTCACCTAGACTCCAACATGCCCTCAAATGAGGGCCTGGAGGAAATCTTTGGAGCTAGTTATTTAATCATTGAAGTCCCTGAGACCAATATAAAAGAGCATCCCTTGAAGTCCTACCTGAATTGCGTAACAGATAAAAGCACTAGATCTGGTGGCTAGAGGCCTAACTCAAGTCACCTCATTAGAAAGCCAGAGCTCTTACATAGTTCTTAATCAGTTCATATACCTTGCATCCACAGAAATTTAAAAAAAAGCATCTGGTCACCCTTGAAGCAGGATCTTTCAGTATTATAGAAATTGTGACTGAATCTTTCTCCAAACATTTCCTAAAAGATTGTGGTCATTCATGAGAATAATCATGTTCTAGCGTAAATACCCAAATCTTTCAGGGATATTTGAAGATTGACTTTGCACTAATTCTGATTCCTAGGTACTTAAATAGCAACTGTGTTCTTCTAGTCAGGTATCTTATGGAGATAAGTTTTGACTCAAGGTAGCCCCAGTGGGACCACAATATTTCCTTAGTGAATCTGTAATATTACATTTAGCATTTGATAAAATCTCTATCTTGGGTGCCCATCTAAGTGAAGGGTGATTATAATAAATAGGGCCAAATGGAAGCTCCCAAGGCTGTCTCTTCATAACAAAATTAAAACTATATCCTTGGAGTAAATGCAGAAAAATTAGAGCCATCATCAAATATTTGAATAATTCAAGGATTGCAGTTGCTATCACATTACCGTTTAACTCTCTAATTTGACCAGAGCAGTATATGAATGGTTTTGGAGACTGCTGATAGCATGCTGTTAGAACCTGGATAGAATGAAGTAGGCAATGCATATGCATGCATACCAAAAAAGGTGTCCAATTATTTAAGGCATGACAGAATATTCCTTCTGAACAGAAGATTAAATTGCTGCACTTTGCAGCACTAACATCAAGAAAGAGACACATATTTAGGGTTCTTCAAACCATTTACTCAATAATCTAAAAGTCTGCTAGATTTGAGTGGGGCTCAGAGAAAGATGTTTCTCCCTTGTGTAACAATTCTGCTATCTGGACTTCATTATCCAATGTATGCACTTATATTCAAACAGCCTTTGGCAGTTTCAACCTACAACAATCCAAGATAGGAGAAATCTTCCGAGTTCCAGAATAAGAACTATGCTCTGAATTTTCAGGAGAAACAATTCTCAATTTGAAAAATAGTTCTTGAATTACTACTCTGCCCTCTTAGATACTAAACCACAACCACAGGATGCTGTGCTTCTAGTAAACAGAATGATATCTGAGCTGCCATGCCAAAGAGCAAAGTATGCCAGTAGGATTCCATAATCAAGTAGAAGTGGTATATACTGAATAAGGCCCGAGCAGGTCCTGATTACACAAGTTGCACATTTCCAATATCCCTGTACCTGCAGCAGGATCACCCCTCCCTCAAGCCACAACAGTAGTCTGACAATAAAAACTTTCAATCCTTTTTTATGGATTGCTTGAAATTCTGACACCAACTAAAGAGGATTGTTGCAGTGTAATAATCCAACTCAGTCATAGTTGTAAAGGAGAATGGGCAAAAGAAATCCTTCAAGTGATAAATCACTGTTCCTGGAAGGAAAGTAGGGGTCTACATGATGCATAGATTGTGGCTAATGGTTTGCTGGATGATCAGATTGTTGATAAGGGACAAAATTGGAATCACAGTAACCAATTTGCCAGTGGACATTCTTCATTGTCTCCATTTTCAGAAACTGAGTAGTCTCTGTTCACAACAATGTTTTCTCATGAATCAGATCAATATCTACTTAACTAATGGCATAGTTCATGGTGTGAATTTTTTGGCTGTAAAATATTATACTTTAAAAACAAGAGCAATTTAATCAGAAAAGTCGTAAGAGGTAGGGCATTGTCATCTGGCTTGTCAGTACATCTCTATGAATTTAAACCAGTAGCAAAGCTATTGACATAATCAAACTAATGGTACCATTTTTCATTGTGAGGGTCAGTGTGGTGTGGTGTTAGGAGTACAGTGAACATGAGAAGTCATTTCTATGACCCTCTTGTTCTCATCTATAAAATTGTTTGATTAGTCCTATTCCATTCCAGGATTCTACAAAAAACTGAAATGAAAAGATTCTTGGGACAAAATGACATTAAACATTACATGATAATCTTAGTACTTTGTCCAAAACAAGGTGTTAATATGCCAGTTCATTTGATGGTTATTTTGGGATAAAACTGTTTAATCTCTTAGATCATACATTGTGTGTGTGTGTGTGTATATATATATATATTAGAGATATATAATATATATATATATATTAGAGAAGTGAACTTATAGAACAGTCATGCATAATGTGCAGACTATACCATACAACACCCCTCCATCAACATCTTGCACTGTTGTGGAACATTTATTACAGGTTATGAGAGAACGTCATCAGACTATTTCTATGGTCTATAGTGTACATTGGGTATATTTTTTCCATACCCCCACTATTATTAGCACATACCCCCACTTCTTTGACATTGATGCAAGAATATTATAATATTGCTGTTAAGTATAATCCATAAATTACATTAATTGTATTTTCCCAAGAATCTCCACATTCTTACCACCTTGTAAGAGTGATGTACATGTGTTCTAGTTCATAGAAGAACATTTTTGTATTTGTACTATTAATTACAATTTTCATCCACCTCTGGTTTCACTGTGTTATTCAGTCCTTAATTTATTCTCTAGCTTTGTTTCAATTGACATTTATATCCCTAGACTACCCTTTTCAGCCACAATCCCATTTACAAACCAGTTGTGTTAGTTATACTTACTATAATATGTTACCATCAACTCTATCCATTTCCATACTTTTACAGTCAAGCTAATTAAAAATTCTACATACATTAAGCATCAGTTCCCCTTCTCAGCCCTCATCATATCTCCTAGTAATATATACTCTAGGTTTTAACTCTAGGCGTTTATTCTTTGTATTTAGCTCATATTAGAGAGACATACAATATTTGTCCTTTTGTGTCTGGCTTATTTCATTTAGCATAATGTCTTCAAGGCTCATCCGTGTTAGCATATATGTCTCAATTTCATTTTTTCTTACAGCAGCATAGTAGTCCGTCATATGTATATACAACATTTTGTTCATTCATTCATTCATTGATGGGCACTGGGGTTGTTTCCATCTTTTGGAAATTGTGAACAATGCCACTATGAACATCAGTGTGTAAACATCTGCATCACAGATGATACATTTTTGATATTGATTTTATATCATATTTCCTTAAATACAGTATTGCATTGCTTCTCAAGCATGGCTAATTATGATCAGTATCTAAGACATTGTTTGGCCATACTGATTCCTGAGTTCCACCCCAGACTTGTTAAATTAAACTTACAAACACCCCAGATATTTTTGACGATTGACCAGTGTTTGAAAACACAGCCATTTGCCATTGCTTGCTAGTTGTTTCCTGAGAATAGTCTTTGCTTAGCCAACAAAAATCTTAACTTTTGGGGGAGCAGGAGCCATGTGACACATTCCTATCATTTCCCACAATGCACAACCAAATTTTGGGTACCCAACAGACAGGGTGATGTATGTATTTGTCAGGGTGCCTTTAATTTAATGAACAGGATTGCAGCATGGCAAGGTGACCTAGGGTATATTTTCTTCTGAATAAAAGAAGTCTATGCTATAGATTTGACAGTTGGAAATGTTCCAGTTTGAATTTGTGGCTGTGAATTCTTCAATATACTGACAGTGATGTTTGATTTGAAACTCATTCATTCCTTCACCAGTCACTAGGTGAAACACCTCCTAAAGAGCATATTTAATTGCCCAGATGTTTGTGTGAAATTACTGCCATTAATCAGAGTATTGATTATGCTTCTCCTGTTTTCCGGCAGTTTTCTATTTTTAAACATTCCCCTGAAGTGATATGCAGAGGTATGCTTGTTATCCATGACTTTCTTGTTTGCAATCTAATTAATAGATGAAAAATTCATTGTGCATTTAAATCTGCTCTTTGTTTTGAAATAGGTAGTTATTTTTGTCACTTCCTGTATGCCACAAAACATGTTATGTGCTGCAGTTTCAATAACTGGGTTATTTTTTCTCTAATCAGCATCTTCGTGTAAATAAAACTGGCCTGGGGCAAACTTTTCTAGTAGGCAGAGATTTGGGCTCTCTCCCAGGTCACTTGCCAGCACACCTCTTCACTGTGCCCTTACTTCCTGCCTTTCATACTATAGGCTTCTAGATTGTATTCAGTTTCCAGAACCTCAGAGATCAGCTAGCTTAGCTTAAAATGCATAGACTATACATCTAAATGTATCTGCATTTTGATTGGAACCTTGAAAATCAATACACATTCAGTCTCAAAAACCAGAATAGGGGAACCGGTATAGTTCAGGGGTTGAGTGCCTGTTTCCCATGTAGGAGGTCCCGGGTTCAATCCCCGGTACCTCCTAAAACAACAACAACAACAACAAAAACCAGAACACATTTACAGAGTATGCCATTTTAAAAATCACTTTTAAAATCTCTAGCACTTATTAGGAGTGTTCCATCTTTCAGGCCAGGTAAATTACATTTTTTTTTTTTTTTTTTGGTGTAAAAGACGTTATCAGCGTAGTGTTAAATGATGCCTCTCTGGGCCTCAGTTTCCTAAACTATAAAATGAACTTACTGAACTTTATTATTAAAAGTCACTTCTGGTCTCAAAATTTCAAAGTCTTGAGAAGACAAAGTGCTTCCTCCTGAGTCGTGTGGGACAAGGTTAGTCAGGATTTGTTATTCTTGATTCCCAGTCTGTAAGAGGGCACTGACCATGTGCTCTGTGTAACCTGCACACCAGAACCTTGATGGGATTTGACATTTGAATCTATTTGTTTCTAACATCTGTATTTGGCAATACAGATGTTAGAAACATGTTAGAAGCCTCTGTAAAGGGCTTTATAATGACCACAAAAAAGAATTCATTAAGTGCGAGCAAATCCCTTTCTGCAAGAAAGCATGTAAAGTTAATGAAAAGTTAGGTTAGGCAATTATTCTAATACACAAATGCAAACATACACTCAAAACCAAAAAAAAAAAAAAAAAATGATATAGCTATATACCAGAGTATACATGATTTTTAGTTTTTGCTGGTATTAACTAAAATATCCCTTTTACTTAGGGAATTGAAGAAACTCAAAATCAGATTTTGCTAGTTTCACCCCACCTCCAACATTTACTGGGCTTGGGGTAAGACTACAAAAGGAGGCCCATAAACCAAATGTCTAAATATTAAAAGTTACAAATCAAGCCAAGGTAAGAGGTATTTGACAAATATACCTTTGTAACCTGGAAGTAAGGCTTGAATTTTTAGTTCTGCCCCAGACTGGGACAGTACAAGGAGAACCAGCCCATGAAGACTGGCCCATTGCTGCCCCATTTCTCTTTCTATCCCCAGATCAATTCTGAACTTCCAGGGACCACATGTTCAAGCTCCCTCCACCAGCCCACCAGAGCCACCTCTCAACTACCCCGTGGGTACACTGATGAGGTGGTCTGCCCTCAGATGGATAGACCCACAAGGCTCTTTGGAAAGAGAATGCCAGGGCTTCAGAATTCCAGGGCACATCTGTGTGTAATCTCAGGATGGGCATGTACCCTTAATACTAGGGACTCCTCACTTCACAAAGAGGAGTTACAACCATAAGAGCTCAAAAATCAGGGACCCAGGGCAAAGGCCCTATTGCCCAGGTCCAGGAGCAGGACTTAAGATGGCTAAAAAACTATTCTAGTTCCCTTTGAATGCTCTTATATGTTCATTATTATGTTTCTAGTTTGTCCAATGACACATTTTGGTTCCTTCCCTAGTCATGATGGAATGCAACAAAATAATCTTTTCCTTGTCTTAGAACTTTTATTCTAATCGCAAATCTCTCTTTCTCTTTCTCTGCAAATATGTATGGTTATCTTAAATATCCTGTAAGTTTATAGCTATTCGTTTTCCTATTTTCTATGTTATAGCTTAGTGTAATATTTCATGCCAGGAGGAGATACCACACAGAATCATAACTTCCGAAAATATCTCTCACAAAGACAAATATCAGAATGATTTTTCTCCCTGTAGCTCACTGAGGTGGTGGGAAGGGTTTATAAAGTGCCCTAGCTTTGGGACTGGAAGAGAAAAACGTGTAAGTTGTGTTAACTCAAATGCTCCTCTATGCAGATATCCTTCTGTTTATGTACAACAATCAAATGTTCTTTCCTTTTGCAATTTAACCATTTCAGGGCCACTTGTGTAATTACATTTATAACTTAAACACTACTGCTGATTTCCACTCCACTGTTAATTAAGTGATTTTCAAGACTCTGCTCAGATCATACATCTGCCTGGGACAAAAATATCTCTTTTTAAAGAAAAATAATTAATGAATTCTATAGAGGAGTTGAGTATTTCCAGCATCTAATTAAAGATAACTTAAACTGATCTCCAACTCCTAAAAGTCTCCTGGAAGACTTTGCTGGTGTTGGACTCAAATATACACTTGTAACAACCTCCAAAGCAAGTAAGACTAATAATTAGTAAAGGCTTCTGAAGTTTAATGTAAATACTGAATTATGTTGCTTATTTGCTCAAATAAGACAAGGTCTAAGGGAATGCCAGACACCTTAGAGAGCCTCTGGAAGTCCTAAAATAATTTGCATGTGTTGGAGAGAAACTGTTTGGCTGGTCTGTGCTCACTCCTTCCCAGAATTTAAGGAAACAGAAAGCCAAAAATGTTGTTCCATTCAATAAATCTACTGAAAGTTTGTTGAAACAGGTGTGAAAAAAATATTCTGGTGTGTTGTAAATGAAATGAAAACAGGAGAAATAGTGTGACGTATGTTTATCTTATTTACAAAGTTCACATTTTTGAAGAGAACATGGTTGGTTTACAAAAGGTGGGGGCGAAATCATCAAATTAATTTATATGGAAAAGATGTTCTGTAACATCCCTTCAGAGTTGCTGAAATTAGACTGGAGAGCAAATTCAGTTCTGAGTCTACTAACTGTTCCTCTCATCAGGGCCAAAAAACAGGGGAGCAGATACAGCTCAAGTGGTTGAGCACCTGCTGCCCATGTACGAGGTCCTGGGTTCAATCCCTGGTAACTCCTAAAAAAAGAATATTACCAGCCATTTTTATGCCTAGAAAATAACATCACTGCAATCCTTTATCAGATGTTAGCATATAAAATCTTTGTTTTAAACATCTCTTTGCTTTATGAATTAATAGTGATGGCAGATGATTTAAATAGTGCAACTCATATTGATTTTGAATTTGCACTGAGTCAGAGAAATCTGGGATCAAGTCCCAGCTCTTTCACTTAATAGCTGTGCAACTTTGGGAAGAATAGAATGTGCTGTGTCAGTTAGATTACAGGTATCAGTATAAGTTTGTGCTTTTTAAGTAAATATTTATAGATAGGCAGATATACAAATGCATTTAGATATAAGTGTATATATGTATGTACTCATAACTCCCAGCTCTATTGACTGAAAGGGCCTAGAATCAATGACTTACTAGTAGCAATGAGCAAATTTATAGCATCCAAATTTGGTTTCTAAATATCATTATCCTCTAAAATGAAACATTTGTTCCTTGAATAGAAGGCTGATTCCAGAGCTAAGACAGGGAAAATATAAGAACCTGGAATATCTTGTTGTGCCAGAGGGTGAGGAAGTGCTCCAAGAGGCATGGGGTCAAGGGTTCCAAGCAGTCAAATCTGGAGCAGTTCGAATATCAAAAAAAAAAAAAAAAAAAAACAGAGAGAGAGAGAATAATGGATTATAACACATTGAATAAAATAAAAATCCTTTGATTCCTACTGATATAAATATATAAATGAATACATAAATGTGAAAAAAGGGAACACTTCCTTAACAAAGTAATCAAAGTTAACTTTACTAATAGTTAAACAATATTGCATACTGTCTAATAGTATGTACTGAGGAAGAAAATATCAATTCTGTGCTATTCCTGACAAAAATACATATTCTGAACCTATCAATTGGAAAATACTAGACAATTCCAAACTGTGGGCTCTTCTACAAAAGAATTGGCCTGTGCTCTACATTAATGTCAAGATCAAGAAAAACAAAGAAAGGCTAATGAAATTTTTCCAATCAAAGGAGACTAGAGAGACTGACAACTTATTGCAATACTTGATCCTGGACTAAGAAAATACTAACTATAAAATATTTTATTGGGGCATTGGAAAAAATTTGAATGCAGGCTGTGGATTAGAAAAACATGCTGCATAAATGTTAAATTTTCTGGTTTTAATAATTTAGTGTGCTTATATAAGATAATATCTTTTTTCTTAAGAAATACACAATAATATATATGGAAATAAAGGGGCACGATGCTTCCATCAATGCTCAAGTGGTTCAGAAAGAGAGACAGCAAAACAGGGAAAGTTAATGATTAAGCTAATGGAGCAAAATGTAAACAATTTGTGAATCTTGATGAAGGATGTAGAGAAGTTCCTTATTTTATTCTTGACATTTTTCTGAAAGGCTGAAATTATAACAAAATATAAAGGACAAAAAGAAATGAAGCAAGGAAGGAAGAAAAAGAAGAAAAGGAAGGAAAGGAGGGAGGGAGGAAGGAAGGGAGAGAGGGAAGAAAGAAGGGAAAGAGGGGTGGGAGGAGGCAGGAAGAAAGATGGCTTCCACCTTGAGGTAGTGTGGGTTTGCACTAGTTTGGTGCTTTGTAATGTCTAGAACAAGTTAAGGGATGGATAGTGGTGAGACTCTGTGGCACAAACACTCCCAGTTTATTTCTCAGGGACTAGTTCACAGATTTGGTGGCACCCTGCTAATCTCGCATTTCCTGACTTCTGACTCAAAATACATTGAAATGCAGGTTACTTCATGGGTCACCAGGCAAATGCTAAATTGTTATCCTTACTATTTGCTACTCTCCTTATTGGATTGGTGTGTGTCTTTTTGTTGAAAAATAATGTCTCTAGATGTTTCTAGAACAGAGTAAAGATGCCAGCACTAAAATCCTTCTAAAAGGAGCACTTATTTGCAAATGACAAAAACCTGGGAAAAATAGCAACTCCATTAGTTATTTTTTCTCCTGGTTCTACTTCTAAATCTCTGAATGCTCCATCTTGGTTTTTCATTTTGTACTATTCTTTCTCTGCTCAGATGTCAAACAGTTTTCTCAGAATTCTGTTCTCAACAAATTTACAAGTAAGTAATTATCTATGGTGGTTGATATTTATTTAGAATAAGGAAAAAAATTGGAAAAAATACACATTTAATAAAAGAGAGTAGTATCACACACATCATAAGATCTGGAAAATAGTAATCAGTTATTATTGTTATTAATTTACTTCCTGGGACTCCTATATAATACTTTTCTTCCTACATGTTTGGATGTGTATTTTTTTATTACCTCTTCATTCAAAACAGTATTTTCATATCACATTCTGTAGAAAAATAGTTGTCTTTCTTTTAGCACGGTTGATTGAAATATTGAAATATAATATATATCAATATATAATTGATAGTTTAGAAAAGTTTCTTTCAGCTTCACAATTGGTTTTAGTAATGCCACATCTGAAAAGTCCCATTCAGTCTCTTCCTCAAGGGGTGCTTCAGCTTCATGCCTGCGGCAAGCCTTCAGGAAATTCCAACCTTATTGCTCAATGAGAATGATCCCAAAGCTCCTGCCACAGCAGCTGCTCCAGCCTGGCCAGACCTCAAGACTCCAATCCCCCTATCTCCACCTACAGGTCTTGTCCTTATGAGCCCTGGTAATCCTATTTCTCCAGCAGGGAGCAGAAAAGCATCTCATTCAGATCTTTCTCTTTGGGGTCAAAGATAGGGTTTGGATGCCCAATGATATCCACCGGATCAGAGAGTGGACCCCCAGGCTTGTGCAGTACTACATGTCTCAGTACTGCATGTTCAGACATTTCCTTTCTGAACTCTAAGAAGAGCAGCTCAGCCTTGGAAGGTGCTTGGCAAGTGAGGGACCCTAAAGCTTAAATTCCTTTGCTTCCTGATAAATGCACCTCTGGTCTCCCCATGTTTTCAGATGATTTCTAAAAATGTATCACCAGCTTTAATTTTACTTCTAACCTTTAGATTAAAATAATAGATACAGATTCTGATCTAGATCTATCTAATGACCACTGGACATCACCACTTATATGTCCCTCTAGTTTACTTCTAGGTCAACTTGCCTTAAATTGAACTCTTTGTTTCCCCTTCCCCTCCACTTAATCCAGTTTTCATCTATTTCTTATCTTAATTATTATCACCACCGTCCTAGAAGTCTCTGAAACTAGAGACCTAGTTCCTTGATTAAATTTTTCTTTTTTTTTTGCCCTCGCACTTAAGCAATCACCAGACCCAACGAGGCATCATTAATGAAGCTGTACTAATGAGAGATAGGCTCTAAGGTGAAGAGATATACAGTCTTCTACATTACCTTGTTCAGATCGTATGCACTGATCTGGGCACAACAATTTAAGATAAAGCCGAATTCCAAGATTCTTTGTGGAAAGTAACCCAAATGGTAAAAGATTGAAACTATGCAACAAGTATATCAGCATAATCATTCAGAGATAGTGAGCCCTGAAGACCAGATAATCCAGAAGACCAGGAGTGTGTGTGGGTGGAGAAGGGTGAGATGATAGTATATCAAATATATAAAAGCATGGCATGTGGAAGAGGCATTACATTTATTACATAGACACATGTATAGAAACAAGGACAAAGGGACAAGCTTGAGGGCGATCAAGTTCAGCTCAATAAGAGGAATGATACTGTAATCTTCCAAACTTGTCAAAATTATAAAGGGATTGATTGGGTAACGGATATAGCTCAAGCACTGAGTGCCTGCTTCCCACGTACAAAGTCCAGAGTTCATCCCCGGTATCTCCTCAAAACAAAACAAACAAATGGAAAGCAAAAAACCAACTCAGGGAAGCTGATGTAGCTCAGTGATTGAGTGCGGGCTTCCCACATACTAGGTCCCAGGTTCAATCCCCTGGCCCCAGTATCTTAAAAAAGAAAAAGGCAGGGGGAGGGGGATTGATTATGTTAGAGGCAGACTCCCTTTAGGGCAGAGATGGTGTAGAGGTAACTCAATCACGAAAGGGATGTGTTTTTATTTCACAGCTTCTGAGAGGAATCTTTCAATACGGAGTTTCTGTGACTCTATGAGAGATTTCTCATGCACAAATAATTGTTTATATACTAGTGAATACTATCTCACCAAAGTTTGGCATCCTTCCATAACAAAGTTCTCCTTTCTCCTCAAAAGCGAGTAGTTCTGGCACAGGGGAAGCACATGATTAAAATTTATTCCTTGCCATGTTTCTTCATTATTTGAGTATTATACTGTCCCAACTACTTTACTTTTCATAATTCACAATTTAATAAAGAGTATGACCTCAATCATTTTTATTAATAGTAATAATTATTTTATGTACATATGCATATATATTTATGATGCAAATATGTATGAGATTTTACATATATATGTAAGATACATACATTTTATATATATATACATACACACATATATATATCTTTGTGATAAAGATTAATTGTGTTAAGCATGCAGTGTTTAGGAGAATATTTGGTACCTTTACAAATAAATAAATAAACGGAGGCACTAATTTACCCAAAGCCATACAGTTAAACATGGTGGAGTTAGGATTCAAACTGAAGTAGTCTAACTTCAAACACACCCATCCAATTTTTGACTTTCTGATTTTCTTTTCATTCCTATAGTTTTCTCCCAGTGTGAAGGGGAAAATTCACAGATTTCTGAAGTCAAATAAGAGATAATAACTTAGCAGTGCTATCAAACAAAGAAATAAAACAAAGCAAAATATGGTTTATAAAAGTAAAAGGCCTAAACTAATATTATTATAAAGATTTCTGTAAGTGAATTATGGTTCTCTTTAGATCTGATTTCCTTTTCTATTTTTAATAATATGTCCATGATAGTATTGTTTTCTCCTAATTTAGAATAAACACTTTTTCTTCCCTCCCCACCTCCTTCTCTATCCCCTTATACCTGCCCAGAGAACCTAACCTTTCATATTCTAAGAAACTGACTCAGAACTCAGTCTAGTTGTGAGTGCTTGGCTCACTTGCTGTATAGATCAAGTGGATTCCACATTATTTCAGATCTCCCTGCCACAGTTGGTTCTACCTCTACCCCAGCACTAAGCAACTGCCGAATTTTGTGATCTGCCTTGTGACTTGTTAATTGAATCAACTATTTTTTTTTTAAGAAAGAACATTTCCTTTTACTGTTGAGAAAATGAAGTGATGATTTTTTAAACATGATAACATGAAAAGGATATAAAGGAACAAAACCTCCAATGGCCTTTGAAAGTCTAAATTATAAAATGCATTCTCAATCCAATTTTAATTAAAGCAGTTGAATTTAAGCAGTTGAGATAAACAAGGAATTGGAAGCCCCAAACCTTAATTTATCACTTTGGGAGGGTAGTTTATGGAAACCATATTTTAAATATAGGTCTCTGTTGGTTTGAGCTACAAAAACTCCATCAGCTACTATGCTGCAAGGCACTGTCCTGATCTTTCGTTTAACTGTCTCCTTGACTAGTTGATTAAATAAATATTAGTATTTATTATCTTCATAGCATTTTATAAACTTTAACAGACGAAGCTAAAGAGCCCCTCTATGAGGTGGGCAAGTGCATTGCATTGCCCTCATTTGCAGATAGATAAATAAAAGAATCAGGGTCTCACCTGTAACAGTAACAGGGGAAATTAGAAGGTCACAAATCTTAACTTCTACTTAGATTCTGGACCATCTCTAGTATGTTCAATGTATTGGTTACAAAAACCTCCAGATCATTTGACAGTTGTTGGAATGTATGAAGGATGTGAAGAAATTTAGCCTGGCTAGATTGCTGTCTTTTTTTTCTGCCAGCTCACTGGAGAAGGGAGGAGGAAGTCATTTTGTAGTAACCTCTTGTATTCGTTTCCTAACCCTGCTCTAAGGATAATCCAGGATACTCTCCCATCTCAAGGGCCCTAAATTGATCACACCTGCAAAAACCCTTTTGCTAGGTTCCTCCTAGCCTCCCAGATTCCCGGGATTAGGAGTGGTCATTTTGGGAGGAGGGGGTGGGCCTTACACAACCTACCATCCCCTTCAAATGTTATGCAGGGAAGAACCTAGCAGATACCCACTCTTTCTTCCCTTTTCAGATCAGGATTCCTGAAGTCACAAGTGGCTGCTGAGAAAAAAAGCAAGCCCTAAGGACACACTTCAATTAGAATGGAGAACTAGGAAAGCAGTATAATGCAGACTGTGAGAACCAGCTTTATATTACAAAGACCTAAATTCTAATCCGATTCTGCATTGGTGGTGATGAACAAGCCTTGGAAAGGGCTGCATCTCTGGTTGATGAATGAGCAGGCAAGTAAAAACAAAAATAGCAAAAAGGCACCACCCCACTGAATTTCACACTTTAAAATGCTTAACATATAAATGTTATGTCATGGGTACTTTAACACAATAAAAATAAAAGGCATCACCCTTACATCAATTCTTCCCCAAATTTCCAGGTCCTTACTTACCATGAAATAATTTCATGCTATTTCCCAAAACATCTTCTCTGGCCTAAGAACCTTCCAGTCAACATACTCCCTTAAATGTAATGAAAAGTCACCATAATGGAGATGTTCCCAAGGGAATAAAGCATACCGCTCCCCCTACCTCCCAACTGAGGCTAATAATTCTAACCCTAACTTAGTCATTTACTACTTGCGAGAATTTATGCAAAAGATAATACTCTGAGCCTCAGTTTTCCTATTTCTAAAATGGGCACAACAATCCTTACTTCAGAGGTTTTGTGGTGTTTAAATAAGATTATACATGAAGACCATCTGGCACATATTAAATAGTGGGTAAAAAGAAAAAACAAAAACCTTGGGACCCATGCCTCTCAAGAAATTCACAAATTCACTCCTCAAATTCCTTTTTTTAAATTTTATTGGTACATCTTTTAAATTCACCAATTTAAATATTTAAAGTTGCATTCAGTATACTTATAATGTTGTGCCACCATTACCACTGTCTAGTTCCAGAACATTTTCTTCTCCCCAAAAAGAAACTTGATCTCCATTAAGCATTTGTTCCCCAATCTCTCCTTTCCCCAGCCTCTGACAGCCATTAATCCCTTTTCTGACTCTATAGATTTGCCTGTTCTGGATAATTCATACAAATGAAATCATACAACATGTGGCCTTTCAGGTCTGGCTTATTTTACTAAGCATAATGTTTCCAAGGTTCATCCATGTTGTTGCATGTATCAGTACTTCAGTCCTTTTCATAGCTTAATTGTATTCCATTGTTTGTGTGCACTACATTTTGTTTATCCATTCATCAATTGATCGACATTTGGTCAACCCATTTTAAGCAACATATTTAAATAAAGGATAGTAAGCAGCCTGCCAATTTGAGGAGTATATGCCAGAGAACTGGCAGGCATAAGGATATAAAAACCTTCTCTCTTAATAAACAAACATATATGGACTTACTACCATGTGCTTGGCATCATGTTAGGCACAATTCTCAACCAGTGTACAGTTTTGGAGAAGACAAATGATTACAACATGATATAAAAAATGCTGTGGTTGAGATGTGAACAAATTGGTAATAGGAACATTGAGCAGGCAGGTACCTACCTTCTTTTTCTCCTATCTGATCTCTGTGCAATAGGCAGTGCAGCCCACTGGCCACCTGCAACAAGTGCTACCAACCCTTGGGTAAATAAAAGTACTTGACAAAAAACTTTCAGCCCTTCTCTCATTCTTTTGGATTCATTGTGTGAATTTGCTGTGACCTAAATCTTCTTTGAAAACTAAATGAAAATTTGGGAGACACTGGGGAATGAGAGGGGAAAGGTGTCATGGTACACACCGGACATCCGATAATGCAGTGATAAAAGGAGAAAAAATAAAAATAAAAAATAATTAAAAAAAAAAAAAAAAACTTTCAGCCCTCTCTATTTAAGGTACTGGGCAAATAAGCAATGTTGCTTTTCATACAAGGCCAGAGAAACAACAGGTAAAATCCCAGTTCAGCAAAACCAGCACAAAACCCCTTTTATGTAGCCAAATTAAACCTATGCCCTGGTTGATTGCCCATGAAAATAGTAGTATTTTGTTAAACTAATTACATTGTTTCCTTACAAAGACTGGGCTTTATCTGGTTTCCATTCTAAATGATAGATACTATTCTCACCAAACTGCTTACTACAATAGTGAGTAGTTTACTACAATAAACAATAGTTTACTACATAGTGGAAAGGATGGCGAGCTGGGTCTCATGTAGTTGAGGCATTTGCTCTTCATTTCCTCATCTATCAAATATCAACTATTTCCCTCAACCATCCATTCCTTTCTACCTCAAATTTTCTAGCAACCTGAACTCAAAGCGTTCCATAACCACTCATCAAAAATCAGTCAAGAAGGCAAAGAACCAGACAGAAAGGAGTAGAGTAGGCAAGTTTGGGGCACCATCTTTCTTTCCTAACAGGTTAAAGCATCTCGTTCCCCTTGTTAATTCACCACTGAGACTGTACCCTGAGCTCTTTCAGATTCTATTAGTGCAGACTAGAATGTGATTTACAGACTTGTATTACTTTTAGTAAAATTCCACTGAGGAGACAGATGTGGCTCGGGTGGTTGGGCATCCGTCTCCCATATGGAGGGACCTAAGTTCGATCCCCGGGACCTCCCGGTAAAAATTTAAAAAAAGAAAAATATAGAAGTCGCATGGGCTACCAGGCCCCATGTGCGGGTGTGCCGCCAGGCCCCGCAAGCCACGCAGCAAGATGATGACATAACAGGAGAGTGACACAAGGGAGAGCAAGACGAAACGCACCGAAAAACCAGGAACTAAGGTTGAGCAGGCAGTAGGACGCCTCTCTCCCACGTCGGAAGTTCCGAGGATCCCAGTGAAGACAGGAGAAGGATGAGAAGAGAGGGCAGGAAATGGACACAGAGTCGCCCAGTGAATGGACACAGAAACAGCAAAAACGGGGGAGGGGAGGTAAAAATGGATAAAAGTAAATAAATAAATAAATCCTTAAAAAAAAATTCCACTGAAACAGAAAAATTCAGGTGTCCTCTGGAGTTGTTTATAATAGGATTGTGTCTTTATTAGAAAGAAAACAGCACTAGTACCAGCTGCTCTTGCTTTGGAGGTTAAACTATAAAAATTCACTTTTCATCAATAGAATGTATAAAGTTTAGTTTGACAGCTGGCCTCATATAGTTAAATACTTTTTCATACTATTTAGTGTAAAATCTCTCTCATAATGCTAGGCACAGATAAGAAGACACCCAGGTGATGAATGGCATATTTTCACTTCTGATGGAATGGACTTTGTCAACAAAGTTGGAATCAAAGGAAAAAAATAAGAACAGCTTAGATAACTTATCTGAATGAAATCGCAATATTATAGCCTGGTATTTTCAAGGGTTTTGCAAAAATTATGAATGAAAACATTAAAAATTTGTTCTGTCAGCAGAACTATGTTTTATAGAAAATAAAATAGCAGTGAAAGAAAAATCACAACAACATGGAAATGTAATATTCTTTTTCCTTGTCTCCTTCACCATCTCTGTGTCTCCTTCATCTCTCAAAATGAAAAGAAAAGAAACAAGGCATTCAAGGCTGATCAGCATTCTTGACTTTAGGAGACATAAACTAAGAGTTTTTGTACAGTTTTATTGAATTCCAGTGGAGGAAGTAATCGGTTGACCATGCAGTCACTAAGATGTTGTTTATGGTAAAACAAACATCTAATTCTAGGCCACCTCATTTGTGAATTAGACCATGATTTTAATACAATATACAAGCAGAGGTGTTAAAGCTGCATACTTGTTATTTTAACAGCATGTTGAACTATCCTCGACAAAAGTAATATAATTTAGTAGGCTGCCATTAGAGGAGGGAAATGGTGGGTAGCCACTGCACTGGGATTGAAAAATGTAGAACTGGGGATTATTATGAGCTCAGCTAGGCAAGGTCATTGGTATCGAGAAATCAAATTACAGGCTACCTTCAAAGCCAGGCACATCTTCAGTTGATTCATAAGCTTGAAATACATTTATAGTACAGTACTTTTACTAATGTTTTCATTATTTTTCCTGGCATATTTCATTTCAAACCTCAACTAATTTCTCACCCCTTCATATAGCATGCCGAAAGTTGCCAAAATCTGTGTCCCTAACAAAGATATCATGGGAGAGGGAGGGGACTAGACACTGCATCACGTTTGGAAGCTCTCAAGCTAGCCTATGAAAGTAGATTTGCACTTTTTTCCCACAGTAGTAATCATCCATTTAATATTATCTAAATGGTGATTTGTGCATGTGTGTTTGTGTGTGTAAGTGTATGTATGTGTGTATATGTATATGTTCATGCATGTTTGTTTTAATGGCTATTTCCTTTATTCTAAAATTGTGGCCATAAACAATGAAGTATATTAGATAATTGAGGAAATTATCCATAAAAATTAAAAAGCATATTAGGAAATTAAATATTTATGTAACATATATTTCATATTTATATGCAAAGTGCTGTAAAAGCTGTGGAAAATATAAAATTGACTGTAGTACCTGATCCTGAATATATTCATAATCCAGCAAAGGTGAGGGGGAATAGGGAATGGGACACTAAGTCATATAAATAACGATGGACAAACCATAGTTAATCAACAGCTGAGTGAACATTTTAGAGTAGTTACTATGTGCTGGGCACTGTGTTATATATTTTACATTCATTTTCTCATTTCCTTTTTCATACCTTTACGAGATAGATACTATAATTGTCCTTACTTTATATGTGAAGAAAATTGGAATTGAAGAGTTAAGAGATTTGCCCAACATTACATAACTTAAAAGTGATTAATTCATTAACGGATTCATCTAATCACTTGTTTATTTGATAAACAATTATTTACTATGCACTTACTATGTGCCAGACACATTTTAGGTACTGGAGAAATAGAACAATGGACAAATCATTCAAAATCCTTGTCCTCAGGAAGCTTATATTTTAGTGCATTTAGTAAAATACAAATGAACAATTATATATGATGTCATTAGGCTATAAGTATTGTGAAAAAGAATGAAACAGAGTCAAGTGATAGACACAATGGTTGGTGGTGGAGGTGCACTATTTTTATGAGGTTTTCAGGGATGACATTTCTGAAGAAGTGACATTTAAGCTCCTTTTTCAGTTAGATCAGAAATTTAATATTTTTGTAACATTTTTTCCTATTATGAAAATATGGCATAGTCACTGTAGAATATTTAGAAATGTAAAAAAACATAGATGAGAAAATAAATATTCATTATTCTACCACCCATATGTGACTGCTATCACTATTTTAGTGTTTGCCATGAGATAATCAGAATATTATGATTATATTGCTTATAAAATTTTATGTTTTTTCTCTTAACTTTGGTTGACAAACATTTCTTATCACTAAACAGTCTTAAAATATATGACTTTAATACTTGTGTGATGTTCAACTAAATGGATAAACCACAGTTTATTTAACTATTTCCTTTGCATTGAATATTTATATTCTTTCTGAGTTTTCACTACTATAAATAACTACTTGATGATGGCACTTGTACATAAACTGTAGTGTTCTCTGATTATTAGGATAAATTCTTAGGTTCAGAATCTCTGTATAAACAAATGTGTTAACCCAAGTTTGCTTCCCAGAAAGTTTATAACATTCTTCCATGAACCTTATATAAGTGCCTGTTTTACATTACTCTTTCCGATACTTGATATTGTCATTTAATATATATCAGCTAATTTTATGAAAGAAAATATCACTATTGTTATCATTTATAATTATAAATATTGAACTTTCATTTTAAAACACCCTTGAAACTCAATCTCCCAAACTAAGTTGATTGTTGAGAAGCTTATCTTTTCTGCTGTCTGGAATGTAGATTGTTGGAGGGCTATATTCAGATCCTGTTCAGTAGGAACATTGATCACAGGGCAATACCCATTTATTCATTGATTATCCAGGATGTTCCATCCCCACCCCCTTGGTGGACAGAGACTCACAGAGAAACCGGAGAAGGGAGGTTGGAGTTTTGAGCTGGAGCCCAGGAAGTAAGCACATAGAGGAGCAAAGCAGCTGGTCCTGGCGAAAATCAAGCCCCAGGGAGAGAGACAGAGCTGGTCGCCTGATGATCTACAGCTGGCCTTGTGGAGAGAGCAGGGCAGCTGAACCTGGAGAGAAACAAGCCCCAGGAAGAGAGGAACCCAGGAAGCCTGAACTCTTGGCAGACGTTGGCAGCCATTTTGCTCCAACACATGGCAACAGACTTTGGTGAGGGAAGTAACTTATGCTTTATGACCTGATAACTGTAAGCTTCTACCCCAAATAAATACCCTTTATAAAAGCCAACAGATTTCTGGTATTTTGCATCAGCACACCTTTGGCTGATTAATACACCATGTGGCAGGCAGTGTTCTAAATATGGGGACTTTAGCAACGAACAAAGCTTATGGGGAAAACAATAAAAAACTAAACATACCCAAATCCCCAACAAGTAAATATGTAGTGAGCCACACTGTAATAACTGCTATGGAAAATGTAAGCTTCCACCAGTATATAGACTCCATGAGAACAGAGCCTTTTGACTATTTTTGTTGACTGCTACTTCCCAACACCTAGAACACTACCTGGAACATGCTACTCAATGAGTGTTTATTGAAAGACATGATAAATAAATGAAATAAATAAAGCAGGTTAAGGGGATATGGGACATTTATGGGAGGCATGCTAACTTATATAGGGTGGTTAGAGAGGGACTCACCGCTAAGGTGATATGAGCACACACTTTGGCCTTTATGAGAACTGAAAAGGGGACAGATGTGGTGGTGGAGAGAATGAGCAAGAGAGTAATAGAAGATGCATTAGGTGGATGGGTAGATAGCAATAAATAAAGGAGTAACAGAATCTGATTTGCATATTAAGATGATCACTCCTTCCGGAGTCCAGAGGCACAGAACTGAAGCAAGAGAGTACTTAGGGGGAGCGGATGTGACTCAAGCAGTTGAGCAACTGCTTCCCACCTGGGAGGTCCCAGGTTTGATTCCTGGTGCCTCCTAAAAAGAGAGAGAGAGAGAGAGAGAGAGTGCACTTAAGAGATTTTTGCAATAATCTATGCTGAGGTGATGACTTTGAACAGTGTTAGCAGGGGAGATAGTAAGAACTGGTCAAATTCTAGAAATGTTTTGAAAGTAATGCCAACAGAATTTGCTAGCATAATGGATGTGGTATGAGAGATAGAATGTAGTAAAGGATGTTTCCAAGGATGATCGCCCAAGCAACTGGAAGGATGTAATTGTCTTTTATTGGGAAAAAATTGTAGAAAGAACAATTTTTTAAACAAGGAATCAGGAGTTTGGTTTTAAATATGTTTACATTCGTTTTAACAAATTTGTTATGAAATAAGTGGTATTTAAGTTATTGAAAATATGTTAAACAAATGCTTGCCTCCTCCCGGTGTTGGTATCCTTTGGCTGGTTGGCAATCTTTGAGGTTCCTTGGCTTTTCCATCCTATGGCAATGCATATGGTGGCATCTGCTCCTTTGTCATCTGAGTTACCTTGACTACTAGCTTCTGGCTGCTACGCATGGTTTCTTTTCCTGTGGCTTGCTTTGTAAGGCCTCCATGCCCCTGGCCCTGTTCAGGTGCCACCCCCTAGCTTTGCTTCTGCCCCGTCCCCCATTTCTGGCCTCCCCCCTCCCCAGATGAGGCCAGCGAGGCCTGGAGGGGCAAACGGGATGCCAGGCCCAAAGGGAGCAAAACCTCCAGAAGTCTGACACTCCCTCGGACTACCTGTCTCACTCACACATGTTCCTGACAGTCCCTGCTGGGCCCCACTCAGAGCAGACCACGGCCCCCCCATCCCTGGCACACATGCACACACAATGCTAGCTGCCCCCTCCCAGCCCTGGGCACCCACTTCTGTCCCCCACCAGCCACCTACCCACTCTGTCCCTTCCTGAAAGTTCCACAAGTTCCACGCCCACCCGACCTCCCCCCTCGCTCACCAAAGAGAGGGCAAAGGAAGGCAAGCCTTAGTGGGACAAGTGAAGTAGAGGCCAGCGGCCCAGGTACCCCCCCTGCACCCCTCCCCAAATAAAGATGAGGGTACTGAAAAAAAAAATTTAATCCCATCCCCATTCAATTGGGCTACACCTTAACTGAAGTAACCTCATCAAAATGTCCTACCCAGAGGAATGGATTTAGAATTAAGAACATGTTTTTCGGGGGTATTTAACTTTAAGCCACCACAGGAATTAAGGTGAGTAATTGGTGAAAAAGAAGATGAGTTTATTTGGAATTATGCAGATTCATAAATATCATATAGAAAAAGCTGTTTCACTAAAATTTGGAGTCAGATGCAGCACTGACTTTGGAAGCGTCCAATTTAGTATGGTACAAAGGGAAGAGGAGTAGTCTTCACTTTGCAGAAGAAAATGGAGCAACTTTGGTCTCTCAAAGGCCAGAGATACACGTTTGTACTTTGAGGAGACCCTGCAGCATAGTGTCAGCACTTAACAAGAGAGTTCTTTGTGGGCCCAAGTAAGACAGCACTTGAGTTATAACGGTTTATTCTGACTTTATCTTTTATCCACAGACTGGTAAGTTTTTGAAAATAGCAGTTATATAGTTTTTCAGTGCTGGAAAGTTATACATGAATAATCTCGATTCTTATTATAAATTCATGCAGTCAGTTGAAATTTTATTGTAGGGATATGTGTAGGCCCTGCAATAATTTTGTTTTGCATTGTACTGAAAAATTTAATCCTTAATAAATACCTTTCTAACTATTCTGTACAATATTCAAAGCAACCTCCAGTGCTTTCTTCTAATGATGACAATGTGGGGATGATTACCAGAGGAAGAGTCCTTATGTGTCGGCAACCTTAGGCATCTACGATATGATTCTATAGATCTTTCTCTCAGTTTCTTGAATCATCAACAAATATTTTAATAAAAGGAGCAGAACCAGAAGATACAGTGATGGGTGTTGGAAATCACTTTAGAGTTATATTTTTGTGGAAACATGGAAGAAATATCTAAGGCAATAGAGAAGATATATGTCCCTCTAATACCGACAGTGCTGTTCAAGCTCAATAAACAAAAAGTATTAATAACGAGACTAGATGCAAGCACACACGCACACACACACATACTTTTCAGGATTTACTCACAGTAAGTTACTAGCTGAATCATTGAAGCATGCCCAATAAAAGTCAATGCATTTCATTTTGAGACAATTCACCCCAAATGAATTCTAAAGCCCATGGAGCCATCCTATTTTGTGGCTCACATTACAGGCTTTTCCCTCTGATTTTGCTCTTTTAATTCACGATCCCTCAGGGACCTAAAGTCAGGAGGCCTGCTGCTTGCATCATAAATTTCCTAGTGACACGTTTAACCCAGCTTCCTCTGTTAGAGCCCAGTGTATTAACAAACAACTCGCTAACTTCCTCCAACACACACCTTTATTGAGTTGCAAAATGACCGTTTTCAGGGCTATTGGAACACAAAACAAAGCTCTCCTTTTACCACGGACTTATTGAAGGCCACTTTGATTCTTCCATCAACACTCGGCGCTGCCAGAAATTTCTCATTTTTTCCTCTGCCTGTTGGCAGTAGGAGAGAGGCTCTAATGAATCCATTGTCAACAAACACGACTTTCTTGGATTGCAGACCGCTAAATGACAAATCAATTGCAGTTTTAGTCTATGGATGTGAATGTGTCAGTGTTCTTCCTCTCCTGAAACTTTGCCAATTAGGAAGCAGATTCTCCTATCCTGTATTTCAAAGCCTTATTCATGAACTGACATTAGCGTTACAATTTCAGTAATGGACCCTAAAAAAGCATTGCAGTTAAATGGTTCCAATTTCAATTACGAAAGGCATCCTGTAGAATGAATGCTCAGACAGATGCTTCAGACTCCAGCTAAATACACTATGTTTTAATTGCTTTGGAATCTTTCAATTCAAATCAAATGAACACTTCCACCCTGTTGCTTCACTCGCTCTGAGAAGGTAAACACGGGGCTGTAATGACTTATGCTAATAATAACTGCACAAAGCAGTTAAACAAAACTCTAATTCTCTTAAAGGTTGGCAATCAAAAGAAAGTTCTATAAAGAAAGGCTGTAAGTATCTGAGAGGAGTTCAAAACTTAAAAAAGGGTTAGGGACTTTGATAACTTACGTTAAAAAGAGATCAATGAAATCTAGTGAAATTTGTGTTTGTATATGAGGAGACAACAAAAAGAAATCCTAGGCAGACTTGCCTATTCTTGCCTTTCTAGTCTTGCCTTCCATTTCTCGTTCCATTCTTAGACCCTTATCAGGGAATTGTCCTAACAAGCTGAGAAAACTTCTTTAAAAACCTGTATATGTAGATGGTTGCTATATTTTAATTTCACACTGAGTAATTTTAAAAAAGGCTTTTCTACAACTCTGTCTAGTCACCCGTTCCTCAATATGAAACAAAAATAGGTCTGTCGGAAGCAGTTGGCAGTGGAGAGGAGGGCACTGTAGGAGGCTAGTTGTGAGGCAGTAACCCTTGCTTTCTGAGAATTCTCAGGGAGAATTGAGGCATGAGGCCAGGGAAAAGATTATGACAATAATTCCAGAGTTGGGGGAAACATTGGATAAATACTCAGAGATTCCTATTCTCTCTGAAGTGTTTAATTTGGTGTGCAAGTGAAATGTACATGTGCTATAAAACATTTAGGCACTCAATAAACATTTGCTGAGTACATTTATGAAATGAAAATGAAAAATTCAGAATTCATTACTTTATAATTATACATCCATAAGTCACTGTATGTTTACAAAGTGCTTCCCAATCCTACACTTCATTTTAGAGTAGAAGAAATAGAATTGGATTAGCGTTCGCCATAACGACTCTCATCTGAACAGCACTTTACAACTTTCTCATATATTAACTCATGGCGAGATGTTAAATGCCTTGTACCACACGGCTCCAAATCATGTCTAAAGCAGCAGTGCTCCCTGCTTGCCCTGAGTGCCATGAACTCACCACGTCACTCTTCAGAAGTCCCTGCGTCATTATCTATAGGAAGGCCCGGAGAAGAGCAAGTCCGAATGCAGATATTTAGATACCACCAAATACATAGAGTCTTTAATCATTCACCATAACAAGATTTTAGTATGCTTTCATCAGTTAGAGAATTCCTACTGAAAATTCCAAATTACAGCTTTCAGAAATAAGAATAAGATAGTTTCCACGAACAAAGCAAGTACAATAAACCTCTGCTCCCATTTGGAACAAGAAACTCTAATTCCTTTGACCTCCATTTTGTCCAGCTTAAGAAGCAGGCTGTTTCAAATTATCTTATTTTCTTAAATAATAGGATGTTGTTTTAAAGTAGTTTTATGTGCCTTAAGAAATGGCATAAGATAAAAGAGTCCTGAAGCAATATATCATCAATAAATAAAACTCATTAGCATTATATACTGATTAGCTTGAAGTGAAAGCAAAGCCCAAATGATACACTGTATATAATGAAAAGAATAATCACTGGGTTGGGTATTAAGAAATAGGACTTTTAATCACCGAGATAGATTTGGGGTTTACCATTTCCAGATACTTTCACATGTTTATTCATTCCATTATCACAACCACCTCTAATGTTACAGCGTTATAGCAGGGAAAATTGATGCTCATGCTGTTTAAGAAAGCAGTACAAGGCAGGGTAGCACATAAGAGCATAGTCTTTAATGTCAGACCAATGTGATTTTAGTACCAGAACTTTCACCAACTTTAAGCATTTATTCAAACTTGACAAGCCTCATTTCCTCTTCTATAAATTGGGATTAATTATGGTACCTATCTCATAAACTTGTGAGAATTAAATGGGAGCATGCATATAAGGTGCTTAGTACAGTACTTGACACATGGTAAGTTTTCAATAAATGTTAGCTATATACTGTTAGTAATATTCTTTATTTGTCCAGGGATATTGGCCCATAAGTGACAGAGCCAATTTGATGTTAGTTCTGTCTGAGCCCAGAATCTCTGCTCTTAGGCATTAGACTCTACTGCATTCTGTCACCGGTAAATGAGTGTCCAAAATGGACCATATGAACTTCCAATTCTAAATTATTGTGATTCTGGGGCATGGGGATGTTTGTTAACTCCTCGTTTTAGTTAGTCCATCTGGATATGTATTGCTACTATCAGACCATAAAGATCACTAATTATAATAATGAATTTAGTCTTTTGAAGAAAATGAAATGTCATTCTTGCTTAGAATCAGTTATCTGACCTTAATAATTTGTCCTAAAATGAGAAACATATATATCTGCCTAGCTCAGGGTTCTTTATTTAAGGCAATGTAAGTTTGAAATTTTTTAAAAAGTCAAGTTCCTTGTCTGAATTCTATAAATATGAAAAGAATGAGACATCATCTCTAAATAATCACACATAAAGATCAAAATTTGGTTCTGGTCATAAAGGACTTTATTTAAAATTTATAACTTTGAACCACAGGCAAGTACAATTAGAAAGTTAACATTTTCTTTATTTTATTTGTGAAAGGAATTAAGTGAATTCAACAAGGGAATTGATTTGATTTGAGTATGAAAGGCGTAAAATAACTAATCCAGATTCCTCAATTAGGGTAGCCTAAGTAAAACTATCTTGATTTTGAGTAATCACTTTGCATCATTTTTTTCAACCGAGCAGCTTACGTAGAAGTACATAAAACATCAAAGGCAGGACTAAAAAGGGGTTATGACTAAATATAACTGCAGCCCTAAATATATTCTTCACATAGAAAAGTTGGCTCAGCTCATTAATGTTTTGAGAAAGTCTGAGTTTTATTTCTGAGAAGAGGAGATTTGTAAATACACATGTGTTCCACCAGACTAAGTTCTTGTTCATATATTCTTGTGACATACCCTATTTTATTTTATTGGCAACCATTTTTATATTCAATCACCACAAAATGTTCATGGTTGAGGACAGTTCTTGAGAGAGAGTTAAGCTAAACTCACACTGAAAAAATAATTATTTATTTGGTTGAACTATGTGCAATCAAATTTTTTTTTGTTTCATATATTGAATTTTGCAATCTGAGACCTTAATAGATGCCTATTAATCATTCAGTGGTTTTTAAAAGAAGCCCAAACTCTAAAGTTAACTAAATATCTATTGTATTTGAAAAGGCTAGTGTTTAAGGGGAGGCACATAATTTCTGCTAATATAAGTTGGTCTTGATGATGGAGTGTCTTCATAACTGGCTCTCATTTCACTATGGATACCACCATCAGAAAATGGATACTTTCTTCAAGTTTGATCTCCTTCATGGGTTTTTAGGTTTTACATTATTTGTGCTTTCCTTTTGAGGTTGCCATTTACTGTTCTTTGTTATCCTTTAGAATATGGGGGGAAAGGAAAGGTTTCTTTCATTGGTTGATTTACTAATATGGGAAAGAATATATAAAGCTATCGCGCAGAGTATCATTTATAGCATAATGCCTCTGTGAGGGGAAAACAGAATATAGCATACAGTGCTATATTCAAGTATAACTGAAAATGGAGGTTTTAGTCAAAGAAGTAGGAAAGGCAAAGAGTTTTAGAGCCATGAAGTTCATCTCCCTTTTTCAAAATGAGATAGAAATTAAAATATTTCAAAATATCAGTGGCCTTCCTCTCCTTCCCATCTCCACCTCATAAGTGCCCCCTCACCTCAACCAGCCTGGGATGAAGAAGGACCAGAAATCCTTCAAACAGAGACTGGCCAGGTAGAAGCACCTAATCTACATCCTGGCCAGCCAAGACTTCTAGGTATTCCACAAATAGGAGGAGTAGAAAAAGTGACATTTTCTCAAGTTCACTGCGTCCTGTCCTTGGTTATGCTGAGTGAATGCTCTACTTGGGAGATCAGACTCTCTATCTCTTATTGGGTGTCTGACCACTGGGGAGAGGACTATGAGCAAAAGTCATTGTGGCAGCAGCACAGGTGCATAATGATCACCTTCCAGAAGAAAGCAGCTCTTTTAGGAGTGCTAGTGGAAGGGAGAGAAGGGGGTCGGTCTTGCATTTCTACCTAGTCTTCTATGGCTTCCTGGCTACACTCTTCTCATTTACATTGTGAGCAATGTTTTAGACTCTTAAAGAAGAGTGTCCAAAATATTGTGACCAATATCCTAATCCAAGATTTATGGTTTTCCCAAAACAAATGGGTGCATTGGAATTTACATTCAGTATGTCTAATAGATACATTCAGACCTTTAAAAAAATGTCTAAAGCCATCTAATTTAGAAGAACAGAAAAGTTCCACAGTATGTCCTGATGGAGTAATTTTTGAATAGAAAGGCCCAGTTTACAATGCACATCCTCCAGTTGACTTTGAGAATGCAGTGTCATTGATCTTGATTTGGGCTATTCCAAAGGAATTCCTTGTATTGTTGTGAAAATGAAATGAAAAAATAATGCCTCAAGAGAACCAAGAATAATGAGTATTTTAAAGGAATAATTAGTTATTTTCAGGATTCAACTGTGGCTTAAAATAGTTATTGCATTATGGTGGTACAGAAAACTGCTTGTGGGTTGTCTGCAACTTGATACTAACTGGTTGGTTAAAGGAAAGGAAGTGACAGGCAAGTACCTTCGCTGGTCATAAAGCTCACAATTCCAAAATTGTCATAAGGTATTCCATCTGCTGCTTCATACATGACTTTTTACATCTGAATTCTTAAGTCTGTGTGGGCATCCAATAAAAGCATAGTTACAGGACCTTTGTGGTAAAGTCATGATTACCCTTATGGACATATTTGGTCCTCTTCTGAGACAAGAATGATATGATACTATGATCAATGAGATTAAACAAGAATGCATGTCTTCTAATTTTAAGGAACATACAAAGTATATAAGGGAAAAAGTACATATTGACCTTTAGTAACACTGTACTGGCCTTTAATTAAACTTACTCAATATCAGTATTAAACTGGGTTTGCACTCTTTTCTTCACACTCTTACCTCAAATTTTTAAATTAACACTGTTTGCAGAATCCAGTGATGGATGGTCAGCTAGAGAGAGTTCGCTGGCCAAACAGCAATTCAATATATGACCTTGGATTTTTATGTATTATGCTGGAATAAACTGAGACAATCAGGTTTTTTATGTTTTTTTTTTTTTAACATTTTATTTTATTTATTGTTTTATTTTATTTATTTATTTATTTTTTACCAGGAGGTCCCTGGGATCAAACCCAGGTCCCTCCATATGGGAGACCGACGCCCAACCGTTTGAGCCACATCCGTCCCCCGAGACAATCAGTTTTAAACAGCAGTAATGAGGCAGGCTAGTTAGGGAATGAGAAGACCTGGCAGAAAAACATAGCCGTGAAACATGTGGCCATGGAATTCCACCTGGAAATCCCCTCAGAGTAAAACCCCACAAGAAGGCTCCTGGAAGAACCCCATGAGAATCCCCCATTTGGAAAGAGATTTTGTCTGGGATCAAGGAAGAGCCCTGGATATTCTCAAAAGAACTTATCATTGCCCCCCAACCCCTGTGGAATGTGGGAGGGTAATCAATCAAAACAGCAAACAGCTGGGACCCCTCCCCTGAACATTAACAAAGGGAAGAATAATGGTTTAAAAAGTATACAGGCTCTGGAAGCGGCTGTGGCTCAATCAGTAGGGCTCCCGTTTGCCACATGGGAGGCCCCGGGTTCAGTTCCCGGGGCCTCCTGGTGAAGGCAAGCCCGCCCGCAGGGCGTGGTTAGCTGACCCAGTGAGCACAAGCAGCAAGGGGGGGATAAATGAATACATAAATAAAATCTTAAAAAAAATAAATAAATAAAAATAAAAAGTATACAGGCTAAAACTGTCTCTCTCTTTCTCTGACCAGCCCGCAAGTACACCTGGGGACCCATAATCTGTTATTTTTTCCCATTTCTATTCTATTCTCTCATTTCCTTAATAAACTACTGCCCTAACTACACTGGTGTGTTCTTAAATTCTTTTATGCAACGTAGCCAAGAACCTAGAGGAATCTGGCAACAGTAATAATTATTATTTAGGTATATTTTAAACAAGAAACCATAGATTGACGCTTCCTTGGGCTGTTAAACTCCAACACCATAGAATTGATGAGAGGGTGTGTGGCAATCAGATGGTCTTTCTTATGGAAATGATTTTAAGTAAAGTCTATAAAATGCAAAAGAAGGTGATCTTGTGATGCAGAAAGGTAGGTAATGAAGTGTGCTGAAACAAGCTGGGATGGTTGAAAAAAACACTGTGAATAAGAGAAGGGATATTCTATTCCCAGGGCCTGTGCCTGAATCCTGAGTCAGGCTGTGAAGCATTGGTTCCAAGGATCAAAAGTCAACTTCCAACAGGCCCTGGTTATACATCTCAAATAGTATATTCAGAACATCTCTGGAAAAATATATAGATTGAAGACTTCTTCCCAAATATCAGGTTGATTGGAGGGATTGATATCCCAGAGTTGAAGAACAACCCCAAAATGATTTCTCAAAGCAGTGTAAGGACTTAAGGGCCTAACTAGGTATCCAGGAAATATAAGTTTGTAATTTGAAAGCATGGGTTTTCTTGAAATTCCAAAAAACCTGCTCTGGGTCCAGGTATTATCTTTTAAAAATCTTTCTGTGGTCGCTGTTAGAGATGGCTGTAATCAATGATTACCAGTATAGATAGAGAAAAATAAGAGGAAAGAATTAAGCTGCATGGAAGATATTAATCCATGAGCTACAGAGAAAAAGGCACAAATTTGCCACATCTGAATACAGGAAGGAGGACCAATTATAAAATTCTAAGTTTTCAGGTCTAATACTAGATAAGAGAAAGCCAAGGGAAGATTCCAGAAGCCTACTTACCCTTGAGGTGGGTGTAGCTCAGTGTAGGAACTCCTGCCTTGCATATATGAGGTCCCTGGTTAGATTCCCAGTACTTCTGAAGAGAAGGGATCCAGAGAGTGATCCACCAGGTTATCAGGCACCCAGCCAGCACCTTATGACAGGAAACATATAGACTTAGATTTTTTGTTTGTTTGTTTTAGGTTTTTTTTGATCTGTTATTTTTTATCATTAAAAAAAATTTTTTTTAAATTTTTATTTTATTCACTAAACATGGGTACCTCACCTGTGGAGGGCAGGCTGAAGGGTGATTGATCGATGAGCACCAGCAGCCTGAGAAGCTCCCTTGGGCCTAAGAGGGAAGCCTATTTTTCCTGGGTTGCTTTTTTGTTGCTGCTATTTTATTTCTTGTTTGTTATATTTTCCCTTTCTTTGTTACCTTTTTCCTTTTACTTATTTTTTTTACCTACTTCATTTCTTTTCTTTCTTTCATTTTTCCATCTTCTGTCTTCTGTTGCTCTTCATTCCACCTCTTCTTGTTTGGTCTTCATTGCTTTCTCTCTCTCTCTCTCTCTCTCTCTCTCTCTCTCTCTTTCTCTCCTCCCCCCCCCCCCTTTCTTTTTCTTTTCTTCTCATCTCATATTTCTGGGTGTTTAATTCATTTTATTTTTTTTTCTATTCTGTTTCTTGTTTCATTTTTTCCATTCTAACTTTTTTATTCTTATTCTTTTTTATTTTTTATGATTTCTTTATTTGTATTACTTATTTATTTACCTAGCTCTTGTACGGTTCCTTTTTACATATTATTATTATTATTATTATTACTATTATCTTTTTCCCTTCTTATCTCTTTCCTTTTCTCTGCCCCTAATTTTTTTTTCCCAAGGGAATACAGACAACTGCAAGGATATAGAATAAGAGGAACCAAGTGTCAAAAAGGAACCTTGTCACAAACACACACACACACACAAAACAACAAAATAAAACCCTAGAGTAGAAAGAGATGCTAACCAACCAAATAAGCTCATCAAGATAAACAGATGCCTAGAAACCAGCAAAAAATTACAAGCCACACTAAGAAACAGGAAGACATGGCCCAGTCTAATGAACAAATTAGAAAAAAAGGGGGAGATGCATAATGTAGAACAACTAATTAAGGATGTCCAAACAAATATCATGAATCAACTTAATGAAATGAAGGAAGAGATAAAGGATATTAAGAAGACACTGGGGGAACATACTAAAGAAATTGTAAACATTCATAAAAAGATAACGGATATCATGGTGATGAGTGACATAATGTAAGAAATAAAAAATATGCTAGAAGCACATAACAGCAGATTTGAACAGGCAGAGGAAAGAATCAGCAATGTGGAGGACAGTACAGCTGAAATCAGACAGATAGTAAACAGATAGATAAAAAGAAAAAATCCAGCAGGGACTCAGAGATTTAAATGACAACACAAAATGAACAAACACACACATTATAGGCATCGCAGAGGGAGAAGAGGTGAGAAAGGGGGCAGGAGTGTTAGAGGAAATAATGGCTGAAAATTTCCCAACTCTTTTGAGGGATATGAATGTACATGTCCAGGAAGTGCAGTGCACCACAAACAGTATAAATCCTAACAGATTTAACACAAGACATATACTTATCAAATTGTCCAAAGCTCAAGACAAAGAGAGAATACTGTAAGCAACAAGAGAAAAGAGATTCATCACATAAAAGGGAACTTCAATAAGATTAAATGCTGATTTTTTCATCTGAAACCATGGAAGCAAGAAGGTAGTGGTATGACATAGGTAAGGTGCTAAAAGAAAAAAGCTAACAGCCAAGACTTCTGTATCCAGCAGAGCTGGCATTAAAAAATGAGTGAGAGTTCAAATATTCACAGATAAACAGAAATTAAGAGAGTTTATCAACAAGAAATTTGCCCTTCAAGAAATACTAAAGGGGGTACGCAGGTTGAAAGGGAAAAACAGGAGAGGGGGGTTGGAGAAGAGTGTAGGAAAGAAGATTATTGATAAGAATAACTCAAAAGATAAAAAGAGAAATAAAAACAACATAAGACATATATAAACCTAAAGAAAATATGGCTAATGTAAGTAATGCCTTGGCAGTAATAACATTGAATGTTAATGGATTAAACTCTCCAGTCAAGAGACACAGATTGGCAGAATGGATAAGGAAATATGACCCATCTATATGCTGTCTACAAGAAATTCACCTTAGATCCAGGGATGCAAGGAGGTTACAAGTGAGTGGTTGGAAAACGATTTTACATGCAAACAATAACCAAAAAAGGGTGGGAGTAGCTATACTAATATCCGACAAAATAGACTTTAAATACAAAACTATTGTAAGAGACAAAGAAGGACACTATATATTAACAAAAGGGGTAATCTATCAAGAAGAAAGAACAATCATAAACATTTATGTACCTAAATAGGGCACCTCAAAATACATGAAGCAAACATTGGAAAAACTAAGTAGAGAAATAGATGCTTCTACAATTATAGTGGGGACTTTAATACACCATTATCACTATTAGACAGAACATCTCAACAGAGGGTCAATATAGAAACAGAAACCTTGAATAATATGTTAGAGGATCTAGACCTAATAAACATATACAGAACATTACACCCAAATACAGTGGGATATACATTCTTCTCGAGTGCACATGGGTCATTCTCCAGGATAGACAACATGTTAGGTCACAAAACAACCCTCAACAAATTCAGAAAGATTGTAATTATACAACGTAATTTCTCTGACCACAACGGAATGAAGCTGGAAATCAGCAAGGAGCAGAGAACCAGATTAGGCACAATATATGGAAGTTAAACAACACACTCTTAGACAATCAGTGGGACAAGGAGGAAATTGCAAAAGAAATCAGTAATTACCTTGAAATGAATGAAAATGACAACACAATGTATCAAAACCTATGGGTTGTAGCAAAAGCAGTGGAAAATTTATAGCCATAAATGCCTATATTGAAAAAGAAGAAAGAGCTAAAATCAAAGCCCTAACTGCACACTGGAGGAATTGGAAAAAGAACAACAAACTAATCCCAAAGCAAGTAGAAAGAAGGAAATAACAAAGATTAGAACAGAGATAAATGAAATTGAAAATAAGAAAGCACTAGAAAAATTTAACAAAACCAGAAGCTGGTTCTTTGAGAAGATTAATAAAATTGACAAACCCTTAGCTAGACTAACACAGAAAAAAAGAGAGAAGGTGCAAATAAAAAAAATATGAAATGAATAAGAAACAAAGAAGGCGACCCCCATCACTGATCCAACAGAAATAAAGAATATCATAAGAGGATACTTTGAAAAATTGTATGCCAACAAGATGGATAACTTAGATGAAATGGACAAATTTCTAGAAATGCTCAAGTAGCCTACATTGATGAAAGAAGAAATCGATGAACTAAACAGACCAATCACAAGTAACGATATTGACTCTGTGTTTCCATATCCAAAAGAATGAGAGAGGATCACCATCTTACGCCCTGTACAAAAATTAAGTCAAGATGGATCAAAGATCTAATATAAGAGGCAAGACCATAAATCTCCTGGAAGATAATGTAAGGAAGCATCTACAAGATCTTGCAGTAGGAAATGGTTTCATAAACTTTATACCCAAAGCACAAGCAATGACAGGAAAAGTAGATAATTGGAACCTCCTCAAAATTAAAAACTTTTGCGCTAAAAAGGAGTTTGTCAGAAGAGTGAAAAGGCAGCCTACTCAATGGGAGAAAATATTTGGTAACCATCTATCTGATAAGGGCCTAATATCCAGTGTATATAAAGAAAGCCTACATTTAGAAAATAAAAAGGCAAGCAACCCATTTAAAAAATGGGAAAGTGATTTGAATAGACACTTCTCCAAAGAAGAAAAACAAATGGCTAAAAAAGCACATGAGGAGATGCTCAACATCACTAGCTATTAGGGAAATACAAATCAAAACTACAATAGATATCATCTTTCACCTATTAGACTGGCAGCTATTTAAAAACACTGAGGACCACAAGTGTTGGAGACAATGTGGTATATACATTCAATGGAATATTACTCAGCTGTAAGAAGGAAAAGGAACACTTATCTGCTGCTGGTGGGAATGTAGAATTACTATGGAGGACAGTTTGGTGGTTCCTCAGGAAGCTAACTACAGAACTGCCATATGATCCAGCAATGCCACTGCTGGGTATATATCCAGAAGTATTGAAAGCAGGGACATGAACAGATATATGCTCACCAATGTTCATAGTGACATTATTCACTATTGCCAAAAGTTGGAAGGTACCCAAATGTCCATCAACAGATGAATAGGTAAGTAATGGTATATATATTCAATGGACTATTACTCATCTGTAAGAAGGAATGCAGTATTAACACATGGGATAACATGAATGAATCTTGAAGACCTTATGTTAAGTGAAGTAAGCCAGGCATTGAAGGACAAATATTACATGACCTCACCGATATGACTTAAACACATTGCGCAGACTCACAGAGCTAGAATCTGGAAGATAGGTTTATAGGAGACAGAAAGGGAGTAGAGGGTGGTGAGTCGATGCCCATAAGGGCAAAATCTATGATAAGTTGGAAGGGTGTGTTTGGGCAGTGGATGGGTGTGAGAGTGGTACAGTGATACGATTAGGTCTAGTGGTGCTGGTCTGTGAGGGGGAATAGTGTAGGGAAGTTGGGTTGGACTATCCATGGAACTTGGGGGTAGGGTTGGAGGAAGAAGCAAATGAACTCTGGGGATTTGCAGGTCTGTGATTAAAAATACAATGTTGGGAATGTTCTTTTAACAAATATGGTAGGGGAGGGTTACTGGTGTAGGACATCAGGTATGGGGGAATATATGGGATAGGGCGCACCTGGGGAAGGCTTCTATGGATCATGTAAGTGTTAATCTTGTCATAGTCAGTTATCTCAATGGGTGGAGACCCACATAATCCAGAAAATATTAAACTCCCATCCTGGGGGGCTCCTGCTATGTTCACAAATAGAGGGGAAGAATCAAGAACATGGGCAGTGCCTAATAAAAGAAAACAGACCAATATGTCAAGCAAGTTACTATGAATCTTATACTTCAAAAATTGAAACTCAGTGGTTGCCATAGGTTCTGAGAGGGTGTGTGTGTGGGGTAGGGAAGAATAGAATAGATGGAACATAGGGCGTTTTTAGGGCATTAGAATTGTTCTGTATGATCCTGCTATAATGGATACAGGCCATTTTAAATTTCGTTAAGACCTATAAAAGTGTATGGACCAAAATGTAAACCATAAATGTAAACCATTCATGATAGTTAGTAGCAATGCTTCAGTATTTGTACATCAATTGTAACAATTGTACCATCTGCATGTAAAAGGTTATTAGTAGGGAAGAGTGGAAAAGAGGGAGGTTGCGGGGAAAAAAAAAAGAAAGCCAAGAAAGGATTTGGGGAAGAAATTCTGAGTTTTTTTCAGATTTCCCCAGAAAATTCAACAGCCTTTCATAATAAATATGAGTGTTCCTTTATTTGGGGAATATTTAAGTATGTTTTTTGGATTTTGTGTATCTGATCACAAATAGAACGCGTGAATAATTGGGTTTATCTATAGGGACAAGAGAAAGCCTCTCTTAAATAACATTTTTTCCAACAGTTTGATTTAGAGTTAAATATTACAATGGAAATGCTTGTAATAATGCTGTTTATGTAATAAGAGCATGTGTTGAATTGAATATTCATGCTTGTTCCTTCAGGTTGATATTAATTCGATGGAAATTGTTTTAGCTGATCAATCATCTGTTGCCAGATAGTATTGTTTTCCTTTTATTCTCCTAAGCATTATGTGAAAAAAAAAAAAAAAAAAAAAAAAAAGGCAACTTGTAATTTATACCTTCTTAAACCTTTTTTCTTCTTTTGAATACTTTCCTTAGGATAAATGTCTTAGAATTAAGTTACTGGTCAACCATTTTAGATGTCTGTTGGCTGGTTGATTTCTTGCTGTCTGCTTAGGGAGAAATTATGCACCTAGCATTCATCTGCATTTGTTCACAGACAGATTTTCTAGATGTTTTTATATTGAAGTATGTCATATACATAAGTGGACATATTAATGGCATGTCCTAGGAGCTGTCATTTATGAGCATAAACTGAAAGTTAGCTCCACTGATTGAAATAGCATATTTAGAAGTATGAGTATATAAGTTGATTTAGGACGGCATTTTCCACTCTCCAAAACAAGTGCTGTAGTCTGGAGTATGCTCTGGAATTAGACAAACCTGGTCTCAAATCCAGATATGTCCCCGTACTTGCTTATTTTCCTCTTCCTTATGAGGAACATAAAGAATAATAATAAGTATCTCAAATGGTTGCTTTTAGAACGAAGTGAAACTAGAGAATAAAAAATAACTGACAGCAGGGCAGGGGCTTAATCAACCCAAGGCCTTTGTGCTTTTTCAAGAGATGATGAAGAGTCATTCAGAGTCAATCTGAAGCCCAATATTAGTTGCTTTCTGGGATTTAAAGTACTCAGTGACTCCACATATTATCAATAGTATCACATTCAAATGAAAAGAATGTCATCCTGTGTTTGTTTAAAGGTTTGTTACCTACTCCTGATTTACTTTTGTAGAAAAGATGAGAATATGTGCACAGTTAAGAACTAATATGTGAGGGAAGCGGCTGTGGCTCAATCAGTGGGGCTCCCGTTTACCATATGGGAGGGCCTGGGTTCGGTTTCCGGGGCCTCCTGGTGAAGGCAGGCCCGCCCGCACGGCGTGGTTGGCTGACCCAGCGAGCACAAGCAGCAAGGGGGGGATAAATGAATAAATAAATAAAATCTTAAAAAAAAAAAAAAAAAAAAAGAACTAATATGTGCAGGCATGAGTTTGACCACATTTCTTTATTTCTGACCTTTATCCGTGTTTTTTTTTTTTTCTTCAAATGTGTGTATCTAAGCCAAAGTAAATTATGTTTATTTTTCTGGACAAATGGAAAAAGTTGTCTTAAAATTTCTTTAAATTTGACCACAAATTAAAAAAAAAAATCTCCAAATATTTCTTGTCCCAGATTTCACAACAGAAGCCAGAATAATTTGCCAGTTTGATAAGTACACTGTGCTTATAATGAAGAGTGCTAATTGCAAACATTTAGATTATTTAGGTTATTTTAATGTGAACTCAATCTTAGGCAAGGCCACATTTTAAAGATAACTTACATTATTTTCCTGTGAAGAGAACATTCTTATTTCTCTGGTTCCTGAAGGCAGAGAGGCAGGCCTGTGAAGAAAGAGAAAACTTGTAAAAGCAAAGGACAGAAAATCAAACAAATGCAAACATTTGTACTTTAGTCATATATAGTTTTTCCCATCCTCAAAATAGCTTGAATAGTATCCTGAGGAACTCCTCTTCCGGGTGGAAAACTGGCATTTCCTCACAAGCACAGTAAGCTGAAGTACTGAGGCAAAGTTTGGGGCTTGGCAATGTTGTGGCACTTGAGGAGATCATTTATGCTTTTCTAGCATTAAAAGTATCGTTTGAAAGTGATTTAAGTTTTTATTAAATCAAAGGTGGCCTCTATACACATCCTGAAGATGGCCAACTGCATTTTGCTGATCGTCACAAGTCGACTGTGGTTAAGATGGTCAGAAATTCTAAATGTTCTGTGCTGCTTACCATTACGCTACATTTGTGCTTGTCTCATTTCTCCCTGTGCTTGTGCATTTCTTGACAGATCATTGTTTTAATTTTTTTTTAAAGAGAGGAAAATCTCATAATCCTCAAGACACATTTCCTCAAAGATTGGGAGGAGGAAACCACCAAACAGCAGTAGCCCAATAGTCAGTCATATCAAGAGCCTCCATTCTTTTTTTTTTTTTTTTTTTTTTTTCTGAAGCCCACAGAATTGGTAGGTGGCTTTGTCTAGCTGCTTAGATTTTTCATGTGTGAGAAGGCAAAACAGGCAGTTAGATGCCTTATCATGCATTTTGTTGAACATATCCTTGATTTATGCACACCTGACTTTTCATTCAGACAACTAGTGTCACCCACATAGTTTTTTTTTTTTTTTTTTTTTTTTATGGTACTGGGGCTGGGAATTGAATCTGGGACCTCATACGTGGGAAGCTGGTGCTCAAACACTGAGCAACATTGGCTTCCCTGAGTTAGTTTTGCTGTTTGTTTTGCTGTTGTTTGTTTTTATTTTTTCAAGAGGCACCAGAAACTGAACCCAGGACCTCCCATGTGGTAGGCGAGCACTCAATGACTTGAGCCACATCTGCTTTCCCATATAGTTTTATAGGTTGTAGAGAAAGCAATTGAATGGGTGCAAAAAAATTTGGAAGGTGTACCTCAAAACTGATTTTTTTTTTTCTGTGACCCCTGAGATTTCTCTTCTTTTTAATTTTTTTAACTGAACTTACTGGAATTTCTAGGCACCCCAACCAGAAAAGGGTAAGAAAAGATGTTTACTTCTATCTTGAATCTAAATAGAAATCTTGGAATTATTAAATAACATTTTCTAAGTCAAATCCTCCCTGTAGATATGTCTAAAAAGGTATCCATATTTTTTCTGGGATGTTCAGTCACATGTATGAGGCCATCTTTTACATTTCTTCTTTGATGCCCTTCAACTAGCAATGTGACTAAAGTAGAAAAGGTATATCTGAGGAGCCTGTAAAAAGAAATAAAATTGTGAAAACTGTTCTTGCATTACCTCTAACTGATATAAAGATAGTCACTTTTCAAAGGGCTTTCATTTGAGGGGTACATCTGTACTTCATTGAAAGTAAAAAATTATTCAGAAACTTAAATTAAATCACATCCCCTGTTATGGAGAGGGTTACATTAGCTCCCACTTGGACCTGATCTCACAAGCCTAGTCAGTTTGACCATCTTCTGGCACCATCCTGGAGCAGAGATGTGTAGCACCATCATCATAGCCAGCATAAGATCAGTACTTCGCCTGCCCCTCAAGCCTGCTCAAGCTGAGGGACAGTTTGAGTGGTCCTTTCATAAACAGTTTGTTTCCTAATCTCGTCCTGCTTGAAGTGTTAAAATAAATATAGCGATCCTGCTCATCTATCCTTTCCAGTTTCTTGATTCCATATACTGAAGTGTAACCAACTCCCCGAGAGTACTTGGGGGGTCTGCATTATTTTAAAGCATTTAAATGGGCAAAAGTACTCTTTAGTTTGCAAAATTACTAATTTAAATGTGTCGTGTTAATGAACTGTCCCAAAGCAGCTTTCCAAAGAGAAAAACATGCTTCCAGAGAGTAGCTGATAAACTGAACAAAATCTATTTAATATTCACTCATAGAAGACTCAGAAAACATTAATCAACCACATGATGATCTGGGTTTCTATATTTTAAACCTCAGAGCATCTGGAAAGTCACCACTATTTAATCATTTCTCATGAGGGTGGCATACGTGGTAGAAAATGCAAAACTAGGGAAAGAAAACAGTTTTCAACTTGTAAGCCAATGCCAATTGATTGGCCATGGCTTCTTGAAGGGCAGGGTAGAAAAGAGTATTGTAATTGATTAGTGATGTCTGTCATGCACTCAGGGCAAGGGCTTTGCTGCTTGTGTGCCACAAATAGGCATTTTCTGCATGGACTGTGGAGATAAGTTTTTGTGTGCAGATAAATAGTTCTAGATTCCCACCATAGCATTCTCATTTTAGAGTTCTAGACATTGTGTGACTTATAGAAGCTATCATTTTGTTTCCTCATCAGAAAAAAAAGTGAACAAAAATACCTGCAGTTCAATTTGGTTGTGAAAAGTAGAGGCTAGCAAGTATGTAAAGTACCCCAACATATTTTCAAAGAAGTATTTATTGATTTTTTGAGTTTTATTTTAAGATTTTTTATTAAAGCACAATCAAAATACCATATTTTGTTTATACCTCTTGGAATAGTTCTTTTTCTTAATTAGGCATAAAGAAAATAAATCAAATATTATCATTAAAATTTTTTAAGCACAGAAAATCTGCTTAAAACTACACAAACATGTATTTCATAATTGTCTCTATTATTTCAATTAGAACAAGAATTACTTTAGTTGCCATTAGGTTTATGAAGTGTGGAAAGCTTTTATTAAAAAAAAATTTTTTTTAATTCTTTTTGAAGTACCGGGGGCTGGAGTTTGAACCCAGGACCTTGTATGTGGGAAATCAGTGCTCAACCACTGAGCCACATCAGCTTCCCAGAGCTGGTTCTATTGTTTGTTTTTCCTTGTTGTTGTTGTTCTTTCAGGAGGCACCAGGAACTGAACCTGGAACCTCCCATGTGGGAGGCAGGCGCTCAACTGCTTGAGCCACATTCGCTTCCAGAAAGCTTTTAAAATCACTTGATTAAATGTAAAATCATCCTTCTTACTAATATTTAATATTTATGCAGAATTACAGTAAATATACTGTTAAACATGCATAAAATACAAAACAACACTCAAATGTTTCCAGATATCCAAAATTGTTTCACATCATGATGAATAATAATTTTTATGATTGCTCTTGTTTTTAAGTAACATTTTCATTACTAATTAGGAGATGTAGTAGAGTTCAAATTTTTAAAACAATTCTCTTCATATTTTAAAATAGCACAAGTAATTTTTTAGCTGATATATCTTATGGGTATTACCTATTTTCTCCTAACTTTTTTTCTAGAATTTGAACTAGATATTTGCGGTAGGCAAGAGGGTATCTTTGCCCAGAGTTTGCTGCCTCTGTATTGTGAGGACATCTTGCTAAGAATCTAAGTATCTTATAAAGTTGATTTGTTTATTCATTGTAGCGGCAGCAGCTGGTAGATTTGGAAAGAGAGAACAGTAATTAACTGTGGTGGAGGAAAGAAAATTTAAACTGAAAATGACCACATTCCTTTTATTTGTAATAGACAAATGAGCCTTTCAGAGGGAAGACTGTGGTTGTAGGATTTGGTGTAAGAAACCCAGGGGGATATCAACTAGTAATGTAATTAATTATAGGCACTGTCTATGCAATGCTGGAGCAATCATTTGAAAAGAGAATAACAATTATCCGTCAGTCAACCAACTGTGTTGTGTATGTGCTAGGAGGAAAAAAAATGTTGGTTGAGATTTTTTCCACAGCTTAATAGATTCATATTTTAAACATTTTCTTAACTAGCTATTTTGTTTCACGGGGGCACAATTAGAAAAACCTCTACAGCAATTTCATAGGGACAACTGCATTGTAAATTCACTCACTGTGGTGGTTGTTGATTGATTACTTGATTTATTGTCAGGTAGGTTAACTTAAGTCTTACAAGAACTATATTTACAGCTCAATGGAAAAGACTTCCTTTGAAAGATAACTTTTTCACAAGTTTTTCAATTGTCAAAGCAAGTACTTCTTACTTGTTTCCATATGGCACAGAATTTCAACACTGCCAACAAATTATTAGATGTAAATTCATAGGGAAAATAGAATATATTTTAAATGGAATGCTTAAAAGGGAAAGGGTAAACTCTATGCTTGACAGATACTCTCTTCACTTATCTGCTATCTTCTGTTCAGCTCAAGTGACTTTGCATTGGTTGCTTGCTTTACTTAACTGCCTCTATTAAGAAGACTACTTTCATATAGAACTATTAAAAAATTTCCACTGAGGTACCAGCAGGGGAAATCTGGAGATACCAAAAAAGCAGCCACTGATAAGGCTTGAAAATTCTTTCTAGTGTTGTGCTTCTTTAACTTATACATTCATGCAAATTTTGCACTCTGGTTCATAGAAATCCACATTTGTCCAAAAGAAATGATTTTTAAAAATAATAATTTGCTGGGTGAGAGTGGTGGTGGTGGTGGTGGTGGTGGTGGGGATCCAGAAGAATTTCCTAGCTGGTGGTGGAGGAGCGTAATTTATGCTCCTTCTTTCGGGGTGTCAGGTGCTTAGGTTCAAGTCCTGCTCCTGCTCTCACTGGAGTTCTTGGCTAAGTTCTTAAGCCTCTTTATGCCTCAGTTGTATTATCTAAAAAATGGGGGATATTAATACCTACTGTATATTCAAGAGAATTAAATGTGAAAATACATGTAAACTCCTTAAAACAGTGCCTGAACATATAGTAAATACTCAACAAAATTTTCCTATTATTTGCATTGGTTCTTCCATCTAAGAAAGTTTGGCTGAACTGTAAAGAGTAAGTGTCATTGGGTTTAGCATCCTGTTGAGTTCTCTTTTCTATCTTCATGTTACAATAGTGTGAGAAACAACACTCAAAAATATGAGAATGCAACCACTTTACAAAAATCCGTCCTTCAATATATATTTATGGAATATTCACCAAATATTCTGTTAAGATACCAGGCATACCTAGAATGTTTCCAAAGGGAGAATAGAATGAAACCCTTTCTAGCTACTACTTAAATTTTGATATTTGTAAATTCTGTGCACTTTATATTATTTCAGATTTTGCTAGTGTAAAATAGTAGAGCATAATAATATATTAATGAAGTCTCACTTTATGAACCAAATTTGCACAAAATAATGCAAATGCTTATTTGTATTTATTGCTATAAGCAAATTAGTCTTGGATGAGGTGATTTTTGAATTATGCAAAGTCTCCAAGAATACCTGCTTTATGTAAAAACCTTATTGCTGTTTCTATTTTTTTTTTTCCTTGTGCTTGAAGGTCAGATTAATTGGTTTCTATAACAGACTGAAAGGGTTTCTAGTCAGTGGTTACCCTCTTTTGTCAAAATACTTTTTATAAAAACTTTTTATTGAAGTATAACACATGCATAGAAAAGTACACAAATCACAAGCCTACTGCCTGATGAATTTTTACAAACTAACATGCCCTTTCAGTCAGCATCCACATCAAGAAGCAGAGCGTTATCAGACCCCTTGAAGCTCCCCTTCTGTTTCCAGCCAGACACAACCCACTGCAAGGGTGAGCACTGTTTTTACTTAAAAAAAAACATTGATTGACTACTGGTTTTTGAACTACATGTAAAAAGAGCCATTCAGTATGTATTCATTTGTGTCTAGTTTATTTCAAGAAACATTATGCTTGAAATTTTTTTTCTTCTTTGGAACATCTAAGGAACTATCTATGTTGGGGTTACCACGAAGTATTATATACTTACTATGTGCTGGAGTCTATAAATACAATTTATATGTATACTCTCATTTAATCAGCATATTAATCTCAAAAGTAGGTAGAACGATTATCTGGCTTTTATTGATGTGGAAATTAAGACTTAGAGTAAGTGACCAATTTTTCCAGGGCATATACTTACAAGTGGTGGAAATGAAATTCTAAACTCAGATATGTCTAACTTCAAACACTCAAACATTGTTATATTCTTATGATAGCCCAGGTCCTGGGCTTGCCCTCCTTAAAGGAAAGGAAACCCCCTAGCATGTAGCTGCCAACATGACCCAGACAGAAGTTAAAGATTAACCACCCACCCCAGAGGGAAAAGGACTTAAAGATGGTTCTGTAGACTCTAATTTTCTCCAGGCTGTATACTTCCTTCCTACAATAACATCACCAAACCCCATTCATGTGCTTCATTGACCCTAACAGAACATCTGTTATGAAATGCCTTTGTTCTGAGACCCTTTATATTGTCCTTCATTTTCCTGCTTCATTGTGGAGTACTACTTTCATTTTCTGCCCTGCTGCCACCAGTGACCCTCTCTTGTCCATACATCCCAATAAAGCTTATGTCTGACTCAGTGCTCAGTGCATTCTTTGGTCTTGCGGCTGCTCTGACCCATGCCCTCCAGGAGTTAGATTGGAACAACTCTCCATATTAGAAATATTGTTATCACACAAGATCTTGGTTGATGTATTAGTCAGCTAAAGGGGTGCTGATGCAAAATACCAGAAATCGGTTGGTCTTTATAAAGGGTATTTATTTGGGGTAGAAGTCCACAGTTACCAGGCCATAAAGCATGAATTACTTCCCTCACCAAAGTCTGTTGCCATGTGTTGGAGCAAAATGGCTGCCGATGTCTGTAAGGGTTAAGGCTTCCTGGGTTCCTCTCTTCCCAGGGCTTGTTTGTTCCTGGGTTCCACTCCTCTGCTTTCTCCACAAGGTCAACTGTAGACTATCGGACAAACTGCTTGGTTTTCTTCCCGGGGCCTTCGCTCTTTCCTCACGACCAAGCTCCTCTGTGTGTTCACTTCCCAGGGCTCCAGCATTAAATCTTAGCATCAGAATTCCAAAATCAAAACTACTCCAACTCTGTCCTTTGCCATACCTTTTATATTTGATTCCCCACCCACCAAGGGGTCGAGCACAACGCCCTACTGACATGGCCCAGTCAATGCCCTAGTCATAACTTAATTATGCCCAGTTTAACAGAACAGATTATAAGCATAGACCAATATCTGTTTTTGGAATTCATAACTATATGAAACTGCCAAACTGCTACAGTTGATGTTACAGAAATATTCTTGATTCTGAGGAGGAGTCAATTTTAAATATCATAGTTGCTGGTAAATATTTTTGGCATTATAAAAACTTGTATTAACTGGAACAATTAACAATAAGATATGATATAAATCAGTAGTTTTCTGCAGTTAAATTACATAACTGATAGGTACTACATGCTGAATAATAACAGAATTTTCCAGATTTTAAAATCAAAAGTATTTTAGTTTCTTAGGCTGCTTAAAGCAAATACCATGAAATGGGTAAGGATAAATAATGGGAATTTATTTGCTTATGATTTTGAGACCAGGAAAGCATCCAAATTAAGGCATCATCTAGGCATTGCTTTCTTCCAGAAGATTGGCTGCCTGCGATTCTTGGCTCCTCTGTAACATGGCAGAGCACAAGGGGGCATCTGCTGGTCTAGCTCTTCACTTCTGGGTTTCATTGATTTCAGCTTCTTTCTTCCATGGCTTTCTCTGTCATGTCTGAATTCGTTCTGTTTACAAAGGACTCACTAATAGGATTGAGACCCATCCTGATTGATGTGTCACACCTTAACTGAAGTAGCCTCATCAAAATGTCCTACTTACAATGGGTTCACATCCACAAGAACGGATTAAATTTAAGAACACGTTTTTTTTCTGGGGTACCTACAGCTTCAAACCATCACAAGAAGTTATGCAAAGATGTCATGTCTTCAGGAAAAACTCATTCATTGCCGCTCTCTCCTCTGTTTCCAAATAGTGTCTATAATTTATCTTCCAAACATGTTTTTAGAAAATCTCAACATAAAATGGTAGTTTTTATTTCATGTCTTGGAAACATAACAAAACTACAACTTTCACTAAGCTAAGGTATCAAACAAATATTTCATAGCAAAAAGTGAAAAATAAATCAATATTTTAAAAAAAGCAAAGTTCTCATTTTCAAAGTTTGCTTCATATAACTTGCACTTCTAACAAGTACCTATTATTATTAACAAACCATTGGCAAAACAAAGCAGTGTACAGTCAGAATCTTTTCTTAACTTTCTTTTTCCATTTACTGAAATTCCATTTTTAGAGGTCATGGATTCTCTAAGTATATATTATTTTTAACTAGAGGAAACAAAATGAACTATTTTGTTGTAAAGAGAATATTAAAAACAAAGGAACTGTAGACAGAGACTGACATTTTCTCTCCTGATAGGGAGTCCTCAAGCCCACCCTGAGGCTTGTTGATTTGCTAGAAAGACAACATTCAGAAAAGCTGTTATACTCATGATTATGGGGTATTACAGTGAAAAAATACAGATTAAAATCAACAAAGGGAAAAGGCATATGGGGCGAAAGTCCAGGAAAAAACAGGAACAATTTTCCAGGTATCCTTTCCCAGGGGAGTTACACAGAAATGATCTGTGACAACATGTGCCATGTATGGTCAAATATCACCCAAGCTTTGATATTCAGAGTTTTATTGGGGTTCAGTGCATAGGCATGTAGCACCTGCATGTGCTCAGATTTCCGTCCCCCAGAACAAAATTAGGCATTCACCATAAATCACGATATTGGCATAAGCCAGTGATCAAACTGGTACTGAGTGGTCCAAGATCTCAGGCATACAAAAACAGTCTTATCAAGCAGAATATTCTAATGGCTTAGAGGCTGGTCTCCCAGAAGCCAGTCAAGGGGCAGTCCTGAAGACAGGCCTTTCTTGGAAATGTGTAGTTTGAGAATCCCAGGCCTGCTGAGTTAACCCTTTCTTGCATACTTCCATTTTAGCTTCTCTTCTTCTTCCATGGTAATAGATTTCCAAGATGAGACCAACCCCCAAACTACATTTCTCAGCATCCTTTATAGCGTTTGGCTTTGATACCAAATCTTGGCTAATGATGTCTGTGAGAAAAAGCAGTATGAGCCACTTGTGAGTCCTCTTCTTAAAGGGATGTTTTCTTCCTTCCTCCATTCTGTTTGCTGAAAGGTGAATACATGGTGAGCCAGCTTACACCATAGGGACCAGGGGATCTGGCTAGGAAAGTTAGAGTGACAATCTGGAAAGAGCCTGGATCTCTGACTGCTCTTATAAAGTAGGGCTGCTATATTAGTCCTGGATAGCCCATATCGACTGTTATTAAGAGAGAAGTAAAATTCTGACATATTTAGGTATTTTATTTTTGGTCTCTATTATAAATAACTGGACTCTAACATAACTGTTAAAAAATTTGACACCTGAAAGTTGTGTCTTTACATAACACATCCTGAAACATGTAACATTCATTGGCCAAACCGTTAGGAGATGGGTAGTGAAAATACAAAGATTTCAGGCTGGAAAGCTGGTGACTCTTTCCATACTGTTGCAAAGTTATCGGTAAAATTGTGGCTTGTTATATCTTGGAAATCAGAAGATGTGCTTATAAGGACTGTAACTCTAGAGGAAATAGTTGAAAAAAATAATCCTTAATGCTGGTATACAGTGGTAATCAATGATACTTTTCGCATATCCTTCAAAATAACAGTGAACTCAGGCTATTGCTAACTAGTTTGTAAGGACAGATTTAAACATATTCAGCTAAGATAAGAGACACTCCCTCTGCCTGCACCGAACAATCCAAGTTGATTGAGTGGCTAGTAACTAAGGGTCTTGGAAGTTAAAATAAGAAACCAAAGACCAAAACTGCTTTTTTTTTTGCTTTGGTAGCTTAAACTAAAACATTTATATGAGGAGACTCTGAAGATGTAATCTTAACAAGAGATATGCCTCCAAGTAGTTCTCAAACACTTCCAATTTAAGATTCTTTTAAGCCAGATAAATGAAGTCACCCTGGTGGCAGAAATCACATTAAGGGGATTGTCTTTCTCACGTCAATCTATTATCTCAGATTGTTTTAAGGTAACCTCCATTCAGTTAAAAAAAAAAAAAAAAAAAAAAAAAAAGGAATGTACAGAGGGACTAGTAAATAAAAAAAGCCAAAGACTTCAGGCTGAAAAAATATAAATAAATGAAAACTTCCATGGTGGTTACATGCACTTGGAATCTGTTGAAGCAAATAGACTAGCAGCCTATTAAGTTTCTACAGAATGATATTGCCAAAAACCTTCAAACCTAGATGCCAAAGTGTATGTGACCTAAAGCCAAGTCTGTGCCCTCAAATGTACAGCAGCAGGAACAGGACTGTGCAGCTGCCAGAAGGGCAAACTCTCCATTGGTCACTTCGGATGTGGTCATCAAAGACAGTGGAAAGAAAGAACCTCTCGGGAAAATTCAGGACAATGGAGGACAGTGTATAATTGTGTCCATCCTAGAGATCTGAACCAGAGGTTTCTAGATAGAAAAAATAAGGAACTTACATCATTGCCAAGACAGAGACATGTTGGCAATTTCCATCTAGTGGGATTTGTAATTATAGTGGACGTGTGACCACTGTGTATTTCCTATTCTGTCCCTTTTCTGAGTATAATATTCTAGTGATGTTATCTTGTTTTGACTCCATAATTCCATACAAGTTATTTTGTCTCTCTGTGTGTTTGTATGGATAGGGGTTTAGATAACTTGTTTTTTTACATTCAGGGTTCACTGGATCCCAAAGAAGCTATCTGGGTATCATGGAGGCAAAATCATCATCTTCTTAAAATCTAAGCTGAATGTAACAACCAAATGGGAATTTGGGATTGTCTTTTTTGGAGAGGAGATATGTGTCATCTATCTGTGCAAAGAAATGTATATATGGATACTCCGGTGATCAAAGTGGCAGACAACAGAAAGTCTACTAGTTGTCTAATATGCCGTTACTCATTCATAATAACACTTTTTATTAAAACAAGCAAACAAACAAAAACTGTTTTCCCAGTCAAAAACTGCATTTCTTAGCCTCCCTTGAAACTAGGCCTAGCCATTTGACTAAGTTTAGTAATGATATATGAGGAAGCAATGAGTGACACTTTCAGGTGATATCCTTAAAAGGAAGTGGCATGCTTTACTTCCCCCCATTCCTTCATCCTGCTTCCTGAAACAGGAAGTTGGTGATGAGCCATCTTGGATCATATAGACAAGGAAAATGAAGCTACAAGATAGAACTGGACTGAGTTACTGGCTGTCATTCAAGCCCTGGACCACATCATGTCTCTTAAAAGAAATAAACTACTATCTTGATTAATTTATTTTAATTTGCACATGCACCACAAAAAACTAATGTGTCAAAAATAGGTTTGAAATGTGTCAAGATATTGATCTCCTCAATGATTGGGGTGGCTGGGTAGAGCCTGAAGCTGTTAGAGCCTGCAGGTTAGACACCACCTTCTCAAGTTTTAAAGTCTTTCATCAAAGTCTTAAGTCATGATATAAAAAGATTGGTAAACACTGCCCTAATTAATGCAGAGTCCTATTGTTTTAGGCCATGGGTAGCCTGATGCAATGAAACTTCAAGAATGCCCAATAAAGCAACAGGAAACAAAACATAGAATAACTATACATATAGCAGCAAGTAGAATTTTCTTTTATAATAATCTGATAGTGCCTCTCATCTCCAGGCCCCTAACCTGAAAGGGTATAAAGGCACTTTGCAGCTGTTCACTTGGGGTCTTCTTCAATTCACTTGTGTTATTGAGAGGATCTTTTTCATCTTGGTATACCAAAATGAAAAAGAAGGGACCAGGTATCTCTATCCACTGGCACCATTATTCATTATGTATGTTTCATTGCATTTTCCATCATTAAGGCTTTGTAGACAAAAGAAAGTGAACTCAGCAAATTCTAAGTTGTCATTTTTGCTTATCCTCAAACATGAACACCAGCCTCGGTGGTCTGGTCTTACATACCTATTATTCTTTGGAATAATTCTACAGTGACTTAATTTTTAAAATAAGCCCAGAGGGCAAAGTAGACCATTCCATTAACATTAATAAGAATTGTAGATAAGAAATCCATAACAAAAATATTTAATATAACTCCTTGGACCAAGAGCATGAGAAAATTTCTAATTGCCCTTTGAATTTATGCAGGATCAGGGATTCCTAGAGTTACTCATAAACAAAGCTTATTTAATGGCTTCTTTAATGGAACACTAAACCATTCACAGATGTTAAGAAATATAGTAAAAATGGGTTGGCAAACAGGATGATGAGACCCCAGAGGCTCCACCCAATCAGTCATCCCCCCCCCCAGGGAATGATAACTCAAAGTATTACTTTCCCGACCACCCTGGACTCGCTAAGTCTCAGAGGTCTCTATGCATCCATGACTAATGGTTTCTTTTCTGCCTGGGTTTTAAATGTGAAGCAATTGGAAGAAGACTGTACCTTCTCACCAGGTCATTACTAACCATGAGAAAAAAGTAGTTATGTTTCAAATTGGGCCAAGTGAGGCATAGAACATACAATAAGTTATTTTACAACACATTAAGTAATGTTATAGGACATGGAGCCCAAAGGCTGCTTTTCTGGAGCTGTCCATCTGACCCTTCTAAATGGAATCTTGTCTGTGGCTCTTACCATAGGCTTTTTTTTTTTATTATGGGTAAAAATCAAAATTCTCACAATACATACAAACATTTGTAAAATGATATATAAATATATATGCATATATGTGTATTTGCTTACAAAAATGTTATTTATATATATTTTAAGAGGTGATTAGATTACCTAAAATATTACACGGAACCCACTGGCTTTTGATCTAAGAGAAAGCAGATGTCTGGCCAGTGACCTAAGGTCTATGTCCTGGACGGGAAAGAATAAGATGATGTCTTAGTTTGCCAAGGATGCTATGACAAATACCACACTATGGGTGGCCTGAAACAACAGGAATTTATTGTCTCATGATTTTGGAGCCTAGAAGTCCAATATCAAGATATTGACAGGCATAACTTTCTCCCAGAGTCTTTAGAATTCTGACAATTCTCTATCACATGGTGATCTCCCTTCTTGTGTCTGGTTTTCACTGACTTTTGGCTTCTTCTGACTTCTGCATCTGAATTTCTTTTGTTTAAAAAGGACTTCAGCTATATGGGTTAAGACCCTTGCTGATTCAATCTGGCCTCATAAGATTTTTGAAGATCCTATTTACAGCCGAGTCCATACCCTAATTAATAATGTCTTCAAAGATCCTTTTTACAAATGGGTTCACCCCTACATGAATGTGGATTAAAACTTGAACATGTATTTTGTGGAGTACATGATTTAATCCCCAGGGATGGGTCAATTATATCTCCTCTCTTAAGAATGTGAATGAAGTGATATGAAGCAAATGAACCATTTAATAGTAGGAACTGTAGAAGCAAAGTCATGGTGTACAGAGAAAGGGCACTTCTTTGCCTAGCTAGCTCCTTCTCATCATGCAAGTTTCAGCTTAAATTTGACTTTCTCAGAGAGGCCTTTCTTCACTCCTTAGATTCAATTAAATCTCCTTGTCGGTAGGTTAAAAAACTTCTCCTCATTACATCATAACAACATATTCAGGTCTGTTTTTTCCTCTATACTGTAGATAATTGTTTCTACAAGTGAGAAAACTGGGTGTCATTCATGAATCCTCCCCTGCTTCACCACCATGTCCAAACTATCACAAAGCCCTGTAAATCCTACTAACAAAATATCACTCAAATCTGTCTACATTTTCCCCCATCTCTACTACCAAAACTGTCTACATTTTCCCCCATCTCTACTACCAAAACCTTACCCAAGTACCAATCATCTCTCCACTGAACAACAAAAGCCTCAACCAGCTTAAGTGGTTTCCTATTTCTACTTTTGCCTTCTTTCCATCGATTTTCTATAAAGTAAACTGCATTATCTTTTTAAAATGTAAATTGTCCCAAATCACTTCCTTGCTCAAAATTGTTAAGAGTCTTTCCCTCGTGCTTGGAATAAAACCTAAATTCTTTGCCATGGCCTTTAAGCCCCGCATGATCTCCTGTCTGCCTATCCCTGAAACCTCATCTTATACCATTAGCCGCTCACTCACTCTGGTCCATGCTTACTGCCTCCTTTTTGGTTCTCCAAATCTACTAAATGCTTTTCCACTTCAGGGTCTTACTTGGAGCATTTTTCCACTCAGCAACCCTTCAATTTTCAGAAGTCATTCCCTTAAAGAGTCTAGACTTACTGCTCAGTCTAAATTAGCTTTCCCTGTTAGACTCTCTCACAGCAACTTTCCCAGTACTTACTATGGTGTGTGCTGATTGTTAGGACTACTTACCTCCCCTCCACCTCGCACACCCCCCTCAACTGGGAGGTCACATGGGCCGGGATGTATCTGTTCCGTTTAGTACATAGTGTAGTATGCTGAATTAGAGTGTAAGCAAAGGAACTTGGTTCATTGAATGAGGGCAGACATGCAGAGAAAAGAGATACTGAGTGATAGAGAGAACGCCTGAGAAAGATAGAGAAAGCAGTTTGGTTCTTCGTATTGCAATGATTTGCAAAAGTTCCAGTTTTTCTTCGACCCGTATCCTTTCAGATGGAAGATAACACAAACAAACAGAAACAATATTTGAGTAATAAGAGATAATTTATGCTTCTTCCAATTAAAAAAATCTAAAATAAAATATTATCATGATGAAATGAATATTGTCAGCAGTGCTGGAAAAGGAAAGATTGTGTATGTGAAACTAAAAGAATTTGGCATTCCAAAGGAGAAAGGGACACCAGTGTCTTAAATTAGATCATTTTAATTCATTTATTGGTGATTAGCTTGTTTATTATCTGTCTTTCCCAGCTGAACGTGGGCCTCCTAAAGGCAAGGCTTTTGTCTATGTTGTTCATAGCTCTATCACCAGCTCCCCCGCCCCCCAAAAAAAGATAAAATAAAAAGAGAGTTTTAAAAAGAATATGTTAAGAATCAAGGATTTAAAAATTACTGTTGGACTGTGGCAAAGGATAACACATGTATTTATACAGATAGCATTTTAGAATCTTATCACATAAATTAGAACATACTTCCTCTTGTGGGTAATATTTGGCTCCTGGATAAGCCATTTTTATTGGCTCCTGGATAAACTTTTGTCCAATGACAAATCTGTTAAACTTTCATTTTAAGTAATACTTGTCGCTATTAATGATGAGGAAGAAAAAGAATTGAATACCTACTGTTTAAACAGTGATTCTGCTAAAGATATTACAATGGAAGGCTTGTAATTTGGGAAGGATGATGTAATCAAGCCCTTTTTTTTTCTTTTTTCTTTCTTTCTTTCTTTTTTTTTTTTTTTACTAAAAAGAAGATTATAGGATTGAGAAGGCAATTTCCTGGGATAGTAAAATTTGCATTCATTCCTATTTTTGACTTATATATTGAATGAAAAATATTAAAGGAATCTGAGAATTTTAGTTCTCTAATTCAAATGACCTAAAATTTCATCTGCTTTAAATCTGCATGTAGAATACTGTCAATTTAAGAAGGACACTGTATGCTGTCAAGTATTTCTCAAAAATTAGTTCCTCAACTACTGCCTTCATTCATTTTGTAATTCATCCATTCATTTAACATATATTTATCACCAATGCTTTGACTGGGAAATTCTGCAAAGTGAGCGTCTACTAATTGAAATAATTATTAACAGCCCCTAAAGAGGCTCAATGCATGGGCTAGATCTTCAGTTTTCAATCCTGACTGTATGTTAAAATCTGCTGGGGTGGTGTTTTAGTTTGATAAAAGTTGCTGGGAGCAATATACCAGAAGTGGATTGATATTTACAATGGGATTTATTAGGTTAAAAACGTACAGCTCTGAGTCTGGGGAAAATGTCCAAATTAAGGCATCAGGTGAGGCTCTCACCGGAAAGTTGGCTGCTGGCAATCCTGGACTCTGCCAGGTGGTAAGGCACAATGGTGGCTCTTCCAGTCTCTGCCTTCTCCTCCATTAGAAGCTCAACTGTGAACAATCAGGTACATGGCGGTGTCTGTTTGTCTCTCCTGCTCCTCCAGTCCTCATTGCTAGTTCTACTTCAGGCTGCTTAGTCTGTGACTTTTCTTTCTCTGGGTTTGTTAACTTCAACTTCTAGAGGCTTTTCTTTGTCACTACAGCTTTTTCCTGTGTGTCTGCAGCTATTTATTCCTTTGTTTATAAAGTACTCCAGTAAGAGGATTAAGAGCCACCTTGGGTCATGCTCTACTGATATCATCTAATCAAAAGGAGGGTCCCTGGGGAATGAATGTGGCTCAACAGTTGAGCACCTGACTCCCAAATGGGAGGTTCCGGGTTTGGTTCCCGGTGTCTCCTAAAGAAGGCAAATAACGAGCAGACATTGAGCAAAAACAACAAACAGACAATGAGAAAAAGAGAGCAGGCAATGAGCAGACAACAAGCAAAAACAATGAGCAAAAAAAAAAAAAAACCCCAACAATGAGCAAGACAATGAGCTAACAACGAGAGAAAACAAATGAGCAGGAAGTGGATATGAGTCAAGGAGTTGAACATCGACTTCCCACATGGGAGGTCCTGGGTTCAGTTCCCGGTGCCTCCTAAAAGAAAAACCAACAATGAGCAGACAATGAGCAAAACAATAACAAGAAGCAGGCAACAAGCACAAACAATGAGGAAAAACAACAAGCAAACTGATGGAGCCATGGGGGCAGGGAATTAAAAAAAAGGAAGATCCCTTAACTGAATCTAATCAAAACGGTCCATCTACAACACCCACAGGAATGGATTAGCTTTAAGGACATGATCTCCTGGATCCATGCAGCTTCAAACTGTCACAGGTGTTTTAAAATTATTTATACCTAGATTCCACCAAAGGAGGGCCCATTCCACTAAATCAGAATTTTTGGGAAAGGGAAAAAGATATGGATATAATTTAACCTCTCCTCATGAAAGCTGGGGCTGCTGTATGAATTACTATTTGATAATGAGGCAGTCCTTCTTTCTTCATGCTCTTCGGAGTTGGGCCAACTTGCACTGCATCAACATGAGCATCTTCATCTTCCATTTTCTCCACTTGAGGCCACTGCTTTTCTCACTTCTTTTTCATCAGCTGCGTACCAATTTTGTGTTTGTTTGGTTTTTTATCAGCTTTGTATTTGATTGGCAAATGTTCCTTTTATAGTCAGTTACAACATGTTTGTCAAGTCTCTACATCTCACTGTTGTCTTTTAGAGGGAGAAGTTTTGTGAGTCACTGTGGAGCTGCACAGTCATGATAAGTGCCTTCTATAGAGAACCAAGAATAATTTTAGGCAAACCTCACAAATCACTTGCACTACACACAATATTTCACCTTGAGTTTACATAGGTTAAAATAATCTAGTGAGTGAAATATTTCTTTTATTAAAAGTCCAATCTGCCAAATTAAGAATCTAGCCTTTTACCGATTGAGTATTTGAGGCCAAGAAAAAGAGGTATGAGTTTCAAGCTATTTTCTCCCATGTTACTGTTAAATTCCCTCTCTGGTCCATCTGGTCATAAATTTGTTTATTTTAATATGTAACTCAAAAGTGATGAAACCTGCAGTAACTGTGATTTTATAGCTAAAATGTTGCATGAAAAGAGAAGATACTTTATTTTTCCTGTTGTGTGAGTGGTGGTATTAGATGTAATGGGAAGTGGGTAGAGTGTGTGAGAGAAAAGGCAAGACAGAGGTTGCGAGGGAAGCGATGTCATTTCTCAGCATTAATCTTGTCCTAAATGGTATTGAGTTCATGCCAGCATCCTTGGAACAAAGCAACATATGTGGAAGCCAAGGAGAGGAAAAGCAGGTGGCCAACAGAGGAGTCCAGGCACTCACAAAGCTGCCCCTATTCAGCGATCCAGCCTTGAAAAGTTGCCCTGCTTGCAGAATTGGGTGAATAAGTCCCAATATGATGGACATACTGCAAATATCAGAGGGTGCCTCTCAGTCTTCATAAACGTGCACATGGAACCAGGAAATTTAAAGGAATTGCTGTAATCTATCCACATTTGTACACCAGCTTAAAATGCCAGTCTGTTCAAAATCATTTCTTTTTTTTCTGATTGACTACTTTTGGGTCAGATAATTGAGAATGTACCTTTGGCCAACCAATGTAATGGAGCTTCAACAATTCACTGGGCATGGATGTTCTTCAGGGAAAAGAGTTAAGAAAGCACCTGCTAAACGGTAATCATATCCAACCATGGCATTTTCCCTTTTAGTTGAGATTCCTATTAAAAGTCAATTTATTAATCAATTAACTATGGGCTAGTAAAAACATCCTTGGACCATATTTTTACAGCATTGGTTATTCTTTTTGTATCTTTACCAAATTTATGAATCATCTTTATTAATTGAGCATCATGTCCAAGATGTTTAGTTTTCTTTTTTCAGCAAAATCCCTGGATGAATACTTTTTAGATGGGCCTAAGAATGAGGGTGGGAGCAATCAATAAGTTTTCCAGAAATCAGAAATGTATAAGAGAGAAACAGTGAAATGCTATATGCTGTCCATGAGCCCAGAGATGTTAGACAGGGCCGTGCATGTTCAGCATAACCTGTCCCTGTGTTTATTGTGCTCTTGTTTAATAAAGCAGGGCTCCTTGGTATGGAGACACCCACTTCAAAAACAACAAAGCCATGCAAATGATTCTGGCCTCCTTTATCCTTCCCTTTATCTCTGGAAACTCCCAGGGTTGCTCTGTGGCAACCATTGTATAAAAAAACAACTAGGCACTCAGAGTGGTTATAAAAGATGTAGGTTTAGAAACTGATTATCATTATTTTAATGTGAAAGCTAAGAAGTGTTTAAGCTTCTGATCTTGGGGACTGGGCAGAAATCGAGGTGTGGCTGGCTTGCTTAAAGGTGACTCTTCTCCTTGCCCTTATCCAAGATTTCTCTCCGACATTGTATAGGTTTTGCCCCTTGGTTGTATTATTCATTTCTGAAAGTCTATATCAATTAAAAATATCTTTGTATACCTCTTCCTCCTCCTTCTAATATAACCCCAAGCAGGGTTAAGGAACTAAGAGCCATTCATACAACCACATAATGATTTCCTTTGTAATGCCTAACTGAAATCAACTCTGAAAGAATGGGGCTTTTACTGGAGTGAGGAAAGGGGTGTAAGAGATAATTGTGAAGAACTGAGGAATATGAGGGATAGAGCAGACTTTGGGGGTGGGGGTTCTTTGGGAAGCTTTGGTGGCAGGCTTGAAGTAGCACAGGACACTGGATACCTGAGAGTTGGGGGAAAGGGCATAAGAAAGTTAGAAAGGGATATAAAAAGAAAGACAGAAAAATGCCCTGTTTTTTGGATTTTGCATGTAGTAGGTCAGGGTTTCCAGAGAAACAGAGTTGGCAAACAGCTGCAATGGGCCATATTATCAGGAAAGAAGAGGCGATTTTCTTACTCTTGTCTTTGATTTCTCCTATACCTCTCCCACTTCCCAGTCTCCTTTACTTAAGACCCCCTCCTTGATAACAATAAAGACCATTTGTTGAGAGTCTATCCTCAGAAGAACAGTACTGAGATATATATTAAAGAATACCTGTGCCAAGTTGATGTGAGGATTATAGTGACTAAAAATTAGTATTAGTATCAGAGTATAAATGAAAAGGAGCCTTCAAGAACCCATCCCTCCAGGTGAGCCTCTTGATATTAGAACCTGGCTATGTCTCTGCTTCATACATCAGACACTATGCTAAGTAGTTTGCCATTTTAATCTTCTTTACACTTCAAAGTAACCCTGTGTGGTTAATATTATTCCTTTCTTGCCAGAGACTGAATATTACAGATGTAATGTAACTTGCCCAGGGCCACATGATGGATAATATTGGACTCAGAATTTGAACTTCATTGTAAGGATGATGCACATCATTGTTTATATGGAAATGGAACCTGTGATCCAAAAAGTCACCTTACAAAGAACATTCAGATGTATAACCTGATCATATATTGGGGTTGGTCTACAATGAAACTGCTCAGAAAAAAAAAGGGGGTATAGAATTAACATTATATATTCTAGAAAAACAAAATCTATCATTTTCCTGCTTTTGAGAAAGGCGTTTTCAATGAAGTATAATTTTGAAAGTCCATGTGCAGTTTTACAGGTTGTTCAAGAGGCTCACCTGGAGGACGGGTTCTTATACAAAGGCACTGGTTGAGGGAACATATAGGGTTGAGATTCAGTTTGTATTCTTCTACCAGGCCATTAGTTCAGAGGGTACTATTTTCTAATCCTCCCCCAGAGGAGACACATTTTTGTGTTTATTCTACCAAGAGGGAGTGGGTTTTTTTGTTGTTGTTGTTTTTTCTCTGTTTTGCACAAGGGCTGGAAATGGTTCTATCCACGATGCAGAATTCTCTCTTGCAAGCAGAACATATTTGTCACCGCGATAGTACAGGGCCCAATGTGAAAGTCAACTGGACTGTGTCTACCAGATCTTAATAATTAAACAGAGTTTTTAAAGTTTAAACATGACACTGCCTATTAAATCAGTTCCCTCCTAGAAACAGAAACTAGTTTGTACTCTCCAAAACTACTGCTGTGGATCACATATAAAGATATCTATCTGAAAGAAAATACTGTTAGCAAATAGCATGCCTGGGTTAACTTTTTTTTTTTGGTAAGGGCCATCATGAATCACTTCTCTCCAATGTATAGTATACAGAGAAACAGGAAAGTAGAAAATATGTGATTTGGAAAATTCAAGATATTCAAATAAACACAACAAAGTCCCTTTAAAAAGAAGCTTTGTAGGAAGTAAGGAAAGGATTTAGTGAGTAAATCTTCACTGTGTATTGTTATTTTCCTACAATCAGTATAACTTCTAAACCTTTAACACCAGAAACAAGTCAAAGATTTGGTTCCCTTTATTTATGAAACTTTAATATGATCAATGCAAATTGATATTGCTGCTAATTAAGATGACTGCTTTTTTTTTCTTTTTTTAAATCAAGATGGTTTTCCAGGTAGAAATACTACCCATAAATGTAATATTAATGAATTGTTTATGGCTTTTTGGGTGGAATTTATTTTGTTTTAAGGCAGCCTCATGATTATTATTTCTACTACATATCGAAACATTTTCTCTATCTCAGCAATGAAACTATTTTCCATAAGTAAGGAAAAATAGCAAAATCCAGAATAGACTAACCACTATTGAGAAGTATGAGTATCAGAAAATGAATCTATGAGGCCTGAACATGAAGAATTCTACTGTATTTAAATAAAATAAAATCTATTTTGTTTTGATGGCCAGTAATGAACAATAAAGCTAATGAATGAACTTTTTGTGACTATTCAAATAAAGATTAATCAATAGTTAAGGGTATAAAGTTGCAAAGTATATTTGAGACTGCTTTATTAATATTAATTTAAAAATATATGTAAAGATCAGCACATTGCAAAAAACACTACACAACATAAGTATTCAAGAAAAGGAAAATTAATTGGGCTATTTATTCTGCAAAACATTTTATAAGTACAGTTTAGAAAAGTGTAATTTACAGAAACATGTTTGAATTATTCAGATATTTTAAAATAGATTTTCAGATAGGCACAGATATGCAGTTATAGAGAAAAATAAAAGTTGTATAAATATAATGAGTTCAAGATGAATACAATTGAATATTTTGAGTAGGTATATATATATACATATGCATACACATACATATACATATACATTCTTTTTGATGGTTTGATTTTGCTTTTGTTTTTCAGTGACCTCCAATACATTCAACTTTCACTCTGGCATTATTTACATGAATCATCCAAGATTACATTCTAGCTCCCTGGACTCTCGAGCTCTCCAAACTGTAGCAAGTCATTTAACTTCTCTGAGCTTTAGTGTCTTCATCTGTATGATAGGACTAAACTTATCAGGATCTATTGAGATAATGCCTGTTTTAGTTTTCTAGGCTGCTCCAAGCAAATATTATGAAATGGGTTGGCTTAAACAATGAGAATTTATTAGCATACAATTTTGAGGTCCTGAAAATCAAGGCATCATCAAGATGACACTTTCTTCCCAAAGACCACGTGATTGAGGTGAATCACACCTTAACTGAAATATCATCATCAAAAGGTGCTACTTATGAAAGGATTACAACCACAGGAATGGATTAAATTTAAGAACATGTTTTGCTGGGGTACATACAGCTTTAAACCACCATACTGCACCCTCTGGATCCCAAAAGGACATGTTCTCTTTACATGTAAAATCTGTTCATTCCATCACAATATCCCAAAAGCCTTAGTCATTTCAGATACTTTGCTCAGTACAAAGTCTCATCAAAATTGGCTATAGGTATGGGACATCCTGGGGCACAAGTCCCCTCAGTCTGTAAAACATGGAGAACGTTTTCTGATTCCCATATACAAAGGAAGGCAGGCATGGGTTAACTTTCCCAATCCCATACCAAGAAATTGGAAGGAAAACAGGGGTCATAGTCCCAGACAAAACCAAAAGCTTCAGGGCATGCTCTATTAGATTTCAAGGTCTGAGAGTCATCTATGGATCAATGCTTTGTCCTCCAGGCTTGATGAAGCAGCTGCCATAACCCTTCCAAATGATTGTGCAGTGACCATGCTCTCCTAGAACACTGGGGTGAAGGCCCGACCCTCTTTAAGCATTAGGTTGAAGGCCAGACTCTCCACAATCCTCAGGACACAGGCTCACCTCTCAGAATCCCAGGAAAATAGGCTCCATCTTCTGAGAAAACTGGGGTGGTGACCAGGCTACCTGCAAACTCCAGGGCACAGGCACCAAACCTTGAGAACATTGGGTTGATAGCAATCTTCCTTAACAATGGAGTGGAAGGCCTGTTCTTTCCAAGTGCTGGGGCAGAGTCACCCTTTCCACACACCTGGGTGGACCTGCCCTCTTGGCCCAAGAAGATGTCTTTGGTCCAGACCTCAGTTTCCACAGTTCTGCCCTTTAAGTGATTTTTCCCTTCAGTCTGTCCCTTTTCTATCTTTTAGTCCAGGCTGGCAAGGATTCTGTTCATACAGATCTTGCAAAACAAACAAAGAACAAACACACACACAAACAAACAAACAAACAAAAAACCTTGTTGGTTCTGCATGTAGTATACAGTGGTCCAAACCATTAGACAGTAGCATTTTCCATGGATCCTTCCTGGATAACTGCATCTCCAATCATGATTTGCACTGAAATGGCTAACTGGTTCCATGTTCAGTAAAACCCTCACATGGAACATTATTCCCTGGGGGCTTCCTTTCCAGAAATTCAGAATTTTCCACACCATTAATTTCTGGTCTCTGTGTGTAGGAGTTCAGTTCTCAGCTTATCTTTTTCCTCTCACATTTTATTGTATGCTAGAAAGAGAAACCAGGCTTCACTTTCCACATTTAACTTGGAAATCTCCTCAGCTAAATATCCAAGCTTATTGCTTTCAAATTCTGCCTTCAATCTGACATCAGAACTCAGTTTCTCCAAGTTCTCTACTACATTAAAGCAAGGATCACCTTCCCTCCAGTTTCCAATAACACATTCATCATTTCTGTCTAAGGCCTCATCAGAAGTACCATAAGAATCCATAATGCTACCAACAGTCTTTTCAATGCAATCTAGGCTTTTTCTATTAAGCACATCACAATTCTTCCAGCCTCTATCCATTACCCACTTCCAAAACTGTTTCTACATTTTAGGCATTTACAATAGCTGCACACCACTCTCCTGGTACCAAAATCTGTTTTAGTTCCCTAGGCTTCTTAAAGCAAATACAATGAAATGGGTTGGCTTAAGCAATGAGAATTTATTAGCTTACAGTTCTGATGTTGTGAAAATGTCCAAATCAAGACATCACCAATGTGAAGCTTTCTTTCCAAAGACTGGCTGCAAGTGATCCTTGATTTTTCTGCCACATGACAAGGCACATGGCGATATCTCCTTGTTTCTTCTTTCTGTCCTGGGTTCTGTTTCAGCTTCTTGCCTCATGTGGTTTTCTCTCTCTTCATCTGAATTTCATTCTCTTATAAAGGTGCCCAGTAATAGGATTAGGAACCATCCTGAATGAGGTGGGTCACACCTTAAATGAAGTAACCTCATCAAAAGGTCCTACCTAAAATAATTTTACATCTACAGGAATGGATTAAATTTAAGAACATGTTTTTCTGGGGTATATACACCTTCAAACCAGCACAATGCCCATGAATGCTCTCTGTAGAAAGCAGAGATAACACCCATTTATTTAACTCGATTATAAAGAGAATAACATATAGAGATGCAAATCTGGTTCTCGATACTTTACATTTTATAATATTTGCAGTCCACCTTGTGAAATATATATGGAATGATTTTTAAAAAGAAAAAAATATCATCAGTTTGGGTAAGACCTATCCGAAATCTCTTACCCAGGAAGTGGTGGAAACAAGATATATGACTCAAAAGCCTAAGCTAACCACTATATCACACAATTTTACATTTATGAAACATGATTCAAATAAAAGTAATTTCTAATGGAGAGAAATTCACTGTCAAATAGGCTCATTCAGGCTCCTTCATTGGGTTATTTGCCTTTAAAACACCAAAGGGATCTAGCTGTAGGATAATTTTAGTAGTGGTGGTGCTAAGTATAATAGTGGTAGTGCTAGTAGAACATTAGTTAGAGTACATAGTCTCTATATATGGTGTGAAGGAATGGCCTAAAATAAATTAGGATTAAATTGGTTTGGAAAAACCTTGTGGAGGAGGTTAGCATAAATAATTATTTGAAAGGTCAGAAAAAATTAGGATCAAATTGGAAGCTAATGCTTAAATTAAGATTCCATTAAGTTGCTCTTGAAGTAATACAAGCAATTTTTATCTAAAGATGCTCATGGCCATAAGCCAAAAGGTAGGGTATGTGGTAGTTTGGAGCTATATACCCCAGAAAAACATGTGCTTAAATTTAATCCATTCCTGTGGATGTGAACCCAATTTCAGTAGCACTTTAAAAATTTTTTTTTTAATTTTTATTTTTAAAGAAGCTTTAGGTTACATAAGTGTTACATTAAAAAACATAGAGGATTCCCATATGCCCCACCCTCCCTTCCCACACTTTCCCACATTAACAACATTTTTCATTAGTGTGGTACAATTGTTACAATTGATGAACACATACTGAAACACTGCTACTAACTGTGGACTATAGTTTACATTATAGTTTACACTATGCCCTGCACAATTTTATAGGTTATGACCAAATGTCTAATGGCTTGTATCCATCATTGCAATGTCATGCAGAACAATTCCAATATCCCGAAAATGCCCCAATAGTACACCCATTCTTCTCTCTGACTCCACTCAGAACTTCTCCTGGCCCCTGCTTTTATATCAATGATAAAAGCTCTTTCATTGTTAGAATAATACTAAGTCTATAATAAAATAATAATGAGTCTGCTTTAGTCCATTGTTCATTTCCTAATCTTGAGGGTTTTGGGATGGTGATGCCCACTCTTTCAAATTGAGAGGGAGCTTAGATCCCATGGGGCAAATGGATAGAATTATCTTGCTTGCAGTTGCAGACACTCTCTGTTCCTTGGGATGGGCGTTGTCCATCACCATCACCTTGCTACTTGTCCTGGGTGAGTCCAGTGAAATATAGAGTAGGTGTTGCAACTCTGCTGAGATTCAGGGCTCAACCAAGTAGCACCTTTTGATATGGTTACTTCAGTTAAGGTGTGGCCCACCTCATTCAGGATAGGTCTTAATCCTAATACTGGACTCTTTCATAAGTGAGTAAAATTCAGACAGACACAGAGAGAAAAAGCCACAGGAAGCAAGAAACTGAAGATCACTAAAACCTGGAAAAGAAAGGAGAGGCCAGGAAAGGTAGCTATGTGTGTTGCCATGTGACAGAGGAGGCCAAGATGAAGCATCACCAGCAGCCATTCCTAGAATGCCACAGTCTTCTTGGGAGAAAGCATTGCAGTGGTGGTGGCTTGATTTTGGACTTCTCCTAGTCTCAAAACCATGAGTCAATAAATTTTCATTGTTTAAGCTGACCCGTTGCATGGTGTTTTATTTGGCAGCCAGGAAACTAAAACAGTGTAACAAAAAGACATGAGGCCAGACTGCCTAAGTTTATATCCTGGCCGTTACTAATTGGGATATATAAGGCAAATGTAAAGCAAATTACCTAACTTCTCTGTGTATCACTGGTTTTCTTATCTGTAAATTGGAGATAATGATAATGCTTCCTTATAGACTTATTGTGAAAATTAAATCACTATTAGATATAAGATGATTGGAATAATATATGATATAGAGAAACAGTTCCTGGAAAATAGTACACACTCAAATGTTTGATGCTTTTATTATTTTTATTGCTATTAATTTTATAATAATATTCTTAAGACACTTGTATCACATTTTTTCATTCTCATTTTTATTTCACTGCTAAGTCTGGGGCAGCCAGCCTTTTGTCATCAGCTGTCCATTTAACCATTCTTAGTAAGTCTATAATAAATATCCAATTACAAAATTCAATTACAAATTTTCAGTGGTTTTCTTTTTGACCTTTCCGTTGGTATTTGTAATGTTGTCCTGTTTCTTCTGTTTCTTTTCCTTTGAGAATCCATGAAGAGAATTTATGAGTTTTAAGAATGCCATATAATTGAATGAAACATTGTATACATGCTAAGCACATAGCAATAGGTTTGACACACAGACATACTATGCTAATGTTATAATTGCTGTTGTGTTCTTATTAATAAACAAATTAATTAATTTATGGAGTGTATTAGTCAGCCAAAGGGGCACTAATGCAATATACCAGAGATTGGTTGGTCTTTATAAAGGGTATTTATTTTGGGTAGAAGTCTACAGTCACCAGGCCATAAAGCGTAAGTTTCTTCTCTCACCAAAGTCCATTGCCACGTCTTAGAGCAAGATGGCTGCCGACGTTTGCCAGGGTTCAGGCTTCTTGGGTTCCTCTCTTCCCGGGGCTGCATTTCTCTCCGGGTTAGCTCCTCTGTTTCCTCCACAAGGTCTACTGTAGACTATCAGGCAAATGGCTCGCTTCTCTTCTCCTGAGGCCTTCTCTCCAACATCAAAACTCCAACACCAAAACTGCTTCTCAAAAACTGCTCCCTCTGTCCTTTGCCTTGCCTTTTATATTCAATTCCCCTACCCACCAAGGGGTGGGGCTCAACGTCCTACTGACGTGGCCCAGTCACCGCCCTAATCATAACTTAATCATGCCCAGATTAACAGATCAGTTTACAAGCATGATCCAACATCCACTTTTGGAATTTATAATTACATCAAATTGCCAGGCGGCTACATGGGGCATTCCATATTTCCCATTATATTCACAAAGGTCATACTGATATCATAATAGATGCCATATGTGGTAATACATACCACAGTGCCTTATTCAATGTATATGAAATGATTCACAGAATAATCGAATCATAAGAGCAGAGGACTTGATCAGTAAGACTTTTCCAGAATGAGTGACATCTGAATTAGGGTTTGAAGCATAAAAAACAGAATAATAGGAAGACAAAAAGGAAAGACAGGATTTCATGCAGAAGGGAGAGCATGTGTAAATGATTGGAGCACTGATAAAATATTTTGAGTTTAGAAGAAAAACACCATAGATAGATTGGTATTGTTGAAATATAATTTAGCAAAAAAATACCTTAATTCTTACTTGTGTAACTTGTACCCCTCTAATATAATATAATCAGTCAGCATATTTTGATTTACTTTTCTTATCTGAACGTAGTCACCAATTATAAGCATAAGGTAATAATATTTTGACAGACTGACCTACTGATTGATAAACTTAAATACTTTCAGCTTCATTTGAAGAAAGAGTCCTTTGGATCTGGTCACGAGAAAACAAGGGCTCTCTTACTCATTTGTGTGTCTGAAGACGATGGTTAAATAGTTTATAATCTACTGAAAGAGACTCTGTAGTTCACCAAAATGACATCCTGTGGCCTCAAAAGGAGATTTTGACTCAGTTCCTACAGGACATAAAGTGTTTTCACAGGTTTTATAAGAAAGCACTATTCAAGTTGTGGCACTAAGATTTCTTTCATCCATACAGGATAACACTTTAAAAGCAAAAGAGTAGTTTATCCATCTCATCACACAATGGTTAGAGGCCAGGGCACCAAGGGAGGGTATTTTAGATGCTTTGCTTGTAAGTGGAACTAATCTTCAGTAAGACACTTTCTAAACTAAGGGTGGAAAAGTGCACCATAACAGAGCATTTTTTTCTACAGTGGTTTTTCAACTTTATGAATGTAACCATTGATGCTATTCTTGAGCTAGGGAATAATTTTAAAACATGGAATACTATGGAAAATTTGGAATAGAGTTTGAGTGTGTGAGTTATTTTCACGGTAAAAGTCAAACCTTGAATAGTTCTTCATTCACTGTTCAAATATTCATTGCTTTCTTTTTTCATAAAATGATGATTGAAAGACTCTTAAGTATAAAATATTAGGGGCTCAGGGGGTGGAAAGACTCACTTAAGGACACCAGACATTGAATCTTCTCTCAAATGCTTATAACTTAGAGGGAACTTAAGTAGGTCGTTTTGTTGTTGTTCTGTGCATATGCACACATGTACATATAAACTCACTGTCTTTATGACATGTTATAAATACATATTGACTGCATATCTGATTATACAGTGAATCCAAATTCCCTTTTAAACTGCCTTAAATGCCATTTCTTGTGCTAATATGTGGAAAAACAAATATGAATTAGATATTTTTGAGTACTCAGAATAATTTGGGAACTCCTAACCAAGTAATTACTTTCTGAAAATAGCCTTATTTTAAGATAATAAATCACTATACAAACAATTACGATTTGCCTTTTTTCCCCCATTGTTTCTTCTTAATCTCCAGAGTGGATATTGCATAAGTAATAATACCTGGTTACCATACATTAGTTTAGAATGGATCTGAGAGTCTAAACTTCAAAAAGGCACTCTATTTATATTTGTTACTGCATCTCCTGTTAGCTTTTCCAACTTGTAAAAAGATTTTTCCAATTAAAAAAATTTTTCTCCTCATTAAGAATTTATTTCATCATAGAAACAAAATTGAATAAGTAATAGAAAGTGGTAAGACAGACTGCTGAATATTGAAATAGGAAATTTTCTCACCACAAACAACACAGTAATAATTTCTTTTTCTTTACATCTTTCACAACCCACACGAGGAGATGTCAGTAAAAGCTATGTGACAATTTAAATAAATAATGCACCTTATGAGACAAGATGATGGGATCTTTTTTGCTTTTTTCCTTCTAGACATAAATTTCTATTTTACATCTTTTTAAGCAAGAAAATTATCTGTGAGTATATGGCAATTTTCTATAATTACGTAACAAACTTCTAAGTGTTCCTTGAAAATAATTTACTTTTATGAACAATAAAAGATAATATGAGTTTCCTTTCTTACAATTCTTGGTATAAAATCATAATCAGTGAATTGAAGAACGTCTGAAAATTGTGTCTACTTTTGGTGTGCAAACATCATTTAATATCAAATACTGTGATCTTTCTTATAGAAACTATTAAGTAGCAATTTCCCATCTGCATATGATGACAGGTCATCCAGATGGTACTGATGTTTACTCAAAAACTGTCATTGAACATCTGTTGTATTGAACATTAAATGTTTTTCTTTTGATCAAAAATTACTTTTACCTTAGAAAAACCCCATTAAATTCATACCTAAAATGAGTAAAGCTCTATTTGACTATTTTTGATAAGGCGGTAAAGAGAATGAATTACAAATACAAAAATAAAGAAAATGTAGAATCTAAATTGTAATCTTTCAATTTTATGGAATTATGAAAACAGGAACTCAAGATTAAGTTTCTGTCTAGTTTTTTAAATACTAAAATTCAATTCTTAATTTGTAGCCAGTGGTGTGCTGGTAAAATGGCTCTTCAGAAAGGGAAAAACAAATCTAACAACAACAATAACAATAACACCACCAAATCCCTGATTTGTAGTAGATTTTGTCCGTTTCCATGATGTAAATATTCCCATCTTCACGTATTTGAAGCTTCTCACAAAGTTCCTGATTTTTAACATTTGGCTCTGTGAACCTGTAAGAGTCGACTCTAGGACACCCACTGCTTGTATCCAGTACAGAGTTAACACATAATGCATTTTCCTGTCACAGTTGCTGTGAAGTCAGTATGTTCTAAAACATAGACATAGCTATCTCAGTTTACCTTTCATCTTGAGTAGCCATTTTTAATTGCTATATGTAGGTAATATCAAATTGTGTAATGTAGTTAACCAATTGTTTGCCCTCCTGAGTTTCTTCTAATAAATTCTTTATTGCTTATTATGGAATATGGGTATGGAATGCTGGGAGAGAGATTGAACTAGAAGAAAATTATGAAAATGCTGCAAAATACTTGACCCGTATAATTTGTTTTCCAGTTGCCTCTTTAAAATGTGACATCATTAAATGCATGATTCTAGGGTTCATAATAGGACTAGTAAAATGTCTTAATATTTTGTAATTCAAACCAGTCACTTTCTTTATTAAGGTAAGACCAATTATTAAAGAAAATCCAATAAAAAATAAAGAAAAGAAAAAAAATCTATAAAATGTAAAACAGTATTTTGAATGGTGAGCCCTCAGTTATACTTTACAAGGACTTTTTAAAGTTTCTGATTTATGTTATTTTTTGAGGAGCTAACTCTTGGCGGTTCAATAACTTGTCCAGGTTTTAAGTTTTTTAAATCAAATTAAGTGTATTAGTTATCTAATCTTGCCTAACAACTTATTTCAAAATTTAGTACATATAATAACAATAAACATTTATTTGTTCACACAGTTTCTGTGTATAAGTTTGGAATCGCCTTCACTGGGTGGTTCTGGCTTGGAGTTTCTCATGAAGTTTCAGTCAAGATGTCAGACAAGGATGCAGTCATCTGAAGATCTGACAGGTGCTAGAGAATCTGCTTCTAATATGGCTCACTGAGGTGGCTGGCTAGTTGATGCTAGCAGTTGGCAGGAATTGGTAATTCCTTACAACATGGGCCTCTTCATAGTGCTACTTGAGTGTTCTCATGACATGACAGCTTTCCTCCAGAAAGAGCAAGGCAGAAGTAGCAGTGCCTTTATGATCTAATCTCACAAATCACTCACTGTGATTCTGCAGCAACCTATTGGTTACACAGCCAGCCGTACTCATCATGGGAGAAGGCTACAGAGAGGATGAGGCTCTGTAGGTGAGAGTCATCGAGGCCATCCTGGAGATTCTCTACAACATCATGGAGGCTCTGTTTTGATTTTTAACCATGGTTTTTAGGAAGGTATCCTGAATCTTAAATTTCAGTCATCTGAGCCAATAAAAGGACAGGATGAAATTTCAACAAATCCCATGTGGTAATGTTCCATTTATGTGTACCACAGGAAATATAAAAATTATTATGAAGTCTTTTTTTCCCTTGGTGCTCATTTATTTTTAACAAATAATTAAGAGAATAAAGTAGTGAAATGCTTGACTTAAATGATGACTGGTGTTCTGTTTCATTTAGGCAATTGTATAGCATAAAATTTAAAAGCATAAATCCCAAAGTCAGACCATCTGTATTCAAAACTCAGTTCTGCCACTCACTAATTGGGTGACCTTGGACAATTAACAATGCTCTGCCTCATTTCCTCACTAAAAAAATCACGATAATAAAGGGCTTTCTTTACAAACTAGTTTTCAGAATTAGAATATTTAATATATGCAGAGTGTTTAGAAGAGTGTCTAGCATATATTAAGTGCTCTGTGAGTTCTGGCTATCTTTTATCATTTATTGGCTAAAATGTGATAAATTCTGTAACAAATTGCTATGTATTTTTTTCTATAGGCCAGGAACTTTTCCATCTTAACTCCTATCGATGAACCTGCATCATGGGTCATTATTATTTTTATTTTGCCCATGAAGAAGCTGAGATGAATTGAGATGGGGTAACTAGCTTAAGATAAGACAGTGAGTGGAAAATCGGGTTTGAACCACAGATTTGCACACCTATCCCTGCATGCCGATGAGATTTCTGGGGTTTAGCAATAAAAGTATATAAAGTTTGTATTAATAGCTTTACATGGCAGAATTTCTATTTTCTTGATTGTCTGTTTCATCTTATTGCTTAACTACAATTATTTAGGATCTACTAAATTTTGGATTTGGCCTCAATATTCTTTTATCTACTCTCTGGTCAAAATCTGCCTTGTACCAGCAATTTCAGTTTTTGCAAAGTCAAATAACTAAATGCCTAATTCAATGATATTTTCCTGGTATCCTTGAACCTGTGCATAATCAATAATAATGTATTGCATATGCTAACGACATATCTAAAAGCATAACAACATTGATACAAACAATGTATATCATTTGTATTCATTTTTAGTATCTGAATATTCAATTTCAAATATTGGTTAGAATTCTAGATATAATGTGGAGTGAAGTCCTTTTTGCTTCATATTTTGAAATGCTTCATATTTTGAAATGTAAGTATAAATTTATTATTGCAAAATTATGAAAACAAAACTTTATGTATAGAAATAGTTGTGAAGAAATTCAAAATAGTTAAAGGGGAAAAGATTGACAGTATTAATTATCAGAGAAGAGTATATTTGCTAAATAATTTTATGAAGATATTTTGAACCATTATATGTTTATAAATATTAAATGATCATTAGAGGCAGAACAATAGAGATGAGAGTAAAACATATTAATATGTATAGAATTTTAAAAATATATATGTAAATTACATGACACATAAACATTAAACAATAAATAGCATTTATGACATGAAACACAATAATGTTTAAGCATTGTATTTAATTTTTTGTAATTTTATTTCATTTAGACCATGAATCATTCCAACAAAAAAGTCCTCTGAGAATTCATCACATCTCATGAAGATGAATGAAAAGTCACCTAAAAATTTCAAAAAGAAGAAAAACTCCAAAAATGTATATGACTATATCTATGATAAATCATCTTCAATTCAGACAGAATGATAAATATAAAAATATAAAGAACAGAAGAAAGTATAACCAAAAAAAAAAGAAGTCCCCAGTGCACATGCATTCTTCCTAAACAATCATTTAAAAATATAACTTTAAAGAATGCTTTAGGAAGGATGTTTCTTAGGGTTTTGAACCTATGAATGCTAGCAAGTAAACAAAATCTTGCTGAAATAACTCCTATTGAATGCCAATTCTTTTCATTGTTGATTAATGAAGGATTTTTAAAAAACAAAAATGTGAAGGACTTTTGAAATTTGCAAGCTAATTTCACCCATTTATTCTGTCTTTGTAGCTCTGTGACAGATGGTGGACTCTATTTGATACTTTTGGTTTTTTTTTTTTTTTTTTTTTTACTTTTTACAAGATAATAAAAATCACATTATTTTGAAATGAAGCAATTATAACAATATGCATTGAATATTCCCATGGGAATTCAGGCTCATCTCTTTGTATCAACAGGGAAGCCTGCTCTGCTCACATGAGAAAACAGACTGGGAATCCAAGAACATATTTGCAAGTGTAGCAAGAGTCTCCTGCTGAGAAGACCACTGGAATACATACTTTAAGGGCAGGAAAAAAAAGGCATAAATTTTTAAATCCCTTAAGAAATTGTGATGGACCTTATTTATAGATGCATTTATTCCTTAACCAGTTTCTATTTGTTTGGTGTGCTTCTTTAAATTTATAACTCAAATTATAGGAGTTTCAACACTTCCCTGAGGAGATCATTTCATGTGTCAGTACATACTTTTTTTCTTATAGTCAAGACTAAATATTCTTTTAAAAAATTTTATCTAAGCAATAATAAGTATGATTCAGGGTTTAATGAACCTGGTTTTGCCCTCTGTAGGATGGTAAAAATATGCTAGAATAAACACTCATTGGAGCAGGCAAGAGTTATGCAGGGGAGGGAATGGGGGAGAGGAAGAAGCACAGCTTCTTTCCTGTGTTCAAGCACCGCAGGATTCCACTTGGCCCCAGGAAGTAACTGCTTTATTCCTGAAGGAACAGCAAGAGTTGGGGAAAAGAGGAAAAAAAAAAAAAAAAAACAGGAGAGAAAAGGAGAATACTCTATTTTCAACAAACTGAGCACTACATTAACAATGCAATAAGAATCTAGAGAAAAAAATCTGATGAAAAAATTCTATATAAATATGATATTCTAAATAAGGAAGAAAGAACAAAATGTCAAAGGAATATGGTCTTAGGATTCAGAAAATAATTACTCCAAATCCAACTTTACTGCTTAATGGTTAAATGACCATTACCTAATCTCTGAACCTTAGATTTCTTAACTATCAAAATCCAAATAACCTTTTTGGAAGGTTGTTTTGAAGGTGAAACTAGATTAAAAAAACAAGTCCTTCCCAATGATTTTTTCCTGCTCATCAGTTTTCCTCCTTATTTACTTAGTGAGGTATAAAAATGAAAAATAAAAATACAAAGTTGGAGAATTTTTTAATACTCTTATCTTGCACCTAGTTTATTTATTTATTCACTCAGTTCAATATTTATTTAATGTGTTCTGCACTGGGGAGGAGTTATTCCTACAAAAAAGAAACAGTGCTTTTAGTCTAGTACCAAGACTTAGAAATAAACACAAAATTTTAATAAATGTCGATGCTCCAATATTTAGTATGTAGAATATGGAGATGGTTCTAAGAGATCACAGAGGAGAGAAAAATTGTATCTGACGGAGTCAGGGTAGCTGTGGTAGATATGACTCTTGTTCTACAAAAGCAAAGAGATGTCACATTTTAAATTAAGTCAAATACTTCTCCAATCTTTCTCTTACTCCACTGAAGGAAAATCCTAACTCACTTGTTATTAGGTGACCACTCCCATTCATTAGAGTTATAGAAAAATTCAGAGTCTCCTTTGCTATCTGTTAAAAGAGAAGACAGGTTTTATCCAACAATGTACATAAATGTACATGAAACAGTGTACCTACAGCTAAAGGATACAGATTAAAACGAGTAAAGAGCAAAAGGTACATAAAAACAATGTATATAAAAACAACAACAACCCATGTTTGGGTCCCCACACATGGAATTCAGATTTAATTGGATTTAAGAGGAACTCTTAGCAGAAAATTCCCTACCATGTGCACTATGTTTATGCTCTAAGAAGAGAAATATAAAAGCAGCAGTACTTTGTCTTCAGTGATAAGAGACAACCACTGAAATAAGCTATAGATTTACTTTTTTTGGAACCAGTCTCCTTACAGGACAATTTTTGTTAATGTTTAAATGAATGATTTTATTATTTTATCTGAACATAAGAAAGGATAACAGACATACTTAGGATTGGACTTCCATCAGTATCATAAATTCTAATCTTTTTTTTATAGAAATGGAATTTATATTTTGAGAAAATAATACCCTTATTGTAAAAAATGTAAACATTTCTGAAAAAAGTATACAATCAACACATGAACTAAATCTACAACCAACAAATCTTTAGGAAGATCAACTGTATAGTTAAGAAATTAACCTTGCCCAAAGAGGGATCTGGCCTTTTCCCTTGGTTTCTGGAAGGTAATCTCTTAAACCCTTGGAATGTCATGCCAGATACCAATGTCTTTGTTTGCCCAAGAGCTTTGGGTCATCAGTATCAGCTCAACCTCTGGAGGTGCTGGAGACTAACACCAGCCCTATCAGCAGCCAACCAGGTTTATAGGATCAAGCCCTAATAAAGACTCTGGGCAGTAAAACTTGAGTGAGCTTTGTGTTGGCAATATTCTGTGTGTATTGTCTCACACTGACTCCACTAGGGGAAGATAACTGGAATCTCCATGTTCGGAACTTCCCTGGATTCTGAGCTATGAGCATTTTTCCCTTTACTCATTTTAATCTGTATCCTTTAGCTGTAATAAACCATAACTATGAGTATTACAGCTTTCAGTTAGCTCTGTGAGTCTTCCTAGTGAATTATTGAAACTAACAATGGTCTTGGGGACCATTGAGCTTGCAATTGGTGTCAGAAGTGAGGGTGGTCTTGTGGACAGTGGTCCTTCTAACTCTGCACCAACTGTTTTTGAATGTTTTTACATAAACACTTTGCGGTATGTCAAAACTGACACACTGGTTTTTGGAATTCTATCAGTAATGGCCCAGCCCCAGAAAACACATTAATGAAATATTGGTGTATCAGTTCCATTGCCCTGTATACAACATTAAATTAGAAAAATTTTCAAAATCTTATCAAATTGTCTAAAAATTGATTGATACATTTTAGAAACAAATAATTTTAATATATATATAAACTTCAATTCTTTTAAAGAAGGTAACAGTTATTGAGATCTTGATATATTCCAAAATAAAGTATATACTTTTAGTCTTCACAATAACTCTGTGGCATTAATATTATCATATCAATTTTACTAGTGAAGAAGCTAAGCCCATCAGCAACTAAACCCTATTTTTCTAATCACCACATTCATTTCATCTCAAGTATCAGGAAAAAAAACAGCTTTTTAATCTTCCATTGCCCACTGTTTGGAACTTATAGAAGTGTTGTGCTTACACGAATAATATTATCATTACTTTTTTAAGATTTAAGGATACTTTTTTGGGCATGCATATACATATACCTCTGCTGTAAGTTTATTTTCACAAGGGTTTATACAGACTGCAGGTTAAATGAAAATTCCCTCACAATAAACTAGATTCAAATCAGGCACACTGTTGAATATCTATACTACACCTTCTTATTTGGGAACCAAATAACTCAGTTTCCTCAAAAGGCCAAGGTCTTTCACACCCCAATGCATTTGCCAATGCTATTCCTTCTTCCCAGAATGCTTTTCCTTCCCTTGACTGCTTTCTGAAAGTTTTAAATCTTATCTTCTCAGTAAAGGCTTCCCTGCCTTTTATACTTCCTTTGTGAGTTGTGCATGGTGCTGGCAGCACTTCTCACTTTGCTGCCTAGCTTGGAGCCCTTAACTCCAACATTTAACATTTCTATACCATGGACATGCTTTCATCCTTGACACCTATATTTGGCACAGAGTAGGTGATCCGTAGAAGGGGAATGAATAAATGAATGAGTGGGAATGATGTTAGTACTAGTTCTCAGAATCTATGTCACAACATTATTCATTATATTTTGCAACTGATGTTTAACTAGTATAGTCCAGAGAACCATGCAGCACATCTGGCGCTTGTTGAGTGAAATGAAAATCTCAAGCATGGGGACACGGTTCCTTTGCTATATCATACTATGCTGTATTTGAAGGAAACACTTGGAGATGGTTTTTATGTCACCACTGAGACTGAATTCATATTGGATAATAAGTGAATCTGCTTAGTATTGCCTGCCTGCATGGAGCTCTTTTGCTTTGAATCAGAATTTTCTGCATCCTGCTAAAAGCATATACTACATTTTCCAAAGTACCATTCATACTGTAAAGGTAAAAGTCAAGATCATCTTTGCCTTTAGGGCACATCTCCACTTGTTGTAGTATACAATTCAGTGGAAATTCCTGGAAAATCTGTGAAATTGTCTGTGTATCCTTAATTAAGAAATGACCACTCATCTAGATTTTGGAGGCCCAGAGCATTTATTACAATTTAATTGTTAAAATAGAAAAATATTTTTAAGGTGGAAGTATTCTGAATTTGGTTCAATGAAATTGCTCTTTTAATAGATAAAGTATAACAAAGTGAAATAAAACATATCAAGAAATTCAAATCCAGTTGCTGGTATACAAAGCAGGAGAGCAAAGAATTCCAATTTTGCTCATTGGAATAGAAAAGTTTGTTCTTCGTTACAACAGAGTTGGAAATATATTATGGTAATAAACAGAGATATAGCAATAATTGTTTAAATGCCTGCTTTGTATAAAGTATTTAAAAATAAATATTGCAATATTATCTCTGACCATCATTTTCTTCTTTGTGTCAGTGTCTAAAACATAAAGGAGTTTAAATTATTTTTAGGAAGGTGTTCCATTTCTTGTGAGGTTTATTCTATCTGTCTACATGACCGATATTCCATGCCTGTTTTATGCTCCAACCCAAACTAGAAAAGTATTTTTTTGATTATTAAAACAAATGTTCCAAGTTCCTTCTCTGCTTTCAGTGAAGTTCAGATTTCTATTTGAAGAGTACATTAATTGTCCAACAATGCTAAGGGACAGTTAAATGGAATGTGGAAATGATTTCCAACATCCTTCCTAGATCAATTCCCTGTTCTAATATAGAACAGGTTTATGTGACTTTATATGTAATTTAAAAAAAAGATATGGTCATTAGTATATTCAAGGAAAAGCAAAATCTGCCAAAAACACCAAGAAGCAAAGAAAAATGTGAAGAATTCTGAAAATATACTTGAGTTTTTATTCTCTCTTCAAAAAAAAAAAAATAAGTATATGGAAATTTCTACACTTTAAAAAAATATTTTTCTGCTTTTCCCGCAGTATTCCATCTAGGTTTCATGGAAAAATATGAGGTAAAAGTTCATTTTCAAGAAAGAAATCCATTATACGCAATACATTACCTTCAAATATTGCACATTTGAATTTATATCTGCGACTGTTATCCTACTGTTTTCTTATTTAGATTGAGTCAGTTCCCCAAGCTGGCTGTGGCCTCCGCCAATAAGTCTATATGGTAAATGCCTTTGGAATCGCATACTGAATTGGTTGAGGGAATGCTCACATTTCTTGATGGTAATGTTTAAAAGAATTCACCTTTCACACTGATTCTTAAACACTGGGGTATTGTGCAAGGATTCACTAGGGCCTCTTTGTATATTAGTAAGATTTGGCTTTTGTGAGCAACATTCCTCAGCCGAGTTAAGAAGTCTAGGAGGGCACATTTTCTAGCATTAAAAACCTGATTACTCCTGTAAATAGGATTGTTTCAAGTATGGATGGGGGCATTCATACAAAGAAACTTTGTATCTTGTGTGAGACAAGAGTCCTTCACAGAATTTGGGCTATGGATACACTGGAATGCTCTCTTGGCAGGTTTCAGTCAGTTGTTTGACAGGTTTTGTTATCTAAAGATAGTGAGCCTCTCCACGCAGGGTACTTAAGGCAGTTGAAAAGAATTAGAAGACCTGATAGCTACCTTTGAGGATAACTGCATTCAATGGAGGAGCAAAGGGTTGGTTGCAGTGCACTTTCACTCAGGCTCAGTCTCTACTGCAATTTCCCTCATCCCTGTGAGTCAGGCAGTGACTGATCCAAACCTGGGTTCACCTCAAATGCCTCCTCCTCCTTGGTAATTCACTGTCTTTTCAGTGAAGAATTCTGCTAGAATCAACACCCCCCTCCTCTTCGTTTTCTTCGTTCTACCTTGTATATCCCATTATACACTATGAGCTCCTTGTGGACAGAAAACACATTATTTGCTATTATTATTTCAAGTTGCCACACATTGCATTCCTGAAAATAGTCAGTAAAATTTTATGAATTTTAATAGAATTGAAAATGCCTGCTTAAATAGATTATCCCACTATTTGTCCTTGATGTTAAAATTTACCTTTACCTATTAAGCATAGGATTCACTTAAATGCAGAAACATCTGGGAAAATAACAAAGGGTGGTATAAGTAATTCTTTCTCCAAGAAGAAAATCACCCTCTTGTTAGGACATGGCAAGTGGGTTGTGATCCAGACATGCAAATCCAGCTGGGTAGTTCTGGAATGGGAGCCTTGGAGTGTGTGTGTTTGGTGTGTGTATGTCTTTAGGTCAGGGCCTGGTTCCCAAACAGAGGCAAAGGGGGCAGATGGAGAGACAGATTGGATTGCTGAAGGTTCTAAATGCTGAAAGTGTTGGTGAGTTGGTGAATGATGCTGGGGAAAAAATAAAATCTTCCTTAATTTCTACTTTTGCCTCTTGCCTGTCATATGGAAGTGTAATAAAATCCAGTGGGAACATAAAAGGATTTTTTTTTCCTTTCCTCATTATACAGAGGTTTTCTTGAGGATTCCAAGCTCTCTATCTCTCTCTTAGAATGCCCCCCTCTCATCCCCGCACAAATTGCTTTCCTGGGGGCATGCAGACATGAGTTTATATTCTGTCTCTGGCCTTTTTACACTAGAGAAAATAAGCCTGTACCAAGCATCCTCTCATTCTGATACCATAACCAAATCCAGACAACAGCTGGGGAATGAATCACTGCCCAAAGCTTGAAGATGTGAGGATGCAATGCAATTGCAAAAAACAGCCTGGATTTTCCAAGCGGCTTTAATCCAGAGACTCTCCTCTTTTCTGGCTGTTCTACTTTATCCTGGGCTGCAAAAACTATTGAAACTTTCTGTCCATTCCATATTGTTTATAAATGTTCCTGGTTAGGTTCCAGCGACAGGTGAGTTTATGTGTCTGCGCACACATCAGCGTTAACTGTGCTTTAAAAATTTTTCATAAATTCAGTTAATATCACTGAGCATTGACTGTGTGTGCTTTCAAACAGTTAGGAACACACACACATGCATACTTTAAAGAAGGCTACAGATACTCTTAGTGCAGGGAAGGCTATATGGGGAAGAACTGCAAAGGGGCTGATGTTGGAAATGAGTGAAATGAAATGGAATGAAGTTTCATGGAAGAAGGAAGCTTTGAGCAGAATTTTGAAGTCAGAATCAGGTAAATATGGTTTATTTACAAGTTAGAGAGCAATACATTGATAAAAATGTGTTGATTCATTAAATGTCTGTGATCTGGTATCGTATTAAGTACCCTGGACTTACTAAAGTCTGTGGTTAGGATCAGCATTTGCACAAGACTGCTGGTGTTGATATAGCTTAGGAAAACAGGAAGTCGCAAAATGTGAACCTTGATTCTGGAAAGGGGAAAGGCAAAGAGGAGAACCAAAAAGACTCCCACCTCCCAGTGCTTTTCACAACTGCTTTTCTTGCTCAAAACTGTGAGAGTAGATGGAGATCATCTTTCTTTGAAAATTGCTTAAAGAGAAAACTGCCATAGAAACTGAACATTGACAAACTTGGCTAAATGGCCTTAGCAGGGCTCTCATGAATACATGATAGGAGGGTTTAATTTCTTTTGCCAGGGAGGACTCAGAAACCATTTCCTCCTGTGACCAAAGGGATTTCTGTGAGTTTTTCTGTTTGTTTGTTTGTTTTTGATAGAGAAATGAGAAGATTTTAAATTGTGCAAGAGGCTCTGGTAGAGTCATTTTTCCCCCATTGCTGAACTGTCTTTTATATTATTAAATTAGCATTACTTTGGAGTTTAGAAACCAAAGGCCAATTGCCAAATAAAACAACTATGTGTTCTGGTGTTAATGGTTGAGTGGAAAATGTCTTTATCTTTCTCAATGACCAATTATTATTCTCTTTAACCATATGGAAATATAATTCAACTGGATTGCCTAGTAAGAGCTATGAATTTCAAGTATAAGGGAGAAAAATCTACCTATATAATATACTATGCTTCACTGACAAAGGAGCCTGTTTTGTTTTACAAATAAGAGAACTAGGGAAAAATTGCCACAAGAAGTAGGATGAGAAAGCTTAATATTAAGGTAGTGGTCAGCAATTTCAATGTACCAACAAATGAACCAAATGATTTGTGCTTTTTTTCCATTAAATGTCACTAGAAATGTTTGGATAGTTTCTAGGAATAAATTCTTCATTAAAGGCACTTAGGAACATTCTGCTAAAACTTAGCTTCAGCCACAGCTTTCCCTTCTCAGCTGCTATCAAAGTCTGCCATGGTTGCCCCAGTTTAAGGCTTAATCTTCTGTCTGGGCTGGTGCAAAAACCTTCTAAACCACTCTATGTTTCATCCTGCCAGCTGCAGGGCCACTAGAGTGCAGAGCTGACCAGGCTACTACTTTGACCATCCTTTTTTTTTTATTAGAGTGATATACAAGACCCTATCTTATTCAATCAATGTCAAATTTGCCACTTGGCATTCTTCTATCTCTATCTTATACATTCTGTTCAAGCAACACAGTTATTTATTCAACAAATAATTATGGAGCACCTACTAATTGTGAAGAACTGTTCTAGACTGTGGGACTAAACAGACTCAGGCCCTGTTCCTATCATGTTTTTCCAGAAGTCTTTGGTGATGGCTTTCTACTCTATCAACGTACTGAGCTGGAACTATTTTCCCAGAATTTCCTTTCCCATATTTTTCCAAGTTAGGGATGCGCACAAGGGAAATTTGAGTAAGATATGGAAGGTTGAAAAGAAGGAGCAGCCATTTTTAGACTCTGAATGTCATATACCTTGCCATGGATCTTCCATCTTACATTGTCCCACCAGTTCCCACCAGCTCTCTTCCTTCAGCTTCCTTAAGTCTTGGGCCAGGTAAATGTGCAACTCTGTGGCAAAGGGTACCAGCTTCTCCTGCATTATTCCTGCATCATCAAGGTTGAAAATGGTTCCAGTTTATCCTTATGGTGTCCAGTTTGTTCTCCTACTTTACTCTTGTGGTTTCCACTTTGCCATGGTGTTCTCTTATTTTATGCCCATCTTTCTTTCCTGACTTTTGACCTAGTTGACCTAGAGCCACTTCAGACCCAATATTAAATGTCTTACATAGACTATTCCACCAACAACCAGAAGTGGGTAAGGATTAATTCCTATTCCAGACCTCTCATTCTATGTCATTCACAGTGATTCCACTTTTCTGACTGAAATCTGACAGATATGGAAATTGGTATCAGGAATGGGGTGTCACTGTAACAATAACCAAAAGCATATGGCATTAGCTTTGGAACTAGGCAATGAAAGAAAGCTGGAAGGGCATGAGGATATGGGGGGAAAAAAAAAAGAGCCTGAGAGGCTGCTAGGAGACTGTTGGTGAGGCTTAAATGCAAGTGAGAAAAATGTCATTGGAAATTGGAAGAAAGGACAACTGTGTTACATAATAGTGGAAAATTAGCAAACTGTCACCTGCTTTAATGTGGAAAATAGATCCTAATGAACTGATGGAGCTGATTAAGGGGATTTCCAGGCAGGATATTGAAAATGCCAACTAGTTCCTTTTAACTGCATGTCAAATGTTACAGATAGAGAAAGATGAGCTAAGGAAAGAAATACTACGTCAAGTAGAAATTAGAAGATATATAAGGATCCAAGACTAGCCAAATTTGATAATATTATTTCCTATCCTCCCTCTCTCTCAGAAAAAATTCTCATATTGGAAAATAAAAAAGTTCTCAGGGCAAAGATCAAATCCAGGAAGCTGTCAAATAATATGACCTCTGGGCAGGTCAAAGATAAGGCTGAGGGTGTGACTGTAATATCCTTTATTGGGATTTCAGGAAGATATAAGTTGGTACCTCATAGACTTTTTCAGATAGATAAAGCACAAAAGACCTTCCAAGGGTCTTAAGGATATGCCTTATGGATCCTCTCTGCTAAATAATAATGCTTCTAAGAATCACAAGGGCATTGTCCCATGGTAACATCATGGGGACCCAAGGTTGAGAAAGCTGTGATTTTTTTCTACTGAAACATATTATAAATTGATATATAAAATCCAAAAAATTTTAGAGCAATTATACTCTCTTGAGTTAAAAGAGACAGAGGTAGTACAAAATGAAAGGAGGCTTTTGGAACCATGAAGTTCTCCAGATAGGAGTTAGAAAACTATTCAATTGATAACTAGTCAGATTGAGTACACTGCTCAGACAAGGACTACATTTATGGAAAAGGAAGAATGATTCAGAGGGTAGATATAAAAGCCCAGAGGGAGGAAACAAGACTCAGTGAAAACAATGCTCCGAGAGTATGTCTGAGCCTGACATAAGGAACTAGCCACATTGACTGAGCTGGATATCAGAATTGCTATAGACCAGTGACCTTTCTTTGTCTCCCATCTTCCCACTTTCTGCATAGGACAAAGCCTGGCGTCATTGGTCTGGAAACTGTGCAGTTGCACAAGGCACCACACTTGGAAGGGCCATGAGCTTAGTTTAATTCTCTACTTTCACTATCTTGAGATTCTTAATAATATTTGAATAAGAGGTCCTACATTTCTACTTTATACTGGTCGCCACAAATTATGTAGCCATATACGAGTATTTTTTGCAGATACTCTGGGCCTATCCCATCATTGTATATTGAGTGAGTGGGCAACTAACATGATTCTTAGGTTACTAGTCTTCAGACTAAGAATCTGTAGAATCAGATACAATGACTCTCATCCATACCTGAACTTAATAATGGGATCCTGGAGGATGTTGTTAATGGGATGAGACTTTTAGAGGGACTTGGGAAGAGGTTTTTCCATGTTACACATTGGAAGAATGTATGTAATCTTTGCCAGAGGAAAAACTGTAGAAGGTTGTTTTGTTTTATTTTTAATGTTTGCAAATTCTTTGATGCTTCTCCTATTCCCAGGTGGGGTATATGTCCTCTTCCCTTGAATCCACATGGGCTTGTGACTGATTCAACCAATAGACAGTGGTGGAAGTTATACCACGTGAATTCTGAGGTGAGGTAATAAAAAAGCCGTGCAGCTACCTCCTGGATCTCTTGGAATGCTCATTATTGGGACATTCTCTCTCACAATGCAGAAGCCATTCTGGGAGAACCAAAGGTCACATGGATGGCCAAGTATAGGAACTCCATTCAATAGTCCCATCTGAGCCCAGTTTTCAAGTACTCCCAGCCCAAGTGTAGTATATATAAGTGTAGAAATCTCTGGGTTGTTCTAGTCCTCAATCTATCAAATCTTCCTAGATCACATATCAGGTATCATGGAACAGAATCAAGTTATCCCCAATGTTCTCTGTCCAAATTCCTGACCCACAAAATACATGAAGTTGATGTAATAGTTATTTAATGCCACTAAGTTGTTAGTGGTTTTTTCACAGCAGTATTAGCTGGAATACTGCTATGGATTGAATTGCTCCCCTTGCCTCCCCGCCCCTCCCCACGAAAAAAACAAAAGATATGTTTAAATCTTAATCCCTGCAAATATGAGCCTATTTGGAAACTGGATTTTTGAAGATGTTATTAGTTAAGATGAGGCCAAATTGGATTAGGATGGACCTAATCCAATATGACTGGTGTCCTTAGAAGCAGAGGAAATTTGGACACAGACAAAGAGAAGACTGCCATATGATGGAGGCAGAGAATGCGTAACGCCACAGGCCAAACAATACTATGGATTGCCAGCCACTGCTCGAACCTCATTCACTTCGGAGGAAGCCTGACTTGATCAACAACTTGATTCAGATGTCTAGCCTCCAGAACTGTGAGACAATATATTTCTGTTGTTTTAAGTCACCCAGTTTATGGTACCTTATTATGACAGCTCTAGGAAATTAAGACAAATACCTTCCTTCTCCAACCCACCCTGTCTGGATTAGATAATTCTCCACTTTGCCTTCATTATTTAACTTTGCAATCTGTTCCTTGTGCTACATCATGATGCAATTTATATGGTCATGTCTGTCTTCCTAACTAGATCATGGATAGTAGTGTCTCATTCATCTTTGTAACTCACTGCCCTGCACATAGCAGTTTCTCAAATACTATTTAGTGAAAATTTAACCTAACTGCAAATACAGTTTCTCTCTCAACTAATGGCCCCTCCACTTATCACTTTAGATTACCCAGCCCAGGTCTGACATTATTCTACTTTGAGTTCCTGCCTCAATAGGAATTAAAGTAGAAATACTTGAATCAGGCAATTTTAATATCAGGCTCACATGATTCTGCTCTGTTCGCTGCTGTCTTGATATTTCTTAGCAAATGGTTTGTTTATTTTCTGACACACGCTTTGAATTCCAGGTTTCTGAGGGATGAGCAACAAGGCCAGGCTAATTCTGAAATCTACACCTTGCTTCTTCCCACATAGGTGAGATCATATGATGTCCTACTCCTATACATCCACCAGGTCCCAAGAAAAGTTCTACCTAGAGGAGAAGATTCTTTAACTTGCATAGCATGGTGATTAAGAAATTAGACTTTGGTGTCAGAAAGACCTTGTTCCCAATTCAACATCTGCCTCATTAGCTCTTTGACTTTAAGCAAATTACCTGAAATACTCTGAGCCTCGTTTTCCTCAATAGTGGGGTCAATAATAATATCTCACGCATAAACTTGTGGTTAGAATAAATGAGATAATGCACAAAATGTATGTGGCATGGATTAAATATTTAAAATATTAACTATCGTCCTCTCTAAATCAACAGTCACTGACTTAGAATCAAGTTACTGCTACTGCCTCTCTACAATCAGTTCCAAAAATTGAGTTATTATTTCTTCCCCAATCTCAATTCCACCCTGTCATTCTGGGCTCTTTAATTGGGCTTGTTTTCTGGATCTCCCTTTTGTCCTGAGTTGTTTTTCTCCTTTCCTTTTATTTCTTTTTCTTTTTGCTGGTAACCATACATCTGTGGCTACCCCTTCCCAGGACTGTGACTCTGGATTATATTTGTCTTGCTTCCTCCAAGACCTTGGAATTCTGCTTTGGATCACATTCTTGAAGATGGGGCTCTTACTTGTTGTTCTGTCTCCCTGATGGTACCGGATTTAGAGTCCTTAAGGTTCACATATTTAATGGAACTTCTGACCATGTCCTTTTTCTACTGCCCACTCCCAGCCCCCTGATACTCTGCCTGGTCTGAGGAGTACTGGAGAGTGTCACATTTTAAATTCCATCTCAGCTGTCATGTGTAACCTTTTCAAGTAGCATTATCTATCTTCCCCAATCTGGATCTGGGGAAGTCATTAACCATGATCCTTTGAATTCTAAGATGATGCAATGCACTGAACCGCTGAGTGGTGTCTGGAGGGCCTTCGTATCTCCTGTAATACTGTGTCAGGCCAGGATTGCCGTAGAAAAAGCAGAGATGACTGGGCTCAGCCGCCTGTAGTTAGGGAAAAAGCTCTCTCAGCTGTGGGAACAAAAGTAAACACAGAGGCTTTGAAATGCAACAATAACCCGGTTAAGATTGAGGGGGAAGCAAATGGAGAGGGAGGGAAATATTTAAGAGGGAAATACAAGAAAATATTATGGCACAAGGGCATGAAGAAACCTAAGATAAAAAACATTCCAGGGGATTCTCAGAAAATGGTGTTGCCACAGTTAGAAAAGGAAGTTGGAAAAAGGGAAGAGATTTGATTAATGATTAATTGGGGTAGGTAAAATTTGCAATGATGACAGAATAACCTGGCAGATTTTTCTAGTTAGAAGCTGGAAATATATGAATAGAACTTGGGTGATGAGCTAGGGGAGGGTTTAATTTTTTGGAATGCCACAGTACTTAAGCATAATTAAAACTAGGTTAATGAATGAGAAAAAGGTAATAGAAGACGAGGACTTTGAAGTACACACACACCTGAGAGAAGCATGATATGATGATGCAACTGAAGAAAGGAGCCATTGAAGATGGAAAGAGAACAGGGAGAGTATGTTAATGGGGATGTCTAAGGAAGCAGCTTTCAAGAAGAATGAATGATCAGTAGTAACAAATGCAGCAGAAAGGTCAAGGAGGATGAAGTGGAGAAATAACTATTGAATTTTAAACAAGATCGTTGGTGTCAGCCAAGAGAGCAGTTTCAGTATACCTACATGGATGAAAGCCAGCTTTCATGTGATTAAGAACGGTGGTGAAAAATTAAACAGTTAAAATTGTATTTCTAGTATCCTGAATCATTAATCTTAATGTACTCCTACAGTCACTGGCTCTTGGAGTTGCTAGACACCTTAGAGATCTCATAGCTCAATATCTCCAAATAAAAAGTCCAGGGCTTTGGTAATAAAACCTTTATATTTTCGCTTCCAGGGATTTTTTGGGAACTTACTATCTCGGGAGATAATTTACTCATTTGTTAAAAGGTACTTCTTACTAACTCAATGACGTATTAATTTGAGTAGATATATGGTTTCTCTTAATGTTCTTTAATTTATGGGCAGACTCTGAGTATCTACATAGTTCATGGCTCTTTATATTCAGACATTGTCTTTTTCCTTTTTTTATATCATGACAGAGGCTTTACCAGAGCTTTTTCAAAAGAGACATTCAAAATACTGAAGTCAATCTCGCCATCATTTACATCCTACATTCATAGAGTTTAGCAGAGGCTTTTGCTTTTTTTTTACAAACAGAAAAATAAGCAAAACAGATGATATAAAAAGAGATCATGGAAGCATTCTAGGCCAACTAACATCATATCTCATTTTCCCATAAATATTCAATTTTAAAAGACTAAGTCAAATTCATACAACCTTTGATCATTTGTTGCTTTTGAAATAGTTCATGATTGTGTGTTTTCCTTTGTTTCAGTCTTTTGGAAAACATAATAAGGGATGTTGTTGTACAAATACCAGAGGGGATTGCATTCCAATTTTTATAACTGAAGTCTCAAATAGACTTAGACTTTTGATATGCTTTGTTTATTTTCCACCACATTGTTACCTATTTAGAAAAGAGAAAAATAAATGGAATAAAGTATCATTTCCATGCTAAAAATACTAACCCTCATATCCATTTAACAAAATGAGATGTTTGTTGACCTGAGAGAATACATGACATTTTCAGAATTCACATTCCTTACTTGAATTCTCTGGAGAGAATGGAAATAGTCACGTGATCTCGGTAGAATTATTTTGGAGACGACTTTTTAGTAAAAAAATGTTGCCATTCTCTTAGATATTTTGTGTGCCTCCCTTCATGAGGACAGAAATATAGTATCTATAAAAAAAAACTTTCAGCTGTGGAAAGCTCTAGACAAAATATGAAGTAGCTGGAAACCCCTGACTCAGCATGATCATCTCTCCTAAAGGTCTTTCTTACCATGATCTCTGCCTCTCCAGTCACCAGCTAAATACAATGATCTTTTTTGCCAAAGGGAAAGGCTAACAGGGGCACTTCTATTCTCAGGTGATCACAGGCGCTTATCTAAGAGTGTGCAGAGGACCTGAAACAGGCATTTAGAATTACATTAGCCTCAAAGCATGCCAAGTATGCCTTGAGAAGGGTCATGAAATGGCAAAGAGGCCATTTTAAGAGGTAGATGGAAGTACTAGAGCACACGGAAAGGAACAGAGCTATCATAATTAATAACATTACAGAATTGCCTTTATGGTCTGATTTGAGATACATGCACCTCATATATATTGTTTAGCTTATTTTTTAAAATACAGTTTTTACTTTTTCTAAAAGATAGTTAGGTTACACAAAATGCCACATAAAAAAATATAAAGGATTCCCATATGCCCCATTCCCCACACCTCCCACCTTTCTCCACATTAACAACTTCGCTCATTAGTGTGGTACATTCATTGCAATTGATGAATTGTTTAGCTTCTTGACCCATGTGGCATAGTGCTAATGTGTCTTTCCTAAATATCTTTCCAAATGCAGCCTTCACTCCAGTTCTTCAAAGATACTTGTTTTAGTTTGCTGAAAGCTGCTGAAAGCGATATAGCAGAAATGGGTTGGCTTTTTCAATGGGGAAATATCAGGTTGCAAGCTTACAATTCTGAAGCCATGAAATTGTCCAAATCAAGGCATCAGTTGATGCTCTTTCCCCAAAGACTACCTGCTGGCAATCCTGGACTCCTCTGTTAAATGGGAAGGCACATGGCTGCACCTCTCTTCTCCTCCAGGTCTCATTACTTTAATCTTCCTGGTTACTTTCTGCTCCTGTGGCTTTTCTCTCTCAACTTCTGGGGTTTCACTCTTTGTCTCTCTCCATATTCATCCCATATATAAAGGAATCCAGTAAGAAGATTAAGACCCACCCCAGACTACACTTTACTGAAGTAATCTAAGCAAAAGACTCTTAACTGAATCTAATCAAAAGATCCCAGCTACAATAGGTTTACACCCACAGGAATGGATTAGCCCTAAGGATATGACAGTTTCTGGGATCCCTAAAAGCTTCAAACTTCCACAGTATTACTGTGTGGGGTTAGAGATAAGGGAGCTACATAAAGCTATGATCATTAGAAACCATTTAATGGCATTAAAAACATTCTTAATATGGCCCAAGAATCTAGATCACAAGTGTAATCCTAATAAGAGGATACGGAGTCCTGTACAAGTAAGAGGACTTACCCCAGTTTAGGATACTAATAAGTGGCAAGCCAAAACCCCAATCTGGCAGTTTCAGGCAAGAAAACTTTCCACATCTATGTTTCTTACGCTTTGCATTTGTGAACCTGGATTTCTTCTTCCTGTACCTAAGAGATCATCCATGCCAAAATATTTTTATGCTTTATACTTCCTTACTATGGCAGGAGTGGGCAGTATGATGGACTCAAAGTGTTGCAAATGCCATGAAATTAGAAGCTGTGGTAAAGGATGGAGCTAGGCATTGAGAATTAATAACTTATTAATTTTAAAACTTTTTCCAGGAATGATCTTTGTAGCAGTTTGATATTGTTTATGAATTCCAGAGATAGATATTGAATTATGTTTGTGAACTGGTCTGGGCATATTATATTGGATTCAGAGGTTTCACTTTTATTTTCACAGAGAAAATGACAGGGCAGAGCAGAGAGTTGAAGTTTTAATGCTAGAGCCTGGGGAAGTAAGCACAGAGAGGAACAGAGCAGCTGAGCCAGGAGAGAAACAAGCCCAGGGTAGAGAGGAACCCAGGGAACCTGAACTCTTGGCAGATGTCAGCAGCTATTTCGCTCCAACACGTGGCAACAGACTTTGGTGAGGGAAGTAACTTATGCTTTATGGCCTGGTAACTGTAAGCTTCTACCCCAAAAAAATAGCCTTTATAAAAGCCAACAGATTTCTGGTATTTTGCATCAGCACCCCTTTGGCTGACTAGTACAGTCTTGAATGGCAATGCAAACTTTGGCAATTTGTTTCATTTTTAAACTCTAGTGTTTAACAGGATGGAACTATTCCTTTTAATCTATACCATTGTTTTATGGCAGTCATGCCTTGATATGAGCAAGTTCCACAAACCATTCTTTGAACATATTTATGAAGGTTGGAGGAATATACTCTATGGAATTTTCATATGTTTACTCTCAGATGACAAACTTTCTTATTTTTTTCAAAGTTTAAATTCTACTATTTTAAGAAAGAACAAATATCAATATGCATAGAAATATTTTAGACTATTTTTTGACATTTCCAACTTAACCAACTATATATATGTTTGTTTCCTTAGTGCATATTGTTGAATTCAAATAGCCAAAGTTTGTGTTCCTATATAGAACTATTTAAATTCAAGATTTAGGCAATTTTCTTAAACATATTATACTGCATGCAGTTTTATTCATGCCTCATAGAGTTAATCAAGATTCTAAGGCATAAAAGAAAGTGACACTAGGAGTTAAGGCTTCTAATTCTTTTCCAATTTCTACCATAGGTGTTCCTGCTTTGAGCCAAATCCAATAATAAAAACAGAAGTTGGAAAGTAGATTATTGGGATTTACTTTACAAAATACTTTAAAAACTTTAAAACTGTACTTGTTGTAGAGTAATTTTAAATATTGGCTTAGCCATTATTTAAAGTTGGAAGATAATTTCTAAAACATGATTTACAGACATTTCAGAAAAATAGCGCTGCCAGCAAAATTTCACATCTATTTTTCAAAGATTTAATTGCTTATTTATCAACCAGCTGGAGAAGTGGTTTACCTGGCTTGATTGGCTCCATCAGGCTTTGGAGGAAATCACACTTGAGCACCATCCACTGGTGATTTGTAGCTAAGTGGAATATTATGACAACAAGCACAATAGATTCCTTATATGCCCCACTGATCTGTTTTTTTTTTTTTTTTTAAGATTATTTATTTATTTATTCATTTATCCCCCCCTTGCTGCTTGTGCTCGCTGGGTCAGCTAACCACGCCGTGCGGGCGGGCTTGCCTTCACCAGGAGGCCCTGGGAACCGAACCCGGGGCCTCCCATATGGTAAACGGGAGCCCTACTGATTGACCACAGCCGCTTCCCTGGTTGTTTTTTTATTGATGGAAAATATCTTGAGTTTACTCCTTTACCAATACATGCTATAATAGCCAATTCCTGTCAAATGCAATAATTTGGTGTTCTTTGGGATATTCTGAGGCCCACTTTGGTAATTAGGTAGGATTGGAGGAAAGGAACACATATAGATTGTTTACTTCAAATATTTTGGTTCTAATACAAGCTCATCACTGAACTCTTTATTTGTTTCACTTTAATCCTTATGTTTGGTAGATATTTGGTAGAAATAGAATAATTTCTATTGATGTCCCCATTAAATGAAATTTAATTGGTCACATAAGAAATATTTTATTCCTTTCATCTACGATTTTAATCATTTTAAAGACAGTAATCTTTAGTTAAATCTTTCAGAATTTCTTAAAAGCTTGAAAGAGTTGTTCTATGTATCTCATAGTTATGTCATTTTCTTCATCAAAAATAAATTCACTTTACACTCTATTGAAATGGGATGCCTGTCCACTGGCTACATAACCTTGCTACCACAAATGTGTATTTTCAGTTGAATCATGAATACATGTTTTATGAATGATAATTTTGGATTTATGCTTTTAAACTTCATACATTTTATTTGGCATATATGTGCACTCAACAAAAGACTCATCTTTCCATTTATTTCAATCTCTATAGCTTATTTCTTTAATATGTTACCATTTAAATAGATGGAAATTTTCATTCTAAAGTGGTAAATCTACTGCGATTTTCAAACAGTAAAAGCAAATTATATATGTCAGAAGTGCAAAATCAAGCATAGCTAAAATCTGATTAAAACTTGGTAATAAATATTACCTTGACCATCAAAGAACAGAACAGAAAATCTTAACTCCAAAATTTTAGCCAATGTGTGCCGCTTTGTTCCCGGGCCTGAGGGTGATCAGCCCTGCTGCAGCCTGGGGGGCGACACTGGCTAGTTATGGGCCGTCCGGTGCGCACTCCGGGAACGGCGAGGGTGAGGAGGTTCTCAGGGAGCAGCGTCGGGTTTGGGGGCTCCCTGGTCTCCACGGCTCAGGTGTGGGGGGTATTTGGTAAGGACCGCGCGTGAAAGAAAGACTCGAGACCTCTGAGTGCGGGGGAAGAAGCAAAGAGAGAGAGAGCTTTATTGAGGAAGTACAGTGCATATATACTCTTTAGGCTGGGGGCAGTCCCTCAGCCGATGGTGGAGGCTTATCATTGGGCAGTGGTTAGGGTCAGGGGTTGCTAGGGAAAAGGGGCAGAATTTGGGGGCGGCAAGGGGCGAAGCAAGGTTGTCCAAAAAAGGCAATAACTGGGGCGAGAGCTCAGATTGGTGAGAAGGAACAAGGAAGAGGGAGAGAGGGAAAAGAGGAACGGGGGAGGGGGTTGAGTTGCGCCGGCAAGTACACAGCAAGGCCTGCGATTTGTAGATACTGCAAATGTGATGCATAGAAACCCAAGAATAATATAGAGTAAGAATTATATATGAGTATCAGAATAAACCAGATGCTGAACATAATGCTATGATATTGTATTTTATTTTTATAGATTGTTATTAGAGGAGTTGTAGGTGTATATATATGTGTATATATATATATATATATATATATACCCTAAAATATCCCCTTTTAACCACATTCAAATATATAATTTAGTGATGTTAATATGTTCACAATGTCATGCTACCATCACCACCATCCATTAACAAAACACTTCAATCACCCCAAAGAGAAATTCTGTACCACTTAAGCATTAACTTCCTATTTCCTGCCTTTACCCTGACCCTAGTAATCTGTATTCTATTTTGTGACTTTATGGATATGCTTATTCTAATTATTTCATATTGGTGAGATCATACAATATTTGTTCTCAGGCAGTGCCAACAACATGGGAAGTGGCACATTCAGGATTGCACTGGCTCAGGCCCCCAGAGAGTGACATGCTTGCAAGAGTGGGTAACAGAGACCTCCCTCAACAATGTTCCTGTTGCAACACCAGAATGAGGGCCCTTCCCTAATTTCACTGGGATCCTGGAACTCCAACTCAAGGCTGCCCCACCAGATGCTCAGCATTGGTTCACTGAAGGATTGGTTGAGCTGAAGCAATCTGGCATCCATTGGACAGCAACCGCTGTTTCCCTTACCTCAGGTAGACTACATACCACCTTTGGCACTGAAAAAAAAAGTGCCCAATGGGTCCTGTAACACTTGGACCCAAGCACCCCTGTGTACCTGTTTACAGACCTATGGGCCATTGCCAACAGCTTAGTAGTCTGATCAGGTCCATGGAAGGAATGTGATTGGAGAATCAAAGGTTTCCCAGTGTGAGGAAGGGAGCTTTGGAAATAATTGATTGTGTGGAAATGCACCATCTATGTTACCCATGTTGAAGTGTATGGCAAGGGCCTGTATCACGATGACCATCATTGGAATGACCTAGCTGGTAAAGGGTGAACTGAGCTACTTTTTGCACCCAATGAGGCTGGACATCCTCCTGTGAGAAAGATAAAGGATGAGCCCTGCCTGGACAATGAGGGCAAAAACTAAAAAACTTAGCCTTGGTGACATCTGTGAAATAGCTGAATTTCCCATGGCTACTCCTGCCTTTGGCTGGATCCACAACTGAATGGGACATGGAAATTCTGACACCATGAAATTATGGGCTCAACAAAATGGAGTACCTCTCTCATTTAAAGAGACCCATTATACCATTTACCAATATGAGAGATATCAACTATAAGCCCAACCAGAAAAGGGCATTTAGGAGCTATTCCTATAGGAGCTGCACTGGCCTGTTCATGGCAATGGGACTACATTGGCCCTCTCTTGCCATCCCAAGGTATGGCCTATTCCTTGGTCATGGTGGAACCTATTCAGGCTTTGGCCTTACCTTTCCAGTTCATCATGCAGATGCAATGCATACATGGGATATCTTTGAAAAGAGGCTCTGCCATTCTTTCGGGTATCTAGATGACATTTCCTCTGATGAAGGACCCCACATTATTGAACAATCCACTCAACACAGGCTCAAACTCATGGAACTAGATGGACCTTCCACGTCATCCACCACCTACAGGCACCTGGCATAGTGAAGAAATTTAATGATGGCTTGAAAAAAGAGCTTTGGATCTACACACTGACAAATCTCTTACTGGATGGACTGTCCACCTTATTATCATCCTTTGAAAGCAGTTCCCCAGAAAGGAACCATGACCTTATCACACTTCCTAGCACAGTGAGGGGATGAGGGTGGTAGGGGAACCCAAACTTTGCTGTGCATCCTCCATTACACCCATCAAAATGAGGATTGGCTCCAAAAGGGGAGCAAGAGCACACCATTTGGAATGTCCTTTTCAGCTTCTGTTCCAGGATCATCCTACCTTTTAATCCATTACACTATCCATGCAATTCCCAGAATCACGCAAGGTTAGGGCCAACAGGCGGAGAGATGGGATGACCAAAGCAGCCTAGAAGTATTTAACACACACACAGGGTGACAATCTAGTGGGCTGGACCCATGGGCCTGACACATGACTATGGGAGGTTAGTGGGTGACAGCTACTCTTGTTTGGGCAACCAGTCCCCCTGGGAACGGTCATGGGATACCTTTGAGGATCAATGGGAAAAGGGTGAGGTTTTAGCTCAGGGAAAGGAACAGACAGACTGGGTAGCCTTAGAGGAAAAACATAAGGTAATGCAAGTATAGGCCAAGAAAGATTGTCTCCCATGGGAAGTGGTTGCACAACTACCTTGGCAAGACTAGTTATTGTTCCCTTCTCCTGTTTTCCAGAATTTTAGGATAACGGTTATGCCAATTTTTACTAGTTGGTCAAAGGTTCTGTGAGGGAACCCTAGAGCATCTTATGCCACCTTCTTGGTTGACTGGATGCTGCCCTGTAATAATAACACTAATATTTTAATAAAAATATTTTTTTGGTTGTGTAGGGGGGTATAGGCTGAGGTTGTGGAGGTGGGGAGGATCTAGTGTGAGAATAATCTTGTGCTTCTTTCTGAATATTAAACTTACCTATGGCGATTATGGGAGGAAGCATCCTGCCTTTTACAACAGTCCTTGTAGTACCTTTCCTTATCATTTCATCCCATACTTGCACCTCTGCTTTCTTTTTTTTATATTTTAATTTTTTAAAATAAAATTTAACTGAAGTATATATACATGAACATACATAAACAACAAATGTATAGTAAAATTTGTGAATTTACAAAACAAACATGCATATCATCCTACAAGGCTCCATACATCTTCCCACCAACACCTTGCTGTGTTGGGAAACATTTGTTACAAACTCTATAAGAGCATCATCAAAGTATTACTACTGAGTATAGCCCATATCTTACATTTGGTGTATTTCCACCCACGCACTCAGTTATTAACACTCTATATTAGCATTACATATTTGTTATCATTCAGAAGAAAATGTTCTCATATTGTTAACCACAGTCCATCATCAACCACTGGATTCCCTGTGTTATACAGTCCCATGCTTTGTACAATCCACTGAAAGTGTACACTCAGTGGCTCTCATTTTCATCACAGAATTGTGCTGTCATCACTTCAGTCAATTTTAGAATGTTTTCATTACTCCACAAGGAAAAATCACATACCATTTTATTCCACCCTATTGTCCCTTAATACTGAAAAGATATATTCTTGCCATTGCTGCAAAATATTACAATATTACTATCATCCATAAGTTACATCAATTGTAATTTTTCCATGTATCACCATATTCTTAGCAGTTTGTAGCAGAACAATCTTATATTATTAACCACAATCTTCATTCACCATCGAAATCAATATGTTATACTTTCCCTAGATTATTCTCTTGTTTCCTTTCAAATGACATTTACTTCCATAGACTGCCCATTTCAGCCACAGTCACATTTATAAATCAGCAATGTTAGTAATATTTACTATGTTACTCTCAACTTTATTCATTTCCACACTTTTGCAATTAACCTTATTAATAATGCTTAAGCATCAACTCCCATTCTCAATCCACATTACTCACTGTATTTAGTTCATATTAGTGAGACCATACAATATTTGCCCTTTTGTGTCTGACTCATTTTACTCAACATAATATCCTCTAGGTTCATCCATGTTGTCATATGCATCCTGATTCCATTTCTTCTTATAGCTGAATAGTATTCCATTATGTGTATACATCACATTTTGTTTATCCATTCTTCTGATGGTGGACATTTGGGCTGGTTCTATATTTTAGCAATTGTGAATAATGCTGCTATGAATATCTGTGTGCAAATGTCAGTTCACATCCTTGCTTTCAGTTCTTCTGGATATTTTCCTAATAACAAGATTTGCTAGATCATATGGCAATTCTATACTCAGCTTCTTGAGGTACTGCCAAACAGTATTCCACAGAGGCTGCACCATTCTACATTCCCACCAACAGTGAAGGAGAGTTTCTGTTTCTCCACATCCTTTCTAGCACTGGTGATTTTCTTCCTTTTTTTTAAATTTTAATAATGGTCATTCTATAAGGTTTGAAATGCTATCTCATAATTTTGATCTGTATTTCCCTAATAACTAGTGATGTTGAACATTTTTTTCATGTGTTTTTTGGCCATTTGTATTTCCTCTTTGGAGAAATGTCTATTAAACTCTTCTGCCCATTTTTTAACTGGGTTGTTCATCTTTTTACCTTTGAGTTGTTTGATCTCTTTATATAATATGTACATCAAGCTTTTATTGGATATGTGGTTTCCAAATATTTTCTCCCATTGAGTAGGCTGCCTTTTTACTTTCTTGACAAAATCTCTTGAAGAACAGAAGTGTTTAATTTTGAGGATGTCCCATTTATCTTTTTTTTTTTTTTTCTTTTTCTTTTGTTGCTTGTGCTTAGGGTGTAAGGTTTAAGAAGTTACCACTTACGATGAGATCTTGAAGTTTGTTCCCTACATTTTCTTCTAGGAGTTTTATGGTGTACCTCTTGTATTTTGGTCCTTGATTCATTTTGAGTTAATTTTTGCATAGATGTGAGATAGGGGTCCTCTTTCTTCTAGATATGGATATCCAGTTCTCCCAGCACCATTTGTTGAATAGACTGTTCTGGCCCAGCTGGGTGGACTTGACAGCCTTGTCAAAAAAATCACTTGACCATCCAAGCGAGGGTCCATTTCTGAGTTCTTGATTCAGTTCCATTTGTCAATCTTCCTATCTTTATGCCAGTAGCGTGCTGTTTTCACACTGAAGCTAAGTAATATGTTTTAAAGTCAGGAAGTGAGAGTCCTCCAAATTTATTCTTATTTCTTAAGATCTCTTTGGCCATTCGGGGCCCCTTACTCTTACAAACAAATTTGATAATTGGTCTTTTCATTTCTGCAAAAAAGGCTGTTGGGATTTTTATTGTGATTGCATTGAATCTCTAAATCATTTTGGGTAGACTTGATATCTTAATGATATTTAGTCTTCCAGTCTATGAAAACGGAATGTCCTTCCATTTATTTAAGTCTTTTTCAGTTTCTTTTAGCAATGTGTTGTAGATTTCTGAATACAGGTCTTTTATGTCCTTGGTTAAGTTTATTCCTAAATATTTAAATATTTTAGTCTATTATAAATGGATTTTTAAAATTTTCCTCCTCAGATTGTTCATCATTAGTGTATTGAAATGCTATTGATATTTGGGTATAAATCTTGTAACTCACCACTTTCTGAGTTCATCTATTAATTCTAGTAGCTTTGTTGTGGATTTTTCAGGATTTTCCAGATATAGAATCATATCATCAGTGAATAGCAAAAGTTTTACTTCTTTTGTTCCTATTTGGGTGCCTTCTGTTTATTATTATTCAGCCTACTTGCTCTAGCTAGAACTTCTAGCACAATATTGAATAACAGAAGCGACAGTGGGCATCCTTGTCTTGTTCCTAATCTCAGTAGGAAAACTTTCAGTCTTTCACCATTGAGTACAATGCTAACAGTAGGTTTTTCATATACATTCGTTACCATATTGATATTATACTAATTGATTTTCTTGTGTTGAAAAACCCTTGCATACCTGGAATAAAACCCACTTGATCATGGTGTATAATTCTTTTAATATGCTTTTGGATTCGGTTTGCAAGTATTTTTGTGGAGGACTTTTGCATCTATATTCATGAGAGATATTGTTCTGTAATTTTCTTTTTTCATAGTGTCTTTATCTAGTTTTGGTATTAGGGTGATGTTGACTTCATAGAATGAGTTTGGTAGTGCTCTTTCTTGTTCAATTTTTTTGGATGAGCTTGAGCAAGATTGGTATTAGATAATCGTTGAATACTTGGTAGAATTCACCTCTGAATCCATCTGATCCTGGGCTTTTTATCTTTGGGAGGTTTTTGATGACTGTTTCAACCACTTCACTTATAATTGGTTTGTTGAGCCCTTCTATTTCTTCTAGAGTCATTGTAGGTTGTCTGTGTGTTTCTAGGAATTTTTCAATCTCATCCACTTTGTCTAGTTTTTTGGCATACAGTTGTTCATAGTATCCTCTTATGATCTCTCTTATTTTTGTGGGGTCAGTGGTAATATCCACCCTCTCATTTATTATTTTATGTGTTTGCATCTTCTCTCTTTTTTCCTTTGTCAAGTCTAGCTAAGAGTTTGTCAATTTTGTTGATCTTCTCGAATTACCAATTTTTGGTTTTGTTTATTCTATTCATTTTTTAATTCCCCATTTCATTTATTTCTGTTCTGAACTTTATTATTTCTCTCCTTAGGTTTGGTTTGGGATTAATTTACTGTTCTTTTTCTAGTTCCTACAAGTGTGGAGTTAGGTTTTTGAATTTAGCTTTTCTTTTTTTCCCCCAAGGGAATAAAGATTTTATTAAGAAACAAGAAAATAAGAAAAGTACACAGTCCGAGGCATGGACTGCAGGCATGCTGTAGAATTAGACGTGCGCCTTCTTTTTTAATATAAACATTGAGGGTTAGACATTTCTGTACCAGCACGAGTTTAGCCGTGTCCCATAGGTTTTGATATGTTGCGTTCTCATTTTCATTCATCTGAAGATATTTACTGAATTCTATTGCAATTTCTTCTTTGGCCCACTGATTATTTAAGAGTGTGTTATTTAATTTCCATATATGTATGAATTTCTACTTTTTTCTGTTCATTATTGATTTGCAGCTTCATTCCATTATGATCAGAGGAAGTGTTTTGTATAATTTCAATATTTTCAAATTTATTGAGACCTGTCTTGTGACTTAACATATGGTCTATCCTGGAGAAGGATCCATGAGCACTTGAAAAGAATTGTATCCTGCGGTTTGGGGGGTGTAATGTTCTATAAATGTCGGTTAGGTCTAGTTCATTTATCATATTATACAAGCTCTTTTGTTTCTTTCTTATCCTCTTCCAGATGGCTATCCAAAGCTGAGAGTTGAGTATTGAAGTCTCCAACTATTATTGTAGAGTGGTCTATTTCTCCTTCAGTTTTGCCAGTTTGTGCCTCACGTATCTTAGGATACCCAGGTGTAGTCGTTTGATATTATTTATGAATTCCAAAAAGAAATAGAGATTATGTTTGTAAATTGGTCAGTTCCTCTTGTGTGATAACCCTTTGATTGTATTAGATTCAGCTGAGATGCCTGATTAAATTATCTTAAGATTAGGGCTCTGAACCAACCATGTCATTAGAGTGTGACTCAGGGTAGAGTCTCAGCCCCCTTGGGGATAAAACAGACTCTCACATGGAAATAAATGCACAGAGAAGGAGAACACAGAGGAAGAGAGGCAGCTTATAAGACAGGATCCTGCGGTCCCAGGAAGAGAGATGAGCCTGATAGCCTACAGCTGACCTTGTGAAGAGACCCGAGCAGCTGATCCTGGAAAGACACAAGCCCTGGAAAAGAGAGGAGACTTATGCAGCCTACAGCTGAGATCAGAAGCTGGGACCACAGAGCCTTAAGAGGAAAGAGAAAAATGGAACCCTCGAAGACAATGCCTGCCGTCTTGCATCAACACGTGGCAAAACTTTGGGTAAGAAAGTACCTCTTAAGTAACCCTGAGGCTCTTTAGGGCCTTGTGACTGTAAGCTTCTGCCCCAAATAAATACCCTTTATAAAACCCAACAGAGTTCTAGTATTTGGCATCAGCATCCCTTTGGCTGACTAATACACCATTTTAGGTGCATAAATATTTATTATAGTTATTTCTTCTTGGTGACTTGCCCCTTTTATTAATATATAATGACTTTCTTAATACCCTACAACAGTTTTGCATTTAAAATCTATTTTGTCTGATATTAGTATCACTACTCCACATCTTTTTTTGGTTACTATTTGTGTGGAATATCTTTTTCCAACCTTTCACTTTCACCCAGGTTTTATCCTTACATCTGAGGTGTTTCTTGTAGATAATATATAGATGGCTCATATTTTTTATCCATTTATCAGTCTAGGTATTTTGATTGGGGAGTTCAAGTCATTAATATGCTATGTTGTTTTTTTTTTAATTTTTTTTTTAATATGCTATGTTATTATTGTAAAGGCATTACTTATTTTCTCCATTTTGTCCTTTGGCTTTATGTTTACATATCTAACTATTGTCTGTCTTTTCATCCTTTAATTTACCCTTCCTAATAATATTCATTTCTATACTTTTCTTTAAGTCTCTCACCCTGTTTTTTTCTTTTCAGACTACAGCATTCCCTTAAGTATCTCTTGTAATTTTGATCTTTTGGTAACATACTGTATTAGTCAGCCAAAAGGGTGCTGATGCAAAATACCAGAAATCTCTTGGTTCCATGAAGGGTATTTATTTGGGGTAGAAGCTTACAGTTACCAGGCCATAAAGCATAAGTTACTTCCCTCACCAAAGTCTGTTGCCACGTGTTGGAGTAAAATGGCTGCCAATGTTCAGCCTTCCTCTTCCTCTTAAGGCTCCATGGTCCCAGCTTCTTCCAATATCAGCTGTAGGCTGGGATAAGTTTTGTCTCTCTAATGGGGCTCAATTCTCTTTGCTCATCTGTTCTCCCTAAAGGTCGGCTGTAAACTCTCAGGTGAACAGTTCGTCTCTCTTCCTGGGGCCTCTGCTGTGTCTAATGGAACCATCTCTCTTTCCTCATGTATCTGCTTCTACTGCATGTTTACTTCCTGGGCTCCAGGATCAAAACTCCAACTAACTGTTCTGCCATGTCATTTTCTCTGTGAGTCCCTGCTTACCAAGGGGGCAGGGACTTAACATCCTACTGACATGGTCCAATCAGAACCTTAATCATAATTTAATCAAGTAAAAGTGAAACCTCTGAATCCAATATCTATTTTTGGAATTCACAGACAATATCAAACTGCTACACATACTATCTCAGTTTTTCTTTGTCTATGAAGACTTTAAACTCATCCTCATTTTTGAAATACAGTTTTGATGAATACAGAATTCTTAGCTGACAGATTTTCTTTTTCAGTACCTTAAATATTTCATACCACTTTCTTCTCATCTCCTTGGTTTCTGATGGGAGGTTGGCACTTAATCTTATTGAGGTTCCCTTGTATGTTATGTTTTCCTTTTCTCTTTCTGCTTTCACAATCCCCTTTTTAACTCTGATATTTGTTATTCTGAATAGCAGGTGACTTGGAGTAGGTTATTCATATTTACTCTGTTTGGTGTGCTTTGCCCTTCTAAGATAGTATATGTCTTTCATAAGGGATAGGAAGTTTTCGGTCACTACTTCCTCAAATATTCTTTCTGGCCCTTTTCCATTCTCTTTTCCTTCTGAGACACCAATAACTTGTATGTCGTGTTTCACATTGTCATTCAGTTCTCTGATATCCTGTTCCATTTTTTCCCATTCTTTTCTCTTTCTGTTCTCCTATCTTTTTTTTTTTTCTTTTTCTTATTTTTCTCCTATCTTTTTAAGTCCAGACATTCTGTCCTCGATATCATTAATTTGGTCTTCAATTGATTCAAATCTGCTGTTCTGTGCCTCTAATGTATTTTTAAGCTCATCCATTGTCTTTCATTCCCATAAGCTCTGTTACTTTTCTTTGTAAGCTATCAAATTCTTTATTCTCAGCCAGTTTCTTCTTCTATAATCCTTTATCTCTTTAGCCATATTTTCCTTCAGCTCTTTGATTTGATTTAGATGGTTTGTGTGAACATCATTAATTAGTTGTTTTAAATCCTGTGTCTTGTCAGGACTTTTAATTTGTTCCTTTGGCTGGGCCATATCTTCTTGTTTTGTGGTATGACTTGTAATTTTTTGCTGATGTCTAGGTATCTGATTATTTTAGTGAGTTAATTCTGACAGTCAATTTCTCTCTTGCCTAAAGGTTTTGTTTCAGGGCTTTTCTTTGATTTTTGGTTCAACTTACTCTAAAACTTAAAAATTGCCCTGTTTAAGTTATCACATTAAGGCCAAGGACCTTCTAATGGGGCCCAGACCAGATCCAAATGGGATTGGGAATAGGGACAAGAGACTCCAAAAAAGCTTGTTGGAGGTTGTCCTGAGTACTGTTGTGGCAACGGATATAGGCCATTTTAAATTAGCACACACCACTCGGAACTGAGTGGGAGAGAGTGTGGTCTACAGTGTGAACTGTGGTCTATGGTTGGTGGCAAGGCTCCAGGATGTGTAAGTTCATTGAGGGTGGTGGGCCACACTGTGGGAGATGTTTGTGTGGGATGTGGTGGGAGGTGTGGGAGGTGGGCAACATGGGAATCCCAGTGGGTTCCGTGTAATATTTTGGGTAATCTAAGCACCTCTTAAAATATATGTATATATATATATATAAATAACATTTTTGTAAGCAAATACACATATATGCATATATATTTATATATCATTTTGCAAATGTTTGTATGTATTGTGAGAATTTTGATTTTTACCCATAATAAAAAAAAAAAAAAGCTTGTTTTCCATCACTTGCACCATCTGCCAGCAGATGGTGATCTTTGGTTACCTTTCCTCAGAGGTGTCTCTTTCAACTTTTGCTGGCTTTAGTTCCTGAGCTGGTTAGAGCCATGGTGATTCAAAGTCAGGCCCTGCTGCTGAAACTCACTGAAGAGAAACCACATTCAGTCCTATGCCACCCTCCTTCTTCCCTGGGAGGAAGTCATCTGTTCCCCTCTCAGTTGGCTATAGTAGGCCGCAGGTTTTATCCAGGCTGCACACCTTCAGGCTGGGGGATGGGTGCCCTTCCTGGCTGCCGTGGGGGATTGTAACTCATGGTTATTGTTTCAGGTTGTATGTCTCTCTGTCCCTCACCCTTCTGGAGGTTGCACAGCACTGTCCCGGTGTGCTGATCCCCAAAGCAGGTCCCTTGGACAGCTTTTATCCTTTTCTCCATTGTTTTCCTGAAAAAGTTGAACCTTGTCTGCCTATTCTGATGCTATCATCCCAGAATGCCTTAATTTATTTTTATTAGAGAAGTTGTAGGTTTACAAACCAATCATGCAAAAAATACAGGATTTCCTTTACACCACTCCACCAACAACAACTTGCATTGGTGTAGAACATTTGTTCCTATTAATGATTGCACTTTTCAAAATCATTGTTCAATTTTTTTGAACAGTAGTTACCTTTGTTACAATTGATGAAAGATTATTAAAATTGTTCTATTACCTATTATTTACATTAGGTGTATTTTTCCCCATATACTGTCCTATTATTACCACCTTGTATTAGTATCATACATTTGTTATGCTTCATGGAAGGGCATTCTTATACTGGTACTAATAACTATAGCCCATCATCTACAATAGGGTTTGCTGTGTTGTACAATCCTATGTTTTATCTTTTTTTCTTCTAGTAATGTATACATCTCAAAGTTTCCTCTTTTAATTCACTTATACATTTCTGTGCCATTGATTACACTCATAATAATGTGCTATCAACACCACTACCATTTCCAAACCTTTACCATCAGCCTAAATAGAAAATCTGTACAAGGATCATTTCCCCTTTCTCTAACCCCAATCTATCTCCTGGTATCCCATATTCTAGATTCTAACTCCATGAGTTTCCTTATTATAATTAGTTCATAACTGTGAAATCATAGAATATTTGTCTTTTTCCGTCTGTCTTATTTCACTGAACATAATGTCCTCAAAGTTCATCCATGATGTTGTATGCCTCAGAACTTCATTCCTTTTTTACAGCTGAATAATATTCCATTGTATGTATATACAACATTTTGTTTATCCATTCATTGTTTGATGGACACTTAGATTGCCTCCATCTTTTGGAAATTGTGAATAATGCCACTATGAACATCAGTATGCAAATATCTGTTTGAGTCCATGCTTTCAGTTCTTCTGGGTATATATTTAGTAGAGGGATTGACAGATCATATGGTAATTCTACACTTAGATTCCTGAGGAACTACTAAACTGTCTTCCACAGTGGTTGTACCATTTTACATTCCTACCAGCAATAAATGAGTGTTCCTATTTCTGCGTATCCTCTCCAACACTTTTGTTTTTGTTTTTCTTTTTTGAAAAAATATTGGACATTCTAGTAGGTGTGAAATTTTATCTTACTGTGGTTTTTATTTGCATTTCCCTAATAGCTAGTGATGTTGAGCATCTTTTTGTGTGCTTTTTAGCCATTTGTTTATCCTCTTTGGAGAAATGTCTATTCAAATCTTTTGCCCATTTTTAATTGGGTTGTTTGTCATTTTATCGTTGAGTTGATGATTTATTTATTTTTTGTTTGTTTTTGTTTCTTTTCTTTCTTTTTTTTTGCTTTTTTTGTTGTTTTTTTATCTTAAAAAATTTTTTTTTATTTTGTTTTTGTGTTTTGTTTTGTTTTTTCATTTTATGATTTATTTATATATTTTGGATATTAAACCCAAATATTTTCTACCATTGAATAGGTTGTCTTTTCACTTTTTTGACAAAGTCCTTTGATGCCTAAACATTAAATTTTTAAGAGGTCCCATTTATCTATTTTTATTTCATTGCATGTGTTGTGGGTGTAAAGTCTAAGTAACCATTGCCTATCACAAAATCTTGAAGATGTTTTCCTACATTTTCTTCTAGGTGTTTTATGGTTCTGGTTCTTATATTTATGTTTTTAATCCATTTTGACTTATATATATATTTTTTTTGTATAAGGTGTTAGATAGGGTTCCTCTTTCATTGTTTTGTATATGTGTATCCAATTCACACAGCAACATTTGTTGAAGAGACTTCTTTCCCAGTTGAGTGGACTTGGCAGCTTTGTAAAAAATCAATTGGCCATAGATTTGAGGGTCTATTTCTGAGCCCTCAATTTGTTTCCCTTGGTCAATATGTCTATCTTTGTGCCAAGACCATGCTTTTATGACCACTGTGGCTTTCTAATATGCTTTAAAGTCAGGAAGTGAAAGTCCTCCAAATTTGTTCTTTTTTTCCAAGATGTTTTTGGTTATTTGGAGCCCCTAATCCTTCCAAATACATTTGATAATTTTCCATTCCTGCCGAATAGGCTGTTGGAATTTTTATTGCATTTGCATTGAATCTGTAAATCAATTTGGGTAGAAGTGATATCTTAATGATATTTTATTCTTCCAATCCATGAACATAGAAAGTCCTTCCACTTATTTAGATCATTAATTTCTTTTAGCAATGTTCTGTTGTTTTCTGTATGCAAGTCCTTTACATCCTTGGTTACATTTATTCCTAGATATTTGAATCTTTTAGTTGCTATTGTAAATGTATTTTTTTCTTGATTTCCTCCTCAGATTTCTCATTATTCTTGTGTAGAACCACTACTCATTTTTGTTTGTTGATCTTGTATCCCATCACTTTTATATTATTATTTTTATATTTATGTTATCCCGTATCTTGAAAATACAAGTATGGAATGACAGCAATTATGTATGACAGGTTAATCATCTTGCTACTTGCATATTCAGCTCAGATCAGGCCTTTAATAGGGTATTAATTCTCTTTATAGATTTTACATGCTTTGGATGGAGAGTGAGATGATCTGAGATAAATAGAAAAATGTTTATGTTTGTGTAAATTGAAAAGTAATGAAAGCTAATTTGAACAAGAGAAAAGTGAGAAGAGTTAATAGTTTTTCTTTTAATTTTTTAATTTATGAAATATCTACATTAGCAGTTTGAGATTGTTTATGAATTCCAAAAATAGATTTTGGATTATATTTGTGAACTGGTCTGTTTCTCTGGGCATATAAGATTGTATTGGATCCAGAGGTTTCATTTTTATTTGATTGAGGTGATTAGGACTTTGATTAGGCCATGTCAGTGGGACATCGAGTCCCCGCCCACCAAAGGCAGAGGAGAAAGTAGGAGTTTTTTATTCTGGAGCCTCAGGAAGTAAACACAGAGGAGAAGAACACAGAAGAAAGAGAGAAGGCTCCATTAGACACAGCAGAGGCCCCTGAAAGAGAGACAAGCCATTCGCCTGATAGTCTATAGCTGGCCTTGTGGAAAGAGCAGAACAGTCGAGCCCAGAGAGAATTGAGCCCCTGGAGAGAGACGAGACTTATTACAGGCTACAGCTGATATTGGAAGAAGCTTGGAACACGGAGCCTTAAGAGGAAGAGGAAGACTGACAACTGGAAAAGGTCAGCAACCATCTTGCTCCAACACGTGGCAGCAGAGTTTGGTGAGGGAAATAACTTGTGCTTTATGGACTGGTAACTGTAAGCTTCTACCCCAAATAAATACCCTTTATAAAAGCCAACAGATTTCTGGTATTTTTGCATCAGCACTCCTTTGGCTGACTAATACATCTACTATATTTAAAAAACACTATGGAGACAGAAGGGGCCAAGATGGCGTTAGTGTAGGAGGGCACACACTGCAAGCTCCCAGAGCAAGGCGGATTGTGGACGGGGTCCTGCCTGGAGGTCTGTGCTGTGCACGCGTGGAGTGAGAAGCTTGAGACATCTATCTGCGCGGATCGGCGGCGTGTACCGAACGGTGGAGATTCGTGAGTTTTGAGGCTGCCGGTGGAGGTTGGCACAGGTGGCTGAGCCCCGCGGTTAGGGAAAAAAAATTAAATTAAATAAAACGGCCATTTGGAGCCGCGGGTGGGGCGAAAAAGTTTTATTTTCTGGGGATCTGCCTGCCTGGCGCCCCTTGGACCTTGTGTGAACAGAGCAAACGAGCTAATCAGCACCCACTGAACCGGAGGGGGGATTTTGGTCGGGAAACGCAGCTGATTTCCCTAGCCACCCAGGGATAAGACCCGGGCCGCTGCGGAGCCAGGAGGAAGGGACACTTCCCAAAAAAGGGAGGGTTCGGTTGGAAGACAGGGAAGGGTATTTTATATTTTTAGACATTGATCTGGCTGCCTGCACCACCCCATAGCTTTGGGGAGCAGATAAGCTGACCTGAAGCACCATTAGGCTGAGAGCAGATGCGAATCTGCACTCAAACTGATTTACAGAGCAGCCCGGTGACGCTGGAGCTCGGCGTCAGAAGGGGGGTCCTGCATTTGGCTAAAAAAAAAAAAAAAAAAAAGTGATGTCACCTCAACAAATGAAAAATAAATTCTTTTTAATTTAGTTTAATAGCTAAAAGCTGCTTCAGGACCTGCATATAGAACCCTGTGGGGAAATTCATTGATAAACACAAGTAGGCAGGAAGGATCCACGTGGACCCTAGGGGAATCATTGACCCCCCTTAGCTCTGTTTGACTGCTTGCCTGTGTGGATCTTTGGTTTCTCTCTGTTACTTTCTGGTCTATTGCTATTATTTCCGTTTTCCTCCCCCTTCCTTTTTCCTTCTATTTTATTTCTTTTAAATAGGTGCTGCCAGCTGATCGCTTCTTTGCTGGGCTTCTTATTCAGTAATTTCCCACTCACTGTATATATTGATTCTGTATTACAAACTATCGCTTATCCTTCCTACATCTTTCTGCCTTCTGTTTTCTGTTGTGGCTCTTAGAGACAACATTTTTTCATAGGCCCACAACTTAAGGGTGTCAATTTCTATCCCATCTATTTTGTTTTCTTCTTCTTCTTTTTTCTTTTTTTTAAAATTAGTATTAACTTTTTCCTTTCAGACCTTTCTCTACTATTTCTCTCCCTCCTCATAATTCTAGCCTTCTAAATCACTATATATATATATTCCTCCATTTGTTTTCCCAGTCCATTGTAGGAACTCCATATTTTTTCCTAGTACTCTACACTGCCTACACAAGATAAATATTCATCTCATTAAGTCTCATTTTGCCCCTCTTCTAACTTTTATCAATATTTCTATTATCCTTCTGCCTTCCTTACATATTTTGATTCCTCGGCCCTAACCTTTTGCCTTCAAGGGAACATAGAAAGAAGCAAGGAAATAAAATAAGAAGAAAAACTGCCAAAGAGAAAACTTAACTCACACGTAGAACCAACAGCTAAATAAAATTCTAGAGCATAGAGAAAAGCTAATCAACTGAACAAACCCATTAAGATAATATGATGACCAGAGGGCAACAGAAAAATACAAATAACTCTGAGAAACTGGAAAACATGGACCAGTCCAATGCACAAAATAAAAACCAGGAAGCAATGCAGTACATCGAACAACTAATCAAAACTATCCAAACAAATATCATGGACCAACTTAAAGAACTGAAGGAAGAGATTAAGGATATAAAGAAGACACTGGGAGAACATACTGAAGAAATAGCTAACACACCTAAAAAGGTAATGGATATGATGGCGAACAAAGACACAAATCAAGAAATGAAAAAGACTCTGGACTCACATGGCATTAGAATTGAACAGGCAGAGGAAAGAATGAGTGATATGGAAGACAATACAGTCGAAATCAAAGAGATTGTAGAAAAGATAGACAAAAAGATAGAAAAAATCCAGTATGGTCTTAGGGAATTAACCGATAATGCAAGACGCACAAACATACGCATTATGGGCATTCCAGAAGGAGAAGAGAAGGGAAAGGGAACAGAAGGAGTGTTGAAGGAAGTTATGGCTGAAAACTTCCCAACTCTATTGAGAGAGATGGATGTGCAGATCCAGGAAGATCCAGGAAGCACAGTGCACCCCAAATAGTATAAATCCCAACAGGCCAACTCCAAGACATATACTTGTCAAATTGTCCAATGCTCAAGATAAAGAGAAAATACTCAAGGCAGCAAGAGAAAAGAGAACCATCACATACAAGGGAAGCACAATAAGATTAAGTGCTGATTTCTCAGCTGAAACCATGGAGGCAAGAAGACAGTGGTATGACATAGTCAAAACACTAAAAGAAAAAAACTTCCACCCACGAATTCTCTATCCAGCAAAATTGGCATTCAAAAATGATGGAGAGTTCAAAATATTCACAGATAAACAACAATTAAGAGAGTATGTCAAGAAGAAACCAGCACTTCAAGAAATACTAAAGGAATCTCTACAAGTTGAAAGGAAAAAAACAAAGGAGAGTTGGAGGAGAGTTTAAAAACAACTGAAAAGTCAAAAAGAAAACAAAACAACATATGACATACATTAACCCAAAGAAAAAATGACTGAAGTAAGAAATTCATTACGAGTAATAACACTGAATGTTAATGGATTAAATT